>CM077653.1:22261183-22861183 GCA_039707465.1 Rhabdophis nuchalis | reverse complement strand
GGAAACAACTGGTTTAGGAGACTCTAATGGATTAAAAAGTCAACACAAGAGGAAATTATTCGGAAAATAATGGAATGTGCTGAAATGAGTAAACTTACATTTGAAATTAGAAAACAAGAGGATGAGCAATTTTATAAGGTATGGGATTTGTTTTACCAATGGTTAGATAAAAAAACTTGGAAATGAAACTGTTTATTTGTGTACTTATTTCTAGAAAGTTATAGTTATTACTATGAAAGTTTTTTGTTATAAAATAGAGTGTTGGACTATATGATATATAAAGGACAATAATGAATCTAATGTATAAGAGTGGATGATCTGAATGTTATGTATAATTTTAAGTAGTGAGTATTCGATACTTGAAAGATTTTTTTTTATGTTAAATGGATTAATGGATGCAATGAATAATTGAAACATACATGAATGGAAATATTTAATAACTACTTGGGGTAATAATGGAAAATTAGTACTGCAATTGAATATGTTGTATACTCCATTAACATTAATGATAATCTGAGCATATAATGCTCAATAACAGCGATGTACTTAGTTATGTTTGATGGATAACCTGTGATTCTAATTCTAATTGTAAAAACTGATGCACAAAAGCTTGTAACCAAATGACATGCTTGATGAAGTTGAGGAAAGTACTTTATATGTGTTGTTTTGTCTTTGTTTGTTTTAAAAATAAAAATCTTATTTAAAAAAAGAAAGAAAGAGAAAGGTCATTTTATAAAGATTTATTGTTACTAAGTAGATAATTAAGGATTTAAGGAAATAAGGTTTGTTTGAAATGAAGGAATATTAACTGTAATTGAAAACATAATGCTCAATGATAGTGATGTACTTAGTTATGCTTGATGGATAACCAGTGATTATATATGTAATTGGAAAGATTGATGCACAAAAACCTGTAACCAAACTACATGTTTTATGAAATTGAGGAAGGTTTTATATGTTTTGTTCGTCTTTGTATGTTTAAAAATAAAAAAATTCTTTTAAAAAAATAGCAAAAATAAAATGAAATGAAAAAAAAAGTTGCTCCTTCTTCCCTTGGACAGCATCATTCTTATTTGAGTAAATGTAATAGCTACTATTCGGTTTTTGAATATTAAAAGGGATCACAAATTGGAATCACAATATAACTACATCAATTTAACATTTTAAATTATCTCAGTTCAACATTGGAAATTATTCCTTGTCTATGGGTAAAAGTTGTGCCTAGGTTACAATTAAAATATAAATATTAATGCAATGCAATGCAATGCAATGCAATACAATACAATACAATATAATATAATACAACACAACACAACACAACATAATACAACACAATACAATACAATATTTAATTAAAAAGTCTTCAAGCTAAGCTTGACTTTTATTTGGGAAATCTCTTGAAGTTTTCTCCTAGCATGTAGATTGAATTTCCATCTGTTTTAGAAACCTGGTATTCCCTGGCAATGTCCAAACTAATTACTCATCTGGGGCAACCATGCTTCATACTTGGGGTTCAAATACGTTCAGCCAGATAGCTGCTGAGGATGCATGCATAGGCAGATGTTTCTCCATGTTTCCTTGATCTAGTGTTTCACGGAATAATTGCCCTAAGGCCTAGCTTGCTTTTTGTTTCTTTGTTTGCTTCCTCTGTCCTCCCTTTTCTTCTTTTGGAAATTAAAACAGCAGGCAGAAATTGTAGTATGCTAGATGTAGTTTGCTTTAAATAAACAAGGAACTTAGGAATATCTCATCCATAACTTCCTTCATACAAGACCACCAGGGAAAGCAGAAAGTAGAACATCCTAACTGACAACTATTTAGCCTACATTGAAAGAACACCAAGAAAAAAAGAATCCATCATGCAGGACATATCTGCCTGCCATGTTACAACCTTGATGTGTAAGAAGGAAGGAACCAGAGAGTCGGCTTCATTTCTATCTTTACATTTCTGCTCTTCTGTCCTCTAATTCTATGAGTCAGGAAATGCTCCAAAGATTTATAAGTGTCACAGGGCAAAGTAATGATACATTTCCAGTCTCAGAGGTTCATTTGCGGTTTTTAAAGGGATCAAATCAAGCTCACATCCACCTAACACTGCTTACTTAACTATTTCTTATTTTCTGTATGATGTTGGGATGACGGTTTTCATGATCTATTGCTCAATTCTGGCCTCTGTTTACAACAATTTTCTTGTTTAAAACGCCGATGTGTTTGTGCCTGTGTTGTTCTTTCACCTTGACAGTCAACATGGCTTTTATTTTCTTCCAATTTACTGAACACAGACAATTTGGGGGTGGGAGGGGGAAACCTGCTCAAATATCTCTGGCAGAAAGGGAGGCTTTGACATGACATAGGCTGGGAGACGATAGACACATTTCTGGCTTTCTATCATCAGGACTAAATTATGAGTTGACTCTATCCTTCCACCACTACTTTGATAAAATTAGAGATGAAACTTTTGTTTAAAACATTTGGGTTTTTTTCCAGTCATAGTTTCTGAAAAGGTGATTTTTTTCTGCTATATGTGCTTAAGGATGAAACAACCATTCTGGAACGTTAATGTACAGACAACAGACATTCCTCTTTTATGCACTTCAGAAGCCAAAATGCATTGTGACAAAAGATTACTCTGAACACATTCAGTACGCATCTGAGAGGCAAGTTGGCTTGTGTGGCCAAGTCCAAGCACTGGAGCTTTGCACACACAAAGCGAAACCTGTTAACATTTAGTTAAGTTCAAATCCCTCCATAGCATTCATAGTGATTCAATCTGTAGAATATTTTCCCCACTCCATAGGATGCATAACAAAGAATGGAATTAACTGAAGGAGTACAAAATCCAGTTTACAAAAAGACAGCAAATGAACCTTGCCTTCTTAAATACATCTCTTCAAAAGATACCACAAAAGAGCCAGGGTAGTGCAATGGCTACAATGCAGTACTGCAGGCTAACTCACTGCTCACTGCCAGGAGTTCGATTCTCAACCTCCCATACTTCCGAAGTCAGTACAATGAGATTTGGGGGGTCAATATGCTGACTCTGTAAACTGCTTAGAAGAGATGTAAAGCACTATGAAGCTGTATATAAGTCTAAGTATTGTTATTTATAGAATCCACAAAATGTGAGGATTGTCTCCGCATAGGTGATAATACTCTTTCTTCTCCTGCAGGAAAACCATTAGCTTTTCCTGCCATGCCTACATAAGTCTAGTTGGGACTTATCCTGCATGTCAGCAACAACTCAGGCCAATAGATTGGGATAAAAAAATGTCCAAAGGAAACAAGGGTCAGATTAAAGTTCCTGAATAGCTGCTATTAGTTGATTGAGTATGTGCCATCAAATCATTTTTGACTTCAAGTGACTACATAGATACTGTAGATTTTCTCCAGGAGGGTAGATGCTGGTTTATTCAAGGTACTACTATAACTTAGAGGGCTGAGACTTCTGGTAGAGGAATTTGTGCAGATGTTTTTATATTTCTAGGTAGATGCTAACAGAGGGCTTTGGGGGCCATTTGGCTCCTTTTTTAATGTCTCTCAAAAATGAATGCTTTCGTGGTCTTATGAATAAAATCATAAAATCATACCAGAAGGCAAATAAAGCATTGTGTTGCAGACAGGCATCATTTTTATTTTCTAAGAATATTGGGATCCAAGTGGAGCAGAGAAGCATGCTTGTATAAAATAATGTGTGTGTGTTTGTTTGTGTGTGTGCATGTGTGTGTATGTCTCTATGTGTATGTGTATGTGTATATATGCATACACATACATACACACACACTCATATCTCTTAATTCAGGGTAGAGTTGGGGCAACTGGATGGAGTTTGCTGAATGGATGCCCTTCCTGACACCTATGCAAAGTTCACAGTAGATATTTTTTCTTTGCATCCTAAGATATGCCACTACCTAAGATTGAACTCTCGACCTTTACTGAATGGGAGAGGAACATCCTCACCACTAGACTACCATACTGCTTATTTATTTATACACACACACACACACACATACGAGTCGTATGTTGAGTAGTTTACACAAATTAGATCAAATCAGTTTATTATAACCATAAAGACATATATCGGTACTTGTTTCCTACACAAAAGAAAATGAGTGAAGATTCAAAGAAAACTCTGTTGATGTCCACCTGTACATTTCCAAATAATCTTTGGATCTTCCAATCTAAAGGTAAGGAAATAATTCCTGTATGATAATTCCCAGTACTTTTTAGCAATGTTGATATTGTATAAACTATTGCGTATTTTATGATTTCATTCTCTGGCTACGTCTATTTAATATATTATGTCTACACATTTTTACTTAGACCTTTGTTGAATAGCAGAAAAGGCTTTTGAATGATTTGTTCCTGCAGATTCAAACGTCAAATGAGTAATACTGCATGAAGCTCCTTTGACAAAGTTAGGAAATGTTACCACTGATTGTCAGAAACAAGAAAGAAAGGGGTACCATCAGTAGTTCTATTTCCTGCCCACTGGGATTTTGTCCTGAATTAACCTCAGTGAAGACCTCGGTTGAATTACTTTGGAATCCTCCCTTTTCGCAGAAGAAAAAACAGACAGAAAGAGATATATTAGAGCAAGTGAAGTTAGAACCCAAAGCAAATGAAATGTTTCATCTGGAGTAATATGGATGACCCATTGCTTAGCCAGTGAAGGTCTCATCGCTCTAGATATGGCAGAGTACAGTGAATTCATTTCAACTTTCACTATACTAGCAACTGCAGGCATGCAATTAACAAGAGAACTGCTGCTGTGAATAGCTGGCCAGCATTTACAGTCTCCCTAAATGTCAATCAATTGAGTTTGAATCCATAAGCATTCTTGGAGGCATGGCAAGAGGAGATTCCTTCAATCTCTTCCCTTCTAGATAAGAAAAGGTTTCCTTCTGTTGAGACAAAAGGCGAAATTGAACAAATAAGAAGTATGAAGTTGATATTGCTGAACTGGAGTATCAAGGGAGCACATCATTTCCCTAGGCATTTTTTTCTTTTTATGACCATGTAATCCCTTGCTTCAGAGTGGGGTCAGGGCCACTGAATGGAGCTCAGCATTTACTGGCCAGATGCCCTTTCTGGTGTCTATGTGGAGTTCACAGCAAATATTTTCTCTTTGCACCCTGATAGAGAAATATTTGTCACTGCCTAGTATTGAACACTTAACCTTCTGAGTGGGAGGTGAGCATCTTTACCTCTAGGCCACCATGCTGCTCTCCCCAGCCATTACTATAAATATTAGAATTATCCCAACAAGTTTCTATAGGTCTAGGCAAAAGAAGCAGAAATCTTTTCTTCATGATTCAGGTTGTTTCTATAAAAATGTGTAAATATTTTAGCTAGGAATCTGTGTTGGACATTGGATTTTATTTCACTTTATTCCATGTTAAATAAGCACTCCAATTAATAAATTGGAATTTTGAGCAATATGTTGCCTTGGACTCTGATTTAATTTTGGATGCTCTTTGGAACCCTGACACTCTTATCTCTTGGGTTTGCATCTTTGTAGAACTTGGGAATGTCCAGTTATTGTTTATTTTGGACTATGTTCACAGATATAGCTTTATAGACTTCAAGTCAATGTTTTCCTTGATAAGATTGGAGTACATATTTTAAGATCCATAGCAATTAAATAATTCATACTAAACCATCACCATCCTGTGGTCTGACTCTAAACTGCATCTTGTTCTGGAGCATTTTTCCTCTTTTTAATTCATCTGGAAGTATCTGTCTTATTGAGGAAGCTCTGCCATTTTCCACTTCAACAGGGAATGGCTGCATATAAATGTTTAAGTTAAAGGGAAGTCTTTTTTTTAAAGTTTAATTTCCTTTATCTCTTGTGAGAATGTCTCTATCTTTCCAAAAGTGGTTTGGGGAGGAAGGGGAGAGAGAAAAAGAATTTATGGTAATCTTTTAACACATAGTTTGATGCTGCTCAGCCAGGAGGTGACAGTGAAAATCATTTCATCTTCCCCCGGTTCAAGAACCACAGAAATTCAAATGTGCGTTAAGAATAAGGAATATGAATTATTAACTGTCAAGCGAAATTAGTAGGAATTAAGAATAGAAAGGAATTCAAGGTGGGTTGGGTTTAGATCACTTGTGGGAACAAAGGGTCTCATGGCTGATAGGGTGTTTGACTCCTCCTTCAGGCTCAGTCTGGTTATCTCCTACACACACATTTTTATTTCTTATTTGTCAGAAGGTCTGTGCAGATTGAACATAGAGAGAAATGAGATGCTTTCCAGGGCATAAGTGGTGACAGAAGCAACTCCAAAGCCGTTACATCAAAAAAAGAAAGTAGAAGGTAGAATCTTAATTACAGACTAGCAGCACAGTTGGATTCATGAATAAGTCAGACTTTGTTTTCACTGTGGTTTTTCAGCTACATCATCTTAGCAAGCATTTCTTTTTAAAGCATCATTCAAGCTGGGTTCACCCAGCACCTTATGCAAAATCTATTATAGGTTAGAGCAAAGGTGGATATCTTAGCCTTTTTAGAGAGATTAGTGGGTAGAACCAGGAACTTGGGAACTAGAATGTGTGGGGGAGGGGGGAGATTGATTTGAACTGCAATGTCAACTGTGATTTCATCTCCCGGGTCTTGAAGAACATTGGTTCATAATTCATTACTGAGAACTGGATGAGAGAAAACATAAATCTCCACTGGCAACTGATGATGCCTCTTTACTGATTGTCAATCTAGCTGAGAACGGTCCTCATGGGAGGCGCTTTTGGGTGGACCAGGTGCTTGCATTCTCCTCCAACTCCACTTCAGCTGAGCTACCATCATATCCCAAGTGAGCCTTGGGAAATACTTATTTGCTTTTGCTTTTGAGCAAGGTCACTTGTCTCGTTAGGGTTTTCCCTTCCTGTCTCACTTTTATGAGTGCCAGCTTAATTTGGCAGCTCCTTCTCGACTGAGTGGAATTAAACACGCCAGGCATCACAGAGCTATGGCTGCAGCTCACCAGCTACAGGCCTTTCCTCCTCAGGGGCCAATTTTTTGTTGCACAAAGGAGGCATCTTAATGGAGAGACTGATTGCTTATCTTGGGCAAATCTAGAGCTATAATTAAAACTTGCATGGGAGACAGGTGGGTGGCATTTGACTCCCGCTGCTCCCTTTAATATACTGCTCCTGTCTCTCTAATGGGGAAAAATGTACTTTAAAAAAACAAAGAAAAGAAACCTGCAAGCTTGTTTCTCCCCCTCCAGGATCTCAGTAAGGAATGGCTGCTAATTGGTGATTAACAAGATTCTCCCTAATTGTGTGTGCTAGAAAGGGGTGTGATTGCCACCCCAATGGTTGCAAAAAGGAAGAAAAAAAGGATGCATATTATAAATCACTAACAGCTTTGCTTTCTGCTGCTAGAGAAAGGACTATTTAGTCAGCTGAGCTGCAGATGGAAGGTGATCAAGCAGGAGCTGCTTAATCCTTACTCTGCTATTAATCAGATCCGGAAGTTGTTGTGCAAGTGGCAGAGAATTGCTGTTGCAATAGAGCATCTGAATTTGTAGGCCTGAAGACATTCGAAGAATGTCTTTTTTATCAAATAAAACTCCATTTCTCTCCTCCCCCCCCCATAGAATATCAAGGCAGGAACAATCAGAAATTGCTGGTGGACAATAAATAATTCTTGCTTTGAATAAGTGATGGCTTTGGAAAAGATCACAGGAATTTATTTTGGGTATATCTAAACATAACCCCTAAATAAGTTTATCTATCTTTAGAAGCCAAGTCAAGTTAAGTGTGAAGATCCCAGAAGAAAACGTAACAAATTTACGAGCCTCGAGACAAAGTTCAAAAGAAATCCAATCCTTTATTAGGATCAACATTCTGGTGTTGCTTCTGTGGACCCAAAACTGAAAATCATTTAATGGTGTCTGAACTTTACCCCCTGTGCCCTCTTCCCTCTGCCTAGTCATAAATCACATTAGCCAATTAGCAGTGTAATTGAATCTATACATGCGCATTCACAGGCCAGCTTGAGATTCCATTCTGACCACAGGAATGCCTGGAATCCTCTTTTCTCTATGGCAGCTCGATAGTAGTCATGGTGATGTTTTGCGAGCTGACATTAAGCCTGATCAGAATTTGAATGGGCGACATGTAATAAATATCAGAACTGGAGGCTAAACTGGAAAATTAACATCTAGGTGAAGGAATGTCAAATCATTTCCATATTATTGGTGAGAAAAGAGCAGCATGGTGGTCTAGTGGTGAAGATGCTCATCTCCCACTCAGAAAGTTGAGAGTTCAATCCAAGGTAGCAGCAGATATTTCTCTCCTAGGGCACAAACCAAAAAATTCTGCTGTGAACTCTGCATGGTGTCAGGAAGGGCATCCAGTAAATGCTCAGCTCCATCCAGTCGCCCCCAACCCCACCTTGAATTAAGGAATTACAGGGTCCTATTGTTGGTGAGAAAAGTTCATGGGCATAAAATCACCAGAAGATGATTGAATCAGAGGAACATGCAAATTATCATGGGATAATCTTTCAAACTTGAGCTTTTTAAAAAATTCTATCATTAGGAAGGTGACAGAAGCACATCCTTTCCCAGATATGTTTAAGGGGACGTGTCCCTTTCCAGTCCCCACACAGAATTAAATCAATGGGATGAAAATCAAATAGATAAAGAGCAAGCTATCCCTTCCGTTTCAGAGGGGAAAGTCTTCTTAATGGTAGTTGGACATTTTTTTCTATTTTGTTATATTCAGAAACATGTTAAAGGTGCCAGTGGTCAGAATCTTGCTTCTACCAAATCACAAGACCAAAATCTTGTGATTTTGTGTTTTTCTCTGGATGGAAAGTATAGTCAACCAGGCAATCTGTCTATGGAGATTCTCCATCCATCATGCAGGTCATATTTGTCCCAAAGATGCTTTTCCAAAAAGCAACTGGACTTCCTTTATTTTTTCTTTGATAATGTTTGCTTCTCATCCAGGAATTGGTTGATTTGCAGGGAATAGAAGGATTTATATTTGCAATAATCTGATCATAAGCACTCTGAGGGTCGATTTTAGCTCTCCTTCCATTCCCCTCCAGTCAGTTAGAACTGAAGAAGCTTCTTAGATGAGAAGCAAAATGTTTTCAAAGAAAAAAACAAGAAAATCCAGTTGTCTTTCAGAAGAGCACCCCTTTCTACTGATCAATGTACCCTCCGAACAGTAAATAAGCAAATTCCTCCAAGATTAATTTAAAATAAATATTTGAAACAGAGGAACAAAACGGAAGTCCTTTGCTTAGACCTTGGCCACCAACTGGCACCACATGACTGGTTTAAGCCTTTAATGGGATTCTTCAGACATGGGAAGCTCGGTGTTACTCTATGGGCTTCAGACCCTCTACTGAGAATCAAAGTCATAGGTTTATGCCCTTTAGCTGGCTCTATTCAGTGCCTTAGCTTTAGCAGCTATCCAAATCCTGGTGTTCAGTGATTGCAGGAAGAGACATCTACAAGCTGTCAGAAGGGTAGAAACTGTGAAGTAGGTTTCGGTGCAAGTTTCTTTTCTGTTAAAACGAAATGCAACTTGCCAGGGATAAAAAGTAAGGATTTTTCTGGGCAGCACTAGTTCAAACTGTAAGGTATTAATTACAATTTGGCTCTTTTTGGAAAATAAGCGAAGGTCTTCTATAATTGTACCCTGCCCCAGCACCTACCCATGCCATTCGCCAGATCATTTCTGCACAGGGTGCAGCCAGCTCATTAAGGAACGCTCCTGATTTTGCTCAAGGGCATCGGAGAAGGCACGTTTTATGCCAGAGTAAGGATCATTTATAGGAGCAGGAAGTAAACAAAGAACCAAGTCTGCTGGTTCGGAATGAAAGAGCACAAAATGTTTTCCCTGACTTGGAACCTTAAGCATCTGAAATGGGTCTGCATTTTTCAGATTTATGTCACGGAGCCATTTCAAAACAGCTAGGAGAGCAATCATTTGGATGTGCGTGGCCATGAAGAGTGCTAAATCTGAGTCCAGCTCTCTAAGAGTTTCACACTTGTTGAACAAATTAGGAAGCAGCCAGATGTTAAATTCAGCAGGGATCATTGCTCAGGCCTGCTAAAAGCCATCTCAAATGCGGCAGGTTTGTCATAACTGAGCCATGTTTTTAAAGAAATTAAAGAAAACTGTTATACAAATGGAGGATAGAGCTTTCTCAAATATACACAGGGCCCCCTTTGATCTGGCTTCTAAATACAAACAACAGCTTCTCTTAGGAACCATCTCAAATTCACAACATCAGAGCTGCTGTGCGGTGTCAGTTCAGTCCTTTGCTGGACATCTACACAGAGAAGAAGATATTTCTGTCAACTTGAGTAAAGGAGTCTCCCTGCTTTCTACTGGGGCACCAGGGCTGTATCTCGGAGCCAATTACCCCAGCTAAAAGTGGAGGTAGCTACACAAAGCAAAGTAGGATCATTAGGAGTCCTAGTGACACAGTGGTTAGAATGCAGTGGTTAGGAGGCAAATTCTGTCCACAGGCTGGAGTTCAATTCTCTTTTGAAAAAGTTTTATTGGTTTTAACAATTTATATTAGGAAAGGGGTAAATAAGGTGATAGATAATATTTGGAGCTTCCACATCGGGTCTGATGACCGCCTCCGAGTCTTCATACATATTCAATTAAAAAGAAATTATTAAAGGGAAGGGGTACATACATTTTAAAATCATAAATTTTCATATTATTTTATACATTCAATTACTTTATACTATTGACATCCGTACAGGAATTACTAAAGAAATATAACAAATTATTTTTGCGATCTGAGCCTCTTTGCTATAGTCTCTTCCTCCTCCCCCCCCCACCAGCAGGCGGACCCCTGGCCCCTCCTGTTCCCATCTCATCGTCATCCAGGATTGAGGAGTGTTTTTTAAGAAAATTATGCGCCTCTTCAACTATTTTGATTCTGACTCTTCCTCCCTCCCAGAATACCAGCATCCCTTCAGGCATCAACCACTTGAACCACACCCCCTTTTTGAATAATTTTTTAGTTAAGAAGGAATAATTCCTTCTTATATTCTCTTATTTTCTTTGGGATCTGCTTCAATATGGCCACCTCGTTTTGCTGATATATCAAAGGGCCCCCTCTTTGCGCTCTCAGTATCTCCTCTCTCGTTGACCTTCTTATAAATTTAATATGTATCTCTCTGGGTACCTCATTTATTCTGGCAAATGCTGAATTATTCTATAAATCAAATCAATGTCCCCCCAAATAAATTCCTTATCTTTCTTAATATAATCCGCTAACATAGTAGCCATCAGCTCTCTCAAATTCTCATTCGGTACTTCTGGAACATTCTGAAATCTTAAAAAGAAAGACATGCGTTCAAAATCAATTTTAGACATTTGACCAGTAATATCTGTAAGTTCTTTCTTAAAGTCTTTTATCTCTTCCTTCATCTCAACCGCCCCCCCCTTCCAGCCCCACAATTTTTTGTTTATTATTTGTTATTTCTCTTTGCGCCTCCAATAATTCCAATCTTGTGCTTAAATTGTCTTTCCGGATTTGTTGCATTTCATTCATTATTCTTTGAAACATCTCCTCTACGTTTAATGGCTGAGGGCTTGGTGACTTAGGATCCTCTACTTCTGTTTCCTTCTGTAACATTGCTGAAATCTTTGGTTGTGAGGATGGACTGGGTCTTGTAGATGCTGGAGCAGAGCTTGGTTTCGCAGATGGGGGTTTCCTCGATGCCATAATTAAAGTTTTAGGTGTTAATGCGTAGAGAGGAAGAAAGGGAAGAAAAAATGGCGCTGTTGGGTGGGCACTCTGTGAAGTCCGAGACAAAAGCAGCTGGAGTTCAATTTGAGTTTACAACATCCAGAGAGAAAAAAGAAAAAAAAAGAAAAATTTTCCAAACAAAGCAGAAAGTTTCACAAAGGGAGAAAACACCGAAAGACACCAGAGCAGGTCCTTTTCTTATATATTTTAAAATTAGTCTAATTTTGTTGAAATAGAGGAATGCTTATTTTCAAAAAGGAAAAGTTCCATCCTGAGAACAAAGAGAACGCCATCTTTCCGCCTTGCCGGCAGGGTGGACAAAGAAAAAGTAGGAACAGTCAATTTAAAATGTAGCAAGGCTCAGGATACATTGTCTAACAGCAAATCCCTTGGTTAACAAGAGACTTCCTTTTTCAATAAATCCAACGAAAGTCACTTTCACTCTCTCCACAGCACGGGACTCTTTATGCAATGCCACTTTATTTCCAGGGGGGTTGTTTCCAACTCCCCCCTATCTTCTCTTTCCATCAGATTGAATGTAAAAAAAAATCCAAATAAGGCACATACCATTATTTTTTAATCCGGAGCCTCGGCGCAGCCATTCAGCCCCGGAGTTTCAGCTCCTTCTTACATCCTCCATGTTCCAGCGTCTTCAGCGAAGGGGAAGCTCCCCCCGCGAAAGTTCCCCAGCCCCTAGGGCGAAGCGGGAGCAGCCCTCCCGAGATGGAGGCCCTCACCGCAAGCCGCCGGTGCAGAGGGGGGGATTTTAAACCTCCCCCCCCGCGCCCAAGGGCGCAGCTGAGGCAACACAGCGGCAGACGTGAGGATCCACGTCCGTCCGCGTCCGAAGCCGGAAACGATCTTGGCTGGAGTTCAATTCTGATGGGTTGACTCAAGATTGACTCAGACTTTCATCCTTCCAAGATTGGTAAAATGAGGGCCCAGCTTGTTATAAACCGCCCAGGGAGTGCTGTAAAACACTGTGGGATGGTATATAAATGTAAGTGCTATTGTTATTGCTATTTAAAAGCCAAGATAATGTTGCCTGATGTCAGACAAGATTCTTTGGGGTGGCAAAACTATCAAAGCTCACAGAAGAGAAACACAAGCACATGAGCAAGACTGAAGAGGAAATGGACAAGACTAAACAAGAGCCGTTGGGCTCAACTCCTCCTAAAGGTGTGGCTAAATAACTTTGAAAGCCAGCTCCTCGGTCTTAAATGCAGAGTTTGCCACCAGTCTTGAGAGTTTTTGGAGAGTTTAGGTTTTTGAGATAACTTACAATGTGGCATCTTGGCGACTCAATTCTTCACTTCCAGAGATGCAGGGGTTTTGTTTCACAGTTGTCCTCATGAGTGACAAAAAAAGTCAAGTTGCCAGCTACAGCCATGCAATCACAGTGTGTCTTATATTGAATTTGGTTTGCTTTTTATCTCAACATGATTATTTTCAGGAATGTCTCCAACCAGACACCACAAGTTCCATGAGGGGAAAAAAATACTTCTCTGTTTTCAGATTTCCCACAAATATATACACATCTCACTGGATGAGTTTCAATTCATTCTCTCCGCTCTAAATTTTCATTTTATTTTCATTTTATTAAATTTATATAACCACGCCTCTCTCCCCAAAGGGACTCAGGGCGGTGCACAGGAAATTAAAATAGAAATATAAAACGACAATAATAAATACTAAAAAACCAATTAAATACAATACCTTGTGCTAAAATCCTTAAACCTCTTACCCATTAAAATCCAATTAAAACAATTTAGAGTTCAGTCTATAAACTTGATTATGGGGATTAGGCCAAGCCTAAAGACATTCCACACTTTCTTCCCAAAGAAAAAAATTATCCCGCTGCCTATAGATTACACCTTCCTTAACAAATGGAGAGGTGGGGGGGAGCAAACTGAACAGCTGGTCCCTTAGTGCCATCTAGTGCTGAAAAATAGCTTTCCAGTTTCCTCTGTCAATGCGGAAGGCCGTTGCATTTGATATATGAATGATATCAGGGGGATTATAACAAGGCTCTGATTACTATTTTAACAAGCTGACTCTGTACTTTACGAGGGAGGGAGGGAGGGAGGGAGGGAGGGAGGGAGAGAGGGAAGGAAGGAAGGAAGGAAGGAAGGAAGGAAGGAAGGAAGGAAGGAAGGAAGGAAGGAAGGAAGGAAGGAATATCTACCCTTAAATATAGTGCCTTCTCTCGGGATGCAAATTATATAGACACATGTTTTCCAACAGGCATGAATGCGGCCTTCTAACCAAAATTCCACATATCAAGGAGCCACCAGAGGCACGAAAACATATGCAATTCTATATTTCTATATAAAGAAATTATTATAAAATGAAATTATGGTTCATTGTGCAGTCATCCAGATATTCAGAATGGATTTAGTATATTATTATTATATACTTTATTCATTAAACATGAAACTCAGTCAACTGAACATTCAAAAGCAAACACAAATACCATTGACTGGTGCTAATGGTTGATATGGATTGCTGTCAGTGTCCAAGGTATCAACTAAGTATCTTCTTAAATAAAAGACATTCCAAGCAGTGCAGTTTTTTGCAGTTCCGCTGGTGTTATTGCAGGAAGCTGCAATTTCTTGATCTATTTTATAAAATTCTTGGACATGGTACCAATTGCCCCGATGACAATGGGTATCATCATCATATTATTATTGGGTAATCTTTGGTGAGATTCACAGCCTTTGGGGCTGGTTAGTAGCTCAACAGCTCGAGTCCTAACCAAGGACCTAGGAACTGTTAAGGTAACATCGGAGGATGTAAGTTGTCCCAAGTAGGGTGGTTTTTTGTAGAGTCAGAATGTTCAAGTCCAATAAATTTAGAATTTCCAAATAGTGAGGTAGCCCTTTAGGTATTGCTCCAAGGGCTCCAATTACAATTGGGACAACACACGATCTCTTTTTCCACAGTTGCTCAACTTCAATTTGCAAGTCCTGGTACTTTGTGATTTTTTCTTGCTGCTTATTTTCAATTCGCGTATTGCCAAGTATTTCAATGTCAATGAACCAAACTTTTTTTCTTTTCGACTATTGTTATATCAAGTGTGTTGTGAGCCAAGTGCCTCTCAGTCTGAATTCTGAAATCCCACAAGATCTTGACTTTTTCATTCTCTAGAATCTTCTCAACCTGATGTTCCCAGTGGTTTTTGCTGTACTCAAATCCAAACTTCTGCCACAGTTTCCAATGAATGATTTTATGAACTTGGTCATGGCATTGTAGGTAGTCAGTTTGTGAAATTTTGCTGCACTCATGATCAAATGGTCAACTGTCTCATCTTTCTCATTACAGAGGCGACATTTGCTGTTGGTGGTAACATGCTAGATTTTTGCCTTCATGCAATTTGTGGCTAAGGCTTGTTCTTGAGATGACAAAATAAAGCCTTCTGTTTCTTTGTTAAAATACTCCTGATCTTAACCAGTTCCAAATTAACTTTTGTCAGCTTTGCCTTCAATACTTTTCAAGCATTGACCATGCATAGCTTTGCTTTTCCAATTTTCAGCTCGCTTCTCAATTACTTCTTCTTTTTTAGCTGAATACAAGAAAGAAGTAATTGAGAAGCGAGCTGAAAGTATTAGTAGTAGTAGTAGTAGTTGTTGTTGTTGTTGTTGTTATTACATATCACATAACAATTGCTATCTGCTCACTACTAAAAATTATCATTCTAAATATAACTAACCAACTAACCACAGACTGACAAAAATGATACCCGATCCTATTATTGGTGTTGTGTCCTCGACTTGCGACTGGTCTCAACATACGACCAGCCGCAAGTCTTCCACCCTGCCTGGAAGGACCATGGCAACAGGCTGTAGCTAGCCTGTAACCGCCAATCGCGTCTGATTGGCCCAGACGTGACTGGCGGGAAACCGGGTCCTGAAACAACCTGATTGGCTCCCTGTTTGACAGCTCGCGTATAAGTAGCTGTCAAACGCGGGAGCTCCCGTCTACCGTGCTCCGCTTCTGTAAATAGTTTCTCTTAGCGCCTACGCTATACTTGCCAATAAACGGCTGTTTTCTTGCTAGCCTGCGTCTGGACTCCCTCTGTTCCTGAAATCTAACAATTATTATTATAATTTATTCATTAAACATGAAACTCAGTCAACTGGACATTAAAAAAATGTATCACAAATACCATTGACTGGTGTTAATGGTTGATACGGGTTGCTGCCAGCATTCTAGTTATCAACCAAGTACCTTCTTAAAATATACGATGTTCCAAGTAGCACAGTTTTTTGCAGTTCCACTGGTGTTATTACAGGAAGCTGCAATTTAGTACCAAGTGTGCTAATGACAATGGGAATCACTGTTACATGTTTCATCCATAATTGGGTAGTTTTGATGGCCAGGTTGTAGTATTTCATGATTTTTTCCAGTTCTTTTTCTTCAACTCTGGCATCTCCTGGTACCACGATGTCAATAAATTGTACGTTTCGGCCCTCTACAACCATGATATCTGGTGTGTTGTGTTCCAAATGATGATCTGTCTGTATTTGAAAGTCCCACAAGTGCTTCACCTTCTCATTTTTGGTAACTTTCCATGATTTTTTGGATACAGGTAAGTTTTATTTTTTACATAATGACCAGTGGATTAATTTAGCAACTCGGCCGTGTCTAGCTTTGTAATCAGTTTGTGCAATTTTGCTGCATTCACATATTAAATGTCAAACAGTTTCAACTTTGTTGTTGCAAAGTCGGCAGTTTGGGTTGTCAGTAGATTTTTGTATCTTCGCTTTCATGGCATTAGTTTGTAGTGCTTGTTCTTCAGCAGCGAGTATTAAACCTTCTTTTTCTTTCGTGAAGGTTCCCATCTTAAGCCATGTCCATGTCAAGTTGTCATCACATTTTCCTTCAATGTTTTTCAAGTGCTGCCATGCAAAGCTTTGGTTTTCCATCTATTTAATCTTTCATCCAGTTTATATTCTGCCTTTGTTTCTGTTGTTTTAATACTGTTCTCCATTTTCACAGTGTGTAGCAATTTTTCTATACTTTGGTTGACATAATCATTCAAACTTCATTTTTCTTCTTCTACAGTTTGATGGATTTGCAATAGCCTCCTGACCCCTATTTTTATTACGTATTTATTTATTATATATTATATAATATATTGTTATATAGTTATTTATTAATTATTATTATTATCATCAAATTGATTAGCCACTCATCTATTGGTTCAAGGGGATCTGAGCTGCTTACAGCAAGATAAATGCACAAATGGTATAATTAATTTATTCAATTCTTCCAGAATTATGCTTTCCGCTCTTTTCTCCATGAAAGTTCACCATACCTAGGAATAGTGTAACATGGATGGATGCTAGAATTAACCAAAGAACTGCCTTAGAGTTTCTCAATAGTTTCCTTCTCAAGAAAAAAAGGCTTATGTTTTTCCCTTACCCTTTTCTGATGGTTTGAAATTCTTTTAAGAAAATTCCCCCAGGAACAGGGAAGTTCAGCTGACTTTTTCAGAAGAGGTAGAGGTAGAGAGTGATGCTGCTTCCCTTGTTCTCCCTGAAAACAGAGAATACAATCGTGTATTATTCTGTTTGAAATTCTTATTTTAAGCTTTCTAGTGTAGCTTGCAGCTCTGCAATTTCCTGATAGTTTCCTATCAAGCAGTAAAAAGATGTAGCTCAGGTTCTCCAAAGCAGGCACCAATTTGGCTGAAACTTCCTTCAAGACTTCTCCAGCTAAGAACTAAATCTTGATTGTAACTCAGAAGTAGTGGCCATTACAATCATTTGATAGTCACTGAGCAAAGCAAGCCTGATTCTAAACTTGTATCTCCTCTTAATTAAAAGACAGGAGCCTCTTTTCTCTACTCTTCCCTCTGTAATGGACTGGCTGTCTTCCACATCTCTCACATGGTCATTAAGTTGAAGCTTCCAACTTACATTTTCAACATTACTTTCCTGAGAATCTCCGCTAATGGAATCCTGTCACTCCAGAAGGCAAACTGGGGCAGGCTATGAAATGTGCTTGTTTTGTGATTAGATTGATTACTGTCCAGATTATTGTGTTCCTGTTGCTTTGAGAAAGCTCCACAATAAAGCCCATCACAATCTCCTCCCAGATTGGTTCAGATACTGGCCACAGGAGCCCGGGGTGGGCAGGGGGTGATGTTTCCCGGTTACTTTTTCATCGCCGCATGGGTTGCACAGCTCTTGACGTAGCTCTCTATATCTTTCCTCATTTTTGGCCATCACAATTGTTGCTTAGCCAAATGCAACATTTTCATGAATCCAAAGTCGCCAGCTTGCCTGGCATCATGGCTTCTTTGTAGGACAGGATTCCGTAAGGTGCTGGGAATGTACAATTTAGAATTAGAATTAGAATGTATTAAATTTATATACCGCACCTTCTCCCTACTGGGACTCAGGGCGGTGTACAGGCAGGTAAAATCGATAATATAAAACATAAAATACAATTAAAAATACATTAAATAGTTGGCCTGTCCTAAAACCCCTATTAAAACCCCTGCTAAAACAAATTAAAAACTACGCCAGGCCGGCTGCATGAAATAAATAGGTCTTCAAGGCCCGACGGAAAAGGCGTAGGTCGGTGATCGTCCGTAGGTCAGGGGGTAGGTCATTCCAGAGTCCCCTTCCATGCTAACCCCTCCCAGATAGTCAAGAGGTTAAGTTTTAAGTTTTAAGGTTAAGTTTTTAATTTTTATAACTTTGGACAGAGGGTTATTTAATTCGGTTTTAGTTTATATGTATTGTTGATTGTGATAATTTTTAATTTTAGCTGTACACCACCCCGAGTCCCTTCGGGGAGAGGGGGCGGTCTAGAAATCCAATAAATAAATTAAATAAATAAAAGAGTAGTTGATGCCCCCCCTCCCTTCCCCCTGGAAAAGATCTCTCCATCCCATGTGTTTTTAAATATCTTTCCTACCCGTCCGTCCTGTATATATTTTCGATCTGCACTGTCGCCACTTTAGTCGGGCTTGCTGTTGTATAATTTTATGCATTTTACCATCTTAAGCATGTTTACCATCTTTAGCGTTCCTCCTTTTATAGCCAGTGTGGCCTGGGAATGCTAGCGTATTCAAGGTTAGACCTTCTTTGCCTGCGGGAGTCTCCCCTCTCGCAGGCCTGGCCCCCGGGTCTAACAAGGGCCCACCTCGAGGATGGATTGATTGATCCAGAGAGGTGGGCGCAGCGCAAACTTAGGGGGTTTTTAAACAAATTTTTAATTCGGCTTTTAAGGGGTTCTGGGGCGGGGGGAGGGCTCATTCAGTCAGGGGGGGGTCAAGATATAGGGCCGGCTGGCGGAAGTAGGATAAAGGAGGGGTCCATTAGGGAGGGGGGATTGGGGGTTGTCTCTGTTGAGGGCCGTCCCATTCGATTGGTCTTGGGGAGGGGCAGGGGCGGTGGGAGGCAGGATGTCCATCGTGGGTTGGAGGCTCGTGGTCGCTGGTTACGAGCGGTCGCTTGCCCCAACCCCCTGTACTCCACTCGTGGGCTAGGCGGTCAGGGATTACAGAGCCGGGGGCCCAGGCTGATGTTCTGCAACGCCAGGTCCGTGGTGAACAAAGCCCCCCTCATAAATGACCTTGTGTCAGAGGGGGACCCGGACCTGGTGGGAATTACGGAAACCTGGTTGGGCCCCGAGGGGGGTTTACCCCTCGTGGAAATGTGCCCACCAGGCTACCGTGCATTTCATCGGCCTAGGGCCCTAGGCAGGGGTGGGGGGGTGGCGGTTATTGTTAAGGAAAGTCTGGAGCCGAAGGAGACCACTGTGCCTCAGACGACCGGCTGTGAGTCCCTCTTCGTGAAATGGGGCCTAGGGAGGCAGTTGGGCTTGCTGCTTGTATACCTGGCTCCCCGCTATGTAACAGCAGCCCTGCCCGAGCTACTCGAGGTGATCGCCGCGATGGCGGTGGAGACCCCCAGACTTATAGTCATGGGGGACTTTAACCTGCCATCGGCGGGCGAAACATCCGAGGTAGCTCGGGAGTTCATGGCTTCCATGACGGCCATGGACCTGACCCAAGTAGTTCAGGGCCCCACTCACGAGGGAGGACACACGCTGGATCTGATTTTTGTCTCTGGACACTGGATTAGTGATCTCGGAACAGGGGATTTAGTCATCTTACCCTTGTCATGGACAGATCACTCTCTCCTTCGGATAGACTTTCCAACCGTCACACCTCACCGCGGGGAGGCGGAACCGGAAACACCAAGTTGGTTCCGCCCCAGGCGCCTGATGGACCCGGAAAGGTTCCAGAGGGAGCTTGGGCCAGTACCTGTATCCCTGCCCCGCGGCTCGACTGAGGACCTAGTGGCCGCGTGGTATAGTGCGGCCACGGGGGCCTTGGACCGAGTCGCGCCCTTGCGGCCTCTCATGCGGCGTCGAGTCACCCAGGCTCCTTGGTTTACTGAGGAGCTTCGGGAGATGAAACGCCGCAAGAGACGCCTAGAGAGTAGGTGGAGATCTTCTCGATCCGAAGCTGACCGAACACTAGTGAGAGACCATATTAGGACTTACTTAGTGGCGCTAAAGGTGGCCAAACGTGAGTATTGTGCCACCCTTATCGCGTCCGCGGAAAACCGCCCTGCCGCCCTGTTTGGGGTGACCCGCTCCCTCCTTCATTTGAGGCCGCGGGAAGCCCCTCTGCAGGGTCGAGCAGAGGAATTTGGAGTATTTCTGCAGGACAAAATCACTCAGATTCGGAACGAGTTGCCCTCCACTAGTGGCCCAGTTGGGGCGTCCGGTGCTGGTCTTGAGATAACACCTTGGGAGGAGTTCGACTTTGTTACTACCGAGGATATGGACAGGTTGCGGAGGAACCTTAGAGCCACCACATGTTTATTGGACCCGTGCCCCTCCTGGCTTGTACTGGCATCCTGGGAGGTGACACGAGGCTGGCTCCAGGGCATTGTGAATTCATCTCTGAGTGAGGGGTACTTGCCCACCGTTTTGAAAGAGGCGGTGGTGAGGCCCCTCCTCAAGAAGCCATCCCTGGACCCGGCTTTATTAGAGAACTATCGTCCCGTCTCCAACCTTCACTTTTTAGTGAAGGTTGTTGAGAGTGTGGTGGCTCAACAGTTTCCCCGACATCTGGAGGAAGTTGATTATCTAGACCCGCGCCAGTCCGGCTTCCGGCCCGGTCACAGCACCGAGACGGCATTGGTCGCGTTGGTTGATGATCTCTGGAGGGCACGGGATAGAGGTTGTTCCTCTATCCTTGTCCTATTAGACCTCTCAGCGGCTTTTGATACCATCGACCATGGTATCTTATTGCACCGATTGGGGGGGTTGGGGTTGGGAGGCACCGTTCTACGGTGGTTCTCATCCTACCTCTCTGGTCGGTCGCAATGGGTGTTGGCAGGAGGGCAGAGGTCGTCCCCGAGGCCCCTCATATGTGGGGTCCCTCAGGGGTCGGTCCTCTCTCCCCTTCTGTTCAACACCTATATGAAGCCGCTGGGCGAGATCATCCGTGGTTTTGGGGTGGAATACCATCTGTACGCTGATGACACTCAGTTGTACATATCCACCCCAAACCACCCCAACGATGCCGTCGAAGTGCTGTCCCGGTGTCTAGAGGCCGTACGGATCTGGATGGGTAGTAACAAACTCAAACTCAACCCGTCCAAGACCGAGTGGCTGTGGTTTCCGGCACCCCGGTTCAGCCAGTTAAGTCCAACACTGGCCATTGGGGGCGAACAACTGGCCCCCGTGGAGAGGGCGCGCAACTTGGGTGTCCTCCTGGATTCCCGGCTGTCCATGGAGGACCATGTGGCGGCCGTGGCCAGGGGGGCGTTCTATCAGGTACGCCTGATACGCCAGTTGCGCCCCTTACTGGACCGGGGAGCCCTTCGCACAGTCACTCAAGCGCTTGTGACATCCCGGCTGGATTACTGCAACGCTCTCTACATGGGGCTCCCCTTGAGGTGCACTCGAAAGCTACAGTTAGTGCAGAATGCGGCCGCGCGGGTGATTATGGGTGCCTCAAGGCAAACCCACGTAACACCTCTCCTGCGCGAGCTGCACTGGCTGCCTGTGGCCTTTCGAGTGCGCTTCAAGGTGTTGACAACCATCTTTAAATCGCTCCATGGCTCGGGGCCTAGCTATATACGAGACCGCCTCCTGCCCCATACATCCCTTCGTCCGATCCGCTCCCACAGAGAGGGCCTTCTCCGGGTGCCGTCGACGGGGCAATGCCGGTTGGCGACACCCAGGGGAAGGGCCTTCTCTGTGGCGGGCCCGGCCCTCTGGAACGACCTACCCCCCGACCTTCGCACTATCTCGGACCTCCGTCTCTTCCGCCAACGTCTTAAGACGTATTTATTTCAACAAGCCGGCCTAGGATAGCCCCCTGTTCCTGACTTTTTTAAAAAATAAATAAATAAATTATAATTTGGGAAGGTTTTTAACATGGGTTTTAGCACGGGTTAATCTAATTTAATATATTTTAAATTGATATTTATTGTATTTTTGTGGTTTTAATAATGCCTGTGCGCCGCCCTGGGTCCTAACAAGGAGAAGGGCGGGGTATAAATTTAATAAAATAAAATAAAAATAAAATCAAGGGTCGGTCAACAATTCAGCTCACAAGCTCATGAAGCTGTTCCTGAGTCATATCTACCATCTTCATGGAGTGCCAAGAACAATCATATCAGATTGGGAGGAGGGGAGGCGTCCAGTTTACAGTAAAATTCTGGTGGGAATTCATTCAATCAATTGGCTCCACCCAGGGCCTTGGCTTTTTTGGGGGGGATGTTGTTCACTAATTTAGTTCTATTTTTAAGGCCATGAAGTTGTGATTTTAGACTGAGAAAAGATAGGCACCCTGTTCCAGATGTCTTGAGAGCTATCCATTTGTAGCAAAACAACTGACCCTAAATCAGGGGTTGGCAACCACAGCTCTGGAGCCGCTTGTGGCTCTTTTTGCCCTTTGCTGCAGCTGCCTGTTGGCTGATCTCACCACTGGCTGGCCTCTTCCCTCCTAGTCACTCCCCGCCTGGCCTGAGAAGGTAAAGGCGATGGCAGGGGATGGAGACTTTGCTCCATATTCCAGAGTGGGAATGAAGCGGCCCCGTACTTGCAACAGCATTCCACCTTTGTCACGGTACATTTGTGCTCAACGCAGCCCTCGCCTCCCACCACTTCAGTCTCAGAGCTGTAAGCTGCTTCAGACTCGGAGCTGTTGCCACCTCCATGGCTGCCCGCTGCCCTCGCTGCCCAGTGAAATTTAGCAGGCTTCACAATGAGGGAGATGGGGGTCCCCTTCTTGTCCTGGAGCCGATTATGATGCAGAGTAGCAATGCGACCCTGCCCCTCTCGCCCCTGACAATCATCAGAGAGACACAGAGAGACACAGAGAGAGAGGGAGGGAGGGTGAGAGAGACAGAGACAGAGAGAGACAGAGAAAAGTGAGCAACACACCCAAGGCCAGGTATGGCAAGAGGTGGCTGGTGGGGAGAGTGAGGCAGGCCTGGGCATGGCAAATTATTTAACAACTGGTTCTTTGCCATAATAACTGGCTGGGTAAGTGTGGCTGGGGGGCTCATTAGACTGGGTGGGAGTGAGTGATGTCGAGTTGGCCACACCCACCAAGTCACACCGGTTGTTAAATTATTGGGTTCTTTTGTTTTTTTAACACTGCTTCAGCCCTGCTTTGCTATCTTGGCATCCTGCCATGAGGGAGGGGGAAGTAAGGGAAAATCAGGAGGGAATTGACAGGAGCCAGAGTTGCCAACCCAAGATAAGAGTTGAAATATCCAAGAACACAGGCATGAGAAAGGAATGCAGACAGCCACCAAAGAGGCGTCAAATTTTAGAACTGTTACCAAAACACCTGAAAGCTTGAACACTATTGAACATTAATGAAACGACCAAGAGGAGAGGGTGTGAAAGAAAGGGAAATCATTGGGTTTATATGGGGATAATCAGATCTGGCTTTGCTTATGCTGTAACTTGGCTTTAGTTAAAGTATACCTTTTGCTACAAATGGAGTCATGGCTCTTTCTTTCCTTAACACCCAAGTTGGGCAGGCTTGACATAAACTCTGGTTTGCTGTTATTTAGGGCTGCAACACTGTTTTCCCAGTAATTAAATATGAGCTATTGCAAATGTTAACAGAAATGTCATCTTTTAATACAACCTATGATTCCCGCCCCCCCAATCCCACCCTTTCCTCCAAGGAAAACATGCTTCACATATTGCTGGCAACCAAAATCTGGCAGCTGCTTGCAGAACAAATGCAGGCAAAGACATCCGTTAGAGAGATAAAAGCAAGGTGAAAAAGTGACTCTCACTCAGAAGGAATCCCATAATCAAAAGCCACAAAGAACCAGCACTATTTCCAGAGGCAACATTTCTCTGCTTCCCTCTATAATACTTACCCACCCACCCTTTCTATAACCTTGTCATTTTAAAATGAGTTGGTGATGGACAGCCCATAATGATCCATTGGAAAAGAAAGTAAAAATATCTACTAGCTCCGTTTTGAAGTAGTCACAGATAAACTTTGGGTATCTTATTAACCGACATTTCTCCAATGGAAATGGCAAAGAACACAGCCATCCCTTTTTATAAGTTCTGGAGCCTTTTTTTTTTAAATTGTAAAAGTTTTTCAAATACAATTTTTCAATACAATTTCTCCCCCTGCCCCTACCCCCTAACCCCCCCCCCCACTAATCCCACCCTCCTCCCCCCCTTCCCGGAGCTTCCCAGAGCTGGATACAGGGTATCAGACTTTCAAATCTGCTTATTTAAGATTGCCTATTACAATCAAACATTCTAGAAGAAAAGGAGAAAAAGAAAAAAAACCCTATAGCTATATTAATATTTTTCCTCCGAAACAAACACAGTACTTAAACAATCTGTATCTATGAACATTAATAATAAACCTTTTCCCTAGTAAGCTATAACAAGATTATCTGATCCATATCTGTTTTGTATAAAGCTAATCCAATATTTGTCATGTGATTGATCCTTTAAATACGCAGAGATCTTAGCCATCTCTGCCAGATTTGAAACCTTAAAAATCCATTCCTCTACCGTACCTAGATCCTCCTTTTTCCAATACTGAGCTACAAGCAATCTTGCAGCAGTTATTAAGTTCAATATTAACCTAGTTTCAACAACAGTACAATTTGTGGTTATACCCAGTAAGAAAAGTTGCGGAGTAAATTCTATTTTCCTTTTAAAAATCTTTTTTTGCATGATCCACCATATTTTTATCCAGAAAGCTTTAACCTTTTTACAAGTCCACCAGATATGATACTATGTTGCATCGTCACAATCACACCTCCAACATTTCGGGCTCTGGCTCGGATACATAATTGATAATTTTTTAGGGTCCAAATGCCACCTATAAAACATTTTATAAAAATTTTCCCTCAAATTTTGCACTTGTGTAAATTTTACATTTCTTACCCAGATCTTCTCCCAAGTTTCCAACATTATTGGTTCATTAATATTTTGTGCTCACTTTATCATACTGGAGCCTTTTGTAATGTGGCTAATGGGTTATTGATCTTTCATAGAAATGGCAAGAGAGAGAGGAACTCAGGTTGAATCAGGACATTTTAAATCAAAGTGCATGTAATGCAGGGTGGAGTAGCTGAAAGAGTCCATCTGTTGCTATAGAGAGTAGAATTAAATGGATGTGCAGTCTCTCTCTTTTGTATGAACTGTTGTATTTTTTCAGGGAAGGAGGGAGATTATAGACACATCAGCACATATCCCCTAGGTTGTTTTGATTTTTGGGGAACCAAAACATGATAAGATGTGACTTTGAATGGTCATTAGAGGGAACCAGAAGAAACTAAAGTTATAATTAAAGAAGAATCTCCAATTTTGACATGCTAGTGCAGGTGTTTTATGGAGATTTGTGAACTTTTGACTCAGAAATTCATTTTAAGAATGTTTAGCTTATAAGAATTGCTCGGCTATGTGCATAATGGAGAATCTTAATCAGTGGCATAATCTTATCAGGTGCAATTCAAAAAGGATATCTCTTTTCTTTTAAATTAGGAGTGGTCAATCTGCAGCCTTACATAACAGAATAAAAGAGTTGTAAGGAACTTTGGAGGTCTTCTAGTCCAACCCCCTGCTCAACCAGGAAACCCTAAACAATTTCAAACAAATGGTTGTCCAATCTTTCTTAAAAGCCTCCAATGTTAGAGTACCCACAACTTCTAGAGGCAAGTCGTTCCAGTGATTAATTGTTCTGTCAGGAAATCTCTCCTTAGTTCTAGGTTGTTTCTCTCCTTGATCAGTTTCCACCATTGCTTCTTGGCTTCAGATGCCTTGGAGAATAGGTTGACTCCCTCTTCTTTGTGGCAGCTGCGTAGATTTTGGAACACTGCTCTCATGTCACCCCTAGTCCTTCTTTTCATTAAACTAGACATACCCAGTTCATGCAAAATAGTTTCAGAATAAGAACAAAACAGTGAAAATAAGGAGACTCTGAGGGGAATAAATCCCATAGCCATTTTAACTGTGTTCCTTATTAATATTCTGTTAATATTTCTAAAAGTCCATTTTAAATGTGAACCAACTTTAAGTTCTACTTCCTATTTCAAGATTAACAGGAAATGTATTTAGAATTTGGAAGTGAAATCTTTGAAGGTTGAGTTCTCCCTCAGCTACTAGCCTTCTGAAATGTTCTACATTTGAAAAGAATCTTACTCATAAACAGATCATTTCTTAATTTCTGCCATGTGTCATGTGCCAGCTTCTTCACAAATTTGCTTGGATTTGCTCTCTCTGCTTTCACTGGAGAATTTAGTGCTGATCCACCTGTTGCTTCTCTATCCGATAGGCACATCTCCTCTGGCTAAGAGAGTGGATCTCAGGGTGTTTCTTAAGAAACTAAGGTTATTCTTTACTATTCCCATATTGTATTAAACAAGCCACATTAGGAATTATCCATAGAAAGAAATTCAATACATCTATTGAAAAAAAAACCTCTGAATTAAATTTGTTGGTAGGGCAGATATTTAATGTGTGCACAATAGAAGTTGAATAAACACCAAATTAATACTGAATCTGTCAGAGCTAAAATAATAACAAATTACTGTTTTCAGGATTCAGTCTTGCTTCCTAAAGCAAGTGTTATCCTTTGTTCAGTTCTAATTGAAAAAATATATTGTTTTAAACCTAATGAGACAAAACAGAGGCATTTATACAATCTAACATATTACCATGTTGAGAAATCCATTTATAAGTTTTATCAAACTGCAACAACACCAGCAACATTTTTTATGACTCAGAGGTATCTTTCCTTGGCAATTAGGTCAAGAAGCCTAATTAAAAATTAATTCATTGTTCAAATAACCATAAAAGGCTTTTAAAAACACCTCTCATCTATTAAAACACAGTAGCAGCTGGCATATTTTTCTTCTATCTTTGAAAACATAGATAAAATCTCTAGTAAAATAATTAGATTTTAAATAACTTGGAATTAGTTTTTTCTGTTTGCTTAAGGTTTTCCAGTTGCTAACAAAGAGATAATGTCAAGTTTGGAAACAGATTTCAAAGTTAGGAGCAGGGAAATGTGGGAGAGATGAGTCCTAGTTCTTCTCAAGTGAGAATGCCTCTGCATGAAAATTGTCTTCTCCGTCCTTTTGTTTCTATTTGGTTGGAAGCATCACCATAAATATAGCAAGAAGATCTGCAAGGCATTTTGAGCACAGAAGGCCTTTCAAAACAGCAGGACAATTGGGATCATGGACAAAGCTGCTAATTTATCATTTTTTAAAGCACACATGTGTGTAATCACATACTGAATATGCCATTTTCGTCCCTCCAAGACAACACTGCCTTTATTACTGCTTTCTGCTCTAGGTGATGCCTTATGGACTGGGTGCAGATTCAGGTTTCAGCCACCTAGAGGAGTCATTCTTTTCAGCTTGCTTGAAATGATGGGCAAGATGGAAACTTCTCCCCACAATGTAATTTCAACTTTATTTTTCATATGTATTTTGAGATTCTTCTCCATCCTGATCATTTTTCTTTAGATGATCTCCAGTATCTCAATCTCTTTCTTGAAAATCTGGTACCACGAACTGGACAAAAAAGGATAATAGAAGATTTCAACAGCTGTGCCACATTCATTCACGTTCAGTTTGTGATCCATTTGATTCTACCTTTTTTGTGTTGTTATTGTTGTATTTTGTTTACAGGTCAAAATTCCTAGATCTTACACAAGTATATTACTTTTTGTACCTTGCACAGATGTACGTTTCTCTGTTAGTTTTGTTGAAGCTCATCTTACTAAAAGAAGAGAACATTTGGATTGAATTGTGGGGAATTTGATGCTTTCTGAGCATGATTGTTCTCTTGCAGATATTTTATTATCTGAGTAGGTTACATCTAGTGCACAGATGATGTTACCTAGTTGGGTAATGAAACATCTGCAAGAAAACAGCCAAGCTCGAAGAGCATCGAAGACCCCACAATTTCATCTTAATTTTAGACCAGTACTCTCACATGTGAATAGTTTTTTCTGCCTTTATTCTGTTTTCTGTGCAATTAACTTACTGTACCCTGACAAGATAGACATTGCAAAGATGAATAGTTTCTGAAAGCCATCCAACAGGCAGTAATTTGAATCTAAATTTCTCATATCTGGGTTTCATCATATTATACATATTATTGAACTAAGGGAATTTTGAAGAATTCCTCCTCTTCTCGTTCATATTTTTCTATTAATTCTATTTAATTAACCTGAATAGCCCTCAATTTAACCACTAGATCCTGCACAATAAAATAGAAAAAAAACTAATTGTAAAATACAATTTACTTGACCCTTTCAAAGATTTCTTTGCAAGTTCAGATAAACATTCAGAGTCAGTTTATTCAGGTTATCAAACCAAATGTTCAAATGATTAAAAGGGCACATTTTGAGTGTTAATATTTATGAGACACTAGTCAAGTAAGATTATAATTAACTCAAAATTAAAGGTGCAATAAAAATGTAATTACACTCCTCACCATCGATTAACATGCCAACTTTATATTTAGGCATTAAAGCAAACACAAAGGCACCTGTGGCAGGTTAATAGGAAATCAATTAACTGCAAGTGGGTTAATTCCCCTACCTGTCTAGTTTCATATTAGTTAAATTCAATTCCTGGAAGGTAACTCTTTTTGAACAAACAATTTTAATATATTGACAGTTTTGTCAATGGGCATTTGTTCATATGCAAATAGAGAAGCTCTCAATGGGTTCTGTCCCTGCCAGGTGGCACCTGAGTTCATTGCCATGTAGAATTCTTGTCATGCTTTCTTCTTCCCATGTAACATGGGAACCTTAATGTATGGTTCCTTAACCAATAATTATTCCATCTGATCCATAACATAAGGTCAAGCTTCGCTAATAGTTTGAACTTCCTTTTTATGACCCTATAATGTCTTAACTTGGGGTATCGTCAGGGCAACTGGATGGAGCTGAGCATTTGCTGGCTGGGTGCCCTTCCTGATGCCAGAGGGAGTTCACAGTAGATATTTTTGCTTTGAGCCCTAGGAGAGAAACATCTATGCTACTTAGGATTGAACTCTCAACTTTCTAAGTAGGAGGCAAGCATCTTCACCAGTAGGCCACCACACTACTCCACTAATAGTTTGAATATTGGTCCAAATTTGCACAAAGATTTATCTCTGGTATCCACCATACTTCTTGCCCTCCCTATTTTTTTTAATCAGATTTTTTTAAAATTAAATTTTCTTTTAAAAGGTAAGAGGTAAATTTATAACTGTACCAAAAACTGCTATAAAATACATTGGAGGCTACTTCTTTGAATGTTTTTTCATTCATTTCTATTTTTCTTTGACTTTCCTTCCTCTTTCTTGCACTTTTAGCTTTCTCTTTAATTTCTTTTTTTTTCTTATTTATTTATCAAAAATTTTAACTACCCTTCTCTCACACAGGGGGATCTTACTTACTTATTTATACTAGTTTGTGTTACTTTTTACTTTTCTTTAAAAATATTAATACAAAGTATTTAAACAGTGTTTTTTTTTAGTATTTTAAAAAATTAAATAGGAAGCTGGCAGGTTGCAAAACCTTATCCCAAAACATTTTTTTTAAATGTAAAGGTTGCAGGTGGCTAGATCTAAGTGATTGATTATAGAATCTGCCCATAAAAATAGATAAAGAAAATTAAGATGCTACAGAGCTGGAATGAGGTGTGGATAAGAAGTAGCAGAGGGCTAAATCACCAGTTTTTCTTCAATAAAGGATCATTTTGTGATTAGCCGTGGCAGTGAGAATGAGCAAAGCTGTTGACAAACCACAATGATACCAACATTATGAACTATGAGCAATGAAATGGACACACAAAATGCTGTACTGACAAACAGCATCTGAAAGATGTAGCTACGTCATAGCACTGTGTGATGATGTTGCTGTAAACTCCCTCCCATCTTCAGGTATGATGGGCAAGAACCTTCACGGTGACAGCCATTTTTCAACAGGCCTGGTGCTTTCAAAATAATAATAATAATAATAATAATAATAATAATAATAATAATAATAATAATAATAATAATAATAATATTTAATTTCTAGACCGCTCCCTCTCCCCAGGTGTACCCTTGGAACTAGAGCTTCCATTCTTACAAAGACACTTCAGAGCAGATCAGAATGGAAAAGATGGGAAGGGGCTAGTTGGGACCCCACACACAACCACCTATGATTTCACTTATGAAATCACATTTCACAATCACATATGATTTTTAAATACAATTAGATGTATCATGACATATTATTTTAGAAGGCTAAGACAACATACATAGAAATCCAACCAATTTTGGTAAACTGGCGAGAACAAAGGTACAGATTAGATACACTAGAGAAAGCAGAATTATTTTATGAACAACATATAGCAGCACAGGAGGGAATGCTGGTAAGAGACGAGGGAGGAGCCAAATGCCAGGAAGCTAAGGAAAAAGATCAAGGGAAGATGGAGAAAGAACAGGAAGAGAAAGCGTTAAGAGAAGGAGCAAGGGCCAAAGAGACAAAGGAGCAGAGGGAGCTAAGAATGACTAGATTAACTAAACCTATAAACCAATGACATAGTGGGAGAAATAAAAGTAATCTCAATAAATATAAATGGACTAAACTCGGCAATAAAAAGAAGAATATTCAACAAATTAGAGAAATTGAAATTGGACATTATATGTTTACAGGAAGTACATATTAGAAAGAAACACAGGAAATTTTTGGAACAGGTAAAACTAGGTAATTTATAAAAAAACTCTGGCTGACCAAAGTAAAAAGGGAATAGCACTATACATTAGAAAGGCAATTCAATCAAATGTAATTTTTGAAGATGGAGAGGGGAGAATACTGATGGTGGAGATAATGATGAATTTGAGAAAGATATTATTAGCATAATATATGCCCAAATGATAAACAAGAAGATTTTTGGGGGAAACTACACAAAAAGATATAATACAATATGAATATGAAGATATATGTATACTAGGAGACTTTAATGCATTTGTGAATAATGGAATAGACCATAAATCCACAAAGATAAACAAGAAGCCAAAGAAAACCCTACCCAAAACATGGTAAAAGTAAGGCGCATGGCTATTTTCAAAGACATTATGTAAGGAATGGATTGTTAACAATATGGGAAAGAGTGAAAGGGAAACACTATTTAGAAATACCAATGTGGCTTTCAACAATGGAAGCATCGACACATCCAAATATTTGTAGTATGAAAAATATCATTAGATACAAAGATATCTTAACAGAAATGGGTGAACTAAAACAAAAACAAGAATTAGAAAAACAAGGGATTGATATAGGATGGTTTTCACAATCGCAACTACAATCAAGATATGAAAAAGATAAAAGGGAATATGGTTTTAACTTAGGAAGTTCAGAGTTGGATAAGATACTTATGGAAATGGAAGAAAGATAATTAAGAAACTATATAGCTACCTATTAAGAACTAGGTTAGAAGAAGTGGTTAAAGATACAATGGTAACTTTGGCAAAGAATTTTGGTCACGTGATTGAGTTAGAAAAGTGGCAACAACTATGGGAAAGGAAGTATAAATTAAGAATGCCAACAGCTTACAAAGAAGACTTATACCAAAGTTTTTTTTTTATATTGAAAAAGTTTTATTGGTTTTTACAATTTTCAAAGGGGTAGGGAATACAGAAACATTTTTAGAACTTTCGCGTCGGAATCATTGGTCCTTCCAGGGCTTCACAATAAAATATTAAAAAAAACGTGTTTCCAGAAATACTACAAGGTGAAAATAAGTACATGTTTCCTAGATTCTCAATTCTATGCTAGCAGTCGTGTGCAAACATCCAGATATAAAGGTTATAGAATATTAATAATAATTAAAAAAAGTAAAGTTATTTTTTCGATCTAAGTCTCTTGGCAATTGTATCTTCTTTTTCTCCTCCCTGGCCCCCAGCGGGCGGGTCCATGGCCCCCTCCGTCCCCCCTGGATCTTCCCCAGGATAGAGGAATGTTTTTTAAGAAAGGCTTCCGCCTCAGCAACTGTTTTAATCCTTACTCTTCCTTCATCCCAGAATACCAGCATCCCTTCCGGCATCGCCCACCTAAACCAGGTCCCGTGGTCAAACAATTTTTTAGATAAGAAGGAATACTTCCTTCTCATCTCTCTAATCTTTTTTGGGATCTGCTTCAAGATGACGACTTCCTTTTGTTGGTAAATTAACGCCCCCCCCCTCTCTGCGCCTTCAAAATTCCCTCTGTGGTTGACCTTCTAACAAATTTAATATGTATCTCTCTGGGTACTTCATTTATCCTGGCATATGTCGAATTTATTCTGTAGACTAGGTCAATGTCCCCCCTGATCTCATCTTTAGGTTTATGTAAATAGTCTGCTAAAATTGTACTCATGAGTTCAGGAAGACATTCACCAGGTTCTTCAGAAATATTCTGAAATCTTAAAAAATATGACATCCTTTCAAAATCCATCCTAGACATATGACCAGACAAATCTGCAATTTCAGTGTTGACATTTTTAAGTTCTCCCTTTGCCCCAGCCAGCCCCCCTTCCAGCTCCTCCATCTTCTGTGTGTTCTCCAGCACTCCAGAAGATCCTTCTTGAAACTATTATTATCTTCTCGCAAAGCTTTAATTTCATGCACCAGAGCTTGTAACACTGATTCCAAAGATGACATTCTTTGTTCCAATCTTGCCAGTTCTGATTTAGATGCCATGGTAAGCTGTTAAAGTCAGTGCCACTAAGATGGCGTTTTTTGGGTGGGGCCGTTGAAACAGGTCAGGAGAAAAACAGTTCAAATGAATGTAAAAAGTTCAGGACCCAGCAGAGAAACATTGTTCACAGTCAATAATTATAGCAGGGAAGGCACTCCAGAGAAGGAATCAATTAATCCAAAAACGTCTTCATTAGTATAGAGAGAGAGTCCAGTTCACAAGAGATGTTGGTAATTTTTCAAAAGTAAAAATAATCATTCAGGAACAAAGGGAACCATCCTCCACCGCCCAGTCTGAGAGCCAGCCGGAGAAAACAACAAAAGAAAAATTGTATCAAGCCAGCCGGACTTAGATACATTTTAAAGAAACAAGCCGCAAATCACTTTCACTTAGTTAAAGCAGTCCGGATACAAAATATCCGCTCCCTCGCAACTGGGAGCCATTTCTAAACGCCGCTTTAAATCCGAGGGGGGTTTAACAAACAAACACCCCCCTCTACGTTCTTTCAGTCCAGGCTGCCAGCACAAATAATGTTACAAATCACTCACTCTTCACCTCGCCGCCAAAGCCCCGGGGAACCTTCCGACCCGACACTCAGCTCTTTTTAAATTCGCTGTTCGTTGCCGTCCTCCATTGGTGAAGGGAAACCCCCCCCCGCGGCATGCCTTCTCTCATCTAGGCCGAAGACAAAGGCCATTTTCCCGCCGCCGCAGGGAAAAACAAACCCAGGCGAGCCAGCCCTACGGGAGGCCCCCAAAAAAGGGGGTGTCTTGCCCCCGTGGGGGGGCAGAAAAAAGGACAAAGCGGCGACCGAGTCAGAGACTCGCCCGTCACCGCTGGAAGGCGGAACCGGAAGTCCCGGTTATTTGATTTCTATACCGCCCTTCTCTCTTTCGGGACTCAGGGCGGTGTACAGCCAGAATAAAAATGATAATACAGAATGAGAGAAGAGTTGGATTCTCAAATGCAGAAGAAATAGAAGAATGCTCTATAGGAACCAACCATCAAGGGCCTCCTTCATCCTAGGTGGCTGCAAAAAAGGATCTGGAACGCAGCTGGCTTGACTAAGGATATTAGCAACTAGCCCTGTGTGAGACATTTGCTCCTCCTTTTTTTGAGAGGCTTTACATCAGGGGTTCCCAAACTTGGCAACTTGAAGACTTGTGGACTTCAACTCCCAGAATTCTCCAGCCAGCAGAGCAGAGCTTGCTGGAGAATTCTGGGAGTTGAAGTCCACAAGTCTTCAAGTTGCCAAGTTTGAGAACCCCTGCTTTACATCATGGAGGCAACATAGTTTTCTCATCTGAGTTGCAAAGATGATGCAGTTCACCTTATCAGGATGCTTCAATGCCCTTATTGGTTAGTTCCCAGGAGGAGACAAGAGGTGATGGTTGTTCCTTTGTGGAACAGCATCTCAGGAGTGCTCTGTGTAAAGCGTGATTGATTCAGAGTGCTCTGTGTAAAGCGTGATTGATTCAGAGCACTGATTTGAAGTTTTGCACAACCCTATTACTACATAGACAGTGATACCAAAACAATAGATTTCTGCAGCTTTGTGCCCCATCTTTCATTCGCCCAAGAGGGCCATCTGGAGCATGACCCTTTGGCACCTACTACATCCTTCACAAACTTTTGTCTTCTATAGCATGGGGTATTTTTTCCCACATAAGAAATCTGAGAGCAATGATGAATGGGGAAGGGTAAAATCCCCTGCTCATAGCAAATCAAAGGTTCTCCTTGGTAAAAGCATGACCAGGAGAAGCTGTCAGCAACACAAGAAATGTAAAATCTCCACGGAAAGTGGAAGTATTGATTGGAACACTGTAAATCCACAAAGCTTTAATTGCTCTAGAGCCAGATGGAATTTGGTGGGTCTCCAGGTAGCTGCACTTAAGATCACCAGTCACAATTGTGCTGAAAGTTCCATTTGTCAAGCCTTCTTCCACTTTGCAGAGGAAAATAGGGACGTGGACAATTTTGAAGCAAGAAACATAGGAACTGAAAGAATAAACAACTGCTGTGCCCTTTGATCTTTGCATTGGGTTGATTGAAAAGCTTTTAGCCCTTCAATGTTCACCTTATTCCCTAATTTTGAAAGAAAACTTTCCTTAGTATAGGAAAATGTGCAGAGAAGAACAACAAGAATGATTAGCGGGCTGGAGGCTAAAACATACAAAGAATGGTTACAAGAATTGGGTATATCTAACCTAATGTAAAGAAGGACTAGGAAAGACATGATAGCAGTGTTACAATATTTAAGGGACTCCTACAAAGACAAGGAGGTCAAACTATTCTCCTAAGCAACGAAAGGCAAAATGAGAAACAATGAATGGGAACTAATCAAGGTTTAGGAAGAAGAAATTTCCTAACAGTGAGAACAATCAACCAATGGAACAGCTTGCCTCCAAAGGTTGCTCCATCACTGGAGGCTTTCAAAAAGAGACCAGACAACAATTTGTCTGAAATGGTCCCCTGTTGGACCAGGAGGTTGGACTAGAAGATCTCCAAGTTCCATTCCAACTCTATTGTTCTATGTTCTACACTCAGGAAGGGACATTCCTCTTTCCTTCCTCTCTTTAGATAGTTAAAGATAAAACATGATATATTCCAATTTGTGTAGCACAGGGATAATCACCAAGATCTTTGCAGCTACTGTAAGATGGGCTTTTTCCCCCCTTTTCTGGTAAGTCAGTTTCTGAAGTTAGTGATGGCAATGCTAAGATGGAAAAAAAATTAAGGAGTGACCTCCTTCATTTCCAGCCAGATGCAATCTGTGTGAATCCAAATTAATTCTGCTCATCCATTCCTCTTATCCAAAGTTGCATGGCATTTGGGAACACAATCGGGATGTCTAGATTCTTTCCCCCTTGGCTTTCCCTTAGTTACATGTGCCAGCAGTTTAATCAATGCAGTGGCTAGAGATGCTCTTATCGGACTGATGTGTAATCAGATATTGGCACAATAAAAATTGTTTGGCTGCTGTCCCCTTCCCAAGCCTGCAGGAGGGCTCAACCCTCAGAAGTTCTGCCAGAATGAGGTTACAGAACTGCCATCCCACTGAGCCCTGGAAGTCAGGCAGGAGATGGAGGTCTTGTCTTTTGAGAATCGCAGCCATGATTCATCTGCATGACATCTCCTTGTTTTTCCCCAATGCATTTCGGGTACCAGAACATTTGCAGAATGTGTCAAATTCACCATATCTCATGCCAGGATAAAGATTACTTCAGGGGATGAAAATCACAGACTGCAAGATCTCCCCAACGCTCAGAGATTCTTTAAGACGTGATGTTATAATTTGAAAAAACTAACAGAAGGATCTGAAATGGGTCAATAAAAGTGGGGGGATAGATTTGTATTCTACCTTTTTAAAATGTGTAATTCAAGGGAACTTTTATTTTTTGGTTATTAGAGGTAAAGGTCTGTCTTGCGCTTTCATCTTCCTTTAGCCTTCATTGAACTCCATTCATCTCCCTAGAGTTGGAAGGGAACTTAGGGCTCTTCTAGTTCAACCCTCTTTTTCAAGCAAGAGACCCTGTAGTATTCTGTACAAATAGCTACCCAATCTCTTCTTGAAAACCTCCAGTGATGGAGCACCCACAACCTCCAGAGGCATGGCATTCCACTGACTAATTGTTCTCGCTGTCAGGAAATTTCTCCTTAATTCAAGGTTGGATCTTTATTTCATAAGGTTATACCCATTACTTCTTGTCCTGCCATCAGGTGCTTTGGAGAATGGGTTGACCACACAATGAACAGTTGCAGGAACTGGGCATGGCTCGTCTAGTGAAGCGAAGGACCAGGGGAAACATGATAGCAGTATTCCAATATTTGAGGGATTGCCACAGAGAGGAAGAGGCCAAGCTATTCTCCAAAGTACCTGAAGGTCAAACAAGGAATAATGATGGAAACTGATCAAGGAGAGATTCAACCTAGAAATGAGGAGGAATTTTCTGACAGTGAGCGCAATCAACCAATGGAACAGAAGTTGCCTTCAGAAGTTGTGGGAGCTTTGTCACTGAAAGCTTTCAAGAAGATATTGGACTGCTATTTGTCAGAAATGGTGTAGGATTTCTTGCTTGGGTGGGGGTTGGACTAGATGACCTACAAGATCCCTTCCAATTCTGTTAATCTGTTAATCCTCTGTGACAGCACCTCGAGTACAGGAAGAGGCTCTCCAATCTCTTCTCATCTTTATGGGGTTACCAAAAGAGTGACCGAGAAACATCCATTCAATGGAACAGAATCATTTTTCTCTAAGCAGTGTTAAATCAGAGAACTAGGCTACAGCTAGTTGCGCTTCAAGATGAGCTCAGATCACTCTAATGATCCAAAATGTTCACAGCCTTCATTAAAATTCCCTGAGATTTATTTAACACAAAATCAACAACTGTGTGAAAATAAACGCCAGCAGAACTTACAGCAATACATATCAAGATGGGCATAATAAGCATAACTAGGCATATGGCCTGAATCATCATTAATAATTAAGTATCATCTTGAAGGAAACTGTCAACTGTCCCATTTGGCACATTCAAAAGAAAAAGAAACTCCTGGCACATAGGAACTACCAAGAGTAAAACTTTATTAAAAGATCCAGTTAGGCATAGAAGAAGCAGTCAGCTCTGAAGTTTTCTCGTGAAAACCCACATAAGTAAAAAAAACCCAAACAAACCCCTTTTCATCCCTGGGCCACGTACAGTTCATTGTCCACCAATTACACTCAGTATTTTTGTTTTGGGAAAACAGTCTGCACTGGCTGATAGCTCCGAGAACTTGGTGGGTATCTCCTCTCTGGCTGCAGAAGGCTCTCATGCATCCCTTAGCCCTCCCCTTCCTTAGGAGTTTATTTATTTTTATTTTATTAAATTTATACCCCGCCCTTCTCCTTGTTAGGACCCAGTTTACCAACCCACTCCTCTCTCACTTCTGTTTGGCAACCTGTGAACTGGAAGTTGATGCAGGCAGTGTTGACTGAAACTTTGAGTCCTCATGTGACTGTGCCCAATTTTCTGATATTTTGTGCAGCAGTCAGTAAGTGAATACCAAGGTCATTAACACCATGGCCATAAAGTGATCATGACAGATGTTAAGCAAACCCATTGTATCCAATGGGAATTTTTCCAGAAACTGGAAGTAAACATCAGATTCCAGACTGGGGAGGTGGGGGTGTCATTTATCACAATCATGTGACTGCAGGTTACTGCAAATGGTCATAAATGAGGGTCAGTTGTCAAAAAGCCAAAATCCAATCATGTGAATAGGGGATTGATTGACTGTCGGATGTTCAAATCTGGGTTGTAAAACAATTCACAATTCTATTATTCTTCCTCTTATCTACTATGTTACTAATATAACATACAGAAGGCAGGTCAATCATTTGCAAAGATTCAGTAGCTTACAAAATTTGGGAGGCCCCGTTTCACAAAGAGTGGAAACAAATGTTATAGTGATATATTAATCAGTATTCAACTAAAGGGGATAATATGTGCATAATGTTGTTGTTTTAATGCACATTTTTAATGTTTTGATTGTTTTGTGTTTGGGGTTCTTTTTCTCTTTTGTTTTCTGTGAGATTTTTTTTTTTGAGTTTTGTATTTTGTATTTTAACCTTGTCTTGAATAAAATAAAAATATAGATTAAAAAAGAAAACCTTGGCCATAAGTAATTCTGGGGATGAGTTTTCTCATAGCTTTGAACAGTCACTGAGCAATCAGTCATAAGCCAATGATTATCTATAGTTTAGTTATTGATTTTATTTAATTTTTAACTTAAGTAATTAATTTTAATTAATAACTTTTGTTCCCTGTATAATTTTGGAACTTTAGAATTACGATTAGTAATTTTAGAACTAGCCTAGAATTAAAGAGAAATTTCCTGACAGTGAGAACAATTAATCAGTGGAACAGCTTTCTTCTGGAAATTGTGGGTGCTCCATCACTGGAGGGTTTTAAGAAGAGAGTGGACAACCAGTTGTCTGAAATGGTATAGGGTCTCCTGCTTGAAGACCTCCAAGATCACTCCCAACTTTGCAATTCTCTTTCTTTAAGATTAGTTGGTATTTTAGAGTCTGGAATCTAACAGCTTTGGACACCTGCTGTTCATGCAAGTCAGCAATGGCCTCAAGACAAAAACAAAAAAGAATTGAAAGAGAAAGAACAAAAGGAAAGAACAGATGTAAGACATTGTTAAGAGAAAAATCTAAGCATTTCGAACACTATGCAGAAACCTCCAGAAGGCAATTGACTTTTTGAGTGTACTTTCCAACTGTTTGATATTGATACCGGCTGACTGGAATTCGTCAGTGACTTAAAGCATCACTAAAGGAACCCACAACAGAACCATTCCCAGACTTTGTAATTAAGCAATGGGATACATCTTCAGAATAAAAAAGTATAAAAATAAGTGTTGGGGATACTCCCCAAAACATTGCCATTATTGTTATTATTTTAATCAACCACATACTATGAGAGTGAAAAAATGTATTGAAATCATACAGCAACTAAAGTGGCCTTGCTTAGCAGACAGAAAAAGGCAGGATTGTTTGAGTTAAAAAGTAAAAGATATTATGAAGGATATTAGGGTTCAGTGTACAAATTAATTGATAAACTTGGCCAAGGCAATCAACACATGTGGAAGTGAGTGAATGAAAAAGCAAAAACCTGGACTTAGCTGATTGTGAGGCAAATCACCAGCAGAAACCAATTTTGCTGGTTCCGGGGAGGGAAGGGGAGAGGCGGGGAGGGAAGGGGAGAGGGAGGGAGGGATTGGCCCAAAGTCACCCAACCAATTTATATGCCTAAAATGGGTCTCCTGGTTTCTAGACTGGTGCCTTCACCACTAGCCAAACTAGATATGTTGTGATACCTTTCTGTAGGAGCCATTGGGGCAAATTATATCAGTATGCAATCCTTCTATTTGAAGCATGAAGAATAGAACAAAAATATTTAGGTATGAGAAAATGAGAACCGTAAACTGAGCAAACATTGACTCAGCTCCAGGATAGTTCTTTATCTGCAGTGTATTATTCCTAGCAAAGTGTTCACAAACTGCAAGAACTTAGAACAGCAACCGCTAAAGGAGTTTAGTGAAGTGTCCATTACAATTTGTATTTTAATTGCAATGAGTGAAGGGAGTGATAAACCAAATATTTGAGTATTGTTCTAGTTTGTAACATAAACTAAAATTAATTGGAAAGTTTGTTTGCCAATAGAACCAGAATGTCGGGTTGCCATTTATTCAAAAGACATTCTTGGTTAGACAAACATTATAATATTTATTTCCAATGAGAATATCATGAAAAAAAAAATCAAGCTCATTTTTTACTGCTTGGAGCTAACAAATATTTGGACATGTCTGATAGCCATCCCTGGATGAGAGGACATTTTAAAATGAAAGCCAAACATTCACAAAAAGGTCATAAAATACCTCTAAGAAATTCAGGGTCCCTTCTGAAGGTTCAGCACAAACTTAGAGTCAAGAAATTTAGTTGCATTTTGCACATTATCTTGTGGTCATTTTGCCAGACAATGGTTGCCAGATTTGTATCTGCTACTGAATGCCCATGGGGGAAAGGATTGGATATGCATCAAAATGATGGCATTATAATAATGTCTGGTTTAACCAAATCCAAAAGAGACTTGGGATGGATTCATTAGATGTCTCCTTATACCAAGATAGACAATTGGGTCACATTCAGACTTTTGTGTATCTCCACGAACAATTTTTAATGAACTATGACACCCAAATAACTAGCCATCTACTTTTCGCAACATTCATTCTTATTAACAATTAACTGAATGTCATGGTCCCTCTCATCATCACCAACTTATCTGTTGCAGCCCCAAGAGAGTGAAACAGTCCCCAAAACATAGCCCCAATACTCAAAATGTTATCTACATTTTGCAGCATTATTAATATTTGTCCATGGGATAGAAGTAAATCATTGCAGTTCACCTTTAGGAAGGTCAGCCAAAAATACATTAAAGGGTATGATAGCTTGTCAGTTCTCCACAACTCCTAATCAAACAAGGTACAATTAAAAGTAAAAACCACCACGGGATGGCTCAACAGTTAAAGATGCTGAGCTTGTCAGCCCAGGTTTGAAACCCAAGTGCTGCATGATGGAGTGAGCTCCCCTTCTTGCCCCAGCTTCTGTCTTCCTAGCAGTTTGAAAGCATGCAAATGCAAGTAGACAAAGAGGTACCACTTCAGTGGAAAGGTAATAGCTTTCTGTGAGCCTCAGCATATAGTCATTCTGGCCACATGAACACAGGAATATCTTCAGACAATGCTGGCTCCCTCCATTAAGAAATGGAGATGAGCACCACCCCCTAGAGTCAGACACAACCACAAATGGGGGAAGCCTTTACCTTTACAATAAAAAACAGGGAATAATTAAACCTGGGGAATTCTGAGAGTTGAAGTCTGCACATCGTAAGGTCACAAAGATTTAACCATGACATTGGCAGCTCAACATCAATACAAAATGGAGATGCATTAGTTAAGGAACACATTAGGCAGTGGTGGTATTATCAGGGTCATCTTGAATCAAATATTAAAGGACAAATAAAGCAGTTTGGGAAGCATAAAAACTGTAATTCTCCAATGTCTCTCTTGACATAGGCTTCAGAATAACAGGTGTAGAAACATTACAATGAGGGGTCCTTGGTGTTCTCTGAGCTTCCTTGTTTTCTTGCAGACGTTTCATTACTCAATGAAACATCTGCAAGAACGTTACCTAGTTTGGGTAATGAAACGTCTGCAAGAAAACAAGGAAGCTCAGAGAGCACCAAAAACTGATCCTGTCCACCCTGTGTCAGTTTGTGAAGCATCTCTATGAATACCATCAAACTGCCCTAGAGAGTGGGGAATTCCAAACATACCTGTGGTCAAAAAGGAATCTCAAGCTGATTAGGGAATGCGCATGTCTAAACTACCATCTCTCATTGGCTGTGATTTATGACGAAGGCTGAAGGGAGGACAGTAATGCGGGCAAAGTTCAGAAGCAGATAAAGAAAGCAAAGAAGATGGCTGTAAATAAGAAACGCCTAATGAGAAATGCCTAATGAAGCTGTTAATAAATCACTGTGTTTTGTTCTCTAATATTGGGTTGTTTATTTTAAAGCAGGCATTGTTAGGGAACTTGACACCCTGAGCTACATATATTCTCCTTTAAATATCACAATCTTTATTCCAGTAAAGCCAGAATGTAATTTTGCTTGGTGCACAAGATAAAAAGTCAAGGAAGCCAAACGTTAAAGTATTGCCCAGTGACTCTCTAGCTTTCACCCACGGCATCAATGGAACCTCCAGTGACCTTGCCTCCACCCTGCCATTTAATTCAAGATGAAGCATTGGGGAAATTTTTTTTTTTAATTCAAATTTCTATACCGCCCTATTTACCTTGTGGGGACTCAGGGCGATGCACAGAAGAGATAAAAACAAGCAATAACATATAAATACAGGATAAAATTAAATTAAATTTGATCAATCTGTGCTAAAATTGTTAAAAGCTATTAAAAACTATTTAAAACATATCTTAAAATTGAATCATGGAATCTATGCCAGGCCAGCCAGATGAAAGAGATGCATTTTAAGCCCCCGGCGGAAGAGGCATATGTCTGTGATGGTGCGAAGATCGGGTGGCAGGTCGTTCCAGAGGGCCGGACCTGTCACAGAGAAGGCTCTCCCCGTGGGGGTCACCAGCCGGCATTGACCGGCAGACGGCACCCTGAGGAGGCCCTCTCTGTGGGAGCGGACGGGTCGAAGGGAGGTATGTGGTAGGAGGCAGTCACGCAAATAACCAGGTCCTGTGCCATGGAGCGCTTTGAAGATGGTTATTAACACCTTGAAGCACACCCGGAAGACCACAGGCAGCCAGTGCAGCTTGCGCAGGAGAGGGGTTATGTGGGAGTATCGTGAACCTCCCAGAATCCCCTGTGCGGCCGCATTCTGTACTAGCTGGAGCCTCCGGGTGCATCTCAAGGGGAGCCTCATGTAGAGAGCATTGCAGTAATCTAGGTGGGAAGTGACGAGGGCTTGAGTGACCGTGCGTAGGGCATCTCGATCTAGAAAGGGACGCAACTGGCGTATCAGGTGAACCTGATAAAAAGTCCCCCTGGCCACGGCTGTCACATGGTTGTCCAAGGACAGCCAAGAATCCAGGAGGACGCCCAAGTTGCGAGCCCTTTCCGCGGGGGCTAGTGACTCGCCCCCGATAGCCAGAGATGGAACCAACTGACTATATCGAGAGGCCGGAAACCACAGCCACTCGATCTTGGATGGGTTGAGTCGAAGCTTGTTCCTCCCCATCCAGACCCGCACGGCCTCCAAACATTGGGACATCACTTCAACGGCATTGTTGGGGTGGTTTGGGGAGTAATGTACAGCTGAGTATCATCAGCGTACTGATGGTACTCTACCCCAAAACCACGGATGATCTCACCCAGCGACTTCATATAGGTGTTGAACAGGAGAGGCGAGAGGACCGACCCCTGAGGCACCCCACAAGTGAGGGGTCTCGATGTTAATGTCTGTCCTCCTGTCAACACAAATTGCGACCGGTCGGAGAGGTAGGAGGAGAACCACTATAACACAGTGCCTCCCAACCCCAACCCCCCCAGCCGGTGCAATAGGATACCATGGTCAATGGTATTGAAAGCCGCTGAGAGATCTAATAGGACCAGGGTAGAGGAACAACCTCTATCCCGAGCCCTCCAGAGATCATCAATCAATGCGACCAATGCCGTCTCCGTGCTGTGCCCAGGTCAGAAGCCGGACTGGCGCGGGTCTAGATAGACAGTTTCCTCCAGGTGCTGCGGGAACTGTTGTGCCACCACACTCAACAACCTTTGCAAGAAAGTGAAGGTTGGGGACTGGACGATAATTAGCCAACACTGCTGGGTCCAGGGAAGGCTTCTTGAGGAGGGGTTTCACCACCGCCTCTTTCAAGACGGCCGGTAGAAACCCCTCGCTCAAAGAAGCATTCACTACTTCCTTGTGTAACCTCCCAGGATGCCAGTACAAGCCAGGAGGGACACGGGTCCAATAAACATGTGGTGGCATTCAGCCGCCCCAGCAACCTGTCCATGCCATCTGGAGTCACAAGGTCGAACTCTTCCCATAAAACGGTCTCAAGGCCTGCCTCCGTCTGCCTGCCCAGACTACCCTCATTGGAGGCCAGTTCATCCCGGATCTGAGCGATTTTATCCTGCAGATAACATCCAAATTCCTCTGCACGACCCTGTAAAGGAGCTTCCCGTGGCCTCTGTTGAAGGAGAGAGCGGGTCACTCTAAACAGGGTGGCAGGGCGGTTATCTGTGGATGCGATGAGAGCGGCGAGATAATTACATGAATTACAGGAAACCCATTGCTCAGGAGCTGACAATCCAACCAGCGGTGTAAAAGCAAATGTTATTTCAGAGACACCTGCTGAGACTGTGCATGCCTTTGCTCATTGGGTTATACAGAGGAAAGGGAGGGGGTTGTTTTATTATTGTTGTTGCTGCTATAGATCCCTGATCGCACCCACGGCAGCAGTAAAAGAATTCCTTCTTTCTGGTTTAAGCAGCAGGGATGTTCACTTTGAACAATTTGCTTGCATATGAAACAAGTCCCTTGAATTCTATTGACATTTTGCAGGGAAGATGTGGGTGGTGCTTGTGACATTTCCCCCCCCCCCCAAAGCTTTGTAGTGTCGAGATACTTTGCCCAATCTTGAAACGTCATCATGCCAAGAGTGGGGTACAGGGAATGGCAACAGAGTGACTCTGGATTTTAAATTCCTTGCTTTAGAAGTTGTTGTTTATTTTATTTTTATTTTTATTTATTTTATTTATTTTATTCACATTTGTATACCGCCCTTCTCCCTAGCGAGACTCAGGGCAGTGAACAGGCAGCAATAAAATCAACAATAAAAACAAGAAATACAATAAATATGCTAAAATAATAAATAATAAAACTTTATTGCGGTCATGGACCAAAGGACAAGATAAACAGATCACATGTGGATGTACAGCCGGGCCCTACTGAAGGGTGGGGGACAACAGGCAGAATCGATGGCAAGGGCCATTCTGTCAACCATACCATCTAACCATTATGGGGACCTAAATCTATATATTAAACAAATAAGCCTGCTCTAAAATCCCAATACAAACCCCTGGTAAAAACAATTAAAAACTATGCCAGGCCAGCCGCATGAAATAGGTGGGTTTTCAGGGCCCGACGGAAGAGATGTAGGTCCGAGATTGTCCTTAGTCCAGGGGGGAGATCATTCCAGAGGGCAGGAGCCGCCACAGAGAAGGCTCTCCCCCTGGGGGTCGCCAGCCGGCATTGCCTGGCTGACAGCACCCTGAGGAGGCCCTCTCTGTGGGAGCATACTGGTCAGTGGGAGGTATTTGGCAGGAGGCGGTCTTGCAAGTAACCAGATCCCTTGCCATGGAGCGCTTTAAAGGTGGTTACTAGCACCTTGAAGCGCACCCGGAAAGCCACAGGCAGCCAGTGCAGCTCGCGCAGGAGAGGTGTTACATGGGAGCATCTATGTTGTAGACATAGCATGTTAATTAATTTTATGCTTGTGTTTTTTTTCTTTCTATAACTTATCTATTGTCTATCTATCTATTTACGGTATCTATCTGTCTATCTCTATCTATCATCTGTCTTTCTATGTATCATCTGTCTGTCTGTCTGTCTGTCTCTATGTGTCATCTATCTATCTATCTATCTATCTATCTATCTATCTATCTATCATCTATCATCTATCATCTATCTATTTATCTTATGTCTCTTAGAGAAAAATGGACAAAGAACTATCAATGCTTTTTTAGGTCTTCAGAAAAGGCAGAAAGCAAAGAAATCAATAAAGGATTCTTGAAAGTTCATAAGGCACTTGAAGATGCCCTCGAGTTGAGCTCAGTTCTTGCTAACCACGCAAACATGCACATATATTGGCAACAATGCAAAAGTAGCTTGCTTTCACCTTCTTCCAGATTGATTGATTGATTCCCCTCTCTAGTTCAAGGCTTGGTATTTCCTGAAGATCTCCTGTAAACTATTAACCAATTGTAATCCTGCAAAGCTTCAAAGCCCAAAGGTCAGTCAGATACTGACCACTCCAGAAACTGCCCCAGAATTGTGAACACATGGTGATCATCCCAACACAGACCAGAAATGGTAGAAGTAGGCTTAGAATTGATTTATCAGCCAACGGTTTTAATGATGGCAGATCATAGAACACTGATCTTGAACCTGATCCTGAAACAGGATTCTAGATTTTATCCTACATGCATGCAGAACCAAAAAAACCTCTCTTATGTTTCAATCATATATTATATTCTTTTCTGGGGTTTTTAAAGCATCTGCAACATCTCTCAGCATAGTATCACCCAAAGATTAGCTATCTGATGTGCTGCTTAAGTTTATTAGGATGATTGAATTTCTGCCCTTCCCTCCTGATTTTTTTGTTTTGGGGAGGTGGTTTGGACTGGGTTCTTGAAATCCAAGGCAACAGTGACATCTATAGGCCACCCAGCTTCTATTTTTTTTATTTGATTTTATTAATTGTGTTGCCTCTTGCGTGACATACAGTACACAAGCACAGTGCTGCTGAGGAGGATAGGGCATTTCTACGATTTTCATTCAAAGAGATCATGACCTTCTGCTCATAGGATGACCACAATACTTTAGAAATAGGGAATGGAAATTGCATGAAAAAAATGTCCACTTAGGACTTAATATTTATTCCATAGACACCTAATAAAATAAAGTAGTAGTAACAGAGGTAGTCTTGACTTACAACTGGTTGCTTAATGACCATCAAACGGTTCCCCCTCAAAACTACTTATTACCTGGATTAAAAGTTCTGACATCCATCCCTGTTGCGTTTATTTAATGACCACCACAAAAAAGGTCATAAAATGAGGCACAGTCACATCATTGTAATGGTCCTAAAGAGGACCGGGCTCAATTATAGTTTTGAGGAAAGACATAACAGGGTGCTCCTAACAGTGGCCACATTTCATATTATCAGCAGTTTCCTTCTCCAGAATAAACTGGGAAGGGAAAATAGGCTTGAAGCAAAGACATTGGAAGAATTCCCAGTACAGTATGTGCATTTTCTCTGCATCAACAAACACATAAGGAGCACTGGAGCTCATTTCAGCCTCAAATCTGGGAAAGAAAAATGCAACTGGAAATTCCTAGATTTGTCTACAGATGTCAGTATTGCAACAGAATTGAATCTGAAAAATTAACTAGATTATTAATGAGATACATATATAATGGAAAATTTGGATAACCTTTTGGTTTTCTATAGAGAAAATATTATGGGTGTTTGATTAAGTGATATATCTTATAGTAGTAATATATTTGCTAAAGACAATTGAGAACAATGTTATAGAACAGGAATTTATGGAGAACTTTTCTTTCTTTTTACTTGTTGAATAACTATAGAAAAAGATTGATTTTTGACAAATACTACTTGTTACTATACAGATAATTAATTACCTAAGAGTATAAGGTGATATGAAATGAAGGGGGGGAAAGGCTTAATTCCATACACAAATATTTATATATTTAAACTTAATAATGATGATATATTGGGTTACACTGGATGGAAAATTAAAAACTACATTTGTAATTGTAAAGACCGATGCACAGAAACTTATGACCGAATGACATGTTATACAAAGCTAAAAATGATTAAATGTTTTTACTTGTTTTTTATGTTGAAAATAAAAATTTATACAAAAAAAAAGAATTGAATCTGAAAATGTCTTTGTGTGCTTTCTAAATTGTCTGTCTTCAAATGCTAATGGAAAAAAGGGCTTCAGAGCCTGTAGGGCCATGATGGCAAACCTATGACATGTGTGCCAGAGATGGCATGCAGAGCCCTCTCTGTGGGCACATGTGCTGTCACTAGCTTCTCTTTTGGTTTCTGGTGTGCACATGCGCACCGACCAGTTGGTCTTCACACACTGAAGTGCCAAAAACCCGAAGACCAGCTGGCCGGGGCACATGCGTGCCAGGGGTGGATTCCGGCCAGCTTTACTGCTGGTTCGCGTGCACTTGCACACTGGCCATCTGGTTTTGGGGCTTCTGGCATTCTGGCGCATGCACAAACATGCTCTGGTTGGGCACTTGGTGCCGAAAAGGTTCCCCATCACTGTTATAGGAGAATCCATGTTGCATCTTTCCTCAACTTCTTACACAATTCTTTCCTGGAAAAAACAAGTACTTTGTTTAAAAATTACTGATTGTGTACAGCTAGTGCTCAATTTACAACCATAATGGATCCTGTGCAGTGCAGTTCAAGACATGTTAAGCGTAATACCTATCTGATTGCCACACTTACAATACAATACAATAGCAGAGTTGGAAGGGACCTTGGAGGTCATCTAGTCCAACTCCCTGCCTAGGCAGGAAGCCTTATACCATTTCAGACAAATGGCTATCCAACATCTTCTTAAAGACTTCCAGTGTTGGGGCATTCACAACTTTTGGAGGCAAGCTGTTCCAGAGGTTAATGGTTCTAACTGTAAGGAAATTTCTCCTCAGTTCTAAGTTGCTTCTCTCCTTGATTAGTTTCCACCCATTGCTTCTTGTTCTGCCCTCAGGTGCCTTGGAAAATAGTTTGACTCCCTCTTCTTTGGGGCAACCCCTGAGATATTGGAAGACTGTTATCATGTCTCCCTTGGTCCTTCTTTTCATTAAACTAGACATACCCAGTTCCTGCAACTGTTCTTCATATGTTTTAACCTCCAGTCCCCTAATCATCTTTGTTGCTCTTCTCTGCACTCTTTCCAGAGTCTCCACATCTTTTCTACATCGTGGTGACCAAAACTGGATGCCGTATTTAATGATCCCAGTCCCTCATCTCCTTAATGCAGTCATTAAGCAGCACACAGGGTACCTCAGGGGAGGGCGAGGCCCTGGGTGTCTCATGCAGGCCCAGATCCAGATTGCAGCATCTCCCCAACTCACCCATGGCCTCCCCTGAGCCTCCCAGGACCTCCCCACCCCCTGAGGGACCTATGCTCCACTTCCCACCATGCTTCAGGCAGAGATCATATGTCCTTTCATTTAGTGCCATTTTAATTTTGAGTTGTTGCTGAACAAGTAGTCATACATCAAGGACTACCAATACTACATATGCACAAGACTGATAGCAGAAAAAGACTCAGAAGTCCACCTACTCTGCCTTTTGAGTTTATTTTTGTTTATTTTTGTTTTATTATTTATTTCTTCATTTATTATTCTTTTATTTATTTATTACTTCAAACTAAAAAAATCTGGTTTTGGAAAACCCCAATCCAATTTTATTGGAAAATATTTGAATGCTGTTCTGCCCACTAAACTCCAGCTCAAACTGCCCATTTCCAACGTCAAAACACATCTTTCAAGCATGAAACAGATGTTTAGAGCTCCAGATGGGTCCAAAAAGCATCAGAATATTTCCAGTAAGCATCTGGAATGACTGCTTCAAACTGAGAGTATTTCACAGTTAGAAACTTTGGCACCACACCAGCTCAAACATCAGAAGTAGCTGTTACTGGATTATGCATTCAATATAATCAATTAAATTGCCATTAGGGTTTGCATTAAGAGAAAGATAAAATGTTCCATAAACATTTGGTGCACACCTTCATTGTACAACTCTATCTCTTTTCCCCTTAACCACATGGTTGTTTATTAAAATGCTCCCAAGAGTATCAACTTTTCTCAGAGAGGAAAAATGCCATCTCCTTGGTCATTTTTCTGGTTCGCCAAAACTGTATTTTATTTATTTGCAGGACTTACATGGCACCCTATCTCAAAGTATGACTCTAGATGGCTCACAACAATCTATAAAAAACATAGGTACCCTTCCACCAAACAAATCTGCAACTGAACCATAATACTAGCCCAATGTTTGTGGGAAAGAACCAGGCCTTCGCAGCCCTCCAGAAGGCTAAAAGGATAGGGATCTCTTGGAAGTCAAGAGGGAGGTTGTTCTGTTGAGGTCTTGTCGTACGATCGGCTGCAAGTCTTTGTCATTCTCTTTCCTTGGGGGGCTTGGCCACAGCCTGTCGTGCCTGATTGGTTTGGGCATGGCTGGCTGGAGTTGAGTTATCAGGTTGCCTGATTGGCTCTCCGTTTGGCGGCGTTGTATAAGGGGTTGTCAAGTGGGGAGGTTTCCATCTGCCTTTTAAACTAGCTTTGGTTACGGTTGTTTTTAACTGCTCTGCCAATAAATGGCTTATTAAAGAACCAACCTGGATTGGACTCTTTTTCTCTCCTTGCAAACCACAACATGTTCCAAAGGGCTGGGACAATAATCAAGAAGATGTGCCCCCGAGGTTCCATCAGATGACAACATTTAAGGAACGGGACCTGGAGTACCCACATCCTATCTAACCTAGTAGGAGAGGCAGGTACCTCAGAGTACATTATATACTGTGTGCCAATTGTCCACTGATTATCCACAAAAATCGATGTGTTCTGAGTCATGGAGAATTGGCAGGTGCAAATAATCGGGACCTCTCATAAGCATTGCAGCATTGAAGATTTATTCAAGCCTATACACAAGAATCTGGTCAACTAAAGTTCAACATCAATTTGGCACCAAATAAGAATCAATGGAATTCAGGAGGGGATGGACCTGGAGCATTTGTGGGAACACAATGACTCTAAACTGATGACGTGCTTAACTCCTCCCTCCTCCCCCACCCACCTGCTCTTCTCCTACTTGAATATCTGAAACATTTCAAGAATTCTAGTGGAGGACATCCCTTCTAGAATTATAGGCATAGTAGTAATCTGTTCCTCAACAACCACAAAGAGCGTAATTGTCCTTCTTTCACATTTCCAGAATGATTGCATGAATTTCAAGGTTGTATTCAGGGTCTTGACCTATTTATTGTATTGATAGAGATAGATAGATGAGAGATTATGATGATGGGTAGGTGGGTGGGTGGGGTAAGTAGGATAGGATAGGATAGGATAGGATAGGCTAGGATAGGATAGGATAGGATAGGATAGGATAGGATAGGATAGGATAGGATAGGATAGGATAGGATAGGATAGGATAAGATAAGATAAGATAAGATAAGATAAGATAAGATAAGATAAGGTGGGTGGCTAGAGAGAGAAAGAGGTGGGTGGGTGGATGAATGGAAGAACAGATGCTAGATAGATAGAGAGACAGAGACAGAGACAGATAAATAGACAGACAGACAGAATCTCCCTGCCTTTTATGTGACTTCATAACACAATTCTGCTTGTGACACCCTGACAATAAACAGCTGGCTCACCAGTTTCCTCTCCCTCATTATCTGGCATGTTGAGGGCAAAGTATCACATTTGCCAGACTTCGAGAGAACCTCAAGTATTCTGGAAATTATTACTGGGGTGGGTTCATGCATAAAGTGTCACAGGCTCCTTTATCTGCAGTGCAAAAAAGCACAAGAGGGCAGCAGAGAGATAAAAATGGCTGCATACATCTGTGGCCACCTAGTGTTTACTTGGATAACCGTATCTTGAGCTGGTAGTCCTAGCATCAAGTTACCCAGAGCAGTTTTAAGAAAGATTTCTAGTGATCTTTTGATGGGCATCAATGGAGAACTTGTAATGAGTGAAGATGCACGAAGTGATAATCAACTGTCTTTCTCCAAAAATAATACAGGAAATGTCCAATAATCTTTGTACAATTATATCATCACCAGAGACCCTCTACAAATATATCTGGCACCTTTGAACAAAGCCCATTTAGCAAAAGCTTTCCTTTAACATAAATAAGAAAGCTTGTTATCAGAAATACTGCAACTTCAATTACATTGTGTATATTAAATCCAATGACAATTCTTAATTGTATATACACACATACACAATATTATATATCTATCATGATAGCATAAGTATAAAAAATTAACTGTATTCAATGTTATATTCTATAAACAATATAAACAAACTTGATCAGGAAAAAATATGAGGGGAGGGTTTAAAAAATATGATTTTTCTTTCTATAAACTTACAGCTGGTATCATGTGCTGCAGCTTTCAATTTAATTATATTTCTTTTTTCCCAGCTGTATCATCAAATTCTCCTGCTCCTTTTAATGGATGCCAACATTTGCTCTTTTTTTGTAGGAACCAATAATTATATTTGTAAATTGGATTGGCGTGGGAAAATATGCTTGAAGGAAATGAAAGTTATGACAACCTACTTCGCACAGTAGTTTATAGAATACCAATAGAAGGGAGCAGGATTGAACTTTGGAGTCCTTGGTTCTCTCTGAGCTTGGTTGCTTGCTTACAGACCTTTTATTACCCAACTAGGTAACATCATCAGTGCTAAAAGAGAATACGGTTTGCTCTTTGTTTAAATACAGTGGTTTGCCCTTTCAGTATTGGTAGCAGAGTTGTTATCTTTTTGGTAGTGCATCAATTAGGCTTGTTTACTATTAGATTGTCTGCGTGGTTTCTTGACTTGGTATTGTTTACTGATTGATTGCCTCATATTAATCCTGGTGTTAACCGCTGTTTATCTGTATAAGGATTGCTGGTGAGGAGGTGTTATGATCTTTTTGTTTCCTTTTTAGCTTTTTGATTGTCTCTATTAAATGGCATAGGTTGGAGAATTACTGTGAATTTTCACATATCAAACCAGACAATTTGGAGCTACAAATTACCATATTTTTCAGAGTATAAGATGCGTCTTATACATCGAATACAGCATTATTTTGCCTCTTGAAGCCCCGCCCCTTCACCAAAATGGCCGTGCGCATACCCTTATGGAGGCTTCCAGAGAGCTCCTGGGGACTGAGGAGGGCAGAAATGAGCAAAAACAGGGCGTTTTTGCCCCCCTCCCCCAGCCCCCAGCAGCACTCTATAAGCCTCCCTAAGGCTATGCATGCTATTTTTTGACCGAAAAAACAGCCCGTTTTCACGAAAAAAATGGGCCGTTTTTCTTCATTTTGGCCCCCCCAGGAACACTCTGCAAGCTCCCCCAAGGCTATTCATGCCTTTTATTTGAAAAAAAGGGCCCATTTTGGCAAAAAACGGGCCATTTGGGGGAGGTTTGCACAGTGCAAAAAGGGGTTTTTTTTCCCCTTTTGGAAAGCTGTTTAATTAGAGTGATTGAGGAGAATTACGTTGGTCAAGTACTGTGGCTGCAGAAACAAAGATTTATTCCAAAGGTGGTCAGTGATTTCCTTCTCCAGCACATGGGTAAATACACCTGGAAACATCTACCTACCTACCTACTCTGTCTCTCTCTCCCTACCTATCTACTGTATTTCTCTCTCTCTCTCTCTATTTCTCTCTCTATTTTTCTCTACCTACCTATTATCCCTCTACCTACCTACCTATCTACAGTCTCCCTACCTACCTACTGTACTTCTCTCTCTCTCCCCTCTATCTACCTATCTACCTACTCTCTCTCTCCTCCTACCTATCTACTGTATTTTTCTCTCTCGATTTCTCTCTCTCTATCCCTCTACCTACTTATCTATCTACACAAACTCTCTCCCCCTACTTACCTACCTACTGTATTTCTCTCTCTCTCTCTCCCTATCCCTTTATCTACCTACCTACCTAACTACACACTCTGTCTCCCTACCTACCTACTGTATTTCTCTCTCTCTCCCTCTACCTACCTACCTACCTACCTACCTAACTACTCTCTCTCTCCCTACCTTCCTACTGTATTTCTATCTCTTTCTCTCCCTCCCTATCCCTCTATCTACCTACCTACTTTTTTAAAAAAAAGCCTCTTCAAAACCTGGGTGCGTCTTATACTCCAGTGCATCTTATACTCCGAAAAATACGGTATGCCATAATTGTGCCAAACAATCCATTAACAACAGTTAAACTTCCACAAGAAGCGATGTGAACTTCCATAGCCTGCTAAACTTAGCCCTTGATCCCAGATTTTGAAAAGAATCTCTGTTTCATAGGAACTAGAAGAAAGAAAGGATTGGTCAGGATGTCATCTGAAGCTACGTTTCTCAGATTTGGCCATTTGAAAATGTGTGAACTTTCCCATGCTGGCTGAGAAATTTGGAAAGTTGAAATTGAAACATCTAAAAGTTGCTAAATTTGATGAATGAATTAAAAAGCAAATGCACCATTTAAAAAAATGTGTAGCTAGTGCACAAAACACTCATGTGCTCTAAAGAGCCAATTACATACTGCAGTTGGGGGGAAAGGCTCTATTTTTAGTCTTTTTATTCCAAAGAAAAACAGCCTTGTACTCAACCAGCCCAAAGTATATTTATTTTCCTATGAAAATAAACCCTCCTTTTGTGACTTGCTTCTCCCAAAATGTTACCATGATGAGGATCTATTTTTAAAAAAAGCCAAAAGATTTACTTCATATCCCTGACTTGGGAAAAGTCTCTACACAGAATAGAGTAGAATACTTTATTGGCCAAGTGGGATCAGACACACAAGGAATTTGTCTCCAGTGCATAAGCTCTCAGCCTGCATGCAAAACAACAAAGTAATAATAGTCATAATAAGGATACCAATAAGAGAAGGTACTAAACTGATAAGAGAATGATCATAATATAGCCATTCTACAGGGCTAAATATAGTTAGACTTAAGATAGTGCTGTGAGAGTTAGATGTTCAGGAGAGTGAAGGGCACAAGGAAAAAAACTATCTCTGTGTCTCATTGTTTTGGCATGCAATGCCCTGTAGCGGCCTTCTGAGGGGAGGAGTTAAAACAATTTACGCCTGGGATGTGAAGGTCCGTGGATGTTTTCTCAGCCCTCTTTCTGCATTATACAGGCCGTAGGTAGGTACCGTAAATGAGAGAGAGGGGGGGGGAGAAATGAATACTTTATTGGCAGAGTGTGATAGACACACAAATAATTTATAGTCCTAATTACCCATTGAAGTCTGTACCTGTTCTGCTTAGTTGTTTTACCTTCAGATTTGTTTTTAAACAGCATTCAATGTGGCTTTTTTTTAAATGTAGGAATAATATTCACATAGCTAATATGGAATCTCAATATCCATGGGCACTCAAAAGATTTTTTTTAATCCCTATCGTAATTCCTGCTAATAAAAAAGAGAGCCCACACTGATTACTCTAACTGCCTCTTCCAGGAAAACGCTCACATGATCGTGTTTGGTCAGGCAATAAGAAGGGCTTGATTGTTATGTTGATTCATACAGCACAAATCAGAACCGTAGCGCAAGCAATGCTCAAAGAGCTACTTTGTACAAGCAGAATACATGCTGTCTCTTGCTAAATATGCTGTGGCTGCTTATTTCGTCTTTTGCAATAGAAGTGGCAATTGTTTGCTATTGCATAAGCCAATGTAAGTAGGTCACGATTAAAGCCAGAACACAATATGCATGTCACTCTGAGTACCAGGAATTTCCAAGCGAGAAAGCATCCCAGATAGATTATTTTTGGACAGCAGGAAGCCCTACCTCCAGGCTTCTTATGGTACATGCCATCACAAAGCTGGTTCCCATAGCAACAGCCACCCATCAGCTTTTTTATTGCATCAGTGCTCCTTGACCTAAATGCAGATTCATTTAGCTCTTAAGAGGCTTATTTTCATTTGTTAAATAGCTTTTGATACGTAGGCTCTGCTGAAATGCCTTCGTGCATAATTCACTTGAATCCCTAACAAATATCTACCTCAAATATCTACCTGTTTAATGAAAAACAGGAGATGACGTATGAACGAGACAGAGTTATTATTATCCATTGTGTTAAGCCAGGTCTTCTTTTAATCTTGGCTTGCTTGGTTAGCTACAGCAGACTAGAAGTGTCTTATATTTTAAGCTTATAATCAGTTGGTAATGAAAACATGCCCTGAAAATATTAGGTCTTGTGTTCAGGTGTTTTCCCGTGTAAGAATGAGATTGTCTTTGCAATGTTTCACCAAGATCTCACTTGCCATCTTCAGCCTTCGGCCTGTGGCTGCGTAGATGCCGTCCTTCATTAAATCTTGGTGGGGGGTGGGGGGGTGGAGTGCTGACTCTGTTGCTATGAGTGATTTGATTGGCTGTGCAGCTGTATTGTGATTGGTAGATTGATGCTGATTGGTCCTATTTGTGTGTTTCTCCTTGTTTTGTATTTCAACAGCTTGGGTGGTGGGTGGGGCTCGTCTGTTGGCCAGTGCTGGTTTCCAGATGTCTGGTAGGTGGGAGGTATCATCATGTTTGTTCATATTGACCAACACTGACCAAAAAATAACCAACATCCTAAGAAATCCCAAAGACAAGATCCAGCTAGAAAACCAAGGAGTCTATAAAATTCCATGCAAAATCTGCCCTGCAACTTACATAGGACAAACTAATAGAAGAATAAATGCATGCATCACAGAATATAAAAATGCAGTAAAAAAAAATCTTAAAACCTCATCCCTCTACCAACACTTCAAAGCTACAGGACATGATATTGACTTTGAAGGAACCAAATTGATCTCCAAGGCTGAACAGCTCAATAGGAGAATAATCAGAGAAGCCATCAAAATAGAGAAACAACCTCACAATATGAACAAACGTGATGATACCTCCCGCCTACCAGACATCTGGAAACCAGCACTGGCCAACAGATGAGCCCCACCCACCACCCAAGCCGTTGAAATACAAAACAAGGAGAAACACACAAATAGAACCAATCAGCATCAATCTACCAATCATGATACAGCTGCACAGCCAATCAAACCACTCACAGCAACAGAGTCAGCACTACACACACACACACACACACGCCAGATTTAAGGAAGGGTGGCATCTACGCAGCCACAGACCGAAGCCTGAAGATGGCAAGTGAGATCTTGCCAAAACGTTGCAAAGACAATCTCATTCTTACACAGGAAAACACCCGAATACAACAAGACCAGCATACCTACACCCGTATATATAATTGTTTTTGTTGAGTTGCTCTTCAGCTGTAAGTGTTTCAGTTTACTCTTCCATGGCTTCTAGAGTTTTGATTTTGGTTTAATGAGAATAAAGAATTATTTTCTTCCAAAGTCTCACTTCCTAGACATATTCTTTTTTGCCCAAATCTCTTCCAGTTATACCTTCCACTCCCTAAGTATAAGTTTACCAAGTAATTGAGATGAGTTGTTATCTTCCAAGGATTGTGGCTCTTTTAAACCTGTAGAAATTCTTGCTAATTTCCTGTCTAGCCTTTGGCTGCAATAAGCAACTTTTACTTGACTTGACGTCATTAAACTTGACTTGACTTGCTAATCCCTTGTAAAAAAAAAACACAGAAGAAAACTAGAAATTTGTATTTTATCAAAGCAAATTCTTGTTTGTCAACACAGATTGGCCACGATTTTCCTGGACTTGGGGCAGGTGTTTGATCATCCCATCTTGGAGTACCAATAATTGAATTTGCAATTTTCCACATGCCCAAATGGGTATTCTGTCTTGAGTCACACCTCCTACCATTTACAGACCTGTACAAATCAATTTACCCTCTGCCAATTGCTAGTTAAATAGTTCCATTATCAACTCTAGCACGTAACTATGCTTGGAAACAAAACTGAAACCTCACCAAGCACTTGCGATGGTTAGCCAAGGTTCCTTCCCCCTATTACTCACAATTTCCCTGTAATGATTTTCTTGGAAGTTCCCTGCGTCAATAGGTAAGTGTCTGCGGTGATAAAAATGCAATGACTTCCTAAGAAAAGATCCTCACTTCTCTGAGGTTTCCCACATCTTTGTTTTTATTGCCATTATTAGCTCCCATCAGGACCTTGGAGAGGTTTCTGTGGTTGACCTTTTCCTATTTTCTTTACAAACACCAGGACTCCAACTTGACTTTGTAAAAAAAACTGACTGTCGTGAAGGCTGCTGAATACACAGGTTTTCTCAGGAAGTGAGCTCACCCATCTGATCCAGGTTTCCAAGGGCAAAGTTTAAATCTGATTAAACTATAAAGGCAAATTGAATGAAGATAATTTCTCGCCATCAAGGTGAGAGATACTTGCTCCAGCAGGGTGTAGATGTTTAATGGATTGGATTTTATTCCAGTTCGCTGAGGAAGGGTTGCTAACCATGAGTTTTGAGGAATAGAGAGCTCTTGGCTGAGATTCCAGCGTGGTGCCTTATGATCTTGAACCTATCTGATCAACATTGGGCGAGCTGGAAACTAACTATTACTTAACCTATTAGCCTATTAGGAGCGTGGAGGCTTAAGTGGTTGAGAGACATTGGGCAGGAGGTTAGCAAGCCCACATTCAAGACCCGAAAGCTGCCATGAAGCAGGGTTGAGTTCTGGTCTTTCACTCCAGCTCCTGCCGAGGATATGAAAGGAGCCCCCAACTGGGTGTCTCCATGGCAACTGTGATGTCACCAGCTAATCCTTTCAACCTGGAAGTGCCTTGCAGACTGCAAAAAAACCCAGCCTATTTCCTTAAAGCAACAAAGAAGCACTAAAATAATACAGTTCAAATTTATATATATATATTTGCTCCATGTGGTGGAATTCTTCAGTGGTTGAGTAAATTGGGCTACCATCTCACTGTGCAGGTGAAGGGATCCATGTTTTGATGCTTCCCATGCTATCTTCAAAGCGCTCCATGGCTCGGGGCCTAGCTATATTCGCGACCGCCTCCTGCCCCATACATCCCTTCGACCGATCCGCTCCCACAGAGAGGGCCTTCTCAAGGTACCGTCGGCTGGGCAATGCCGGTTGGTGGTGCCCAGGGGAAGAGTCTTCTCTGTGGCGGGCCCTGCCCTCTGGAACGACCTTCCCCCCGATCTACGCACCATCGTGGACCTCCACCTTTTCCGCCGTCTTAAAACCTATTTATTTCAACAAGCCGGCCTAGTATAACCCCCGTTTCTGACTTTTATAGGGATAATTTTTAAATTTTAGAGTCTTATTAATTTTAGCACAGGGAATATTTAATTAGTTTTTAACAATTTTGGATTTTTGTATTTTTGTATGATTTTAATGATGCCTGTGCGCCGCCCTGGGTCCTTTTTTAGGAGAAGGGCGGGGTATAAATTTAAAAAAATAAATAAATCAAAGGAAATCAAAATACACACCTCCAAAATACTTATTTTTTTTTAAAAAAAACAGATTGGGAAAACTGTTCCAGGCCATTCTAGCCATTCTATCTGTAATAACAGGTATTATTAAGGATTTCCCAACAATGTGTCACATCCTTAAGATTCTTATATCCGAAGAACATTCCTATGACTAATGAAAGCATACAGGGCCATTGTTATTGTTAGCTCACCTTTCCTCCAAGGAGATCATAATGCTGGGAATTTTTCTTACCTCTAGTTTGGTCAAAGGCATTTCATCCTCTCACCTTCCCCTAGCATTGATTAAAACTGGTCTCTTCAGATGGTGACCTCAGCTTTTCTGTTGCCCAGAAAGCCTTTAGATAACAAGGTGGCATCCCATAGCAACTCTCTAGCAGGGGGCCTGTATAGGGAAACTCATAGACCTCCAGTCAAGCTTCCATCTCTAAATAAACACAGTGCTGTGTGTTCCAACACTGGAAGGCAAAAGAAGGGATGGGTGGGAGCACGCTGGAATCTGCCTGGCTTCTTGGAAATGCAAACACACCCAGCAGATCTTTCATCCTGCTTTTTACTTCGGCCTTGGCTGGCACCAAGTTCCAGCACAAACTAATACTGGGCTGTTAAAAGTTTTTAAGACCTGAATTAATAAAGTATCATCCAGAAAACAAAGGCAATTTGTATCATCGACTACACCAGTCAAAATTATAGGCCTCATTAATTAAAGTATGGTTTGTTAGCAATATCACATGGAATACAAGTAGTCCTTGACTTATAACAGTTTATTAAGTGAATGTTAACAATGGCACTGAAAAAAAAGTGGCTTATGAACATGTTGCAGCAGCCCCATGGTCATGTGATCAAAATTTGGATGCTTGGTAAACTGACTCCTATTTATGACGGTTGCAGTGTCATGAGATTGCCCCTTGTGACTTTTGGACAAGCAAAGTCAAGGGGGAAGCCAGATTCACTTAACAATCATGTTATTAACTTAACAATTGGAGTGATTCACATAACAACTGTGGCAAGAAAATCTTAAAATAGGGCACAATTCACATAACTGTCTCACTTAGCAACTGAGATTTTGAGCTCCATTGTGGCTGCAAGTGGAGGACTACTTGTAAAATATCATTAGCAAGATTCACACAACACTCCCAGTCATAAATCACAGCTGACAGACAATAAAGGGTGGCTTAGCACACCATCCCAGCAAATACAACCTAACATACTGTGGGTTGTGAGTCTAGCCAAGAGTAGCTTGTGCACATATCATATATTTACATGTAAGGGTCTGTGAGAATGGCCTTGGGAGCAGGAAGAAGAATCACAGCCTAATCATCCATTTGATAAACAAAATCTTGAGTCCCAAGGTAGAAGGAGGGCGAGCAAGCAGGACCCTGCCTGGTTTAGAGAAGAGTAAAGTGAGGGAGTAATAAAAGAAAATATTTGTAGTGTGGATGAAATGAGGGGTCCTTGGGGTTCTCTGAGCTTGGTTATTTTCTTGCAATGGATGGAGACTAATCAAGGAGAGAACCAATGTAAAACTAAGAAGAAATTTCCTGACAGAACAATTAATCAGTGGAACAACTTGCCTCTAGAAGTTGCGAGTGCTCCAACATTGGAGGTTCTTAAGGAGATTGGACAGCCACCTGTCTGAAATTGTATAGGGCCGTGATGGCAAACCTATGGTACTATGGTGAGTGCCATGCCTTCTTTTGAGGCCATTTTTTGCCCTCCTGAGGCTTCAGGAGCTTCCATGAAGCCTCTGGAGCGCAAAAAAAACGGCCATACAAGCAAACTGGAAGTCTGTTCCTAATAATAATAATTTATTACATTTATAAACTGCCCCCTCTCCCCGAAGGGACTCAGGGCGGTGTACAGGAAAATTAAAAAACCATATAAAAATATACAATACACTCAAAGTTAAAAGCGAATTAAATTACCCTGCACTAAAAATTTAAGAACATTAAAATTACTACCCATTAAAACCCAATAAACAATTTGAGAAAACAGACTGGGGCGAGAAGCGTAAATTAGGCCAAGCCGGCCTGATGGAACAAATAGGTTTTTACTTTTTGGCGGAAGGCGCGGAGGTCCGTGGTCGTTCTAATATCCGGGGGTAGGTCGTTCCAGAAGGTCGGGCCCATCACAGAGAAGGCCCTTCCCCTGGGCGTCGCCCGCTGGCATTGCCTGGTGGACGGCACCCGGAGAATTCCCTCTCTGTGTGAGCGAATCGTCCGAAGGGATGTATGGGGCAGGATACGATCCCGCAAATAACTAGGTCCTGTGCCATGTTCCTGAACTTATAAAGCCTCTGGGGCCTGGGGAGGGAGAAAAAAGCACGCTAAAAATAGGGGGAATGCTGGTCGTGCACACATGCGTGCTGGGGTCGTGTACATAGCATTATGGGTGTGGCACAGCCACCCACGACCCACCTGTGCTCTTCCCACTTTTGGCACGCAAGCTAAAAAAGGTTCGCCATCGCTGGTATATGGTTTCCTGCTTGAATAGTAGGTTGGACTAGAAGACCTCCAAGGTTCCTACGCTGTTATTCTTTTATTCTGTTACCCAAACTGGTAACCTCATCAGGAGGGGGACTTTCAGAATTGCAAGATCCCATGAATGCCACTTTTCAATAAAGACAGAGCTAGCCTTTGTTGTTCTGCTTCTTGGCTGGACTACCTCGAAGGGATGACATTGCACCAATGCATACACCAAGGGAGCCACCCGACTCCAGGCGCTTCTCTGCCACCTTCCAATTGGCGGAAGCAGAAGCGGATGGCCGGGGTGGATTTAGAAAGAGCGCCTGGGGTCACGGGCTGGCCAAGTCCTGGGCAGATGTTGTCTCCCCCTCCCCTCCTGGCTCAGAGCTGAAAGGACGATCCTCCCAGGAGCTGCGGCGGAGCGCTCCTCCTACCCTCCTCCTCCTCCACCACCGCTACCACCACCACCACCACTTCCTCCTCGCTGGAGAAAAGCGCCGCCTGAATAACCGCGCGCAACCGCGACACCCGGCTGTGCCAAAGCCCGGGCAGGCGCGCGCTGGGTGGCTCGCTCGGTCGCATTGCACCTCGCAGCTCCAGGACCTCGGGAGGAGACGGACGCAGGTGAGAGCAGGGCGTTGGGGGTTAAGCAAAGAGGCTGATGGGGCAGAGAGAGACCCAAACGCCCACCTGGTTGTTGGAGGGCTCAACCTGAGACGGAGGAGCGTCGTTGGGTTCCATCCGCCCAACGGTGCATCGAACCCAACCCAACGAACTCTGGTCGCGCCTCTGTTGGACCCACGCCGAGCGAGAGAATCCCAGAAGGCCGGGAAGGCGAGGAGGAGGAGGAGGAGGAGGAGGGAGCTGGGGACGGTTGACACACGGGGGTGAGTTCGCCCCTGCGTGGGAAAGCCCCTTCCCGTTAGCCCCGCCTCGAGTCCCTTCGGGGAGAGAGAGCGGGATATAAATAAAATGTATTATTATTATTATTATTATTATTATTAGCTGTTTCTGCCCTCTAACCCCCGCTACGGAATTCTGCCGGAATCTCCCTTTCTCTCCCTTGTTCCTCCTGCTCGGCAAAATCCTGCTGGGGTTTACTTGTTCCCCCTTTTAAAATATTGGCAACTAAGCTGACTTCATCTTGCATAGGGGAGTTTCTTACTTTAAATCTTCCTCTCGTTGTGTCGGGCTGGATCAGTTGCGCTGAATTCAAAGGGAGAGAAAATTCATTTTTTTCTTCTTCCATTTTTATGCCACAGGTAATTTTATACCTCTTTTCTTCTTCGGCACCTCCAAGCTGCACTTGTAACCTTTCCCTCTTCCACCCTTGGCCCTTAATAATTTAAGATGCTGTTTTCTGTATCTTCTGGAGCTCCAGGGTAATTAAAAAAAAAAAAACCCAGATGCATTACCTAGAATTCCAAATTTATTGCAGTATCCCGGCCCTTGGGTCTTCAGGCACATTTGACTGATGGGTCCTAGGAAGCAGTCTTTTCTCAAATCTTACAATTTGTCCCTCTGTGGTACTAATAAAAAAATAGATGTTGTTTAAGGATGGAGCCTTTAATGGTCTTTGAGCTTCCTTGTTTGCTAGCAATGTTTCATTATCCCTCTAGCCCACATCCTTTCCATATACAGGTAGAACCTGTCTTACAGCCATTCATTTAGTGACCATTTGGAGCTACAACCACACTGAAAAAAGTGACATGACCGAATTTCACACTTACAGTACAATTATTGCAGCGTCTTCGTGGTCATGTGACCAGTATTTGGATGCTTGGGAACTGGCATGTACTGCACTGATGGCTGCACTGTCCCAGGTCATGTGATTGCTATCTGTAGCTTCCCAGCTGGCTTCTGACAAGCAAAGTCAATGGGGAAGCCAGATTCACTGAATGATTGCATGATTCACTTAATAGCTACAGCGGTTAGGAAATAAAATGTGGCAAAACTCACTTAACAACTCTCTTGCTTAGCAACAAAATTTAGGGGTTCAGTTGTGGTTGTAAGCCATGGATTACCTGTATTGTTATTATTTGGATTCCTTCTTTTACTAATTTATTATTGTATTTTGCCTCCACCTTGTGATCCAAGTCCATTGGGTGGATTACACAAATGCCACCCAAACAAAAAGGAAAACAATGAAAGTTAATAACATTGAGTGATGTCAAGCTAACATCTACTATCCCAGGATAGAACAGGGACATGAAAACAAGCTGATTGCAAATGTTGGAGCTAAAGAAAGAGTTTTAACTTGGCACCATTAAAGTAGCAGCATTTCATATTCGCAATGGCCATTTCTTAAGTGGGTCCTTCCAGCCAAAAAGGCCATCTTGCTTGTAGCCATCAGCCTCACTGGACTTGGCAGGAATATCCAGAACAATACCAGTAAAGAACTTGGAGGAGGTCTTATTTGAGAGAAGAGAAAAGAGTACCAAAGGCAATAAGGGTTCTGCAGGCTAAACCATATGATGAAAGGCTCAGGAAATGAGATATGTTTAGCCTAACAACGAGCAGGCTTATGGGAGACCTGATAGCAATCTTCCAATACCTGTAAGGCTATCACAGGGAAGAGGGTATCAATTTATTCTCCATAGCACCTGAGGGCAGGAGAAGAAGCAATGGATGGAGACTCATCAGAGGGAAATGCAACCTGGAAATAAGGAGGAATTTCCTGACAGTGGGAATGATTAGCCAATGAAATAGTTTATCTTCTAGAGTTGTAGATGTTCAAGAAAAGATTGGGCAACCATTTATGTAGGATGGACCTTTAGCAGGAGATTGGACTCCAAGGTAATTTCCAGCCCTGTGATTCTATGAAATTCTGGGCCTCCAAACCATTAAATCTCAGTCCCAAGACTTTAAATGGGGTCTGAAAACAAGTACCAGGCCAACAAGAGCAAAGGGGATTGTAATATAACTAGACACCCATTTTCATGCACAAGACAATTGAGGTGAAGAGCTGCTCTTCCAACAGTTTTTTCCATGCTGTGCTTTTTCACAGACCAGTTTAGTCCTGATGAGGATGGCTGGGAAAGGAAATTAAGAATATATCCCATCGTCCGATCCGCTCCCTCCATACATCCCTTCGTCCGATCCGCTCCCACAGAGAGGGCCTTCTCCGGGTGCCGTCGGCGGGGCAATGCTGGTTGGCGACAGCCAGGGGAAGGGGCTTCTCTGTGGCGGGCCCGGCCCTCTGGAACGACCTACCCCCCGACCTTCGCACTATCTCGGACCTCCGCCTCTTCCGCCAACATCTTAAGACGTATTTATTTCAGCAAGCCGGCCTAACTCTGACTTTTTAAAAATAAATTATAATTTGGGAAGGTTTTTAACATGAATTTTAGCACGGGTTAACTAATTTAATATATTTTAATTGATATTTATTGTATTTTGTGGTTTTAATAATGCCTGTGCGCCGCCCTGGGTCCTAACAAGGAGAAGGGCGGGGTATAAATTTAATAAAATAAAATAAAAAATAAAATAAATATGCCCCAATAGAGGAAAAAAAATTTTTTTCATTCTTCTTATCAAGGGTGGTAGGGAAAAGAAGACAAACTCCTTCCAGCTTTCTGTGCTGTACAGAAAAGATCCAAGGTTCTTCCAGGTCCTTCCATCCGCTCTTTCTTCTTTAAAGTAGAACCAAAACCTGACTCCTGTTTCCAGCACAATCATGTTTTGGTGACAGCAATTTCTTTCCTTGGTCCACTGTGCTTACCCTTGCTCCACTCCATTGTTAAATATGCCTAATTTCTTGGCTGCATTAGTACAAGCAGCCCTTGACTTAAAATTATTTGTTTAGTGGCCATTCAAAGTTACAATGGCACTGGAAAAAGTGACCATTTTTCAGACCTACCACCGTGACAGCATCCCCCAGTCATGTGATCGATCTTGGCAACTGATGGTTACAGTGTCCAGGGGTCGTGTGATCAGTTTGCATGACCCTCTGACGAGCAAAGTCAACGGGGAAGCCAGATTCACTTATCAATCATGTTACTAATTTAACAGCTGCAGTGATTCACTTGACAACAGTGGCAAGAAAGGTTATAAAATGAGGCAAAACTCACTGAACAACTGTCTTGCTTAGCAATGGAAATTTGGAGCTCAAGTGTGATTGGGAACCAAGGACAATATTTTGGGGAGATATTTTACAAAATAAATTTGTATTTTGGGGATACAAAAGGGGATATTTTGCCCCTTATTCTGATCCTCTCCAAGGCAGCCTCAAAGGGACTAAGAGGCATAGAGGATGCGACCATAGATGTCCCTGGGAAAGGTTAGGCCACTTGGTCCACCTTCCCTAACATTGCCCCGCCCCCACTTTTTGTTTCCCTTCATTTTATTCCTTCCTGTTCACTCTTGTCCAATTCTACCTGGAAAGTCTGCAGTTTTCCTGGCAACGTTTTTCAAAAATGGTTTGCCAGTGGCCTTTCTAGGACTGAAAGAGAGGGACTAGCTAAGGCAGGGATGTCCAAACTTGGGAACTTTAAGACTTGTGGACTTCAACTCCCAGAATTCCCCAGCCAGCTGGCTGGGGAATTCTGGGAGTTGAAGTCCACAAGTCTTAAAGTTCCCAAGTTTGGACATCCCTGAGCTAAGGTCACCTAGCTGGCTTTGTGCCTAAGGCAGGACTAGAACTCATGGTCTCTCAGCTTCTAGGCTGATGTCTTAGCCACTACACCAGTCTGGCTCTTTCCTACCCTCACCTTTCCCTTCCATCATTTCTGCTCTTGAGACCCACTTTTCTGAAAACTTCCAGTAGGCAAGGAGAGGACAGCCTTTACCTGGGGAGAAAGAGGAAGCAGGAAGGAAAGCAGCCTTTCCTTACTGCAGCTTCCACAAAAACTAGGAGGACAGTGCTTTCCCTCTTCTTGCCAATTCCTGTCCCCCATCCTTGAAGTAAAATTCCCTTTGCCAATAGCTAGTCAGTTTCATATGTCAATGAAGATGCTCAGTCATCCCGTCAGAGATCTGGAAGTTGAGTCATGGCAACTGGACTTCTTTCTTTTCCCATTGGTTAGAAACATGTCTCTGCTTATGCAAGTAGCTTTTTCAGTCTGAGTAAGTTAGTTGGAGGATCCTGGAGGACATAAAGAAGGAGGGTTCTCCCCTCCCCCTCCCCAATCAACTTGCTCTGACTGAAGAAGCTACTTGCATAAGCAGCAAAACATTTCAAAGCCACAGGAAAAGAAAAGTTGTCCTGTTCCCATGACTCAATTTCTAGACTCAGCTTCAGTTTGCTGGTCCCCCAGGTTGGTACCCACAGGACCTGGCTACTTTTAGTGATGACAGGATCTGCCTACCTCCTCCCTGGGGTTGTTTCTTCCCTCCTGTTTCTCTTACTTTAACTTGGGAAATGCCAAGCAGGGTAGACAAATGAGACAGGAAGAGGCTGTGAATGATACTCGCCCATTTCTGCTGCTCTGACTGGTGGATCTTCTAGGCTGGTGACAATTGACAGGGGACAGAGCCCAAGGGGAAAACCAGGGTAGCAGAAGTGCACTCATAACAGATATAACAGAGACAGAATAGAGACCGGCAATGAGGACCACAAATGTGTTGTACCTCTTAAGGATAGGTAGATTTCCCTAAGTAATGAGTGAAGCATGAAAAAAGGTGCTTTCTAGCTGACCTAATTTCTTTGTTCAATTTTGCCACCTTGGATTAGATTGCCAGATCTGCATTTGTGACACCTCCAAATTAGAGATTCATTTCTGAGATAATTTAACTCGCTGGCAGTATAAATCCCATGCTGGTTATACAGTCCCTATGGAATCGTGTCATGCAGGGCTGGGGGTGGGGGAGCACTGAGTTCATTTCTACAAGCAATGAGCATGGGGCATCACAAGGTTGGATATGGGGTGCAAAGCATTTTACCACAATAATTCTTAAAATGCCAGAGTGTCTTGTTTTCGTGTCATCCGCTTAAACGGAAAATCTGATCCTTCCAGATCAGCAAGAAGTAGAAAAGGCTGGCATAAAGCATTCAGTTTTACAATCATGCTGTCTCTCGCTGTGCACACAAAGCACCACAATGATCTACTTAGTGGGCAGCTGGGTTCATTGCAGGTGTAGCAAGGAATAAATAAAGCCCCTGCATGATGAAAAGCACTGCTATTGTGCAAAAGCTATGGAGTTAAAAAGACATGCGGCTCCAATTGAATTGCTTTCTTTCTATCATTCTACAGAAGCATAGAAATTCTTGTTGGCAAATTCAGTCCTGTCCTTTTGTTAGAAGAGTGTATGTAGCATTCCTAGAAAACCTCCCCCAATCCTTGGTAAAGTCAATATTCCAGGCTGAAATTATTGTCCTGTTATCACAAATGGTGCATATTTTAAAAAAATGATGTCAAATGCATTCATCAGCTTCAGCGGGCCCTGCAGATTTTACCAGATGGACTGTCAGTCAGAATTTAAATGGTGTCTGTAGCAGCTCTTGGTTCCGTTGGATCATCAAAAGCTTTGGGAACTGTGCAGTGCTTGTTTTGCTTAAAAACCATAAGGTTAATGGCATTGTTATAAAAGAGATAGCTAGGAAACTTCCAGAGCTTCATTCTTGGTCTGTGAGAAAGGTTGGTTTCCTAGGAGATCAGATACCACAAGGACAAAGGAATTGCTTGCACATCCTTTTCTCATATACTCCCTAATGAAGTAGAAACAACATATATCAAAGCATCTCTTTGTTGTGTCTTCATGTTCAAGGTTTAGAAGCTCAGCAAAAATTTGTTATTTCAACTTCATGAGCCCATGTCAGAGTGTAGGTTTTTTTCCTGTGGTTTCCAAGCATGCTATAAATGGTATATATATGGTGTGTGTGTGTGTGTGCTGTGTCACAACATCCTGGTAAGCCCCAAATAAGGGAGGAAGCAAGCTGCTTTCCTTTTCTGTCTTTTCGGTTCATCACAAGAGACCATGCAGACAGAAAGCTATTTGTTTCGTTGTCTTTTGTTTACATTTGTGTTGCATTTGTGCTGATAAACAAAGGAGACTAGTATAGATCTATTTCAAGCTATTTAGCTCTCATCAGCTAGCCCCATACCCTTACTGGGATTTGAACCTGGGTCGTTTTTACATGTAAGGCAGTTGTAATTGCCACTAGGCCACAGGCTCTCATCCTGATCAGCTGAGCCAGGGGAACAAGTATATGTACTGTGTCACAACACCCTGGTGAGCCCCAAATAAGGAAGGAAGCAAATCAGGAAAAAGAGCCCAATGCTGTCCCTGTCCGACGCGCTGGTCGCTGGGGCTTTACGCAATCGGTTCCACCTTCCAAATAGCACAGTGTGGCGGAGTTCGCGGCTTTGATCAAGTTGTGTGAAGGTGGGAAGAGCTTTCTCAACCCCCCCCCCTCACCCAGGAGAAGGCCGGGAGTGGGTGCTTTCATGGGGAAGCAGGTCAAGCATCACTTTTTGATTCGGAGATGGGTGGGGAAGGGAAGTCAGGTGTTTGCACTGCCCGTTATTTGAAAATGCTGTGTTGTGTTTCCCTGACAACTGCGCGGCCACGCAACCACGCAGCTTAGAGGGAACACTGGTAGGTAGATAGGTATTTTGTGTGTGTATTCATTGACCATCAATCAAACAATTGTTTAAATCTTTCCCAAATGTTTTTAGTAAGTTCTTTATTTTCTACCATGGCTTTCACTATATATAATAATAATAATAATAATGATTTAATTTATAGACCGCTCCTCTCCCCGTAGGGACTCGGAGGGAAAACTAAACTAAAACTAAACTAAAACCACAATACAATAAATATACAAATACAATTAAAAACAAATTAAATCTGGGCCTGTGCTAAAATCCCCTTAACCTGCTAAAATACCCAATTAAAACAGCTAAACCCTGTAGAGAGAGGCTACCCAAGGCCGGCCAAACGGAAAAGATGAGTTTTTAGTTTCAGACGGAAGGAGCGGAAGTCCGTGGTTGTTCTGATGTCGGGGGGAAGGTCGTTCCAGAGGGCTGGGCCCACCACAGAGAGAGCCCTTCCCCTGGGCGTCGCCCGCTGACAGAGTCTAGTGGACGGCACCCGGAGAAGTCCCTCTCTGTGGGAGCGAATCGGCCGTGAGGAAGTATGAGGCAGGATCCGATCCCGCAGATAGCTAGGTCCCGAGCCATGGAGCGCTTTAAAAATGATGACTAATACCTTGAAGCGCACCCGGAAGACGACAGGCAGCCAGTGCAACTCGCGCAGAAGTGGAGTTATGTGGGCAGATCTGGAGGTACCCAAGATTGCCCGCGCGGCTGCATTCTCAACCATCTGAAGTCTCCGGGTGCACCTCAAGGGAAGCCCCATGTAGAGAGAGTTACAATAGTCCAGTCGCGATGTCACGAGAGCATGAGTGACTGTGCGAAGGGCGTCCCGATCCAATAGGGGGCGCAACTGGCGAACCAGGCGAACCTGGTAAAACGCCCTCCTGGCCACGGCTGTCACTTGATCTTCCATGGACAGCCGGGCATCCAGGAGGCGCGCCCCATCCACAGGGGCAAGATGTTCGCCCCCTATGGCCAGCGATGGAATCAGCTGGTTGAATCGGGCAGCCGGAAACCACAGCCACTCGGTCTTGGTCGGGTTGAGCCTGAGTCCGTTACTTCCCATCCAGATCCGCACGGCTTCCAGGCACTGGCACATCACTGCTACGGCATCGTTGGGGTGGTTTGGGGTAGAAATGTACAGCTGTGTATCATCAGCGTACAGGTGGTACTCTACCCCAAAACCACGGATGATCTCACCCAGCGGCTTCATATATGTGTTGAACAGGAGAGGCGAGAGGACCGACCCCTGAGGCACCCCACATGCGAGGGGTCTCGAGGTCGACCTCTGCTCTCCTGTCAACACAAATTGTGATCGGCCAGAGAGATAGGAGGAGAACCACCGTAAAACGGTGCCTCCCACCCCCAACCCCCCCAGCCGATGCAATAGGATACCATGGTCGATGGTATCAAAAGCCGCCGAGAGGTCTAATAGGACCAGGATGGAGGAACAACCCCCATCTCTGGCCCTCCAGAGATCATCAACCAACGCGACCAATGCCGTCTCAGTGCTATGCCCGGGCCGAAAGCCGGACTGGCGCGGGTCTAGATAATCAACTTCCTCCAGGTGACGGAGAAACTGTTGTGCCACCACACTCTCAACAACCTTCGCCAAAAAGGGAAGGTTGGAGACTGGACGATAGTTGTTTAATAAAGCTGGGTCCAAAGAGGGCTTCTTAAGGAGGGGCCTCACCATAGCCTCTTTTAGGGAAGCAGGCAAGGAACCCTCACTTAAGGATGCATTGACAACCTCTTGGAGCCAGCCTCGTGTCACCTCCCAGGATGCCAGTACAAGCCAGGAGGGACACGGGTCCAATAAACATGTGGTGGCTCGCAGTCGCCCACGTAGCCTGTCCATATCCTCGGAAGTAACGGAGTCAAACTCCTCCCAAACAAGATCTGTCTCGTGGCATCCCACTGGGCCATCAATGGGGGCTAACTCGTTCTGTATCTGAGCGATTTTCTCCTGCAGAAAAGTCACAAATTCCTCTGCTCTGCCCTGTAGCGGGGCTTCCCGCACCCTCTGTTGAAGGAGGGAGCGGGTCACCCTAAACAGGGCGGCAGGGCGGTTTTCTGCGGATGCTATGAGAGTGGCACAATGATGACGTTTGGCCACTCTCAGCGCCACAATGTAAGTCCGTAACTGGGCTCTTACTTGTGTCCGGTCAGATTCAGAACGGGTAGACCTCCATCTTCTCTCTAGGCATCTCTTGTGGCGTTTCATCCCCCTCAGCTCCTCGGTAAACCAAGGAGCCGGGGCGACTCGCCGCCGCAAGAGAGGCCGCAAGGGCGCGACCCGATCCAAGGCCCCCGTGGTCACAGTGTTCCATGCGGCCACGAGGTCCTCCATCGGGGCGCGGGTCAGGGGTACAGGAAGTGGCCCAAGCGCCGTCTGGAACCCATCCGGGTCCATAAGGCGCCTGGGGCGAAACCAGATCGATGGCTCTGGTTCCGCCTCCCCGCGGAGGGGAGTAGTGGTCGGAAAATCGAGCCGGAGAAGTGAGTGGTCTGACCATGACAAGGGCGTGATGACTATATCCCCTATACCCAGATCACTCTTCCATTGGCCAGAGACAAAGATGAGATCCGGTGTATGTCCACCCTCGTGGGTGGGGCCTTGAATTAATTGGGTCAGGTCCATGGCCATCATGGAAGCCATGAACTCCCGAGCTGCCACGGATGATTCGCCCACCGATGGCAGATTAAAGTCCCCCATGACCAAAAGTCTGGGGGTCTCAACTGCCACCGTAGCGATCACCTCCAGGAGCTCGGGCAGGGCTGCTGCTACATAGCGGGGAGCCAGGTATACAACCAGCAAGCCCAACTGCCTCCCTAGGCCCCACTTCACGCAGAGGGACTCACAACCGGTGGTCTGTGGCACAATGGTCTCTCTCGGCTCAAGATCTTCCTTTATTATGACCGCCACCCCACCACCCCTACCTAGGGCCCGGGGCTGATGAAAAGCGCGGTAGCCTGGTGGGCACATTTCAACGAGGGGGAGTCCACCCTCGTGGCCCAGCCAGGTCTCCGCTATTCCAGCCAGGTCCGGCTCCCCCTCTGACACAAGGTCATGGATGAGGGGGGCTTTGTTGACAATGGACCTGGCGTTACAAAACATCAGCCTCAGGCCCTGGCTCTGTATTCCCTGACCACCTAGCCTGCGGGGGTTGTGACACCTGACCGTTTGCAACCAACGGCTACGTGTCCCCAACCAGGAGGATGGAACTTGCCTCCCCTTGGACCTGCCTCTCCCCACGACCTTCTGAATGGAAGTGCCCTCCGCAGGAACGACTCGTGTTTCTCCCCTCCTCACGGATTCTTCCGCTTCCCTCCGTCGCCTGTTGGACTGGCCCTCTCTCTCTAACTGTACATACCCTCCCTCCTCCTCCCTGGAACCCCCTAAAACCCGCATTAAAAACCTCCCTAAAAACCCCCTCAACCTGCGCTTCGCCCACCTCTCAGACTCCCGCAGGCCAAGGAGGTCGCGCCTAGAGTACACGATAAAACCTCAGGGTGGTTCCAAACCAGGAAGGCAAAAACACAAGTCCGAAATAAGTGGCTGAGTGCAGGATGTTCTTCAGGATGGGGGGGGGGGGAGGGGGAGGGTAAAGTCAGAGTCCAGAGTCTTATGGATGGGGGGGTCAAGTCCAATCCCATTACAGGCCCCATCCATCTGTCCTTCCGACCAAGGGGCTTAGTTCGTAACAGCCCTCTAATGGCCCAGATATTATCAGCCAGCCAGCCTCCACCAGTCCCGGGCACTCACTCCAAGATGTCCTGAAACGTCCTCGGCCAAATCCATCTTTCCCCAACTGGCTGCAGATGTTGCATGCCAGGCTGCTCCGCCAAACATGCCACTTTCAACCAGCCAATACTCCATCTCCAACCTTCTCCTTCTTCTGCCAACTCCGTCCTCCATCATCAGCTCTTTCTTTCCATCGCCATTGGTCATAATGGTGAAGAAATTATTCTCCAGATTGGTCATGCTTGAAAGTGAGAGATCCATGGCTTTTTCAGAAAGATCTTCTGTTAAAGGCTCAGGGGCTGAAACTAAAGCTTCAAAGGAAATTATGGCTTTATTGTTATCACACCAGAGGTGGGTTGCTGCCGGTTTGACCTGGTTCGGCCGAACTGGTAGTGCCCCAGAGCAGCTGAGAGTGAACCGGTTCGGTGAGTCTTTTGGCCTGCCTATCTGCCTGTGCTCTATATCTGTTTTTATGGCAAAAGGCAATTTAGCACATGTGCGCACAGCACGTGGCACCAGTGCAAGCCCTGACAATCAGCTGGTTGTCGCAGGGGCGGTGGATTGTGCATGTGCGTGCGAACTGAATGTGTGCATGCAATCAGCAAACTGGTAGTGAAGCTAAGTGCCACCCACCACTGTATCATACTGGCCTCCAACTGCTATTGGCTGCTGGGGGAGAAGTTCAGCAATTTTACAGAGCTCCAACTGAATGAAAAGAGAAGAAAGTTCATGTTTTATATCAAGAAGATGCTATTTTGGGATTCTCTCCTTTTGGGTTATCCTGTGTTTGGCCTTTTCAAGATGTTCAGATTTATTTATTTATTTATTTATTTATTTATTTATTTATTTATTTATTTATTTATTTATTTATTTATTTATTTATTTATTTATTTATTTATTTATTTATTTATTGCAATGTTTGCAAAAGAGATGTTTGCGAAACATCTTCCTGTTGCAGTGTTGGTTGTCGTATCTCTGAAACCATCAATATTAGAAGTTCATCATTTTAGCTACAGTAATTCAGGTTCACTTTTTTTTAATCCAGTGCAATCGCACTCTAAAACATACTGAAATGTATAGAAAGATATGTGCTGAGGCATAATGCAATTTGTTTGCTTTTCTGCTGTATGAATTGTGAGTTAGTCAATGTGCAGTGGTTAATTGGTGGCGAATAAGATAAAAATGCATATAGGACTCCCACACTGACCTACATTGATCTGAAGATTTGTACAGCCTGTGGTTGAATAATCAGCGGTGCCCCTAAAATTTGGTTGTGATATGCAAGCTCTACAGGTAAAAGGAAACTCTATTAACTTTGTTCCCTATCCTTAAAACGTAGACCTTTCTACAGCAAGACAATTCAACTTCTGGTGTGAGCTCAAATGTAACGTATAGGAAGGACTCCTTAATTTCAGGGACCCTAAATTCCAAACTGTTCTTTATTTAATGATTCTTCTTCTTTTTGATTTGTAGAATAAGCAACAATGAGGAAATCCCTTGCGACCAGTTGGATTTTACTTCTCCTTCTCCTGCTCCAGATGGAGCCCTCTCTTTCCAAGAAGAAGCCTAAACCTGGTGGTGGCTGGAATACTGGGGGCCAACGCCCGCCTGGTTACCCCCAGCAACATCCTCCAAACAGACCTAATTATCCACAAGGTGGTTATCCTCAAGGTGGCTATCCTGGGCATGGAGGAGGCTACGGAGGAGGCTACGGAGGTGGCTACGGAGGCAGCCAGTATGGAAAGCCCTGGAAGCCCAAATCACCCAAGATGAAGCATGTGGCAGGAGCAGCTGTGGCCGGAGTTGCAGCAGGTGCATTGGGTGGCTACCTCTTAGGCCGTACCATGTCAAACATGCAGTTTATGTTTAGCAATCCTTATGAGCAGCAGTGGTGGCATCAAAACCGCGACCGCTACTCCGACCAAGTTTACTACCCAAAGTATGACCAAACAGTTTCGAGGGACGTCTTCGTAAGAGACTGCACGAATGTCACCGTGACCCAGTACATCGAGCCCAGTGGGAACAGGACAGCAGATGACATGGAGAGAAAGACGGTGACCCAAGTGGTACACCAGATGTGCACTGAGCAATACAGGTTGATGTCAGGTGTCACTTCGCTGCTTGCCAACCCTTCTGTGCTTGTAATGCTTACACTGATTTTATGTTTCCTGATACACTGAGTTGTTTTCCTGAAGATTCTTTCTTGTTGAGCTAGCAATGTGGAAAAGGGACCTCAATAAAGCATACACCTGGAGGGAGAATGCATTCTTGTACATGCAATTTTTAATGGGTGTGTGTAAGAGTTGTTCTATCTCTTAAGTATTCTTGAACATACTGGCTTCTTCTGAGCACACATGGTCCCTTCATAACCACCTGTGATTCTGTCTTTAGCTGCAAAACAGTTTTGGATGGGGAAAGGAGGGACATAAGAACATTTTATAACAAACCCTACCCTGCTAGAAATCTCACTCCATTCTCAAATATTGACCTTTCAGCCTGCACTTACACATACACTCTATAGTAACATAGAGTTCATAAGAATGGCCAAGTAATTCTTGTCCAGCTATTACACTGCACCTTCCTAGAATTTATATATATATATATATTTAACACAACTGTCATTTTGTATTAGCACAAAGTCTGTCTTTCCAAAGGACCAAGTATATCTTCACAAGGAAGGGTTTGCATTTTTTTAAAGGGCTTTGACAACCAGAGCTGGTCTGTATTATAACCTTGGAGCTCTTGAGTGACCCATCCACCATGACTGATTCACACATGGACATTTTGAAGGCTATTCCCCATGTAAGAAAAACTTACTGCCTATGAAGCACAATTGCTGCAGATACGCAGCCTGTGATTAATCTTGCTAAAGGCAAGTAGCCTTGAAACAAAGATACCATGGTGGAAATACTTTATTCAGAGCAAAAGAAAAAAATCATTTTTGGAAGGTGAAGGAGCAGGTTGAAATATTGTTTCTGTTAAGAAATAAGAAATTTCTGAAATAATTTCCAGAAATCTAAAGCTATGGAAAATTGTTAATTGCCAGAGTGGCACTTCAGGGTCCAAGGGTAAATGAGAAATTACCTTATAAGTAGACTAAGAATACACATACATCTTCCAAAGAGGACTTCAATTTCTCTCTTTTTAAATGATAACTGTTCTGATTCAAATGGGATAAGCTTATCAGAAAGCTAATATTAATGATTCAGTTAACATCAGGAGTAAGGTAGCAGCCAATAGATCCTTGGACCACAAAATCACTAGGTATTTGAAGGTTTTAACCCTGGAGAATTTTGAAATTAACTTTCACTTCCAGTACCAAAGTCCCTTTCATTTCCTTAGAAAGTCAAAGAAATATTCACAAAGAAACTGAAATTTAGAATTGTCTCTGGAACAACTGGAGAACCTGACAGTGCTACTAATTCACAGAACATTTGTGTGCCTGGGAAAATTACTCATGCCATCCACGCTGATGTCTCAGCTGGCCCCAATACTGCTAGTTAGAACATAAAACACAGAATCATAGGGCTGGAAGGGACTATAAATCTAACCCCTTGCTCAAGGCAAGAAGCCTTATACCATCCCAGTCAAAGGATTGTCCAGTCTATGAAGCAAGAGGGAGTGATTCCCTTTGTCTTCAGCTACAGGCCAGAATAAGAAATTCATGGATGGTCTTCTAATGAACTTTGAGAGCAAAAACCTAAGGTTGAGCTTGTGAACTGAGTTTGCTGAACCAGATTTGGCATACTGAGACATGATGTTAGAATGATTCTTTAAACAAAGTTGTTACAAAAACACTTCGCTCTTTCCACACCTGGCTTTTGCTTTCTTATTGTTTTATTTATCCTTGAGGTTTGGGATGCAAAAGCTGACACGGTCTCCACAAGTGTCACATTTTTTGACCAAATATTTGTTAGCAGAGTTTGTGTTTGTTATTTCTCCATTGTACACAGCAAGGCTTAGAAATATTACTGCTAGAACAGCCACTGGAATGAAGATCCCATAGTCATTTAATTTTAAGACCTAATTGAAAATTGTACTTGGGGCTGTAATAATTTTGTCTGTCCTAATGCTTTCAGCCTACGGTGGTTATAAAGGGTACTTTTTTTAAACTATGGCGTATTTCAATTGATTTGCTGATTTGACACTGTGTTTGTACCAGATATAAAATTGTAAGTGCAGTAAAAATATAATGGGATATGCTTTTCACCTGCTGAGTATATCTGGTATATATGAATATTTTGCCAGGTGATTATTATAAAGGCCAGCTTTAGATATTGTTGCTTTAATATAAGAGCAAAAAACCTGAATGAGGGGTGGGGGGGAATGTTCGATTTTGAAGTGGCATATCAGTCGTCATCGGGATATTTTGTAACTCTGTAACTATGCATGGGCTTCATTTTGCTTTGCATTTTTTTAAAAATTAAATGTTTGATATAAAGGTAAAAATAAAATATGAGAAATAAACATTTGGACTACGTTAAATTATTCCTAAAAATACAAGTACATATTGTTCCTACAGATATGCAAAAATAACCTTTCCCAAAATATCAGATGCCACAGAATAAAATCCAAGATTCTGGATCCAAATGAGTCTAGCTTTGTTATTAGTGGAATGAATTATCTGGGCAGCTGGACTTTGGTTTTAGGAAAAGAAAGCAAATAGATTTTTAAACTGCATTTTGGGGATAGATACAGTAATTATTTGGGTAGGATTTACAATAATTAGTATAGCATTTGACCAATAGTACTTTTGCTTCTGAGGAAAATTAATTGTGGGTGTTTCATCATCTTCTCAAATAAGTTAGAATGCTCTTGGATAATGTGCTTTTTTACCATGCATACACTGGATCTGAACATCTCACTAAGTCAGAACAACCTTTAAAATGGATAAACATGATTCATGGCTTAGTTTTATTTACTCGCATATTTACTGGTTTGTTTATTTATTAAATATATACATTGCCCATCTCAATGGCAAGCCCCTCAACCAAGTCCTATCAACTTTTGCTAATAAAGATGTCTATGGTGTATATACCAGAAGCGTTTGGGAAAATGAATGTAATGCAATCTCTCTCTCTTTCTCACATACACACACAATTCTTATAATTTAAAATACTATGAAGCTTGCAGGTGGGATGCTAGTCATGTTAATCCAAAATTAAATCAATGCACGTTATTTTATCATGGTGTGAAAAGCCAATACAGTCTAAGCAACTTACTTAATCATATTTACATAGTCAGAGAATGTAAGAGTTTGAAAGGACTTTTTTAGATCAGTTAATCCAGGTTCTTCCTTACTATAGCAGTTGATTTGCAAACAAGGACCAAATACAAGGCCAACAGACCTATTTTGGTGTTATACAGGTCACAGCTTTATTTGGCAGTTTAGCTAAAAGTATGAGAAGAATAGATGGAGATTAGCAAGTCAAACAGCAGTTAACAAGTAATCTTCAAATATTTTGTGTTGGAACATTTGGTGATCAGCATACCACAAGGAAATAAATCTGAGCACTATATATCGTATGGAGCGTGTTAGATTGTAATGAATAATCAAAATAGCTTAAAATTCTAGCTTCTGTTCACAATACTCATGCTCAGATAGACTTTCCAGCTGTTTTTGTATAGCGCTTTCCACCACACAAAGAAGGAAAATTAAATAGAAATGCAAACACTGTATTATATCCCAGTTAGCCTTCAGGATTTCTTTGTTCTTAACAAAATAGATGCTAAAGCTAGCTTGACATTATATGACCTTTTACAGCTGAATTAAGGCAAGATCCAAATTCAGAAATAACAGAAGGATTTTGCTTCCACATTAGTCTTACTAGGTTAACCACACATACTGATAGGAGAAGTCAAGCAAGGATGTCCAAGGAGTGCTTATCAACACATTTCTATGAAGGATTGATACAAAAATTCTTCAACTTCACATCTTATTTAAAGAAGACAGTTAAGCCAGACTAAATATACAGCTTTGCTTTTCTCAAAGAGACTCCTTTTGAGAATCCTAGGGCTGGAAGGAAAATGGAATAAATCCAACTGCATCCTTTGTTTCAAGAGAAGAAGCACATTAACCCTGAAGTCAACTGTCTTCTCAATTTTGGAATAATTTCAATCCAAGCCAAGTCTCTTTCCACTTCTGATTTGTGACAATCATCACAGCATGGCAGAAAAGAATACTAAAGATAGAATTAGAGCTTAACCCTAAAAGTGTTTTTTTCCAAAAAGACAACTTGACTTTCTTGGGTTTTTTTTTCTTTGAAAGCCTTTTGCTTCTCATCCAAGGAGCTTCTTGGATAAGAACTAAAATGTTTTCAAAGAAAAAAAATCAGTCTAGTTGCCTTTTGGGGGGGGGGGGAAGCACCTTTGGGACAACCGTAGGACAACTATGACCTGGATGATTGAGAATCTCTGTAGACAATTAGAGTTTAAACCCACTTAGGTATTCAATAACCTTTAAGAGGTCAAGGAAAACAAAGAATGGAAAACAACATGGAACCATGTGGCTTTCAAACAATATTCTCAGTCTACAAATTAGTAATGACTGGACAAAACCTCCCAGTCATATTTAAGGATAGGGATGACAATTTAGACAAAGAAGGCACAAAAGCAGTTTATCAAGCAGGAGTCTGTGCACCCCAGGACCACTAGTGACCTCAAGTCTTCTTTCTGCAGCTCTCAACCCGCCCCCCCATCCCCTCCATAATTGCTGAAAAGTGATAATTCAGCTTTCCACCATTCAGAGATAGGAACCAGTAGGAAATGCTCTACCGTCGGTATGTCATAGTTTCAAAAAAGTGTTCAGCTCAACATTTGCAGCCCATCCAGATGCATGGTTTTTCAGCACCAAGTGTGCAACATTATAAAAACATGTCTGCCATCAAATGTTGCCTTGCCTCTCTTTTGAGGTGTGTGACAGCTTTCACCACTCAGCAAAAATGGTTGACTAATCATATACATGTTGGAATTATCAGCTCCCATTAGAAGAGAGTTATTTTGGAAATAGTCAAACAAAATACATTCAAACCTATTCAGTTCTTTGATCCCAATTGTTCAGAAAGTCAGTTTGGTTCCAAGATTGGACTTCAGGCGTGTTTGAATGGAACCTTCAGTTCAAATCTTGATGTATTCATTTTTTTAAAATCTCAGAAGTCTCCTTTCTTCTTTCCTTCCTTCTTTCCTTCCTTCTTTCCTTCCTTCCTTCCTTCCTTCCTTCCTTCCTTCCTTCCCTCCTTCTTAAAAGCAACTTCTACTATCATGTCACCTGCTAAAATATTTCCTGAAAACTGAGCAGATTCCACTGAAGGATCGAGGCAACAGGAATAGGGGAATTTTCCATTGTCTCCATCTTAAATTAGACTTGACAAATACAAAAAAGGAATCACTTTAGACTGATTCATGATGGCAATTGGAATTCATTCATAAGTAGCCTCTGTATTGCACCTCTTTGCATCTGATGCAGTCTCCAGAAAAACATAAAATCACAACTAAATTCTTGCCGAAGAGAGAAATATTCCAGACCTCTGATAAATTAATAGCAACCATGGAAGAGACTTAGAAAGCATAGCCCTTAGAAGATCAGGAAAGGAGTGAGTAAGGTAATGACTGAAATGGCAAAAGGCTGAATGAGAAACAAACCATTCTCAAAAGAGAAATGCAAATCAGACACAGCATTATTTTGGGGATTGTGTCCACTGGCTCTTCCGGGACTATTAGCAAAAGCTGCTCCTTCTCCATGTTTGAACTCACTTTTGATCTCCAGGGTCGTAGCTGTCTCTGGTTTATTATTATAGTAGCTGCCTGCCATTGTGAGAACAGTCAAGCGGTGGTACATCCCCATGCATTTTTCATTTGCCACCCGTGTCACCACTCTGGCTTCCAATTCATCTTCAGTTTGGTTTCCAGTGGGCTTCACATACTCTCCTATGGTGACATTTACACACTCACTCAGAAAAACATCTCTTGGAATTGGCTGGCTAGAGTTTGGGTGGTAAACATGGGTGGCAAAACGGTGGCGGTTTTCATTCCACCAACGTTCTTCCTCACTGTCATTAAAATGAAAATACATCTTGGCTATGGGGCTGCCTAAGATGTAGTTCTCAGGGTCTTCCACTGGAATATCTACAACAGGTTCCCCCGCTACATATTTCACGTCATCCTTTGGCTTAGGGTGCACTGGGTTGCCATCATTGGGTCTGGAACTGCCTCCTCCTGGAGAGCTGGAGAAAGTACGATACTGCTCGATGCACATTTCCTGCACCACATGCTTCACCACTATGACTTCCATCTCGTCCTCTGTTTTATTCCCAGTTGGCTCAATGTATTCTTTCACTGTGATGTTCACACAGTCTCTCACAAAGATATCTTGTGGAACAGGCTGGATGTACTGGGGGTAGTAAACTTGATCAGAATAGCGATGGCGATTTTCATACCACCACCGTTCCTCATTCGGGTTGTTAAATTGAAAATGCAGATTAGACATGGCACGTCCCAGAAAGTAGCCTCCAAGAGCTCCTGCCGCTGCACCTGCAATTGCTGCTCCAGCCACATGCTTCATCTTAGTCTTGGGCGGTTTAGGTTTCCAGGGTTTGGGATTATAGTGTCCCCAGTGAGGATTTTGGGGGTTATATGGTTGGTGTGGGAAATATCCAGGATTTTGAGGTTTGACCGGATATGGTGGAGGATGTCCTGGGTTTTGGGGGTTGACTGGATATGGTGGACGTCCTGGATTTTGAGGGTTGACCGGATATGGTGGAGGATGTGCTGGATTTTGAGGGTTGACCGGATATGGTGGACGTCCTGGGTTTTGAGGGTTGACCGGATATGGTGGAGGATGTGCTGGATTTTGAGGGTTGACCGGATATGGTGGAGGATGTGCTGGATTTTGAGGGTTGACCGGATATGGTGGAGGATGTGCTGGGTTTTGAGGGTTGACCGGATATGGTGGAGGATGTGCTGGGTTTGGGGGGTTGACCGGATATGGTGGAGGATGTGCTGGGTTTTGAGGGTTGACCGGATATGGTGGAGGATGTGCTGGGTTTTGAGGGTTGACTGGATATGGTGGTGGACGTGCTGGGTTTTGAGGGTTGACTGGATATGGATAGGCAGGGTTGTATGGTGGGGGATTCCCTGGGTTAACAGGATTATTGGGGGGGTGGGCAGGGTTGTATGGTGGGGGATTCCCTGGGTTAACAGGATTATTGGGGGGGTGGGCAGGGTTGTATGGTGGGGGATTCCCTGGGTTAACAGGATTATTTGGGGGGTGGGCAGGGTTGTATGGAGGGGGATTCCCTGGGTTAACAGGATTATTTGGGGGGTGGGCAGGATTTTGCGGGTTGACAGGATAAGGTGGAGGATGTCCTGGATTTTGTGGATTGGCAGGATTATGGGGTGGATGTGCAGGATTATGTGGAGGAGGGTTTGCATGGTTTGGAGGCTGTTTTGCAGGATTTTCAGGCCTGTTTGGAGGTGCATGCTGGGCAGGCCTGTTCTCAGGTGGGTTGCGTGCTGGTTTTCTAGGTCTCTCTACAGGATGATGGGAGGGTTTACTAGGGTGATGGGAAGGTTTGCTAGGATTATGGGAGGGTTTGCTAGGTCGACTTGGATTTCTGCTGCTGCTGCCACTCGGCCTGCTCCTTCCTTTTTTAGAAACAGAGATGATCTCCTCAGTCTGGAGCAAAATGAAGAGGATGACGATTGAGCAGGTCAACAGGAATTTTCCCATGATGACAATTCTGCAAGATAAAATGGGGAAGACATCTAGTTTGAGAGACATGCAAGTATGATACAAATGATACAAATTTATCAAGGAGAGTAGTCCCAAATGTGCTTTTTCAAGAGGCGACTAGACTTTCTGGTTTTTCTTTGAAGACTGTAGAGATAGACGAAAGTTACCTAGAGGCCGTGTGCAGCAAACTGCCACTCCTCAGTAACTGTTTAGCTCAAAGGCGGAACTGGATATTCCTATATGGTTCTGCCCCAGGCTTCTGATGGACCCGGTAAGGTTCCAAAGGGAGCTTGGGCCAATTCCTGTGGACTTGCCCCGCGACTCGACTGAGGACCTAGTGGCCGCATGGTTAAGTGCGGCCACGGGGGCCTTGGACCGAGTCGCGCCCGTGCGGCCTCTCTTGCGGCGACGATCCACCCGGGCTCCTTGGTTCACCGAGGAGCTTAGGGAGATGAAGCGCCACAAGAGACGCCTAGAGAGCAGATGGAGATCCTCTCGCTCCGAAGCCGACCGAACACTAGTGAGAACCTACATTAGGACTTACCTGGTGGCGATAAGAGTGGCCAAACGTGAGTATTGTGCCACTCTTATTGCATCCGCAGATAACCGCCCTGCCGCCCTGTTTGGGGTGACCCGCTCCCTCCTTCAACAGAGGCCGCGGGAAGCCCCTCTACAGGGTCGAGCAGAGGAATTTGGGATTTATCTGCAGGAGAAAATCACTCAGATTCGGAGCGAGCTGCCCTCCATCGACAGTGGTCCAGCTGAGCGGTCCGAGGTTGCTCTTGAGACACCATCTTGGGAGGAGTTTGATTTTGTTACTACCGAGGATATGGACAAGTTGTCAAAGAGACTTAGGGCTACCACATGTTTATTGGACCCGTGCCCCTCCTGGCTTGTACTGGCATCCTGGGAGACGACACGAGGCTGGCTCCAGGGCATTGTCAACGCATCTTTGAGTGAGGGGTCCTTGCCTGCCGTCTTGAAAGAGGCGGTAGTAAGGCCCCTCCTCAAGAAGCCGTCCCTGGATCCAGCATTACTAGAGAACTATCGTCCCGTCTCCAACCTTCACGTTTTAGTGAAGGTTGTTGAGAGTGTGGTGGCCCAACAGTTTCCGCGACACTTGGAGGAAGTTGATTATCTAGACCCGTGCCAGTCCGGCTTCCGACCCGGGCATAGCACCGAGACGGCATTGGTCACGTTGGTTGATGATCTCTGCAGGGCGCGGGATAGAGGATATTCCTCTATCCTAGTCCTATTAGACCTCTCAGCGGCTTTTGATACCATCGACCATGGTATCCTATTGCGCCGACTGGGGGGGTTGGGGCTGGGAGGCACAGTTCTACGGTGGTTCTCGTCCTACCTCTCTGGTCGGTCGCAATATGTGTTGGCAGGGGGGCAGATGTCAGCCTCGAGGCCCCTCGTATGTGGGGTACCTCAAGGGTCGGTCCTCTCGCCCCTACTGTTCAACACATACATGAAGCCGCTGGGTGAGATCATCCGTGGTTTTGGGGTGGGATATCATCTGTACGCTGATGATACTCAGTTGTACATATCCACCCCAGACCACCCCAACGATGCCGTCGAGGTCATGTCCCGGTGTTTGGAGGCCGTACGGATCTGGATGGGTAGTAACAAACTCAGGCTCAACCCGTCCAAGACTGAGTGGCTGTGGCTTCCGGCACCCCGGTTCAGCCAGATTATTCCAACTCTGGCCATTGGGGGCGAAACACCGGCCCCCGTGGAGAGGGCGCGCAATTTGGGTGTCCTCCTGGATTCCCGGCTGTCCATGGAGGACCATGTGGCAGCTGTGGCCAGGGGGGCTTTCCATCAGGTACGCCTGATGCGCCAATTGCGGCCCTTACTGGACCGGACTGCCCTTCGCACAGTCACTCAGGCCCTCGTGACCTCTCGACTCGACTACTGTAATGCTCTCTACATGGGGCTTCCCTTGAGGTGCACTCGAAAGCTGCAGTTAGTCCAGAATGCAGCCGCGTGGGTGATTATGGGAGCGCCTAGACACTCCCACATAACACCTATCCTGCGCGAGCTGCACTGGCTTCCTGTGGTCTTTCGGGTGCGCTTCAAGGTTCTGACGACCATCTTTAAAGCGCTCCATGGCTCGGGGCCTAGTTATATGCGAGACCGCCTCCTGCCCCATACATCCCTCAGACCAATACGCTCCCACAGAGAGGGTATCCTCAGGGTGCCGTCGGCCGGACAATGCCGACTGGCGATACCCAGGGGGAGAGCCTTCTCTGTGGCAGGTCCAGCCCTTTGGAACGACTTACCCCCTGAACTTCGCACCATCTCTGACCTCCGCCTCTTCCGCAAGTGTCTTAAGACACATTTGTTCCATCTAGCCGGCCTAGCGTAGCCCCCTATACTGACTTTTAGATAGTTTTTAAATTTGGGGATTTTAATCTGGTTTTAGCACAGGTTCTATTGAATTAGTTTTTTAAATTTTATATGATGTTTTGTATGTATTTTAATTTTCCTGTGCGCCGCCCTGGGTCCATTTGGAGAAGTGCGGGGTATAAATTGAATAAATATAAATGTCTATGAGCTCATCTAATTAGCACCACCAGGCATCACCAGGAACCATCAAGATATGCGATACTCTACCCTGGCTGGGATGTTCTTAACGATTGACAAGGAGAATACACCAATAACAATGCTGTTGCTATATACTCTTTGCTGCTTGTTAAAACTGTATAAAAAGCAATAAACTCTGCGAAGGCAGAGAGACATTTTGGATACACTGCTATGACTGGTTTCTGAATCCATCAGAAGATGTTTCGCTTCTCATCCAAGAAGCTTCTTCAGCTCTGATTGGATTGTAGGGAATGAAAGGATTTATACTCCTTGAAGTCATTTGCATTCTTTTAGCAAGTCATTAAGGCCAGCTGGAGGTTTAGCTGTGTCATCAGGGTCCTGTCTCCCCAGTGGTGCAAATTGGTGTGGAGCCTTCTTAGAACTGTTGAAAGGCCTGTGTTGTAGATTGGAGATAGTTGATGTCATAACCCTTCTCCTCCCCTCCCCCTTGAGAGAGGGCTGTTCAATTTTGACATAGATGGATTCTTTAACCCCTTTTTCAAACCAGCGATCCTCTCTGTCCAAAATATGGACCTTCTTGTCTTCAAAAGAGTGGCCTGTGTTTTATAAATACAGATGAACTTGTAAAAACACCTTTGGGACAACCATGACCTGAATAACTGAGCAACTCCATAGACACCAAGGAGAGCAGAGTTTTCCCCAAAATTATTCATGGCAGACAGTTTGTAGAATCCGCAGTCAAGAGAGATTGTAGAGCTTCCTGTCCTCCTTGACCAATTAGCTTTGATGAGGAAATTACCAAAAGCCCAGGGGAACTACATACTTCAGGAATCACATTAAATTTGTGAAAAGGATTAGGTAGTTACACAACTGGGGGAGGGGAATAAAAGCTCATGTAAGCCTAATTCTTAAATATTTCGTTCTTCTAGGAGTGGGGGTGGCTCCCTACAATACAATCCTTACATCTACTTCAGTGTAACACATATGCTTTTGCCCATAGCCCAGGAATCAATGGAAGTGTAAGAGTTCAAACTGCAAGACTAAAGGAACCTAGCTGGGTGATCTTGGACCAGTCAATCTTTAGAAGAAGGAAGGCAAAGACAAACCACTTCTGAAAAATCTTGCCAAAAAAAATAGAGGGACTTACTCTAGGCTATCGCCAGGTGTCAGCACTGACTCAAAGGCACAAAAGAACCAAAACATAACACAACAAATCCTTCCAGACGCCGGATCTATTTGTAGCTCTTGATAATTCTACTCCATGCAAAAGTTTGTCTTGCTCATGTAATAGTAGATTACATATATTTCTGGATTCAAAGTTTTCTTTATAAAATTTACATGTATTTACTTAATTATATTTAATCCTGATTTTCAGTAAGAAATAGTGAAAATATTTCTTACTGAAAATCAGGATTAAATATAAACTTTAGAATGGAGTAGATATTTCAAAATTTGGGAAACTTTAGGGAAGAACAGAGAATAAAGCAATTCCTTGAGCTGGCTTTTCAGCAGATTAGGCAAAATGGGGCTGCTTCATATCCCGTTTCCTTCTACAATAAACTGATAACTTTTTTAGAAAATGAAAAAGGGATCCTTTTTATATTTATGTGCTTTGAAAACAGTAAAAGAAGTCAGAAATAGGAATTTTCCTTTTCAAACAAAGACTTCCTATTATCCTCCATAACTCCTTAAGTTTTTGGGATCATTTCCAAATGCCCAAACTTCATTCCACCATATCTAGAGAATTGATTTTGAATCTGTATTTCCAAAAAAAATCTTATTTGCATCCTGTCTCTATTTTTGTTTGTTAGACCCAAATGAAAGCTTTCTTTCTTGATCTCTTTATTTGGGATGTCACTTGCACATCTTGAAAGGAAGAGCAACAGGGCAGAAATAAGATATATTAATGCAGAACAAATCTGCAAATTTAATACAGAACATTTGACAGTAATGGAGAAGGCTGTATCAGGTGGTGGGCCAGCATGGTCTTTTTTCCCCATCAGTGATTTCTCCCTCATCCACAGAAAACACAAAAAATGTAGATTGGCTACTCCCCCCTCCCCCCCCCCCAAAAAAAATCATTGTTTTTACCTCACCTACCTACCACCCATTTTATAATTGCTGATATTTGGGGCAATTATCATTTCCACGCAGTGTCAATCTCCATGCCTTGAGGGACAATAATGAAACTCATCAGAAAATGTTATGATATTGAACTAGATTAAATTCTCTAAAGTTTGGAAAATGGACTAAATGCCAATCTCGGTGCTACTTTAAGAACAAGGAGAGCCATCCTCCTATCCCTAAAGAATACATAGGAAGAATTTAATTCATTTTATAAAGAACTTACAAAAATAAATTATAGCTTGAGCTGTGTACATTTTCCCACAAAAAAATAGAGTAAATCAAACAAGCAAAATAGTAGGTTATTATGCCAACAATTAGGTGATATTGAAGGACTGGTCCTTCTAGCACTCTTTAGCACATCTTCTGCAGTTACAGTGGACATTGTACTATCCTATACTATCCTATACTATCCATGATATGCTTAGTGAGTATAGACTATACTATAGAGCCATGATGGCGAACCTATGGCACAGGTGCCACAGGTGGCACGCGGAACCATTTCTTAGGGCACGGGAGGCGTTGCCCTGTCAGCTCCAGTGCGCATGTGTGTGCTGGCCAGCTGATTTAGGCCTTCTTTTGAGGCCATTTTTCGCCCTCTGGAGGTTTCAGGAAAGCTCCTGAAGTCTCTGGAGGTGGGGGGGGCTGTTTTCACCCTCCCCAGGCTCCTAGAAAGCCTCTGGAGCCTGGGGAGGGCGAAAAAACCGTGCCAAAAGCAGGTAGTCTTGCACATAGCATTATGGGTGTGTCATGACGCATGACACACCCACGCATGAACCCCCCTGCCCTCCCCCCGCTTTTGGCACGTGAGCCAAAAAAGGTTCGCCATCACTGCTATAGAGCAACTAAGCATTATGGAAAACTGTTCTCAAATTATTTTGCATGTTTCAATGAAGGTCCTGTCACTGAAATTATTTTTTTATTTTTTTATGTATGTATTTTTCATATTTCTTTACCGCTTACATCACTCAGAGAGAGGCTCTGGGCAGTGTATAATATAATCAAATTAAAAGTAAAATCAGAATACGCCCTGGGTCCTTTTGGAGAAGGGCGGGATATAAATTGAATAAAATAAAATAAAATAAATAATTTAATGTTAAAAAGTATAAAATTATTTAAAAAATAACATGATAAAATTTCAAAAGGGGAAACATTCCAAGATGGAGATTAGCAGTTATTAAAACAGCCGGGGAAAGGGGGGTTCTCATGGGGCCAACCAGCCGCACAATTGTGTGGGCCTCTGTGCCATCCCCCCCCCCACACACACACACACACAAACACACAAGGCTGCACAGTCAAGTTTTGGCCAGGTTTCAATGTTAAGTTTTTAGGCTTAGGCAATTCCTTCAAACACCGGAAGACTTCAGTCAGAGGACCATCCGTTGCAAAACTAGATCCCTGCCTTTCTTCTAAGCTCTAGTCAACTCTCTTTCTCAACTCTTTCACCAATCAGTAGGCTCAATACATTTTGATATTGTTAACATTTTTCTCTATTTTTAACATTTGCTTCTGGTGTTATCCTATAAAGGAGGAGGAGGAGGAGGAAGATGGCTTCTGTCTTAATCAACACATATCAATTTAGGATGCAACAACAAATGTACTGTTATCCTGCCAAATCTGTAGACTTGGCTTCTGTACAAAATTTATATTCAGCCACAACTGCGAGTTCTCTGTTAACCTGACTCCTGTATGTTGCTCTGAGCTCTTTCAGGGATCATGGGCGGACGGTGTAACAGGCTGCTCGGTGTCAATAATACAATAGCAGAGTTGGAAGGGACCTTGGAGGTCTTCTAGTCCAACCCCCTGCCTAGGCAGGAAACCCTATACCATTCCAGACAAATCGCTATCCAACATCTTCTTAAAGACTTCCAGTGTTGGAGCATTCACAACCTCTGGAGGCAAAGTTGTTCCACTGATAATTGTGTGCTGCGCTTGCGCAAAGATGGCGGGCTAGCTCTGGAGCTCCGTGTGGGCTGCGGAGGCCGTTGGCATTTTTAAGTGCTCCCTGCCCTCGTTTGTGATCGTGGAGGGCATGGGACGATGAGGGATCCACCCGGCCATCCTAGGGTGAGGTTCGCAATATCGGGGAGAGAGCGGACGGAGCGCCGGCGACTGGAACGCCCGGATGGTGAGAGCGCCGGAGCGGGAACTGCCGCAACGGAGGCCAGTGCAGAGGCGCCCGGACGTTTTAACAGGGCGGAGAGAGGCCGGCTGCACCGAAGAGCTCCGGAAAGCCGAAAATTGGTGGCGAGCCGTGGGGTGAAACGGTGGTGAGAGCACCGGTGGCCAGCGGGAACGGTGAGAGAGGCGTGGAGGAAAGATGGCGGAGGAGGTGAAGATGTTGGATTGGTGGAACGAAAGGGAGAGTGGAGAGAGAGTGCGGAGGGGAGAGGTTGCCGCTGGAAGCCGAGCCGACGGCGGTGGGAGCGCCGGGAGGCGAGAGGCGAAGGCGGCGACAGAGGAGCTGGCTGGAGAAAAGTGGAAGGTGGTGGCTGTGAGAGAGCCATGTGGTGGTCGAGAGTGGAGAAGGTCTGAGGCGGCTGCTGGAGGCCAGGCTGACGGCGGTGGGAGTGCCGAGAGGCTACTGGCGAAGGCGGTAACGCGGGGGATGGCGGCGGTGGGAGCGCCGAGGTGGACGTGGACGGCCGCTGACCAGTTGAAATATCATCTCCCCCATGGTCACTCTCCTAAGTTTGGGAGAATTACGCCACCAAGGCCTTGATAGGCCCGTAAGAACTGACTGTCTTAAAGAACGTGTGACAGTAACCAATTATGGACGCCCCAATGATCATCATTGCGAACTAACTGTAATTTAACCTAATTTACCAACTAATTTATCCTGGTTTACCCATCTTGCACTTTACTTCATTTTACCAACTAAATGAATTGACTTGAGTGAACTGTTTAATTAATTGCTAACGACTTTTAACATCTGTATTTATTCCAAAACCCACCCGAATTCCATCTACATAATTTATTTGAATTTTAACCATCTATTTATAAATAATGTATACCAGAGCAAACCTACTATCGCTGCGAGAGTCCCCGCTCTCGCAGGTTTGGCCCCCTGATCTATCTAGGGCCCATCTTGATGATGGTATTGTGAATCCGAAGAGATGGGCGAAGCGCGGCCTTAGGGGATTTTTAGTTTTTAAGTTATTTAAATTATCTTTTTTAGGGGGTTCGAGGGAGGGGGGCGGATATAGACAGATGAAGACGGAAGCAACGATCAATAGTAAGGGCCAGGATAGCAGTCGACGGAGGGAAGCGGAAGGTGCCGAAAGGAGGGGGGATACTCGAGTCGTTCCACAGGAGGGCATACCAATTCAGAGGGTCGTGGGGAGGGGCAGGACCGAGGGGAGACAATTTTCATCCTCCCGGTTGGTGGCACGTAGCCGTTGGTTGCAAACGGTCGGGTGCCACAACCCCCGCAGGCTAGGTGGCCAGGGAATACAGAGCCAGGGTCTGCGGCTGATGTTTTGCAACGCCAGGTCCGTTGTCAACAAAGCCCCCCTCATTAGTGACCTTGTGTCAGAGGGGGAGCCGGACCTGGTAGGAATTGCGGAAACCTGGTTGGGCCACGAGGGAGGACTTCCCCTCGTAAAAATGTGCCCACCAGGCTACCGCGCATTTCATCAGCCACGGGCCCTAGGCAGGGGAGATGGGGTAGCGGTCATTTTCAAGGAAGGCCTTGAGCCGAGAGAGACCATTGTGCCTCAGACTACCGGCTGTGAGTCCCTCTGCGTGAAGTGGGGCCTAGGGAGGCAGTTGGGCTTGCTGGTTGTATACCTGGCTCCCCGCTATGTAGCAGCAGCCCTGCCCGAGCTCCTGGAGGTGATCGCTACGGTGGCAGTTGAGACCCCCAGACTTTTAGTCATGGGGGACTTTAATCTGCCATCGTTGGGCGAATCATCCGAGGCAGCTCGGGAGTTCATGGCTTCCATGACGGCCATGGACCTGACCCAAGTAATTCAGGGCCCCACCCACGAGGGTGGACACACGCCGGATCTCATCTTTGTCTCAGGCCAATGGAAGAGTGATCTGGGTATAGGGGACATAGTCATCACACCCTTGTCATGGTCAGACCACTCACTTCTCCGGCTCGACTTTCCGACCGCTGCTCCCCTCCGCGGGGAGGCGGAACCAGAGTTACCAATCTGGTACCGCCCCAGGCGCTTGATGGACCCGGATGGGTTCCAGACAGCGCTTGGGCCATTTCCTGTATCCCTGACCCGCGCCCCGATGGAGGACCTCGTGGCCGCATGGAACATTGCGGCCGTGGGAGCCTTGGATCGGGTCGCGCCCTTGCGGCCTCTCTTGCGGCGGCGAACCACCCTGGCTCCTTGGTTTACTGAGGAGCTGCGGGTGATGAAACGCCGCAAGAGATGCCTAGAGGGAAGATGGAGGTCTAGCCGTTCTGAATCTGACCGGACACAGGTAAGAGCCCATTTACGGACTTACATTGTGGCGCTGAGAGTGGCCAAACGTCACCATTGTGCCACTCTCATAGCATCCGCAGAAAACCGCCCTGCCGCCCTGTTTAGGGTGACCCGCTCCCTCCTCCAACAGAGGGAGCGGGAAGCCCCGCTACAGGGTAGAGCAGAGGAATTTGTGACTTTTCTGCAGGAGAAAACCGCTCAGATACAGAGTGAGCTAGCCCCCATTCATGGCCCAGTGGGATGCCACGAGAGAGATCTTGTTTGGGAGGAGTTTGACCCCGTTACTTCCGAGGATATGGACAGGCTACGTGGGCGACTGCGAGCCACCACATGTTTATTGGACCCGTGCCCCTCCTGGCTTGTACTGGCATCCTGGGAGGTGACACGAGGCTGGCTCCAAGAGGTTGTCAACGCATCCTTAAGTGAGGGTTCCTTGCCTGCTTCCCTAAAAGAGGCCATGGTGAGGCCCCTCCTTAAGAAGCCCTCTTTGGACCCAGCTCTTTTAAACAACTATCGTCCAGTCTCCAACCTTCCCTTTTTGGCGAAGGTTGTCGAGAGTGTGGTGGCACAACAGTTTCCCCGTCACCTGGAGGAAATTGAGTATCTAGATCCGCGCCAGTCCGGCTTTCGGCCCGGGCATAGCACCGAGACGGCATTGGTCGCGTTGGTAGATGATCTCTGGAGGGCCAGAGATGGGGGATGTTCCTCCATCCTGGTCCTATTAGACCTCTCGGCGGCTTTCGATACCATCGACCATGGTATTCTATTGCATCGGCTGGGGGGGTTGGGGGTGGGAGGCACCGTTTTACGGTGGTTCTCCTCCTACCTCTCTGGCCGATCGCAATTTGTGCGGGCAGGAGAGCAGAGGTCGACCCCGAGACCCCTCACATGCGGGGTGCCTCAGGGGTCGGTCCTCTCGCCTCTCCTGTTTAATGCATATATGAAGCCGCTGGGTGAGATCATCCGTGGTTTTGGGGTAGAGTACCACCTGTACGCTGATGACACCCAGCTGTACATATCTACCCCAAACCACCCCAACGATGCCGTAGTGGTGATGTGCCAGTGCCTTGAAGCCGTGTGGACCTGGATGGGAAGTAACGGACTCAAGCTCAACCCGACCAAGACCGAGTGGCTGTGGTTTCCGGCTGCCCGATTCAACCAGCTCTCTCCAACGCTGGCCATAGGGGGCGAACATCTTGCCCCTGTGGATGGGGCGCGCAATTTGGGTGTCCTCCTGGATACCCGGCTGTCTATGGAAGAGCAAGTGACAGCCGTGGCCAGGAGGGCGTTTTACCAGGTTCGCCTGGTTCGCCAATTGCGCCCCCTATTGGATCGGGACGCCCTTCGCACAGTCACTCATGCCCTCGTGACATCCCGACTGGACTATTGTAACTCTCTCTACATGGGGCTTCCCTTGAGGTGCACCCGGAGGCTTCAGTTAGTTCAGAATGCAGCCGCGCGAGCAATTATGGGGACCACCAGGTTTACCCACGTTACACCGCTCTTGCGCGAGCTGCACTGGCTGCCTGTCGTCTTCCGGGTGCGCTTCAAGGTGCTAATTATCATCTTCAAGGCGCTCCATGGATCGGGACCTAGCTATCTGCGGGATCGGATCCTGCCCCATACATCCTCACGGCCGATTCGCTCCCACAGAGAGGGACTTCTCCGGGTGCCGTCCACTAGACTTTGTCAGCGGGCGACGCCCAGGGGAAGTGCTCTCTCTGTGGCAGGCCCGGCCCTCTGGAACGACCTTCCCCCCGATATCAGAACGACCACTGACCTCCGCTCCTTCCGTACGAAATTGAAGACCCATTTCTTTCGACTGGCCGGCCTTGGATAGTCTCTCTGTCTATAGATTTTAAATGTATTTTAATGGGTTTCTAATTATTTTTAGCACGGGATATTGTTTAATTGTGTTTTAAAGTATGTATTTTTGTATTTATTGTTTATATTGTTTTTAGTTTCTCCTGTGCACCGCCCCGGGTCCCTGTGGGGAGAGGGAGCGGTTAATAAATTCGAATTTATTATTATTATTATTATTATTATTATTATTATTATTATTATTATTATTATTATTATTATTATGATTATGATTATGATTATGATTATGATTATGATTATTATGATTAATTGTTCTAACTGTCAGGAAATTCCTTCTCAGTTCTGAGTTGCTTCTCTCCTTGATTAGTTTCCACCCATTGCTTCTTGTTCTACCCTCAGGTCCTTTGGAGAATAGTCTGACTCCCTCTTCTTTGTGGTAGCCCCTGAAATATCAGAAGACTGCTATCATGTCTCCCCTGGTCCGTCTTTTCATTAAACTAGACATCCCCAGTTTCTGCAACTTAAGCAGAAGTCAACTTAAGCAGAAGATTCCCATCTGTATTCTAATATGTATACATAGCATACATGTGCGTGAATGCTCATTAAAGAGTCTTTGTTTACTTAATACAACTATTTATGCTGCTTTCTTCTTACTGTGAATGTTTTATTTCTGAATTCCTTGTTTTAAAGACCTGCTTGTTATGCTTTGAACTCCCGGAAGGCATAACAATATAGGGGGAAAGGGGAAAGGGGAGGGAAGGAGAGGGAAGGGACCGCCCCGAGTCCCTTTTGGGAAAGGGTGCGGTATATAAATTTAATAAACCAGAGTTAGGGTTAGAATATCTCCTTCACAGATCAAAATGATAAATCAAGTGCAACAGATTTGAAAAAAAATATTATTTTGCTTAACCTTTAATGTGTTGTGGTAAACAGTTTTAGAGGTTTTTTTCTTTCTTTGTTTTCTTTTAAGCCTCTCATCTCAGTGTTTCATTTCCATAATTGCTTCACTAGAAATATAAACTGATGGAAGAAGGAATGTTACACTTTATGTTGCACAACTTGATCAATAATTTCTTCTTTGAAAGTGCAAGGTCATGTTTTTTTCACTGTGACACATTTATTTTGCAACTTTTGGCCAGGATGTCTTTACCCATAAAACATGTGGGCATTATGCAAAGTGAAGGAAAATCAATCCAAAAAGTCAGACCTGCTCTAGAAAAAAAGCTATTTAGCTATACATTTTTATTAATGTAATTGTAACGTGAAGTTCTGGGCATCATGTTCTGAAATTTGTACAGTTCCTTCTGTTTTCCTTAATGCAATTTTTGAAAGCATATCTTTGAATATTAAACTTCAGTAATTGAATTGGAAAATGAAAAGGGTCACCCTAAATGAAGAGTGTAGGAGTATATAACTTTATATACTCTGGCTGCCTGTTGTCTTCTGGGTGCGCTTCAAGGTATTAATTATCATCTTTAAAGCGCTCCATGGCTCGGGACCTAGCTACTTGCGGGATCGGATCCTGCCTCATACATCCTCACGGCCGATTCGCTCCCACAGAGAGGGACTTCTCCGGGTGCTGTCCACTAGACTCTGTCAGCGGGCGACACCCAGGGGAAGGGCTCTCTCTGTGGCGGGCCCAGCCCTCTGGAACGACCTCCCCCCCCCGACATTAGGACCACCACGGACCTCCGCTCCTTCCGTCTTAAACTAAAAACGCATTTCTTCTGCCTTGCCGGCCTGGGATAGTTATTCCTCTGTTTTGGGTTTTTTTTGGGTTTATTGGGGATTTTTAGTTTAGTTAGTTTTAACGGGTATTTTAGCACAGGTGCTGTTTAATCTATTTTTAATATGAAATGTTGTATATAGTTATTGTTTTTATTCTCCCTGTGCACCGCCCCGAGTCCCTGTGGGGAGAGGGTGCGGTTTATAAGTATTAAATTATTATTATTATTATTATTATTATTATTATTTATATACTCACAAAAGGCAATTTTAAATCCTTAAACAGCCTGACATTATGAATTTCTACAATCTATAAATTGCTATGAAGGGGGGAAGACTATTTATTTTCTTTAAAATATATTTCCCACTCCTCAAATAAATATGGACTCCAATGATAATTAAAGCAAATGTTTTTCCCCCACAACCTGCTCATAGCCTACATCAGTGGTAGTCAACCTGGTCCCTACCACCCACTAGTGGGAGTTCCAGCTTTCATGGTAGGGATTTTGTCTGGTACTGAAGCACTTTCCTTTTTTTAAAAATTTAATTGACTGGTGGAACTGGTGGGCGGTTAGAAAATTGTACTACTAACAGAGATAAAAAAAGTGGGCAGTAGGTATAAAAAGGTTGACTACCCCTGGCCTACACTAATACACAAGCCATATGATGAACGATTGAGGGAATTAGTTATATCTAGTCTAACAAGGGAAGGATGAGGGGTGATATCATAGCAGACTTCCATTACTTGAGAGGCTATCACAGAGTGGATCAACCTATTCTCCAAAGCACCTGAGGACAGGACAAGACGTGATGGGTGGAAAAGTATTAAATAGAAATCCAACCTAGATTTAAGGATAAATTTCCTGATAGTGAGAATAATTAATCAGTGGAGCGGCTTGCCTCCAGAGGTTGTGAGTGCTACATCACTGGAGGTTTTTGAGAAGAGACTGGACAATGATTTGTTTGGAATGGTGTAGGATCTCCTACCACGAGCAGGGGGTTGGACTAGAAGACCTCCAAGAGCCCTTCCAACCATATTATTCTATGCTCTATGAGTTCTTTTTGATCGAATCCAAATTTTGGGGAGAACCAAGAGCACACTCTTCTCCTCATCCTTTTAAACATGCAGAAACTTGTTTACATCTTCAGTGAAATAAATGTAATAAAACTACAACCTGGGGTTTGTTACTGGCTAAGAATTCCAAACTTGATTTCCTAAAAATTATTTCCTAGCACACAGCAAGGATGACAAAAATGGTATGTGCTCTCTCATGAAATATTTTCCTGAGTGCCAGACCATGTGTTTAAAATAACTATTTACACCAAAATGTTTCACAACAAGGGAATGAATCTATTAAGTGATTGGGGCTGGAAAGGTAAATCCCATATACAAAAGTCAGTTGAGCTCATCATACTATGTTGCTTTCTGGTATTGCTTTTAACCTTCCGTAGGAGCTACAGATCAGCACAGTATTAGTGCATTATTTGTTTTTGTTTTTTTATGTTGTTAAGTCTGTTGCTTTAGATTCCTACCAACCCATTCTTAAAATGACAACAATTCATTTGAAAGAGGTGAATATCTACCAAGGATTTGTAAAAGTAAATGCTATGTAGCACAGTATTTAATTCAATTTTAAATTTATTTGATTGTCTGTATATTTATATTTTATTTTCTTATTCCTGTGCACCATTCCACTTGAGAGAGAGGGCGGTATAAAAGTACGATAAAATAAAATAAATAAATAAAATAAATAGTCACCCATGGGTGTGGCTAGTACATGGTAGGGAAGATCCCTTAAAATGGGCTATACCAACTTGCTCCAATTTTCATCACTTCAGAATTAACAGATGGAACAACTAGACAGAAAATTTAAAAAATCTGCAGTGGATTTGGTCCAAGCTATAGATCTATTGATAAAGGCAGGCATCTGTTTCATGCCTGATAGCATTGCTGATCATATCACTGTGCCAAATCATGCAAACTAAGTGCCAACTTTCATTTCCTTTCAGAATGATGTAGGGTTGGACTAGAAGACCTCCAAGGTGCTTTCCAAGCCTGTTATTCTATGTTCCATCAACCCAATCAAAACATTGCCTCCCTTGAAACTACAGTATTTGTATATAAAGGGGGAGAGGGTGCTCCTTCATTCCCCAACACTTAGAAGCATCTTGGCAGGTAAACACACATACATACAAATCTTAAGAACATGTCTGCATCCCACCCAGAAGTACTTTTCATGTTGTGATTCTTTTTCTTCCTCCATTTCCCTTTCATTTAAGAGGAGTTTTGCTCTATCAAGAAGACAAAGTGCAGGCAGCCAGAACATCCTGCTTCACCTCTATCTATCAAAGCAGTCTCTGCTTCTCTGGGCAGGGGAATTCCACAACACAGCGGCTGCCAGTCAAGAAAATATACCAGATTAAAGACACCCACAAAGCCTTTTTAATAGAAGTGCCTGTTTTGATTGCCCTTAATTGCAGAGCACCCTGGGTAGAAGTTTCAGATGCTTCCACCCGCTTTTCCTCTATGGCATTATGTAAGGAGAACACAATGTCCTCAGAGTGAAAAAAATAGCCTCCAGAATTCATCTGGATCCCATGAAATCATCTCTGCTCCGCCAGGCAGTTTACCACCTTAAGAGAGTTGTATAACATGAATGAAAACATGCTCCTTCCCAGCAAACAAGGCAGAGGCGTTTTACCCAAATAGGAACCCCGTGGCTTCTCTAACGGGGCTGCCGTGTCTGCATTTATGCATTTAATTGTTGCGAATCAATGAAAGAAACTTACCCTCGTGTCGACAAATTGAAGAGAGGCTGTTCGGAGACTGTGTCTTCTCAAAGAGGCTGGCCGTGTTCTTTTTCAGCTCCGCAAGTCTCCAGTTGCTGTGGCTAACAGTAGGTGGAGCATGTTCAGTGCCTATTATGGCCTGTTGTTTATACCAGAGTCTACGCCATTTGAAAACCGCCTCTGAGCCAACCCTGTGTTCTAATGAATGGATTAAGAAATGACACATTCTATGGGGGCTGTTCCCAGAAAGGGCAGGAAACCTTTTAACAGTCCTGGGCGCGTAGCCAAGACTTCCAGCCTTGCTTCTGAGTTTGACACAGAAAGTAGAAAGGAAAGGAGAGATTTTCATTCACCACAAAGACAGAAAGTGACCATTTTTCAACTTTAAGGGCATTTGACCTTTTATGGTATTTCTAGGCTCTGACTCTAAGCTTCAGGAAAATCTAGAAGGAAGGTTAATGACCAAAACAATCTATTCAGAACAGCAGCTAAGATTCCCTCAGCAATAGCCAGGAAAGAAGAAGGAAGTTTCTCTTCCGCAGAATGAAGGTAAGCTCGTTCAATTGCTACCATCTCCATTAGCCTCATCCAATCATATTATTACGGGTGGTCTTCAACTTGCAACAGTTCATTTAGGGACCATTCAAAGTTACGACAGCACTGAAAAAAGTGGTTTGCCTTTATTGAAAGTGATTTATGACCATTTTTCACATTTTACTTATGACAATTGAAGCATCCCCATGATTATGTGATCAAAAGTCAGATGCTTGGCAACTGACATGTATTTCCGACGGTTGCAGTGTTCCAGTGATCAGCTTTTGCGACAGTCTGACAAGCAAAGTTAATGGGGAAGTCATTTAACAACCATGTTACTAACTTAACATTTGCAGTGATTCACTTAACAACTCTGGCAAGAAAGGTTGTAAAAGGGGACAAAACTCACTTAGCAAGTGTCTCACTTAATAACATACGTTTTGGTCTCAATTGTGATTGTAAGTTGAGAACTACCTGTATTATTTTATTTTCCAGTTTTGACTCACATAAGCAGTGGTCTGTTGCTTTGGACCCCTGGTCCATTTAGTCCAGCAGTCTGTTCCCACAGTGATCAACCAACTGCAATAGGAAGCCCACTAATCTCTCTGCAGGGGGTCTTCAGCAGGGGTGAAATCAACTTACCTTCGCTATTGGTTCACAAATGTGAGTGTGCGTAATCTAAAATTAGCTGCTTTGTATAAAATCTTGCTGAAAGAAACATGAATTCTGCAAAATATTGCTAAATGCCATCTCTCCTGATTTTCGTGTACTGTTGTAATTCAAAATATCCAGGGCTACATGACTACTTTAATACATTCGTGTACAAAATGTGGCATTTATATCTAGAAAAATCACCTTAAGTATTGGGAAAAGAAAAAAATGAAACAAATACAGTTTATTCAAATAAGAGATGCCTTTTGATAGACATTTGTGGAGCATTAAAGGTGAATATGTGCAGATGAGCAAATCAAACACTATTGCAAATATTTTTTGGGGCAGTAGAAGTGGCAAATATTCTATTTATGATTGGCAACAGATATCAGCTTACAAAGAGAAAGGAAGGTGACATATAGGTTATAGAGAATCTTCTTTCTCAGAGAGAGAAATGCTTTTACAAGAGGTCCTCCTTCCAAGACTAAATTGCTTGTTGTTTCAAATATTTTGACATCTATATTTTACACCCAGGCTGCCTTTCTTTTCTATCCCAGATCTAAGCGCTGACATAGAGAATAAAGCAGCCTCCCGAAAATTCAAATGCTGAATGCTGAATCCATAACAGCTTAAATCATCTCAATACCATGGACAAATCGAAGGAGCAATGTGAGACCATCACGTCAAAAAACTGATTGTGACTACCCAAAAGAGATAAAAATGCATCTTATTCATAGGATTGGCGAGAAGGAGGGAGAACCTGCTTGGCTCAACATAAAGGTGACTACTCTTGCTGGACTGTCTACAGGTAGTCCTCGACTTACAACCATTCGTTCAGTGACCATTCAAACGATGCTGAAAAAGGTGACTTACAATTATTTTTCACACTTAGAACTGTTGCAGCATCCCTAGGTCACATGATCGAAATGCAGACATTTGGCCACTGCCCTGTATTTATGCCGGTTGCAGTGTCCCAAGGGTGACCTTTGGCCACCTTCTGGAAAGCAAAGTCAATGGGAAAGCCAGATTCACTTAACAACCATGTTATTCATTTAACAACTGCAGTGATCCACCTAACTGCAGCAAGAAAGATAATAAAACGAGGCAAGACTGTCTTGTTTAGCAGTGGAAACGTTGGGCTCAGTTGTGGTCATAAGGAGAGGACTATCTGTATTTGTGGTTTATTGCTGTAAAGCAGGGTTCCCCAACCTTTGCAACTTTAGAGCTGAAGTCCTTCAGACTTAAAGTTGCAAAGGTTGGGGAACCCTGCTCTATAGGATGGACTGGTGGAAGGAGGAATGGTTTTTTTGAAACTACCATTTCTTTACCTGTAGTGTTGACCAATCTAATGATAAATGTTATCAAGCCAGTTTTCAGGACAGGTGTAGCTTGAAAAGATATCCCTTGAACTATGACTGGGGCATATTGATAAATCTCAATGTTCCCAAGGTATGGTGATAAGCCCCAGGGTTTTGTGAACAATTTAGAAGTAGAACTGCTAAAATATTTGAAATCTGATCAGGGAAAGCTTGAGCACCATTAATAGTTTTGGTCGCCACGATGTAGAAAAGACGTGGAGACTCTGGAAAGAGCGCAGAGAAGAGCAACCAAGATGATTAGGGGACTGGAGACTAAACCATATGAAGAACGGTTGCAGGAGCTGTGTATGTCTAGTTTGATGAAGAGAAGGACCAGGGGAGACATGATAGCAGTGTTCTGATATCTCAGAGGGTGCCACAAAGAAGAGGGAGTCAAAACTATTCTCCAAGGCACCTGGGGGCAGGACAAGAAGCAATGGGTGGAAACTAATCAAGGAGAGAAGCAACTTAGGACTAAGGAGAAATTTCCTGACAGTTAGAACAATTAACCTCTGGAACAGCTTGCCTCCAGAAGTTGTGAATGCCCCAACCCTGGAAGTCTTTAAAAAGATGTTAGATAGCCATTTGTCTGAAATGGTATAAGGCTCCTGCCCAGGGGGGGGTTCCTGCCCAGCAGGGGGTTAGACTAGAAGACCTACAAGGTTCCCTTCCAACTCTGCTATTGTATTGTATTGTATGACAGATAATTAAATTTAACCTATGAAATGTTTTCTCAAATTCATTTCTCATTTTAGGGGACATCGATAGCACAAAATAGGAGACCTCCTGCAGTAACTAGTTGAATGCTGGTTTCTATTCTGAAGTCCCTATAAAATGCAACTGTCAGGGTTCCAAATGGCATCCAAAATTAAATCAGAGTCCAAGGCAAAGTATTGCTCAAAGTTCCAATTTATTAAGAGAGTCATGTTGATATATCTGGAAAAACCCGAATCTGAAAGCTTCACGGTTTTCCCCGTCCAGTTGAAAGTTCAAGATCTTTCCCCCCCACCCACAAGTCCATCACATGGTCCAATTTCTCACTGCCATTGCTGGCAGTTCTACCCATCCAGTTCCGGTCAGGTGCAGAGGTGCCAAGACAAAGGATGACCTTGGCAATCTAAAAGGAATTTTATTTTGACAACATCACATTCTACTCCTTACTATTCCCCCTCCCAATTCCCCACTAATAAAACAGCATAGTAGAATAGAATATTAGTGTGGCAGGCCAAAGATCCCAAAAGAAACCAGCTGCAGGCCTGACAGCAACTTTAAAGGATTAGAGAAATCCCCACTGTGAAGCCTACAAAACATCTTAATTAGTTGTCTTCTTTTTTGGTATTCCAAAACAACCACAGGAAGAACGTTTATCACCTGTGAAATAAACTACAAGAACAGCTTGTGATGATAGATAGACAATGGAATGATTATGGACGCCCTGGGTCCTTTTGGAGAAGGGCGGGATATAAATTGAATAAAATAAAATAAATAAATAAATTAGTTAACAGGCCCCCATTCCTGGTTTACAAGCACCATAGTCATCCAAGCTTTTGCATAATGTTGCAATGTTCTCAAACTTGCATACAACTTTTGCCTTTTCCCAAAAGTTCTAGTTGGGATGAGGTGCTGTTTCCATTTCTTTCTGGATTACTATCAAGCTTTTGGCACAACTCCAAGCAGATTCCCAAGAGCATTTGCTGCTCCCCTAGCTTGAGGTTCTGGCAGTTGAATAATAGTCCTCTTATCTGATTGTAATAGCTGTTAATCTCCAGACGTCACTTCCACTTCCCCACCCCTCTGCCATTTCCTTATGCCCTTTTTCCTACACTTGCTTTTTCCACTGAGTCTTACCGTTTGCTTTAGTGAGCTGTGGGGCTGGGCAGGGTGACGCTGCCTCTGAATATCAGTGTGTCCTTGAAAACACCAGGGTGTGGCTGAAATATCATAAGCAGCTGCACCACTTGAAAGCTTGTGAGTAGAGTTGTGAGTTAATAAATGCATGGGGAAAACGTGGTGCAAAGTGTTTCCACCTAACGGCAACTACTTTTCACAAGAGCAACTTCATTGCCTTATATGCTATTATGGCTGGGGATGAGGAAGTTGGAAATTATGTCCATTAACATCTTGAAGACCACAGGTTCCCCACCTTGATGTACAGCAGGATCTTACCCAGGTCTCAAATGAATAGTTTTAATGCAGGTAGACCTCGACTTACAACCATTTCTATAGTGACCATTTGAAGTTACAATTACATTGAAAGAAATGACTTACGACCGTTTTTCTCACTTATGATCGTTGCAGCATCCCCGTGAACAGGTGATCAATGGGGAAGCCAAATTCAATTAACCACCCTGTTGCTGACTTAACAACTGCAGTGATCCACTTAACAAACATGGCAAGAAAAGATGTAAAATGGCCAAAACTCGTTTTAACAACTGTCTTGTTTAGCAACAGAAATTTTGGGCTCAATTGTGGTCGTAACCCGAGAATTACCCATATGCCTCCTTCTCCAGGTCCCATAATACAACCTGTAATACTGTGTTCCAAACTCTCCAGACAGCAGAGACTGTTGTAAATCTGGAAGGAATTAGAATGATATTACCATTATTTATCATTTACTGACAGCTTTTCCTTTCTTTCCATTCCTCTCTAAAATTCTAATTAGCTTTTGTGCTACTTATTTATTCAAAATCCCTAAATGTTACTATTGCTCTTTCAAACCAACCAACCTCTGACATTAAGATGTATTCTTGTGGTATTCACGCTTCAATCTAGCATGGTTGTTCACTGGATTTTATCAGTCCGGAGATACTACAAAAGCTGAATGTGGTAGATTGAGAATCAATCCACATAATCAAAATAGGGTATTGCACAATAACTGCTGCTTATACTCTTGTGCAGTTGCACTGAAGAACAGTGTTATTAATGTAGACTGGCAATCTTCCAGGACTTCCATTACATTATCAAGTTATTTTCTGTTAAATTAGCAGAGTCAACATAATTGTTATGCAGTATGTGATAGGCAGTAGTAGGAACTGAAAGGCATTAGAGAAGTAAATTGTGTGCTGTACAGCCTGCCTTGTGCCTAGCAAGTAGCCTATTGCCTTTTGTCAGAGAAAAAACCACATTTTTATGGCCAAGACTGAAAATACAACAGCCAATCCTGTTGGATCTTTAAACAACAGAGTCATCCACTACAAGTAGCAAAGTATTTGGTACTTTGAAGATGATTCCTGATTGGGTCATGGGATATTTCTCTGGATTGAGTGGAACTCTGAGATGAGACCACCTCAGTAGTAACTACAGTTAAACTATCTCCTTGAATCCAAGAAGGGTTAAGTGTGGCTGTGGGTTATGGTCCCTCTTTCATTGTGTGTCTCAGGTTGAGAGAGACAGCTCCATCTTGTTCTATTATGTTTCTGGATTATTTGTTTCAGGTAGACCCTGAATAGCCATGGTTTTGGTTAAACCATTAAAGGGTAGAGCTCTAAATAGGGATCAGTTTTGGGGATAAAGGGTTGGGTTTAGGATTAAGGGTGGGTCCACTGAGTGAATGTGTGGAAGGGTCTCTCTCTCTCCACAATGCACCAACACAGTGTGCTGATTCTTACTTCGTTGCCATGCTCTCAGGCAAGCAATGCCAGAGTGGAAATGGATACATAACCCCACTGGCAATGAAAGATTGTGTGTGGATGCCTAAGCAGACTTAATGTATTTCTCTGAATGCCAGTAAGTGAACCCTGTTATAGACCTATTATATAGAGAGAGCGTATAATATATAGAGGGAAATATATTAGGATTCTGTCATCTGACTCTACAAGAAACTGAATAATTGACATCCATAAGGATAGAAGTCTAAGCCCATGTACATTTTGTATGCACGCCAGTTTTTAAACATGTTGCATTGCTGTTGCTTGAAAGCAGAAGAAACCTCACTTTGAGATTCTCCAGAAGTATTGGGGCAAAATTTGCATTGTCCCAACATAAATTTTAGCCATGTCCATGGACAGCTTTAGGTCATGACTAGGTAGGCACTACCCTAGGATGCCAAACCTTAGAGGTGCCAATGTTGTCCCTTCCAAAAATGCAAATCTTCACATTGGCAGGAAGTGGTACTGTCTGCCATTGTATCTTTTAGGACAGGGGTCTGCAAAGTCGGCTCTTTTAAGACTGGTGGACTTCAACTCCCAGAGTTCCCCAGCCAGCATAGCTGGCTGGGGAATTCTGGGAGTTGAAGTCCACCAGTCTTAAAAGAGCCGACTTTGCAGACCCGTTTTAGGAGAGGGTGTTTTTCCCCAACTCCTGGCAACAGCAGTTTTCTTACACAGGTTTTTCAGAAGTGGTTTGCCATTGTCTCTTTCCTGAGGTTGAGAGTATGACTGGCTCAAGGTACCAACCTGGCTTTGTGACTGATACTAATTCAGACCTTAGCAGAGTTGGAAGGGTCCTTGTAGGTCATGTAGTCCAACCTCCCACCCAAGCAGGAGACACTATTTCTGACAAATGGCAGTTCAATCTCTTCTTTAAAAAAAAAAAAAAGAATGTATTGGTTTTTACAAAATAATATTGGGAAAGGGGTATAGGAAAAAACATTACATTTTAGTAGCTTCATGCCGGAGCTGGCAGTCTCCCCCCAAACTTCATCATAGTACAGGTTTTAGTAAAAAAAAAAAAAAAAAAGACAAGCACAATAACAAATACATTACATATTTTCTATGTTCATTCTTCTTGTTTTCCCTTACCATCAATCATGACAACCTTCAAATAAAATTTTTGAATAGTATCATTTTTGAGACCTAAGTTTTTTTGCTATTGATTCTTTCCCCCCGCCATTGGGAGGGGCCGCCGCCCCCACTGTTCCTCCTTCATCGTCCCCTAGGAATATGGAGTATTTTTGAGAAAAAGCATTTGCCTCTTCTAAAGTTTTAATTCTAATTCTGCTCCCTTCCCAGAAAACCAACATCCCTTCTGGTAACAACCATTTGAACCAGATCCCTTTTTTAAACAGTTTCTTAGATAGGAAGGAATAATTCCTTCTCATGTCTCTAATTTTCTTTGGGATTTGCTTCAAAATGATTATATCATTGTCTTGGTATTTCAAAGGCCCTCCCCGTTGGGCTCTCAGAATCTCCTCCCTCGTGGACTTCCTTAAAAATTTTACATGGACTTCTCTTGGGACATTATGTGTCCTTGCATATGCCGAATTGATTCTATATACCAGATCAATATCCCATCCAATTTGTTCTTTATTTTTTTGAAGATAATCTGCTAATATTGTAATCATAATATCTTTCAAATCTTCTGCATTTGACTCTGGTATGTTTTGAAATCTAAGAAAAAGTGACATTCTTTCAAACTCCAATTTTGAAATGTAATTCCCTAATTCCGAACTTTCTTTTTGTATTCCCTTTACCTCATCCCTCATTCCAGCCACCCCTCCCTCCAACACCTCTATTCTTTGTTTGTTATCCTTTGTATTTTGTTGTATTTCCGATATTTCTCATTTTAAATTTATCAGTTCCTTTCGCATTTCATTTACATTTTCCATTATTTTTTCGTTGTTCATCATTTCTTGAAAAATCTCGTTGACCGATAAGTCCTGTGTGCTTTCACCCACAGCCTGTAATAGTAAAGTAATCTTTGGCTGTATGGCTGGGCTGGATTGGGTAGAGGAGGGGGCAGCGTGCGCTTTCCCAGGTGGTGGCTTTTTGGAAGTCATTGTTCTTAACAAAGGAAAAGATGGCGTCAGAAGGGCGGGTAGCTGGTACAGTCCGAGGCAGTTCAAATGAAAGTTTAGTCTTAGAACAGATTAAGGGAGCCAAGAGCAATCTTTATTGCCAATCAATTGTCCACTTAGTAGAGATCCCAAAGATTCCCAGGGGAGAACCCTCGATGTAAATTTTAAAGTCTTATAGTTTAATCACAGAAGGGAAAATTATTTAACAGTTAAAACTTTCCATCGGAGGACAAGGGAGAGCCCATCCACCCCTCCTCCTGGTGGGAAGAAAAGTGAAAGTTCCAATCCTCTTGTTAGAAGGTTGCCTCGCAACTTGTTACAATTAAACACATAGATTCATATACTTTTCAATTGTTGTTTAGATGGTAAGTCATTCCCAAGCCCCTCTCCGTTTCTGGAGATAACTTATTTTTTAAACGCCGCTTTTCTTCTGAGAGGGGGTTCTATCAAGCAAACACCCCCCACCATTTCCCGTTTAAAATCAAATGAACACCAAGACTCACATTCCTGCTTGTCTGTCGTTTGGAGATAGAAGATTGAAATGCATCCGCCACCCCCAACACTCCAGCTAACTTTTTATTGTTGCAGTTTGTTCCGAGAATTCATCGATGAAAAGACCGAAGCCTCCCCGCATCGGCTTCCCGGCTCCTAGGGTGAAGCTGGGACCTCCCCCACCAGTTGCCACCGAACTGGGGGGGGTCACCGGCCAGCCGCCCCTGCGGCAGGGAACTCCTACAGAGCTCCCTGTGCCCCCGGAGGGGGCCACCAGGAGAGCAAGCGGCGGGTGGAGCGCGAACTCCGTCCGTCGCCTCTGAAGACCGGAAATGGAAGTCGGCAGTTCAATCTCTTCTTGAAAATCTCCAGGAAGCTCCAACAACTTCCAAAGGCAACTTGTGTTAGATTGGTTGATTGTTCTCACTGTCAGAAAATTTATCCTTGTTTCTAGGTTGAATCTCTCCTTGATCAGTTTCCATCCATTATTCCTTGTCTGACCTTCAGGTGCCTTGAAAAATAGCTTGAGCACCCCCCTCCTCTTTGTGGCAGCCCCTCAAATATTGGAAGACTGCTATCATGTTCTTCTCTTCACTAGACTAGCCATGCCCAGTTCCTGCAACCATTCATTGTATGTTTTAGCCTCCAGTCCCCTAATCATCCTGGTTTCTCTTCTCTTCACTTCTTTTTTATAGTTGGTGACCAAAACTGGATGCATTATTCATCCAGACTAGAATCATGGTCTTCTGTTTCTAGCCTGATACCTTAACCAGTAGACTGGCTCTCACGCAGCTTTCCCATACTGCTTAGATGGATTGCCAATGTAACTAGCATAACAAGATCTTGATCGTATTCGGCATTTGTAATCTTTGCCTCATTTGTCTCCCCCAGTCCATTGTCTCTTTTCTTCTTTGAAGTCAGACTACAAATAAATCAGGGGTGTGGTTAGTTTCACTTATTCTGCAATCTGCCATATATGTCAACAGTGGTACAAGGCCCCTCCAATATCAAACACGCATATTCAAGTTCAGAAATAAAACTGGGCTTCCACCCAATATGGTATACATTTCTTCATCCTAGAAACATTCACAGTATATATATTTGCTGATACCTTCAAAAGAAGAAAAGATTTAATTAATTCCTACCACTCCCAAAGAAAATTAACAAGTCCCTGCAAACTCCTAATTCCATAGAAATTGCCTTGCAAGAACCTTATTCCGGGCAAAGGATATTAAATTACTCAAGATATAATAGTTCTGAGTGTTCTAAAGTAATGTGTAAAGCCTATAGGAATAATATTATTATTATGATTCATTGCACAATCAGCCAGATGTTCAGGCTGGATTTGGCATTTTTGCTCACCTATTGAGTCCTTCTCAAGGAACTGGGATAAGCAGATGTAAATATTTAATGGTATTCAGATATTATCACAGGATATAAGATATTCCAAGTAAAGCTGCCTTTTGTAATTGACTAATGGTGAATCTGTCAATGCCGATGGTGTTCAAGTGGAGCCCCAGCTGTTTTGAAATTTTGTTTAGTCAGCCAGATGTCCGGACTGGATTTGGCATTTTTGTCTACCTTTTCCAAGTAGTCTTTTCCAAGGATCTGGTAGAGGTAGATGTAGATGTTTGATAGTGTTATGGTATCATTGTAGGATATAATTCTAAATAAATAAATAACTCTATTCTAAATAAAACCACCCTTTGCAATTGACTGATGGTAAATTTGTCAATGCCAATAATGTTCAAGTGATGGGATTGTTTTGGGATTGCACCCAGGACACTATTGCTATTGGTATTACTTTTGCTTGCTTTTATTAATTGTTAAATTTCTTTTCTATGTATCTCACCGTGGAGCTACTCTAGGTGACTTACCACGGTAAAAATCAAGGAATGAAAAAGAAAATGTAACAGTAACAACATAGTGAAACAATAAAACAATGAAGTAAACAATAAAAATACCGTAATATGAGATTAAAAGATGGGCAGGAGAAGCAGGTAATGCAGGGGGAGAGTGAGGTTTGTTGTCGATCTAGTAGCTCCCTCCAATTTGTTTGATTTGATTGGAGTCAGTTTCCCTGCCTGTCTCCTTCTAAAGTGAGCATCCTCTAATTCAATTCTCTTCCCTAAAAGTGGGTGTGGCATGTTTGGTGTAAACAAGACCATAACAATGATAACAAACTTGTAGTCATAAACATATGACCACAAGCTTGCCATAAAAACTCTGGATCACATTCTACTAATTGGATTAAGAAATGAAAAGGATTGTGTGCTGAGAAAAAGCAGAAAACATTTGCCTCTGGATTCTGTTTCTAAGGATGCAAAAGTTTTGGGTCATCTGTCAAACATCCGTTGAGTGTTTGACAGATGAGAGAGCATCTGATTCCATTTCTGATTCTGTCTCTTAGTATGGAATTAATCATTCTTTTCCAAACATCGATGCCTCACATATATGAAGATGTGCTTCCTATCTACAGCCAGTGCAAAATTTCTCTTTTTTCTTCTCCTTCATCCAATCTAAGGAACAGAACACAAATTACAGTTATGGACATGATTTTAACATGACCATGTAACATTCCCAATTTCATCCTAGCAAAGCCACAATAGTAATAATCATAGAAAGCAACTTATTGGGGGACCTGCATTAGATCATCTATAATCTCAAGGTGACCCTGTGGACACGGATAAACCTCCAAGTGCTTCAATGACCCTTTAAAAGTATAGAAATTATCAGATGTCTGCAAGGAATATAAATCTGTCCATTCCCCACCATCCTATCAGAGCTGAAGAAGCTTCTTGGATGAGAAGTGATATGTCTTCAAAAGAAAAAAACAAGAAAGTCCAGTTGCCTCCTGAAAAAGCACCTTTAGGACAACCATGACCTGGATGACTGAGAATCTCTGCAGACTATCAAATAATCTAGTTGAAGTTTGTGGCCCCCTATATATTTATCCAGCTGTCTGATGTTAAGCAGGTATTGGAGTACATTCAGTGTCAAATTCAGTGGAGCATGTTCAGTGTCAAATTTAACCGATAGCTTAACTTAGAAAACAAAACAAATAAGAGCAGCCTTTGAAACAGATTACCATTCTGCTAAATGGATTTGGAAATCAGATATTTCAATGCGTAATTACCAGTCTTCTGAAGAAAAGCAGATGGATCAGTAGCTTCCAGCTAAACCTACCCTTTCAATATTAGCTTCTGGGGATAAAGTTGAATACTGTACCTTTTAAAAAGGTTAATTTTAGTGCAACAAATGTCCATCTGGACTGATCCCAGGAGCATTAAGGTAGTTTAAATGATGCATCAAATCTTGCATGGGGAAAAGAAATTCAGCAACTATCAGTAAATGGATTTGTTTTTCTTCCTTCTGTTGGCATTTTTAAAATTCAGGTTTACTTTTTAGATCATCATGATGTATCGTCCTCCTACTGTGCTTCTAAGTCTTCAACTACTACTTTTCCTCAGAATCATATGTGTAAAGGAACGTATCACTTCTTTGCAAATATCCTTTCCAGAAACATAACAGAAAACAATTGATTGGTACTAAAATATCTATCTGCATCTCTTTTCTTCACTATAATTCAATACTATAGCTGTTGCAATAAAAGATTTATACATATACTGATTTCTTAGTCTGATCTAGCTTGTTGGGCTAACATCATATTGTATCAATCTGACTTGTATTCAGAGGCATATGCACTTCACATAAAAGACCTTCAGACGCTCCTGAGTAATGAACATATACTCCTAGTTCTAAAACGAATGTTAAGGGATACGATTTATTCTACCTTCTTTCTTTGCAATCATCACTAAAAGCCCAGCTTCTGCCTGAAGTTGGTGATGGGCTGGTGGGGTTTCTTTCCATTGTATCGGAACATCCCTCTAGAAAAAAATATTCAACTAGCAAATGAATCACAATATGGTGATTGCAGAGTTCAGGGATGGCAGATTCTCTGGGATATTGACCATAATTGGCATTTAAAGTACCCCTCCTGCCATTATAAATTTCAGGAGAGATCAATCCTCGAGCATACAGAGACTTGCCTTTCCAAAGAACAGACCTCCAGAGAAGCCCACCAGGAATAGTTCCTACTGAGGGGTAAGTTATTCAGCCTTTGTAGTTCTTAAGCAGCATTGTAGCAGCCTTCCTCCCTGGATAGGTTGGACTACAATTCTTTTTCATCTCCAGAATGAATAATGAATAATTATAGTATGAATAAAACTATCCATTCTGGCTGTGTGCAGTTTAGGAGCTTTTGCTACAGGAGTCATTAGACCATATGGGATCCTAGCCAGAAACAAAAAAGTAAAATTAGCTGGAGAATCACATGAATATTTACGAAGACTCTCTCCCAGGGTGCCAATCAGCTTTTCAAAGCAACCAAGTTTCTCGTTGGCTATCTGAAGCTTCTCAAAGAAAAGAAATAACTCTTTCTGCTGTAAAAAAAAAAGCATTTACAAACATACCTCCATGGTGAGTTTCCATGGTGGTTGTAGAGAGCTTTCTTCTAACTCATTCAGAGGAAAAGATCATGCAGAATTTGTAATTCTGTTCTGTAGAAATGTAAATAAAGGCTGAGAGTCCAGCACAGCAAATCTATTAGCGGATGGAATAGTTTCCATAAGGATCTTCAGTTCTTTGCCTATTAGGTAAGAATCCATTTTTAGCTGTTTTGCTTCGGTGTGTCTGCTAGCTTGTTCCAGGAAAGGACATGGTCTCTTTTTAGACTCTGCTCTTCAGGTTATAATGCTTTTACCTTTGAGATAATTTTTAAGCCAACAATTCAAGGGCTAAAGTATAAAAAAACAAATGTCTAATTGAAAAAGATAAAAAGTATATAAAATAGTGAAACTGGGTAGGTTTTCATGGCTGGTATCTGTTGGGAATGCTGAATGTCAAAGTTTCGTGACCGTGATCTAGACAACAGATTTCCTGATGTAAGCTTAACAAAATGCTGAGGAGCCTCTTGAAAACATTGTCTAACAATGTCTAACATTTACTAAGTTTTGAGAAAAAGGGGTAGACCTATATAAATGCATTTGTGTGACAAAAGCTAAAGTTGTCAAATGATATTATCTTGAATTACAGGCCAAGTAGATGGAATTTGATTAGTGGACATTGTAAATGGGATTCTCTAGAGCCCTACTGTGGCCAACAGACTGATATTGCAGTGCTAGAAAAATAAAGGTATGGTCTCATTCACTCAATTTATTGAAGACCTGATTGCAATGGCCACCTATGAGCAGATTGGCTATAGACATAAGACTTTATATGGACAAGTATAATGAAACATGGAATGCATTTCTGCAAAGTACAGTAGATTAAAATAGTTATATAACTGTATTAGAAATAAATACTATGTTTCCCCAAAAATAAGACAAGTCTTTTTTTGGGGGGCTGCTGAAATAAGTGCTTGGCTTTATTTTTGGGGTGGTCTTGTTATTTTTGAGGTGCAGGAGGCCGTTTAACCTCAACCTGCAGCCAGCGGATCAGCTGATACAGAGGGGTGGAGGTTCTGTCTGTTTCTGGCACACTCTTGCCAGTCCTAGTGTCATTGGGCCTGCCATTCTTTTTGCAGCCGCCACTAAGAGAAGGGGCGTGGTAACTAGCATTTGTGGGAGGATGGCTGGGGCATGTGGGGCATGTTCCCCCCCCCCCAGGAAATGGCAAGGTCCGGCTACACATGAATTTAATTATTTTAGGGGATGGCTTATTATCTGGGGAGGGCTTATTTTCAGGGAAACAGGGTATGTATGTACAGATATTTATATTAGATAAATATACGTAGATTTGTAACTGTTGATTGATTTATCAATATCTTATGCTTTGATTTCTTTTTCCTCTTGCATTTTTTCACTTAAAAAAAAACAATTTTCTATTCTAGAAAATTGCATCATAATTGCATCTGTGTTTATATTTTTGTTTCTCTGTTATTTTAGAACAAAAAACAAAATTTCATCTATGCCTTTGCTGTTATCTGCTTTTCAGTCTCACTCCTCCTTTCACACAAAAGCACACTGGGATGTAGTCAGGATTCCCAGTGGAGGGAGGGGCATTCCAGAGGAGCAAGAGAGAACTCAGTTCAGATAGTTTGTGTGAGAGACACAGGGTGAAGACAGTTCCTCCCTAATTGATTTAAGGAACTGCTAGCATCCTTTTATTTAGCAATATTTCTGTCTATGAGTCAGTACAATAAAAAAAATCTGTTGAAAAGAATCACAAGATGTCTTTTTTTAGAACCGACACACACACAAGGTTTTTTTTATGGCTAAGATGTAAAGTGGTTTTAATTTGATCTTGGTTGAGTAGTGCAGAAGAATCTATTTGGATGTGAATGGAGTTTCTGTTGGCTCTTGTCTAGTACTGTTCTTGCATGCCAAAGGAAGTTCCTTTTTCCTTAGCAGGCAGAACAAGGATAAAACTACTTGGTGAATTCTTATAGTTGCAATGGTTTCCAAACTTTTTCAGTATGCTACTTATGCAATATTTGAGCATGTATCTTTTTTCCCCCAAAGACTTCACAATGTGGAAGCATCTGCTGGTCGCGGTCTTCCTTGCAGGCCTCTGCAGCGATGTTGGTCTTTGCGTGAGGTGGAGCAACTTACATAGGAGGAGGATGTGGAGGAAGTTCTTCAAAAATGTCAAGAAAAATTCCACCATGCTGAAAAATCTTTGCTATGGCAGTGCAATGATTGAGAACATGACCCTGGAGGCCAATGATACCATTTTTTACAAAGATAATGCCAAGGAGTTTCCCAATGGCGTTTTCTACCCCAACTGTTCTTTGCCCCTCTGGCTTAATGAGAGCAGAGAAACTCAAATGGAGGAATGTGTTGACTTCATCATCACTTCGAGCAACTTGAGCCTGCCTGATGGGAAGAATGCAAGCGATCCCAGCAAGAGGGTTATGTGGCACGTGATCAGTCACTTGTGTGCCAATGAATCATGCAGCCTGCCATGCCCAACGTCTTCGAATGTTAGCAGTGTCCATTACTTCAGTCAAATTCTAATGATGAGCTTTGTGGCTTACTCCCTTCTTAGCTCACAGTAGAGTATGGGAGAAAGTCCAATCAAAACCAAAGAGGAGATTTGCAAATAGCAAAGCTTCCTTCCTCATACATGAATTTCTACGGAGAGGGAAGAAATTAGTCAATAATGTGCAGACATTTACAATTTTCATTCAACCATCAGCTTCCCCATTCTGCTCCCCACTACGGAGGAAAAAGAGTGTGCTATAAATGCACAGGGTTGTGCATTTATGTGTGAATGATATAGCAAACTGTGGTTTAACTAAGGTCAGAAAAATCAAGATTATCTTTAAACGGCCTTTGAGCTTTGTCAGTCAGGGTCCCAGTGGAATTACATTTGAAATATTTCTCTTTCTAGGCACATCTGAAACTATTAATCTTGTTTTATTATATTGCAAATGTATGTTAATACACATTTGGATAATCCCATGTCATATCAATGTCATATCTCATATTTGATTTATAAATATGTGCAGTTCTATTATTGTAATTATATCTCACTGTATCATGTATAAAAACTATAGCCAACTTATAGATGTGTCTAGTTAGTCTGCAACTAATATTTGCCATATTTATTTAAAGTGTAATACAATATAATATAGTTATTTATGAAAATAATAATGACGGACGGACAGACAGACAGACAGACAGATAGATAGATAATTTATATTATCAAGTTTCATTATGTACTGGTCATTGACTACCTTAAAGATTTTCTTCTTGTGTGGTAAGAAAATGATCAGTGAAAAAAGACAGGCAAGTGCCATCATGTGCACCATACCAATCACACATGCTGAGCATTACATAACTTGCATCACTTGGCATCAGTTCTGCAAATGACATCACTGGGAATTATAATTGATGCCCATGCATAAATGGTAGCATTTTTAGAAGCCAGCTTAGAGAAATTACTGTAGAGCTATGCAGGAAGGCAGTCTGGGACCTACTCAAAGATTTCTGGGTGATTAGGAACAGCTCAGTCATTTTTTTCAGATCTCCATTTAGTATGTATGTATGTATGTATGTATGTATGTATGTATGTATGTATGTATGTATGTGTGTGTGTATATAATCATATATGCCAATCTCAAACACATGACTCTAGGTGGCTTGAAAATATAATAGTAAAGTTAAAAAAGACATAACACCAATAAATAACAAATATAAACTACATGTGAGTAGCTAGGTTCAAAACTCATATTGTTATTTTATGCATGGCTTATTGAATGCCACACTAATTTATAAATCACTGTATATTATATACTACAACTGAGTTTGTAAAAAATAGGATACAGGCAGTTTTTGTCCCAAGCCTGAAGTCTATCTGTAAGATGAAATTATCACTAGTCTAAACCAGGATGGGATAGTCTCCTCAGATCCTGTGAAATTAAGAATGAAAATGAATAATAATGGTACTCTCATAAATCCTAAATTTATACATTATATTTTTACATGTGAACAGAAGCTCCACCAGAGTTATCAATAAAAAAGGGAAGAAAAAACACCCCTTAAGAAAACCATCTTTGCAGGCACTGCTTCTACTTCCTTTTATTTCCATCACAACTAATATATTTTTCTAACTTACCCCCAAGAGATGGAAAAATGGATTGCAAATTTTGTTTTAATCTTCAAATTTGACAAATAAATAAATAAATACAATTTCATGCACATTAGAAATGCACTGGGAATACAAAAGATACACTTTGTATTATACTATTTTGCCAAACCTTACAACGTATTGCATATTACAATACTTAATTGCACTGTAATACTTTGCCAAGCAATCATGTATGTGTGTGTGTGTGTGTGTGTGTATACATACATACATACAAATACACATACACATACACACATATGTGTGTGTGTGTTAGTTTTATGAGCTGATCAATAAATTAATTAGAGAGACCAGGATAGATCTATTTCGAGCTTATTAGCTCTCATCAGCTGGCCATACCCTTTACTGGGATTCGAACCGGCCAGCTGATGAGAGCTAATAAGCTCGAAATAGATCTATCCTTGTCTCTCTAATTAATTTATTGATCAGCTCATAAAACTAACACACATATCTAAAAAAATTACACAACGGAACTCTTGGCTTGCTGTCTAAATGGTCTCTGGTGATGAGCCGAAAGGCAGGAAAGGAAACAGTATGTCTCCTCCCTTAATTGGGGCTTCTTAACAGGATGTTGTGGAAACTATTACATATATATATATATATTTGTTTTCACAACTTCCTGTTAGGGCCCCATTAAGGGAGGAGACATACTGTTTCCTTCTCTGCCTTTCGGCTCATCACCAGAGACCATATCATCACCAGAGACCATATCATCACCAGAGACCATAAAAACTAACATATATATATATATATATATATAGAGAGAGAGAGAGAGAGAGAGAGAGAGAGAGAGAGAGAGAGAGAGAGAGAGAGAGAGAGAGAGAGAGAGAGAGAGAGAGAGAGAGAGAGAGAGAGACAATGTTTTACAACTCCTGTTGAGGCCCCTTTAAGGGAGGAGACAAACTGTCATCCTTCTCTGCCTATTCGGCTCATCCCAGAGATCATCTTTGGCAGAGAGCCATGAGATTACTGTTGAATTTTTTAGATATGTGTTAAGATTTTAAGGGCTGATTAATAAATAAGAGACCAGGATGGATCCATTTCGGGCTTATTAGCCTTCTTCAGCTGGCCATATTCCTTCTACTGGAGTTTGATATATGCTGGCATTGCTGGCCTCGGGGATTTTCCCGTGTATATAGCATGGAGATGTTATTGCAACATTTCGACAAGATCTCACTTGTCATCATCACGTATTGATGTGCACGTATTGCTGAACATAAAAATGCATTAAAAAATCATCTTAATACCTTTATCAACATTTCAAAACTACAGGACATGACATTGACTTTCAAGGAACTAAAATGATCTCCATGGCTGAACAGCTGAACAGGAGAATAATCAGAGAAGCCATTGAAATAGAAAAGCAATCTAACAGTATGAACAAACGTGATGACACCTCCCGCCTACCAGACATCTGGAAACCAGCACTGACCAACAGACGAGACCCACCCTCCACCCAAGCCGTTGAAATTCAAAACAAGGAGAAACATACAAATGAGACCAATCAGCATCAATCTACCAATCATGATGCAGCTGCACAGCCAATCAACCCACTCACAACAATAGTCAGCACTCCACCCCCCCACCAAGATTTAAAGAGGGGCGATGCCTCTGCAGTCACAGTCACAGGCAAAAGCCTGCCTGATGATGACAAGTGAGATCTTGTCGAAACGTTGCAATAACATCTCCATGCTATATACCATGCTATATGTTTTCGTAGATTTTCACGGGTGTAAGTATGCTGGCATAGCTGGCGTCGGGGATTTTCCCGTGTATAAGGCATAGAAATGTTATTGCAACGTTTCGACAAGATCTCACTTGTCATCATCAGGCAGCCTTCAAGCCTGCCTGATGATGACAAGTGAGATCTTGTCGAAACGTTACAATAACATCTCCATGCTATATACACGGGAAAATCCCCGAAGCCAGCTATGCCAGCATACCTACACCCGTGAAAATCTACGAAAACATATATATATATATATATATATATATATATATATATATATATATATATATATATATATATATATATATATATATATATATATATATATATATATATATATATATATATATACCCGAATAAACAATTATATATATATATATAAAATATGTGTGTGTGTGTGTGTGTGTGTTAGGTTGAGTCTCCTCCCCTTAAAGGGACCTCTTCACAGGAGCTGTGATAATTAGTCTTCATTTAAGAGTCCTGTAAATTGGCTGATATATCAGGGATACCAGATAGCTCAAGGCATAGAGAGCTTGCCTCAAATGCTGGAAAGCCCTGGTTCAAATCCCAGTAGAAGGAGTATGGCCAGCTGAAGAAGGCTAATAAGCCTGAAATGGATCCATCCTGGTCTCTTTATTTTCAGCCCTTAAAAATCTAACACACATCTAAAAAATGTCACACAGCAGTAATCTAATTTGGTTCTCTGTCTGGATGACTCTGGGTTGAGTCAAAGGGCAGAGAGGGATGACGTTGAGTCTCCTCCCCTTAAAGGGACCTCTTCACAGGAGCTGTGATAATTAGTCTTCATATATATATATATATGAATATATATTTGTTTTCTGAGGTTTTCGCGGGTGTTTGTATGTAGGTCTTTGGTTGTTCGGGTTTTCTCCCGCGTAGAATTGGAAGTATCTTCACGACGTTTCGATGAAATCTCATTCATCATCTTCAGGCTGGTGCTTCCGGCTTGGTGCTTCCATTTGCTCCTGGAAGCACCAAGCCGGAAGCACCAGCCTGAAGATGATGAATGAGATTTCATCGAAACGTCGTGAAGATACTTCCAATTCTACGCGGGAGAAAACCCGAACAACCAAAGACCTACATGAATATATATATATATGTGTGTGTGTGTGTGTGTGTGTGTGTGTGTGTGTGTGTGTGATATATACGTATGTGAGAGAATATTATCACAGCTCCTGTTCAGGGTCCCTTTAAGGGGAGGAGACTTAACGTCATCCCTCTCTGCCCTTCGACTCAACCTAGAGATCATCCAGACAGAGACCCATTAAGATTGCTGCTGTTTTTTAGGTATGTGTTAGATTTTTAAGGGCTGATTTAATAATTAAGAGACCAGGATAGATCTATTTCAGGCTTTTTAGCCTTCTTCAGCTGGCCATACTTCTTCTACTGGGATTTGAACCGGCACTTTCCAGCATATTAGGCAAGCCTTGCTATGCCTTGAGCTAACCAGCTTTCCCTGATTACATCAGCCTTTTACAGGAAAGTGCCTTTTACAGGAAAATCTAACACATACCTAAAAAACAGCAGCAATCTTAATGGGTTAATATATATATATATGCTGGCATTGCTTGCTTCGGGTATTTTCCCGTGTATAAGGGAATACCCGAAGCAAGCAATGCCAGCATACCTACACCCGTGAAAATCTACGAAAGCAAATATATATATATAAAGGAAGAAATCATCCATTTTAAAGATCTAAAAGTTAAAACCGGTGAAAAGAACATGATTGAGAAGGAAAATAGAAGTCTGTAGTTTTCTTTAAAACCTATATATATATAAAAGAGAGGTGAATCCTGAAAACAACCTGCTCAGGTTTTAAAGAAAACTACAGACTTTTATTTTCCTTCTCAATCATGTTCTTTTCACTGGTTTTAACTTTTAGATCTTTAAAATGGATGATTTCTTCCTTTTGCTTTGCCTTTCTCAGACCATGGGGACTTCATGGACATATCTCTATTATTTTCTTGACCACAAGTGACTTGCCAATGAATTATGCCAGATATTCTTTCAAATTATCAGGTCAGCCTACAGCTCCTCTCCAAACCCTAACCAGGTTTTACCTTGCTGGTTTATGGTTTATGGTTTATTGGATTTATATACCGCTCCTGTCTCCAGATGGACTCAGGGCGGTGCACAGGGAATTAAAATACCACGATAGCAACAATACATACAATACAATAATAAAATAAGATTAAATCAGAATATCCTGTGCTAAAAATTAAGCTAAAAATATTAGAATCTCAACCAATCCCCTAAAAATCCCAGTTCTAAAATCTAAACTAAAATATAGGCTGTTTGAGATTAGGCCAAGGTTGATCTTAATATTTTGGACATCAAATATTGTGGTATCCATACCATCCATTTGGTTAATTTAAATATCACAGCCAAACGTGGCATAAACCAATTGCCACGAAGCAGACTATAATTCTCAACTTGTGGACCACAATGCTTGATTAACTTGGCCAGGTTATGATTGATCATCTTGGGATTAGTCTGTTTTTTGCTTATGGCGTTATGCAAATCCAATCGATTGTAATGCAATCAATAAATGCCATATGCATATAAATGCTCGTCCAAAACCGAGTGGCTGTGGTTTCCGGCGTCACGATATAGTCAGCTGGTTCCATCTCTGACTATCGGGGGCGAGTCATTGGCCCCCGCGGATAGGGCTCGCAATCTGGGCGTCCTCCTGGATTCCCGGCTGTGATTGGATGACCATGTGGCAGCCGTGACCAGGGGGCCTTTTATCAGGTGCATCTGATACGCCAGTTACGTCCCTATCTAGATCGTGACGCCTTACGCACGGTCACTCAAGCGCTCGTCACCTCCCGCCTGGACTATTGCAATGGTCTCTACATGGGGCTTCCCTTGAGGTGCACCCGGAGGCTCCAGCTAGTCCAGAATGCGGCCGCGCGGGGGATTCTGGGAGTGTCTCAATACTCCCATGTAACACCTCTCCTGCGCGAGCTGCATTGGCTACCTGTGGCCTTCCGGGTGCGCTTCAAGGTGCTAGTAACCATCTTCAAAGTGCTCCATGGCACGGGACCTGGCTACCTGCGGGACCGCCTCCTACCACATACCTCCCTTAGACCTGTCCGCTCCCACAGAATGGGCCTCCTCAGAGTCCCATCCACCGGACAATGCCGACGGGTGGCCCCCAGGGGGAGAGCCTTCTCTGTGGCGGGGCCTGCTCTCTGGAACGACCTACCCCCCGACCTTCGGATCATCACGGACCTACGCCTCTTCCACCAGGCACTAAAGACACATCTATTTCAAGAGGCCGGCCTGGCTTAGTTTTTAAATGGATATAGTTTTAATTTGATTTTAACCCTTTTTCTAATCTGAATTTTAGCACAGACCTTGATTTAATTTATTTTTAAACTGTTTTGTATTGTATTGTTTTATATTTTATATCTCTGTGCACCGCCCTGAGACTCCTTGGGGAGATAGGATGGTATACAAATTTGACAAATAAATAAATAAATAAATAAATAAATAAATAAATAAATAAGTAAGTAAGTAAGTAAGTAAGTAAGTAAGTAAGTAAGTAAGTAAGTAAGTAAGTAAGTAAATAAATAAATAAATAAATAAATAAATAAATAAATAAATATAGTTATAGAATAGTCTGACTTAGTGCAATGTATCACCTCAGTTTACAATAAATGTTAGCAACCATCAGGGACTAGAGAGGTCCTCATGGACTATGATTCGGCCATGTAAAGGAAACATCCATTTTAAACCCTCTCCTACAAATTGTCCATGAGTAGATGCCTCACTGATATTTGCTTTGAGCTTTTTTGTGTCAGTAATGGAAAGCCTGATTCTTCATTTGCCATCCATTGTAGTAATTTGGCCTTATTGACCAATGTACACCTTAATCTTGGCTTTCTGATCAGAGTCTTCATTGGCAAGAACTTTCCTTCCTATTAACTGAGCCATTATCTCTTAAGTAATCAGTGGAATGGCGTCCATTAGATACACCACAAAGAAGACACAAGCAAACACTTTGAGTTGTTTGGCATGGGCCCCATTTTCTATCAAAGACCTCCTCATCCGCCATCTTCATTTATTCTACTTGAAAAGCAGTGGTCTGGATACTGATATCAGAGAATATTTGCAGCTCAGGATTGAACTGTGGGGCCCTTGGTACTCTCTGAATTTGGTGGTTTTCTTGCAGGCGTTTAATTTACCAAGTTAGGTAACATCATCAATGCTAGCATGAATGTAATGAAGTAATGAAGCATATGCAAGAAAGCCAGCAAACTCAGAGAGCGCCAAGGACCCATTAGTGGTCTGCATGTTATAATAGTGATCTTATAGGTTATATTTTTTACATTTGATTGTAAAATCTGATGTCAACCTTTTGAAATCAGTACAGATAGATCTTGACTTACAACAGCTCATTTAGTGACTGTTGCAATGGCACTAAAGTTGCAATGGCACTAAAAAAGTGACTTATGACCGTTTTTCACACTTATGATCATTGCAGCATCCTCATGGTCAGGTAATCAAAATTCAGACACTTGGCAACTGACTCAAATTTATGACCATTGCAGAGTCCTGGAATCATCTGATCACTTTTGCTGATCTTCTGACAAGCAAAGTCAAGGGGGAAGCCAGATTCACTTAACAACCGAGTTCCTAACTTAACAACTGCAGTGATTCAATGAACACCTGTGGCAAGAAAGATCGTAAAAATGGGGCAAAACTCATTTAACAAATGTCTCATTTAACAACACAAGTTTTGGGCTCAATTGTGGTCATAAGTCAAGGATTACCTGTAATTATCCACTAGGCAAAGAACATGATTGGAAGAATCCCTGCTTCCAGCACTTAACTAAGAAAGTTATCTATTGTTTCTCATTCAGAGGGCCATGTATCATTGGTGATCCACAGAAGTAATCTAGTTGACAAATGATTCTTTTCCCAAGATGGGACAGCACAGGAGGGGCCAGAAACCACAGCCTCCAGGTGGGGTCCTCTGAGCAAAGAGCCACCCAGCTCAGCAAGGTTTGGGTTTAAAAACTAAGCTTAATATTTTGCAGTAGTAAATTTTAACTTCTCATTTGTATATATAGTGAGGGAAATGATTAAGTTAGGACTTAGGTGCAGACAGTGCATCAATTTCAGCTTAAGAGAAGTATTGCTAATAGTACAATTGCAATTTTCAATGCCTTGAAAACTTGTTATTATTGACATATACAGTACAACTGAAGATCTGGTATCTCTTCTTCTTGGAAAAGCTAGACACTTTAGTTCTATTTTCCGGAGACTTCATTCCTTGATAGATTGATTTGACTTTAGATGCAAGAAGTTTAAAAACAATGAGCTACTGTAAGTTGTTTGCACATTACGCTGTTGGCCAGCAATAAGTTTCCACATTGTGTTTTAGCTATTAGTTAGTTATGATTTATTGAATAGGCTAGGTTAATACCAGACATTGTGATAAACCACAATTTTCAAATCACAGTGGACTGGGTTCATAGCACACAGCCAAAGGAAGGAAGAAAAAAATGTGTTAATACATTATGTGAATCCAAATACAGACAACTGAGCTTGGGATCCTGAGAGAATTGTACTATGCAGGATGACTTCTTAGGCAGCCAATGGAGGAAATGGATTTTATTCCGTTGAAATTTTGTGTCTCTATTTTTGCTCAACTTTTCTCAGACTCTGGAGAAGTGGATTGAGAGTGAAGTCAAGTCAAGCTGTGCTTAATTCCTGGATGTCACAGATGTCCATGAGTACATCTGTGGCACGCTGCTACATTCTTCTGGAATAGTTTTTGACGTAATGCCATGTTATAATGCCTTGGTAAGGCCATACTTGGAATACTGCATTCAGTTTTGGTTGACACGATGTAAAAAAAATGTGGAGACTCTAGAAAGAGTGCAGAGAAGAGCAACAAAGATGATTAGGGAACTGGAGGCTAAAACATATGAGGAACGGTTGCAGGAACTGGGTATGTCTAGTTTAATGAAAAGAAGGACTAGGGTTGACGTGCTAGCCGTGTTCCAATATCTCAGGGGTTGCCACAAAGAAGAGGAAGGCAAGTTATTCTCCAAAGCACCTGAGGGTAAAACAAGAAGAAATGGGTGGAAACTAATCAAGGAGAGAAGCAATTTAGAACTAAGAAGAAATTTCCTGACATAACAATTAATCAATGGAACAACTTGCCTCCAGAAGTTGTGAATGCTCCAACACTGGATGTTTTTAAGAAGATGCTGGATAACCATTTGTCTGAAACGGTGTGGGGTTTCCAGCATAAGCAGGGAGTTGGGATAGAAGATCTCCAAGGTCCCTTCCAATTCTGTTATTCTATTCTATTCTACTTTCCAGTGTAGCCTATCAGATTCTTTGATAATTTCCCATCCCATCCTTGGTGATGTCCCATACCATCTCCTATTCACCACATCTGAATGTTAGCTTATATGAGATCAGCCCAGTTTGGCTGGGTGAAGTCATCCAGCTGGAGAGATACTACAGGTAGACCTCAAACTATGACAACAATTGAGCCAAAAACGTCTGTTGCTAACTAAGACAGCTGTTAAGTGAATTTTATCTTGTCCCATTTGATGACTTTTCTTGCCACCATTGTTAATGATTCACTGCAATTACTAAGTTAATAACATGGTTGTTAAAGTTGTTAAGACACGCATTGACTTTGCTTGTCAGAAGATGATGGTCATAAGTATGAATCAGTTTCCATCAGAATTTTGATCATGTGATCATGGGAATCTTGCAACGGTCAGAAGTGTGAAAAACGGTCATAAATCACTTTTTCAGTGCCATTGTAAATTTGAAAGGTCACTAAATGAACTGTTGTAAGATGAGGACTACCTGCACAAAGAAGAATGGGAGACAGCTTGACACTGGTCAGTTGTGACAGAAATCAGTACCGAATAATAGGGTACCAAATAATAGTTTGCGTATAAGAAATCTCCTAGGTTCAAAGCCAAAGTAATCTATATAAATAAAAATGAAAAATAGTTTGTACGAATCCACTAATCTCAAAAAGTACCGGACCGATTTAAACCAAACTTTCACACAATGTAGCGAAGCACTTCGGATAATAGAATACCAAATCATTTTGTGCCTAGCACACGTGTGTTGTGTACAAATTACACACAAAAAATGTACTCACTGAAATGTGATTTAACATCCCTGTAGCCACGCCCATCAAACTGCTTTTCAACTGTGAGTGTTGGAAAAGGCCTCATACGGCGGCCTCTTGGGGCCAAAAAGGCACAGAGGATAGCAAACTCCCAGGTGGCCCATAAGGGGGGGGGGGAGAAATTCTGCTTAGGACTGTTCTCTGAGGTAAAAAAAAACGGAGGCAGGCAGCTGCTTTAAACTGTTTAATACGGACTGAACCAAACTGTAACAAAGAATCACCCATCTGACAGCAAATACAGTTTAATAAAAGAGGGACTAGGGAAGACATGATAGCAGCCTTCCAATATCTCAGAGAGTGCCCCAAAGAAGAGGGAGTCAAGCTATTCACCAAGGAACCTGAGGGCAGAACAAGAAGCAATGGGTGGAAACTAATCAAGGAGAGAAGCAACCTAGAACTGAGGGGAAATTTCCTGGCAGTGAGAACTATTAACCAGTGGAACATCTTGTCACCAGAAGTTATGGATGCCCCAACACTGAAGAGAGAAGAGACTGGAAAACCATTTGTCTGAAACGGCATAGGGTCTCCTGCTTGAGCAGCGGGGTTGGACTAGATGACCTCCAAGGTCCCTTCCAACTCTGCTATTGTATTATTGTATTACAGTAGGTAGGTAGATAGGGGAATAGAGAGACAGGGAGAAATACAGTTTAATAAAAGAGGGACTAGGGGAGACAGGATAGCAGCCTTCCAATATCTCAGGGGTTGCCACAAAGAAGAGAGAGTCAAGCTATTCTCCAAGGCACCTGAGGGCAGGACAAGAAGCAATGGGTGGAAACTAATCAAGGAGAGAAGCAACTTAGAACTGAGGAGAAATTTCCTGACAGTTAGAACAATTAATCAGTGAAACAGCTTGCCTCCAGAAGTTGTGAATGCCCCAACACTGGAAGTCTTCAAGAAGATGTTGGATAGCCATTAGTCTGAAATGGTATAGGGCAGTGATGGCTAACCTTTTTTGGCTCACGTGCCAATAGCAGGGGGAGTGCAGGGGCGATGTGCACAGGTGTGTCACATCCATAATGCTATGTGCATGACCACCTGCATTTGGCATGCTTTTTACATCATCCCCAGGCTCCAGGGGGTTTATAGGAGCCTGGGGAGGGTGAAAACAGCCTTCCCCCACCTCCAGAGGACAAAAAATGGCCTCAAAAGAAGGCCTAAATCAGCTGGCCAGGGCAGACATACAAACTGAAGCTGACAGGGCAATGCCTCGAGTGGCCTAAGAAATGGTTCCGTGTGCCACCTGTGGCACCCGTGCCATAGGTTCGCCATCATGGGTATAGGGCTTCCTGCCTAGCAGGGAGTTGGACTAGATGACCCCCAGGGGATAGATAGAGAGGCAGAAATAAGGTAGGTATGTAGGTAGGTATGTAGGTAGGTAGGTGGATAGATGGATGGATGGATGGATGGATGGATGGATGGATGGATAGATAGATAGATAGATAGATAGATAGATAGATAGATAGATAGATAGATAGATAGATAGATAGATAGAAAGAAAGAAAGAAAGAAAGAAAGAAAGAAAGAAAGAAAGAAAGAAAGAAAGAAAGAAAGAAAGAAAGAAAGAAAGAAAGAAAGAAAGAGACAGTAGGTAGGTAGGTAGGTAGGTAGGTAGGTAGGTAGGTAGGTACATAGGTAGGGGGATGGATAGATAGGGAGAAATACAGTAGATAGGTAGGTAGAGGGATAGACAGAGAGGGAGAAATACAGTAGGTAGGCAGGTAGGTGGATAGGGGGATAGATAGAGAGGGAGAAATACAGTAGGTGGAGGGAGAAAGCAAGAAATACAATAGGTAGGTAAGTAGAGGGATAGACAGAGAGGGAGAAATACGGTAGGTAGGTAGGTGTATAGATAGCGAGAAATACGGTAGGTAGGTAGGTAGAGGGATAGAGGGGGGGAAATACAGTAGGTAGGTAGGTAGGTAGAGGGATAGAGGGGGGAAATACAGTAGGTAGGTAGGTAGAGGGATAGAGGGGGGGAAATACAGTAGGTAGGTAGGTAGGTAGGTAGGTAGAGGGAGAAAGAAAGAAATACAGTAGGTAGGTAGGTGGAGGGATAGATAGAGAGAGAGAGAGAGAAAAATACAGTAGGTAGGTAGGTTGGAGCTTATATGGTGGTTGGGTGTATGTGTGCAGGTGTAGATCTACACACAGATTGGTTGGCCATTTAACCAGACTGGGCCACAGCAACGCGTGGCCGGGTATAGCTAGTAGACACATACAATTCCTTTCCTCCCCCCAAAGACATCAATACTTTTTAGATAAATGATTCCATTAGCAAGAATGCTTGGCAGTCAACCATTAATTAGAAATTAGAATAGTGCTTCTCTGACATCAGTCCAAACTATATGTGTCGTGAAAAAAATGGGGTGGGTCACTTCCAAAGAGTGGTTAAAATACATTCGGATTTCAATTACTTGCAATAAAAGATTTTAAGAAACCCATACTAAATGTATTAGACTGATTCAGACTATAAGGAAACTGCAATTCTGAATGCTGCTTTTAGAAAGAACCTAACCCTATTTAGGTCTTGAGTTCAGACATAGAAGAAGAGAAGTGTCATCTCAGCAACAGCTGCAACAAATCTAAATGCCAGACTGTCTTTCCAGATGTTGCCAGAATTGGATGCACCAGGTTGAAGCTGTGGGTTTTCTCTTCTTTTATGCAATGTCAATAGGGACACCTAGTGGTCAATGGGTTGTTGCCCCTTCGGGTAGTATTCTGGTTAACCATGGATTATCAACGAGAGAGGCTATTACTGTATACAGGTAGTCCTTGACTTATGACCTCTATTGAGCCCAAAATTTATGTTGTTAAGTGAGACCTTTTTTAACTGAATTTTGCCCCATTTTATTACCTTTCTTGCTACATATGTTAAGCGAATCACTGCAGTTGATAAGTTAGTAACACAATTAATGAGTGAATCTGGCTTCCCCATTTATTTTGCTTGCCAAAAAGTTGCAAAAGGGGGTCAAATGACCTTGGGACACAATAATGGTCATAAACATGAAGCATTTACCAAGCATCTGAATTTTGATCAGATAATTGTGGGGATGTTGCAAAGGTAATAAGAATGAAAAATGGTCATGAGTTACTTTTTTTTAGTGCCATTGTAACTTTCACCATCACTAAATGAACTGCTGTAACCTGCATATTTATGGAGTTGATCAGTCCTTTCATTATAGCAAACCCCACACTAGCTCTGATGTTACCTCATCAGGTAATGAAACATTTTCAAGTCAACAACTAAGCTCAGAGGGCACCAAGAACTCCACAGTTCATCCCCAGAGCTATAGACCATCTCTTTAGTTGCAATTGATGATATAGATATAAATAAACCTGCTCGAATAAAGCCCCAGTTTATTTATTTATTTAATTACATTTATATACCGCCCTATCTCCCTTGCGGGACTCAACTGTTGGGAAGGTCACAATCTCCATAATTCTTTGCAAAACCACAATGCCTGCATTCACATAAGTTGACTAAGTGGCAGATGGCTTTGGCCAACAAGCTTGGCTGAGGTTAACCTTGGTTGGGTAGGTGACATTGAGGGGAGTGCAGAAGTGGAGGGCTCAGCCTGTTATCTACATTCAGCGCTGAGGGGTCCCTGGTACTCTCTGACTTGGGTGGTTTTCTTCCAGATGTTTCATCACCCAAACTAGGTGACATCATTGGGACTATTGATGACATTACCTACTTGGGTAAAGGAATAGTATTCTTTATTGGCCAAGTATGATGGAAGAAATTTATCTTGGGGGCATAAGCTCTCAGTGTACATGCAAGCAACAAGTGATAAACCATGATCATAAAATACAATCTTCATCTATATAAATAAAAATGTAACAAGAGTTTGTTCAAAACCGCTAATCTCCAAAAGTACTGCACTTCCAAATTTTCACACAACGTTCCTTTCAAGTACGGCACCAATGAGATATATATATATATAGATTGTGTAGAAGTCACACTGGTGCCAGGTACACGCAACGGAAATGTAAAAAATTGTAAAAAAAGGCAGGTAGATGAATACAGAGAGAGCAGTGGACCACAGGTATTATGTCATCCTTTATGACATAAAATATTCTGTCCATAAGATTCAAGGAGAAATACAGTAGGTAGGTAGGTAGGCAGCTAAAGGGATAGAGAGAGGGAGGGAGAAATGCGGTAGGTAGGTAGGTAAGTAGGTGGACAGAGAGAGGAAGAGATGCGGTAGGTAGGTAGGTAGGTAGTTAGGTGGATAGAGAGAGAGAAATACAGTAGGTAGGTAGGTAGGCAGCTAAAGGGATAGAGAGAGGGAGAGAGAAATGCGGTAGGTAGGTAGGTAGGTAGGTAGGTAGGTAGGTAGGTAGGTAGGTAGAGGGATAGAGAGGGAGAAATACAGTAGGTAGGTAGATAGGCAGCTAAAGGGATAGAGAGAGGGAGGGAGAAATACAGTAGGTAGGTAGGTAGGCAGCTAAAAGGATAGAGAGAGGGAGGGAGATGCGATAGGTAGGTAGGTAGGTAGGTAGGTAGGTAGGTAGGTAGAGGGACAGAGAGAGGGAGAAATGCGGTAGGTAGGTAGGCAGCTAAAGGGATAGAGAGAGGGAGGGAGAAATACAGTAGGTAGGTAGGGAGCTAAAGGGATAGAGAGAGGGAGGGAGAAATGTGGTAGGTAGGTAGGTAGGTAGGTAGGTAGGTAGGTAGGTAGAGGGACAGAGAGAGGGAGAAATGCGGTAGGTAGGCAGCTAAAGGGATAGAGAGAGGGAGGGAGAAATACAGTAGGTAGGTAGGCAGCTAAAGGGATAGAGAGAGGGAGGGAGAAATACAGTAGGTAGGTAGGCAGCTAAAGGGATAGAGAGAGGGAGGGAGAAATACAGTAGGTAGGTAGGCAGCTAAAGGGATAGAGGGAGGAAGGGAGAAATGCGGTAGGTAGGTAGGTAGGTAGGTAGGTAGGTAGGTAGGTAGGTAGGTAGGTAGGTAGGTAGGTAGGTGGAGAGAGAGGGAGAAATACAATAGTTAGGTAGGGGGTTATACCGTGGTTGTGTGTGCGTGTTTGTGTGTTGAGGTGTAGATCTACACACAGATTGGCTGGCCATTTAACCAGACTGGGCCACAGCAACGTGTGGGCGGGAATGGCTTCTAAATCATAAGACACCACACTCAGTGATAGCCAGAGGATACCTAATAAAAGCAATCAACATAACTCATAAGGTACAAACAACGAAGTTATAAGAAGCTAAGGAAATAGGTCATGGGAAGCTGAGAAGGGGAGGAAAGAGGGCTAATGAGCTACAAGCTCAGAGACCCCCTCATGTCAACCCTCACCTCCGACCCTCAGCTCTCCTCATCCCTTACGGCCCCGGATTTCTTCGCCCCTCCCTCCCCTCCCCAAAGAGGGCTAATGCAAGGAACCAACCAACAGCGCCCCCTGCGCGCTTCCCCTCCCACTTCACCAGGGATGACTCACTCCGCTTGCATTCCGCTGCCTGCCTCTGGAAGGGGGGCGGGGGGCGGGGAGAAAAGGCGAGCGAGGCTCCGCCCCTCTCGCCTCCCCAGGAGACAAGCCAGAGCGCGCGCCGCGTGGCTTGCAGCCGCAGCCGGAGGGAAGGATGGGTCCGGTCCCGCGGGCGGGGCTGGCCCTGCTGCTGGAAGTGGGGGTGCGCGCGTTGCTGCTGGGTCTCTTCTTGTGAGTGCCGAGGAGGGGGAGGGCCAATCCGTCTCCGGAGGGGGTCGCGAGGCAGGAGCCGGAAAGGGAAGGGGCGCCTCTCTCCCCTCTTCTGGGGGACGGGTCCCATCCCCGCGTCTTCTACCGGAATGCCCGTAGCCAGCCTTCGCCTCTCCCTCCCTCCCTCTTTCACCACCATCCTGCCCCCCACCCGCAGCTTTTCCGGTCTTGCAAAGAAGTTACGTGGCTTTTGGGGAAGCTTGGGGCGGCCTTCTCGGCGTCGCGGTTGCTAGGAATTGGCCGGAGCCGGGTTGCAGGCCCTCTGGGGGCAGGAACGCCCTCAAAAGAAAGAGGCACCTGCAGTGGTGGGTGGCATTTTGCGCTGTGCGTCAGGCTGGGCATCCCGCGTCAGGCTGGGCATCCCGCGCGGGATACGGAGGCTGGTGATAGATGCTGGCCTGTTCTTTCGGAGCCTGAGCCGGCAATTGAGGGGCGGAGCGGAGGCTCAGTGGACAAAAGCCTACCAGACCTTAAAGGCCCTTGAGATCCAGAATTCCCACCAGCCAGAGGGTTTATGTTGCTAGAAGTGCCCCTTAGAACCAGGGGGCTGCGATGCCTTGCAGTGAACCTCAGGCACATATGATACGATGGTTGGGTAGGCCAAAGACCTCCAGGAAGTGCTTGAATTGCAAATGCCTGGAACAAAAATTCCAGTCTCCATCAAAGGCAGCTGATACCTACCTGCCTTGCATTTTCTATATATAGGCATATCCTAAAGAGATCCAGATGGATTTGAAAAGAGAGAGGGGGATGGGGAGAGACAAACGGGGGTTTGTACTACTTGGTCATGAGAACAGCACTTCTCCCTTTTCCTTTGCATGCTGTCTTTTGGATTATAAACTTGATTATTATGAGACTTTATTTTTGCCCTGGGGAAGATGGCTTAAGGTTAAAGATAGCTAAACAGGGATGACAAGCAGTGCTGTATTGCATAGAATTAGAAAGATACTGTATTAACAGACCAGGGCTAGACAAATGTATGTTTGCAAACATTGGGATAAAAGGTGCTATATTCATGGACCAAGGATGTGTGATTACATGTACCTGAAAGGGCAATGTGATGCTATAAATTGCTATGGAAAGCAGCCCATGAGCCGTAGAGCCAAACATTTTTGGATCCTACTTTCTTTAGGTTCACTCAAGTGTTGCCACCTTTCCATCGAGTCATACAGCCTGAAGAAATGTGGCTCTACAAAAACCCCTACATAGAGTCTGACCATGTACCCACCAACTCTATGTTTGTAAGTGCTTTGTCAACTCTTTTATTTGCATGCCTGTTTCTTGGCAATCAGGACTTTGCTTACATTAAGCCCAGACCTTCGCTCAGGGCAGTGAACCCAAGGAGAATCTGAGTGGCATAAGGGGAGGGGGGGATTTCCAGTACATATTGTGTGTTTTGGGAAGGCATGGGATTGTTTTTCTGTGGTTAATTTTTTTTTTCATATGGGTCTGTTAAGTCTAAATCTGTGTTTTGATATATGGACTTCCAACTCCCAGAATGCTCTACTGGCTGGGAATTCTGGCAGTTGATATCCATACATTTTAAAGTTGTCAAGCTTGAAAAACACTCGTCCAAATGAAGGCCTATGCACATTGCTTGCTCTCATTTTTTGGCAGAAATATCCATTTTTCTGAAAACTGTTATTTTAACATAATTCCCAACAAGTATCCAAAGAGCTAAATGAACCCTTTCTCTGTAAAAGGTGGTATAATCCTGTTTTAAAACTAAGAAGCAACCCCCAATGTCTTTTTTTTAAATCATTTGTGCAGCTTTGCTTTGCTTTGCTTTTGTGAGTGTAGCATTTATTTGAATCTTGATCTTCTTGTTGCAGTTGATTTCCTTTGTCTCTCCTTTGGTCTTGATTTTCCTGGCCAAATTCTTCATGAAGGCTAGTAAAGAAGATACCCGGGAAGCATGCTTGGGTAAGCACAGGGGTTGCAGAAAGTTGGGGGTTGCATTAAATTGCTGAATAAGGCAGCAGGTTCATCATGCCAAATTAGTCGTATCAGCCTAGTAGGGAAGAGATGAAAAGTTTGTTGTCACTTTAATTTTGGGAACAATTACCCAGTATTCCATCTGCATTCATCCCTCTTTGAGGGAAATGGGCAATCCAGAATGAGTGAGTGTGTGTACGAGTGATTGAGTGAATTAATGAATATTTCAATAAAAACTTATGGAGGGTGATTCCACAGTTTTCAGGCCATACCTGCTGATAGGACATGCCAAGCAGTTCATTCATGGTAACCCAAATTTGGACTTCCCGTAGAAAACAAATTGACTGTTGAGACCCATTGAGCTGGATTGCTTTAAAGGTATTGTACTTGTATTTCTGTCCAGTTGTTCACCTTGTCCATCATGGGGATCTAATGTGGATTTTTTTTCTTTGGTGCAGCTGTTAGCCTGGCACTTGTCCTAAATGGTATCTTCACCAATGCTGTGAAGCTGGCTGTGGGCAGGTAAGATTCTTTTCTGGTTATTTTTAGAGAAAGAGCTAGTATTTTCCCCTCTGGTTGCTTATAGGCAGGGCTGATATTCTGGGAAGTATTGTGAGAGGGCAAGAAACGAAGTTGAAGAAACCAGATTGAAGTATGGAAGAGCAACTATTCAAGTTTGAAGACTTTCCGTAATGTTACATAAGAAATAGCAGAAATGTTCTCTTGTATTTCTTTCCAAAGGGATGGTCCAAAGAGTACCATTGGTGTCTCCATCCCATCTTTGGAAATGGTCTTATTTTTTCCATTGTTCCTTAATTTTTCCTTTCTGCGATCCTTTCTGGATACTTTCCTTGATAGGAAATCTATGGAGCTTTCCTATCAAGCCTATGAAGTTACATTTTCCTCTCCTTGCCCTAATCCCTATTTTTCCACCCATTTCCTTCATACTTAAAAAGAGGTCACAGATATGGTAATTGTAGCTATTAATGCTTTAGTTAAGATGTGCTAGGTCCTACTCAGCCATAGACATCCCAGTGAGGTCTTAGGTCAATTACACAGCTATTGTAAAGGATAATATTTGGGGAGAATCTCATCTCAACCTCTGATGAGAAAAGAGATAATCTCACAATATAGAAGTCAGTTGAATAGGGGACATTGGATGTGGAGTGAGGTATTTGCAGGCACCACAATAGAGTCTACAGTTGTCACAGCAAAGTTGGAGATTCGAGTTAGCTCTTTGCCTCAGCTCTTTGCCATCTTCCTGAAGTTGAGAAACCTTGACTTACACCTCTTCTTCTAGGCCTCGGCCGGATTTCTTCTACCGCTGCTTTCCAGATGGACGGGCAACTCAACAGTTCTTGTGCACAGGTGATGCACAAGTAGTGATTGAAGGACGCAAAAGCTTTCCCAGTGGACATTCCTCCTGTGAGTACAATTTTTTCCTATGAGAACTTCCCATAGAGAACTGGCAATAGGATTATGGCTACTTTGGGGACATTTAGTTACCCCTTCCAAAAACATTTGTTTTGTATTGAACTGGTTCATGCATTGTGCTAAGACATGGTTTGAATAACCACATAAACCACTATTGTTTGGCTGTATCCAACACATTTGTATAAGTCAGAATAGCTGGGTTTGCAAATATTTAACTTTAAACACAACACATTGCTTAAGGGTCTTTACATCATGATACATGATGTATATACTAGGTTCCAATCTAATGTGGCATAAAATCATTTTTTTTAAATGTTCCAGTTCAGTTTACAGAATTGGTGTAGGAATTCAAGAAAAGCCTAGGCAGATATTAAAAGGAAAGAAGTTGCAGTGGTTATGAGTGTATTTCTCTCCCCTGAGGCTTCATTTAAAATTATTAGGTCCTATGAGATAACCATCCTTTGTAGATTGCCTTACAATCTACAGAGTATTATTTGTGTGATTTTTCCTCTGTGTAAATGTTCCATTATGCATATGTGCTCACTGGAGCATCTTATTGTAGGAATACAACAGCCTCAGTATTTTCTTTTAAGTTGCCCATCTCTCCCTTATTCATTGCTTCTGTTGGAAAAAAAATGCATGTATTAAAGTCATGTCATTTTCTGTCTTCGGCTAGATCTGCAGTTTGCATACGTACATTACATAAATCTTACCAAGTATCCTTGCTATATTTGAGATGCTGACAGTGCAGTCCAAGTGATGCAGGCAAAATAAATCATCTTTCCTTGGAAAAGATCATACAATTCCTGCCTTTCTTTTTTTTTTAAGTCATGAAATACCTTTTTTTTTCCTGTTTGATTTTGGGCTCAGCTTTTTTTAATGAGCAGTGTCACCTTTCATTGCATATTTATGGGTTGTTTTTTTAATCAAACCAGAAGTGTTTTTTAAGTAAGTGCATGTATGTATGTGTACATGTATATTCCCTCTCAGTTAGCTGGTAAGCGTGGATGGCAGGTTCCAACATTGGTAGGGCTATATATGGTTCCCCCCTTTAATTGCATTACCACTGAAAAACAACCATAGTTGTAGTTCTGCTTGCCTGATCTGACAGTAAATTGTATTTAATTCAGTGGATCCTTTCCTTCCATAGAATTGTATGAAAAGAACAAAAATTTCCTTCCAGATTGATCATTTAACTGGTCTGATACTAACATTGAAACAATCAGAACTATTCTTCTGGTTTGCCCAATCTGCATTCCTGGAGAATAGAATTGATAATCCCTCTTAACTGTAAAATATTTCAATTGGCACCAGCAGAAGAGTGCACTGTATCTATTGTTCTCAGAAGATATTGGACCCAATTGCAATTTACCCACTGTAAAAGTGATAAATCTTTCATTTCCTTCAATTACTGTATTCAACTCCCATTCTTTTCCTTTTAATTTATGTTAATGGCTTTGTTTGCTTGTTTGGGAGGAACAGTGTTGCATCACTTGGGAGAAGCTGCAAGGATATAACTTTCTTTTTGGTATAGGGTTACTCTTAACAGCATTGTTGTCAGGTGTGAAAGCTCAGGCGCACATGGGAAGGACCAATTAAACAGATTTATTGCTAATCATGCTAATCATATCAGAATTCAAGGGAAATTGGATTTAGTTTGTTTGTGACTATGTAGGGATTTTAGGCTGATCCCTCTTTTAACTCCACCCCAGGTTCTGCCACTCGTTCTCCCACATTTATGTCTATTCCAGATTTCTTTTTGAGAAAAGCAATGATTTCTTCTTTGGGACCCCTTATATTTCTAACTAGATAGTGATAGCCATTTGCACTGTTGGATCTCTTAAGGGATCTTTTCTGTTTTCCAGTTGCCTTTGCCGGGCTTGCTTTTGGCTCCTTCTACATTGCAGGGAAGCTGCATTGCTTTGCACCTGGTGGTCGAGGCCAATCCTGGCGCCTCTGCGCCTTCTTGGGACCCCTGTTCATTGCCATGCTCATTGCCTTGTCCCGTACGTGTGATTACAAACATCACTGGCAAGGTGAGGGAGAAGTGTGTATATGTGGGAAGGCTGGTTTTTATATCACTATACAAGTCTCTTTCATTGCCCCATTGGTCAAAAGCCCAACTCTGCTTATATTTTGGCTGACAGCCATGTTTTTGAGTTTCATGATTGCAGGAAACTTGCCAAGGAATGGGCAAGCAAAAGAAACTCCATACATCTCTTTAATTCAAATGGAAGGAGAGTCACAGGCCATTCTCCAGTGGGGCATCTAATAACTTTCCCTTTCTGTCATATGATGAAACTGTTTTTGAAGCCTGGGCTTTGGTGGAAGTGGCGATGGCTTTGGAGTCTTAGCTTGTACAACTCTGTTCCTAAAGAAAGGAATGGAGAGAGTGGAACCTTCTTTTTTTGCCAAAACCCCTGCTCGACTCAGGCCATCCCTTACCACCACCACCCCGTTTTAATGGTATGGCAAATTTCAGTGCATCCTCTGACCACACTGCAAATCTTAATGGCCCAAATTGCTATTTTATGACTGGTGGGAGTAGCATGCAAACCCTAAAAGGAGTCCAAAGCTGGGGTGAGGACAGGCGCTCACCCTGTCATGTGGCGCTCGTGTCTTCAGTCTGGGCTGCCAGCTTTCCAGCTGTAAAGCCCAGGGTCTTAACCACTGAGCCACTGCACCACCCAAACCCTACAAGAGGATAAATCAATTTCAAAACCAAATCACTCAGCCTCTTAGCACTGGGAAAAATCCCAGCCAGCTCTGCTTTCCTCAGTGGCATGACCCCTGTGCAGAATTAAGACCATTGCTTAGCGTGGGTTGATATCTGATGATGTGTTAGATATTGATCTTTTGTCTTCTTTTGTTCCTTTTAAGATGTGCTGGTTGGCTCTGGAATGGGTTTCACCTTTGCGTATCTCTGCTACAGACAGCATTACCCTTCATTGACGGACCCCAGATGCCACCAGCCGCTGCAACATGTATCCAGGCTATCTTCTCCAGAGAGGCAAAAGCTGACACTTTCTGGTTTCAACCTAGATGTATGAAGGAGGATTCAGGGGTTTCCTTTCTGCGTATTTGCAGACTCAAGGGGGTGGGGGGGGGAGAGCTTCATCATCAATATTCTGCTTTGCTCAAAGGCCAGGAGGAGGTAGGGGGAGAAGCATCATTGTTCAAAGTATACCAGCCTGATGGAAACTCAGGGCCTCTACCTCTTCCCCTTCATCACACATGTGGCCAAGAGAGTGAGTGTTTTTTCAGGACAGCATAATTGCACAGTTTGGGACGATTTATTTTTTTGTGGTCAACTCATTCCTGACAATATTGAACCATTCCTCATCCGATCACAATGGAGCAACAATAGGAGTCTCTGGTCCATTCCCTCATTGTAATGCCAAGCGTTGCTCTTGAGTTTAAATGCCTATAAATTGATGTCACATGATCTCAGTTAGTGTTGCAGTTTTGACCTATGATTACAGGAGAGTTCTGATGCCTCTTCCCAGATGCCCAGGGTCCATTCCTCTCCATCCAAAGACAGATGGGTGTAATTTTAATAGTTGTCTCCTCGAAATTCTGCTTTAAAATAGCAGGACGGGTGTTGGTGGTGAATTATATTCCTTCAGGATTCAATGATTTTCTGCAACAAAACACCAGCCTTTTTGAAAACAGCAGTAGCTCAACCATTCACCAAGGAGATCGACATGCATTGAAACAGGTATAAAGGGAGATGTCCCAGCATTGGTTCTTTTTCTGTTACCTCTTAAGAAGAATTACAAAGGACTCTTGCCTCCAACATTTGCCACCGAGGTGTAATATTTAAGGAGGCAAAATTAAATCCAGGAGACTAATTATATTAATTGCATAGTTATTTGTTCTGCAGGGTGCCTCCCTTGCAGCTCACTCAAGACTTGTGCACTTTTTCTATATCTATGGCAATATCTTTAGTTTTGCATCCTCTACCATTGCACTGCTCTGCAAAAAGCTTGATTCTCAGCAATGCAAATTGGTACTAATTCAAAATAGGGTGATGACTCAAAGTCCATAAGACTACACACTTCCATTTTTAGCCTTGCTCCTTTAAGGGGGATTTTTAATGAGTTAAACTATAGCTTCACACCGCTGCTGTTCCTAAACCACTAAAAGGTAAAGATTTCCCTGTCCATTCGTGTCCACATTTAGAGCACAGTGCTCATCTGTTTCTTGGCAGAGGGAGCCAGTGTTGTCCAAAGACATTCCTGTGGTCATGTGGCCAGAATGACTATATGCCGAGGCCCACAGAATGCTGTTCCCTTCCCATCCAAATAAGTGGTACCCAAATAAGTGGTACTTATTTATCTACTTGCATTTGCATACTATCGAACTGCTAGGTTGGCAGGAGCTGGGGCAAGGAACGGGAGCTGTTGCATGGATCTCAGGTTTTGATCCTGGATTGTTCGCTCTCCAACTTACAAGCTCGGCGTGTTTAACTGCTGAGCCTTCGTGCCCCTTCTTAAACCACTACCCTAACAATAATGGGCAATATTCAGATATCCCCAAAAGGGTTTAGGAGTTCTTAACAGTCAATACATTTTCCATTCCTGGTTAAAGAAAAATGGGTAAGAACTTTCCTAAAAGGAAGCAATTTTTAGTCTATTTAATTCCCATCAATGCAATACATTTTGTTGATTATGGTGGAATTTCTATGCAATGGATCAGTGTTTTATACCTCATAACTAATTTGTTACCTCTTGGTCCCTCAACCAGTATTCAGCTTGCAGTTTTGTACATTTATCCAACTATAACAAACTCCCATTTTTCAACGGTATCTCCTTAGCTGGAAAAAGACCCAACATTCAGTTTATCCATGTCATTACCCACGTACTTTGTTTTTAATCTTAGGGTCATTGGATGCCACTGTTTTCATGGGAAATTGCCATTCTAACATCAAAATTATGATTATTGGGTTTTTTTATACTATTCATAATATACAGCAGATTGCTAGTAGACACAGTCTAGGGTGAAACATTTTTCTACCATAGATAGGTATGACACTTGCAAAATTTTACAGAATAACCAAATTTGTGCAGTATAACAGCACTCGGGTATTTTTTTAAGGTATCTGTGGTTGCATTGTGACTAATCCTACACATCCTTAAATCTCATTTGAACAGCCAATCTATGGATGATGATCTTACTGCCTTAACAAGATGAAACCACCTGAGATTACTATATAAGAAGTCAATCCTAATGATTTAACAACTGTGCTTATTAGAATGAGAGATAAAGAGGCCTAACAGTCAGTCAGGGTTCTCCTTGCAAAGATCAATAAATTCACCAAAGGCAGACAGCTGCTGGAATAAAGTTAAATAACTTTTTTTTAAAAAAAGTAATATTTTACAAAGTGCATTAACTTCCAACTGCTTGACTTTTCCTATTGATACTCCAATTGAGAATTTGGTCGTGTCAAATGGCCTGTTCAGCCACAAGTGTAGCATGAGAGGCTGGAAAATTCAATGATGCAATAACAGTGTAAACAAGAACAACTAAGTATCCGGTACAGAATTGAAATACACAAAGTGAACAGAGTGTAGCGACAGCGTGATCACATCCCACTTTTAAACGCTGCTTGCTGCTCCCTTGGCCAAGACTTTCTTGAAAAGAGAAATTTTGTAAAATGTCAGGTAAGTGAAAAGCAATTGACCACTTTGTGACAAAAGAAAAGGTCATCCAGCATACATACACCATGAAATCACAGGTGGGTTCCACAACTAGCCAATCAAGATGTTGAGCCATGCATTGAATTTACACTCTGGCAGACTAAACCAGCAATGTGAACTGTGTCCAAATGGTCAGCCAATCACCCTGAAGCTCCCAAGTAAAACTGGTATAGAGCTTCCCTCATCTGGTGCTTGAAGAAACAATCTGCTGTCCAATGACTATGTGGGTAAAGATTTCTAGGATGTGACCTCGTTCTTCAGATACTTTCAAGAACCCAATTGCATGCATTGAAAAGGGCGTATCAAACTGCTGAGTTTGGCACCTCCCATGTCAGAACGTAAACACAGATTCTACAACAGTGTTTACATTATAATAATACAGGGAGAGGAATCACTCATCCATATCCTGATCATTGTGAACAAGATCAAATTTACAAGCTTTGTCAATTCCTTCCCAGGTAAGTAGTTACACACTTTCCCTGCTTTAGAAAAGTAGACTGATATGATTGCTATTGCTGGCATCATCATCATCATCATCACCATTATCATACTTATTTCAGAGAAGAATGGATCTTGGTTTGCCCAGTTTTTCACTTTGACCTTGAGCCTTGTCTTGAGTAAATCAGCAATAACTCCCCACAAACAATCTGACATGTAATGCTGAACACTCTGAATGGCCTCAGAAGTGCTTCTAAAAGTCAAAATCCTTCACTTCCCATCACTCATCTTGAGGTTTTTCTAATGGAGACAAGATGTGAAATTCTAGCACCAATTTCAAGTCTTGACTAGTGCATAAACTGAAGGTGATACAAATGGTATTGCACCGGATCTAAAGACACTGGCTGTAGGCAGAAAATGCAGATCCGCTAATTGACAAGGGCCTGAATATGCCAGGAATCACAGGACTCAATGCTCACTACCTTCTCTGAATAGGGTACTGAATTTTCCAGAGTTCCAGACTGAGGAGAAAGCATGCTGGTCACATCAGACAAAAGAGGAGGAAGGTGACACAGGACATCTGTAAAAAAAAGAAATAACATGCTATATCAGCCATGTTAGGTTTGCTTTTCATTGAAGGTAGCTGATCTTGAAGGGGATCTGATTAAAGGAAAACATTATAGAAGGGATCTGGGAATAGGGGATCTAGTCATCACACCCCTGTCATGGACAGATCACGCTCTCCTTCGGCTCGACTTTCCGATCGCCGCACCTCACTGCGGGGAGGCGGAACCGAACATTCCTATATGGTTCTGCCCCAGGCTCCTGATGGACCCGATAAGGTTCCAAAGGGAGCTTGGGCCAATTCCTGTGGACTTGCCCCGCGACTCGACTGAGGACCTAGTGGCCGCATGGTTAAGTGCGGCCACGGGGGCCTTGGACCGAGTCGCGCCCTTGCGGCCTCTCTTACGGCGATGAACCACCTGGGCTCCTTGGTTTACCGAGGGGCTTAGGGAGATGAAGCGCCACAAGAGACGCCTAGAGAGCAGATGGAGATCTTCTCACTCCGAAGCCGACCGAACATTAGTGAGAGACCATATTACTTAGTGGCGATAAGAGTGGCCAAACGTGAGTATTGTGCCACCCTTATTGCATCCGCAGATAACCGCCCTGCCGCCCTGTTTGGGGTGACCCGCTCCCTCCTTCAACAGAGGCTGCGGGAAGCCCCTTTACAGGGTCGAGCAGAGGAATTTGGGATTTATCTGCAGGAGAAAATCACTCGGATTCGGAACGAGCTACCCTCCATCGACAGTGGTCCAGTCGAGCGGGCCGAGGCTGTTCTTGTGACACCATCTTGGGAGGAGTTTGATTTTGTTACCACCGAGGATATGGACAAGTTGTCAAAGAGACTTAGTGCTACCACATGTTTATTGGACCCGTGTCCCTCCTGGCTTGTATTGGCATCCTGGGAGTCGACACGAGGCTGGCTCCAGGGCATTGTCAACGCATCTTTGAGTGAGGGATCCTTGCCTGCCGTCTTGAAAGAGGTGGTAGTAAGGCCCCTCCTCAAGAAGCCGTCCCTGGATCCAGCATTATTAGAGAACTATCATCCCGTCTCCAACCTCCACTTTTTAGTGAAGGTTGTTGAGAGTGTGGTGGCTCAACAGTTTCCGCGACACTTGGAGGAAATTGATTATCTAGACCCGCGCCAGTCCGGCTTCCGACCCGGGCACAGCACCGAGACGGCATTGGTCGCGTTGGTGGATGATCTCTGGAGGGCGCGGGATAGAGGATATTCCTCTATCCTAGTCCTATTGGACCTCTCAGCGACTTTTGATACCATCGACCATGGTATCCTATTGCGCCGACTGGGGGGGTTGGGGCTGGGAGGCACCGTTTTGCGGTGGTTCTCGTCCTACCTCTCTGGTCGATCGCAATATGTGTTGGCAGGGGGGCAGAGGTCGGCCTCGAGGCCCCTCATATGTGGGGTTCCTCAGGGGTCGGTCCTCTCGCCCCTACTGTTCAACACATATATGAAGCCGCTGGGTGAGATCATCCGTGGCTTTGGGGTGGGATATCATCTGTACGCTGGTGATACTCAGTTGTACATATCCACCCCAGACCACCCCAACGATGCCGTCGAGGTTATGTCCCGGTGCTTGGAGGCCATACGGATCTGGATGGGTGGTAACAAACTCAAGCTCAACCCGTCCAAGACTGAGTGGCTGTGGCTTCCGGCGCCCCGGTACAGCCAGATTATTCCAACTCTGGCCATTGGGGGTGAAACACCGGCCCCCGTGGAGAGGGCGCGCAATTTGGGTGTCCTCCTGGATTCCCGGCTGTCTATGGAAGATCATGTGGCAGCCGTGGCCAGGGGTGCGTTTCATCGGGTACGCCTGATGCGCCAATTGCGCCCCTTGCTGGACCGGGGTGCCTTACGCACAGTCACTCAAGCACTCGTCACCTCTCGACTCGACTACTGTAATGCTCTCCACATGGGGCTCCCCTTGAGGTGCACCCGAAAGCTGCAGCTAGTCCAGAACGCAGCTGCGTGGGTGATTACGGGAGCGCCTAGACACTCCCACATAACACCTATCCTGCGCGAGCTGCACTGGCTTCCTGTGGTCTTTCGGGTGCGCTTCAAGGTTTTAACAACCATCTTTAAAGCGCTCCATGGCTCGGGGCCTAGTTATATGCGAGACCGCCTCCTGCCCCATACATCCCTCAGACCGATACGCTCCCACAGAGAGGGCCTCCTCAGGGTGCCGTCGGCTGGACAATGCCGACTGGCGACACCCAGGGGAAGAGCCTTCTCTGTGGCGGGGCCAGCCCTCTGGAACGACTTACCCCCTGAACTCCACACCATCTCCGACCTCCGCCTCTTCCGCAAGTGTCTGAAGACACATTTATTCCATCTAGCCGGCCTAGCGTAACCTCCATTACTGGCTATTAGACAGTTTTAAATTTGGGATTTTTAATTCGGTTTTTAGCGCAGGGTTTCATTGGAATAAGTTTTTTAAATTTTATATGTTTTGTATGTATTTTAACATTCCTGTGCGCCGCCCTGGGTCCGTTTGGAGAAGGGCGGGGTATAAATTTAATAAAATAAATACAATATACACAGCAGGATAACTTCTAAATCTTCAGTTGCTTTTTGTCTTTTTCTCAAATGGTAGTCATAGCCAACTGGCCCCAAATCAGAAAAACAGACTTACATATTTGGTATCCAGAGTTATGCAGCTGATCAGTTTGTCCCTACAAAAGGGACTGATCCATGCTGATGCCCTTTGTTTGATAAATCTCTTTCAACAATAATAATACTGTGTCTTCTGACTCCCTAGGAGGAAGGATAGAAAAAAGGAAAAAGAAATAACAGCTATTCATGATTGATTACATACAATGGCAATTTCTGATGTATATATATTGCACATACTTAGAATCCTAGCTGTAATGCATGTAATTAGTTAAATTCAATTCAGGACATCATGCTTATCCCAGCTTTGTACAATTAGAAACTAAATGTGAAAGCAGTGAAGACTGGGCGTAAGCCTATCTTCTACCTCAGCAATTAAAACAATATAATACAAAGGAGGGAGATACATAAATAGTCATGAGCCTCTTGGAGAAGAACAGGAATGATGGAGAACATTAAGGACAATAATCTTCTTCAACTGCCATATTGCATGATAATTCAGATGAGAGGGTAATCTTGCTGGAAGGGTTGAGTTGGCTGATCTAGATTTCTAGGCTGGTATTCTTCCTTCCTGGCTGTGTGTGTCCTTCCCAAACCTGCACGCTTAGTGGAAGACCAGATCAATATCCTTGGTTGAGGGCATTTGGTGACAGCCCCCATCCAGCAAGGCTATTGGGCACCAGATCAGGATTAGCCCCCTAGGCAAAGCTTACCAGTAGCATAAATGGCCTTGAAGTGCAAATAAATATTCGTTAAAGCTTTCAATGGGTTTCTCTTGAAGCACGTAGTCAATGCGGTGGCCCCCATTCAGCAGCCCCACATTAATTGGAGGCGGATCCTCTTTTGCTGATGTGGTTGGTTCCTCTGGTTTCTCCTCTGTATTCACATGGAAGAAAACTGAATCACACACTTGCAGTCAGTGAACAGGCCAGTTAAGCTAAGACTAGCCTTAATTTTCCTGCCTAAGGCAATGGTGGCAGCTCAATCTTATAGGCATGTCCAAACCTGGGAAGTTTTAAGACTTGTGGACTTCAAATCCCAGAATTTCTCATCCGCCATGGGAGTTGAACTACTCAGCCCGAATCCTGGGAGCTGAAATCCACAAGTCTTAAAGCTGCCAGGTTTGGAGCCCCTTGCATATTCTCAAAAGAGCTTTCTTTAGACAATACTAAAAAGAAATGGTGTCTCTTGCCCACAAGTACTTTAGATGCCAATTCCAGTTGAAGAGTTCCATGCCCAGCCCTGGAAACTGCGCAACTCAGTCCAGAGGCCTCTAGATCTCTCTTCACTCAATAGAGCAGGAGCCCTTACACCTGGTGCCAAGGAGGCCCTTAGGCAACTCAGAATCTCTCAAATATAACTCACTGTATCAACATATTCCTTCCGCACTATTTACCTCAAACCTTTATTTGCAATGGGAGTTTTGTAAATGGGAAGCCTGAGCCAAAAACAGCTGCAAAGCAACACAAAATGTGTTCCTTTGCATGCACCAAAGGTGACCAAACTCTTTGAGTGTGCAAACCACATCTTAAACCTAGGCTTTAAACCAACCGGGTTGCTTCTCGATGCTTGTTTCAGCTTCCAATTCCTGTTCCACATCTCCGGTAGCTCCTGCCTCCACAGCTGGCAATGATGTTCTGGTGAAAGACTGCCAAGCAGTCCTCAGGGAACCCAGCAAGTTATTTTTCAGGTCCATGCTCATCCGAGTGAGGCCTTCCTTCAATTCTGGAAAAATAAAGAAAAAATTCAAAACCAGAAAAAAGACAAGATTGCAAAGATGTGCAACCTAAATGCAAGTTTGAGACTAATGTCTATGGAAGTTCTCATTCATCCAGGTAGTGGTCGTCCCAAAGGTGCTTTTATTTTAAAGGCAACTGAACTGATTTGCTTCTCTTCCAAGAAACTTCTTCAATTCTAATTAACTGGTGGAGAATGGAAAGGACTGATATGCTCTGCATTCAGCCAGTTGGGCCTGGTTCTAGAGTGTTTGCTATTGAAAAAGCCTGTAATTCTAATTCAGTGTTTCTCAACCCTAGAAACTTTAAGATAGATGGACTTCAACTCCCAGAATTCTCCAGCCAGAATCAATATATTTGCAAGCATTCCTTCATACATTAAAGGGAAAATTCTGAATAAGTGACTTCATACATGTGCGCCTATGGGACACCTGAAGAAGCATTCTAGGATGGAGGCGATAAGTTACCTGCCAGCCATCCTGATTCAACTGTATCCCTAATTCTTGCATGGATAATGCAAGTATTCAGTACACATCACATGGAAAGCTGGAGTGGAGTCCCATTAAAGATCACTCATGAAATATTTAGGTATGTAAGGTTAAGAAGGAACAACACTTTTTTTTTTTACCTAAGTGCATCCTCTTCCGGCCCTTGTGGTGGGGAAGCAGCATGGGTTCAAATTCCACATCAGGAACAATCATAGGCTCAATCCTGTATGCTACTGGGTCAAACTACAAAAGAAAGGGTTTGCAGATATTACAATCTGTCCATTTTCTATACTACGTTTAATCAGAAAGGAAGCATGCAAACCATTAAAAAGAAAAAGAAATCAATGCCATAATTAAGTAAAAAAAATACATGTTTTGAAGGAGTGGGAAACCTGCAGATCGCATGTGGCTTTGTGGATCTTCTTTACATATTGATATCAAATTCTGATGCATAATTTGCTTCTGAAATTCAGTGCCCGAGAACCCTCATTTTAAGAGAAATTGTGTTTGTTTTAATTTGTTCTAAATTTGTTTCTTTTCCTTGTCTTTGATTTTTTTCCCTCTCACTTTCTTTCATTTGGAAAACTTATAGAGATTATTTTCAAGATGCTTCAGCACATTTCCATTTTTTTTCCTGATCATGTCTCAGTAGTATTCAGTAGTATTCATCTTCCCAGAGTTGATTTCACGTTGTTACAAGAATAAAAGAATAAAACTTTCCATCACACAATCTTGAAGGTAGCCCGCAACCATAATTGGCAACTTTTCATTAAGCAAAGCAATTGCTAAGTGAACCCACAACTGTGCTAATTTTAATACTTCAGTTTTCTTTTGTTTTACAGATTGCAAAGGCTGCAAATGTGAGCACTGATTGCAAAGTTATTTTTTATCATCTTTGTAATTATGAAGTCACTATAGAAAGCAGTCACTAAATGAGGACTACCTGTATTGACACCAGGATAATAACCATCCCTACCAAAAGAAGCTTAACCTTTTGTCTTTTACACTGACTTTTTTTTAATGAAAATGGGGAAAATGAGGTTATTGATTTAAATTGCAGTCCTTTTTCTGTTTGGTTTGTATAAACTCTACTGTTTGGGTTTTTATACCTGCGTATTATTATGGTGCCATTTTTGTTTTATATTGAGCTGCACTTTTCATTAAGCTGCCCAGAGGACCTTTTGACCAACAGTAGGGCTTAAGCATTGTCAATTAACAATAAATCTTCAGAAATCAATACTTCTACCCATGACTGAAAAGTAGCAAATGATTAGGAGATGTAAACTTTCTTTTCCAAACTGCTCTATCCTAATTCTAATATCACTGGATGGTTAGCTTAAACACCAATAGAGGATGAGATTATCTCCAGAAAGGGCACATTAAGGTTTGTCTACTTTAGAAGCTGCATAATTTACAGAGTGGATTCAAGGTTGTAATTGTTTTCAAATTTTACATAGTTTTGAATAGGCCAGAATGTGAATGGATATGTGTCTATAAGCAAAGTGCCACATAATCTTGGTATATCTACATTCCATCTTTGTTATGATTCTTGGTTTTCTTTTATCTTTTTTTCTAAGGCTGGCAGATTTGTTAATTTCTCATCAGTTACATGGATAACCAAAATCTTATTCCATACTATGCAGATATCTGCCATCCAGTGAACAATATGAAGGACTGGAGCCAGTGTAACCTAGCCATATCTGAGTCCCATCAATTTCAATAGGACTTGAATCAAGTTAGCCATGATACATTTGAAGAGCAACGCAGCCCACTGTAATTTTCTCTTTGTACTTCTTGGACAAAGGAATAAGAAAAGATACTCAGACTTACGGGATGGAAGATATTGAAGAAGCCTTTGCAGGTTGGCAGACTATAGGTTGGATCAATCCTATTCACACCTCGAACAGTGAGGAACATACCAATGGGTGAGCCAAAAGCAAAAAAAATCTCTGGATTGTAGATAAGTTGAGGGTAGTTTGCAGAGACCTGGTGGAATAAGAAATAGAATTGACAGTTTGCATGGAACACGCAATTCTATTCTGTCTGTCTGTCTGCCCATCCATCAATCCAAAGTACTAGCTCGCTAGTAACTAGCATATCTCAATTCAATTAACACCTATCATTCAATTAACACCTTCTTTATATCATTACTGATCTGTGGGACTCACTTACAAAAATTACAAACGTCCATAATGTAAAATCCAAACAGAAACATGCTGCTAAAAAAAAGCAAACAACTTATCTTTCCAGGTCATCTTCCCTTTAAGACATATCTAAAAGCTTCAAAATTTTCTAGACAGTCTTCCAAGCTACATACAGCACTTTCTGAAACAGGAAAATATTTTGTAGCTTGGGCATTTGCATAATGAGTTGTGGAATTCAGCAGCTCATAAAGGCTGGAGATAGTCAACAAGCAAGGATGAAAGAATGTAAACAAAGATAGCAATGGATAAAAAGGATGGGCATTTAGTGTGATACTTTTGCCTCCACCCCAATGAAGGATCTGATATGAGAGAATATGGTCTTGGCTCAGGTCCTGGCAGAATCAGCAGGGGTCAGAAAAAAAATACTTCACATAATCTATATAAATGTGATATTTTTGCCTATGCGCATGACTTGTTGAAAAAGTTATAGAATTTTTCTTAATATTTTTTTGATGTATTACAGGTAGTCTTGGACTTACAACCACAAATGGGACCAGAATTTCCATTGCTGAGGAAGACAGTTGTTAAGTGAGTAGCACTAATTTTACAAACTTTTTTTGCCATGATCCTTAAGCCAATCAATGCAGTTGTTAAATGAATCACACACTGTTTAGCGAATCCAGCTTCCCCCACTGACTTTGCTTACTGGAAACCAGCTGGGAGGGTTGCAAATGGTGATCACATGACCCTGGGATGCTGCAACCATTGTGAATACATGCCAGTTGCTAAACGCCTGAATTTTGATCATGTGGCTATGTTGATGCTATGACAGCCATAAGTGCAAGGACCAGTCATAAGTCACTTTTTTCAGTGCTGCTATAACTTTGAACGGTCACTATACAAATGGTTATAAGCCAAGGAATAACTGGATTTAAATAAAATGTAAAGCAAAAAAACACCACAAGAGCATAATACTCTGCATCTGGTATCCTATTGCGCCGACTGGGGGGGTTGGGGTTGGGAGGCACCGTTCTGCGGTGGTTCTCATCCTACCTCTCTGGTCGGTCGCAATATGTGTTGACAGGGGGGCAGAGGTCGGCCTCGAGACCCCTCATATGTGGGGTTCCTCAGGGGTCGGTCCTCTCGCCCCTCCTATTCAACACATATATGAAGCCGCTGGGTGAGATCATCCGTGGTTTTGGGGTGGGATATCATCTGTACGCTGATGATACTCAGTTGTACTTATCCACCCCAGACCACCCCAACGATGCCGTCGAGGTTATGTCCCGGTGCTTGGAAGCCGTACGGATCTGGATGGGTGGTAACAAACTCAGGCTCAACCCGTCCAAGACTGAGTGGCTGTGGCTTCCGGCGCCTCGGTTCAGCCAGATTATTCCAACTCTGGCCATTGGGGGCGAAACACCGGCCCCCGTGGAGAGGGCGCGCAATTTGGGTGTCCTCCTGGATTCCCGGCTGTCTATGGAAGATCATGTGGCAGCCGTGGCCAGGGGGGCGTTTCATCAGGTTCGCCTGATGCGCCAATTGCGCCCCTTACTGGACCGGGGGGCCTTACGCACAGTCACTCAAGCACTCGTCACCTCTCGACTCGACTACTGTAATGCTCTCTACATGGGGCTTCCCTTGAGGTGCACCCGAAAGCTGCAGCTAGTCCAGAACGCAGCCGCGCGGGTGATTACGGGAGCGCCTAGACACTCCCACATAACACCTATCCTGCGCGAGCTGCACTGGCTTCCTGTGGTCTTTCGGGTGCGCTTCAAGGTTTTAACGACCATCTTTAAAGCGCTCCATGGCTCGGGGCCTAGTTATATGCGAGACCGCCTCCTGCCCCATACATCTCTTAGACCGATACGCTCCCACAGAGAGGGCCTCCTCAGGGTGCCGTCGGCTGGACAATGCCGACTAGCGACACCCAGGGGGAGAGCCTTCTCTGTGGCGGGCCCAGTCCTCTGGAACGACTTACCCCCTGAACTCCGCACCATCTCCGACCTCCGCCTCTTCCGCAAGTGTCTGAAGACACACCTATTTCACCTAGCCGGCCTAGCGTAACCTCCACACTGACCATTAGATAGTTTTTAAACTTGGGATTTTAATTTGGTTTTAGCGCAGGGTTTATTTATTAAAATAAGTATTTTAAATTTCATATATTTTATATTTTGTATGTATTTTAACATCCCTGTGCGCCGCCCTGGGTCCTAACAAGGAGAAGGGCGGGATATAAATTTAATAAAATAAAAAAAAAAAAAAAATCTCTACAGCATTCAAGAATTCAGTAATTGCACTGTGCTAAGTGATCTTGGTTGTCTGGTACCAGATTAGTGTTGTATGTTAATTCAGCTATCATGGTTTATTGAACAGAGAATTATTACTCCAATCAGTATTTGCATGAAGTGTGAATTCAGATCCTGTATGTTTTCCAGCCTGGTCATTACCTTGGTTTAGCTAAACCTTCTGAACACCTCAACCAAGTTCTACTTTTATATCTATGATGCAGTTAATGGGAGGCTGTTGTCTATTAAAGTTACCTGCCCTGTTACAACACCCGGATGTCTGCAACTGGTTTCTGCACATGTGGGTGTTGCAGATGTTTCCTGATTGGCATCTCCCCCTTCCTCAGCAGCTCCAGAGGTTAGCCTCAAAGTCTACAAAGAAAGTAATTTTAACTTTTTTTAAAAAAATGCTGCAGTTGCTTTCAAATTTCTTGCTAGCTCAACAACAGGAGGGTTCAATTATTTGTATTATACTATTGATTCTTCTGCCTAGAACATATTAAAGACTTCAGAAGTTTATATTTTCCCATAACTTCATTATTGAATGATCTGAGAAAAAACAAAAGGAACAAGCAAAAGGTTAAACTGATGCAAGGGCTCCACCAAGATCAGAGATGTTGGGCCACGCAAAGCACTTTTATCTGGAAAAGCAGATGGAAGGTGGTGTTACCTCCAGTGGGAAAATGCATCAGGAGTGAAAAGAGTGAAAAGCACATACCCAAGAAGCATGGAAAACCTTCATCATGAAGAGCACATTTTTCAACTATGGAATTTGCTGGTGGTGATGGCTGTCAATTAGGTAGCATTGACAGGCACTTTAGAAAGTCTGTGGAGGATCACTTCCTTAACAGCAATGGCTATCAAATAGGGAGTTTTATTTCTTTAGCGTATGATGAACACAACAGAAGAGAAGTAATCTTATACATACAATCCATGTACTTTTATACTTCTATGGGGATATGGTAGTGGCCTCATAACTGCATATATACAGATAATCCTTGGGTTATGACCATAATGGAGCCTGATCATAAGATTATTACTGTATTTTTCGGAGTATAAGATGCACATTTTTCCTTTAAAAAGAGGCTGAAAATCTGGGTGCACCGAATACAGCATCTTTTGCCTCCTGAAGCCCCACTCCTTTCACCAAAATGGCCGTGCATAGCCTTATGGAGGCTTTCAGACACCTCCTGGGGGCTGGGGAGGACAGAAATGAGCCTAGAATGGGCCGTTTTGTGCTCATTTTTGTCCCCCCCCCCCCCAGGAGCACTCTATAAGCCTCTATAAGGCAATGCATGTACTTTTTTTTGACAAAAAAGGCCCGACTTTGTGACAAATGGGCCATTTTTTGCTCATTCCCCCCCAGGAGCACTCTACAAGGCCCCCTAAGGCTATTCATGCCTTTAAAAAGGGGGGGGGCATTTTCACGAAAAACGGGCCGTTTTGGGGAAGTTTGCAGAGTGCAAAAACTTTTTTTTCTTTCAGAAAGCTGTTTAGTTAGAGGGATTGATGAGAATTACATTGGTCAAGTGCTGTTCCAGCAGAAACAAAGTTTTAGGTGCTACAGGTTTTCAGTGATTTCTTTCTCCGGCACCTGGAAACATCTACCTACCTACCTACTCTCTCTCTCCCTATCTACCTACTGTATTTCTCTCTCTCTCTCCCTCTATCTACATATATACCTACCTACCTACTCTGTCTCTCCCCATACCTATCTACTGTATTTCTCTCTCTCTATTTCTCTCTCTATTCCTCTAGCTACCTATCTGCACACTCTCTCTCTTTCTCCCTACCTACTGTATTTCTCTCTCTCTCTTCCTCTATCTACCTATCTACCTACCTACTCTCTCTCTCCGTACCTATCTACTGTATTTCTCTCTATTTTTCTTTCTCTATCCCTCTACTTACCAACCTACCCACTTTCTCTCTCTCTCTCTCCCTATCTACTGTATTTCTATCTCTCTCTCTTTCCCTCCCTCTCTATCCCTCTATCTTCCTACCTACTTTAAAAAAAAATGCCTCTTCAAAACCTGGGTGCGTCTTATACTCCGAAAAATACGGTAAGTCATGATAGTCGTAAAATCGGTCACCACATGATCAATTTGATTTTATTACTTTCTTTGCACCAGTTGTTAAGTAAATCAATGGCTTGGGCCACTTTTTGCTGAAAATAGAAAGTTATTGCTGGTTTGGGGGGAATGTTGTAAAATGGGGTCATATGATTGTGGAATACTGCAATTAGCCATGAATTGGTTGCCAAGTGCCCTACATGCAGTCACATGACCACAGGGGGTAATGGTCAGAACTTCAGAACCAGATTGTAAGTATCCCGAGAGAGATCTATTGTAACTTCAAATGGTCATTAAGTGATCAGTCATACGTCAAGGACTACTGTAACTAATAGAAAACACAGAATTTTAATTCCAAGGTAGAGACAATAAAGCAAAAATGAGAGTGACAAAACAGTGACAGTTAGGTGATGAAATTAATACAGCATGTCCTATGTCCCAAAGCATAACCTTATTGCTATGTCCTTGAAGATGCACATCTCAGTGGCTCAAAGGCTTACACAAGGCATACCTGATACTTGCTTCTCTTCCTTAAATAGTGCAGGATCTTGATTCTGGGCCCCAAGGGGATTCCCATCTCTTTAAGCTCCTTGTCTGTGCACAAGGCCTGTACATAAGAATTCCACATTCAGAAACACACTTCTACTATAAACAGGATACAGAAAGGAAGAGGGAAAGGGGAGGGGCTTAGGCTGTCCTTCTACATGGCAAGTTCAAGAGGCAACTCAGCTTTATAAAACCAACATACTAATCCCAAACAAAATAAAGAGTCTTCAAAGTCCAGAATCGGGAAAAACTGCAGAAAAGGTGACACCTAAGTCATAAGCTTTTCCATAAGCAATTCCTGTGATCTTGCCTAGTTCACAGACTACGTCCTGTTGCCCAAGAGGCAATGACTTTGAAATGCCACACTACAAAAGAGTAAGAATGGGAATAACAAAATGCTTCCCCAAAGATTCTAGCACAGAATGGGTGTGTGTGTGTGTGTGTTTTAAATAACACTGTCTTTAACTATAAGATGGGGCATTCTTGTATATGCAATTGAAGTTCTAAAGCAAGACAGAAGTTATATAAATAAATAGGAAATGTAGAATGTTATTCCTTGCCAAAGAAGTATCTAATTCTGAACATGAACTATCCCACATGATGATCTCCAAGTACGGTAGATCCAAACAAAAATTCAATGGAAACAAAAATACTCATCCATACCTACCACCCTTTGGTAATTATTGACCTAAAGTTTATTTGCCTTAAGAGGCCAGGCTGAAGACAGATATATAAAAGCTAGCAGCATCCATGTTCTAGGTAACAGAAGCAACCCCAGTTTCATTTACCAATGCTCGATTGTCCATTTTTTCCTTCTCAAACACAGCATAATATTCAGAAAGATCAAGGTCTGCTAAGATGTCCTTCATAGATTTGTTGACTTCCTGATCCATTGCCAGTCTTTGTAATCCCTGTGAAAAGTTAATTGGGAAGCTTTTAAGGCTCCTAGTTTCCTTCAATTTAGGATGTATAGAAATGTTATCACTGAAATAAATAATCAAATTGTAGAAGTTTACAAATGATTCTCCTAATATTGAGTTGTAGAACCTGTTTAGTGTAGTGGTTAAAGCCTCAGAAAACCAGGAGACTTCTGAATTCCCTCCCACCCCATTAGGTAGAAAACCAGTTGTGTGATTTTGGGCTAATTACTCAGGCAGTTGTAAACCACCTTGCCAAGAAAACTGCAGGGAGTTGTCGAGGCAGTCTCCGGGAATTGGATAGAATCGAACACAAATAAATAAACAAACAAACAAATGGTTAAATCAAAGTTCAATCATGCTTGGAGCACAACGACTGAAATCAATGGAGCATGCAACATTTATGTCTAGATTCTCAGTCATGGTTGTCCCAAATGTGCTTTTTTCAAGAGGCAACTGGACTTTCTGGTTTTCCTTGAAGACATTTTGCTTCTCACCCAAGAAGCTTCTTCAGCTCTGAAGAAGCTTCTTGGATGAGAAGCAAAACTTCTTCAAAGAAAAACCAGAAAGTCCAGTCGCCTCTTGAAAGAAACACCTTTGGGATGTCAACCTTTACTAACTTTGAAGTCCGTTGTTTCAATGGGTTTAACTAAACATATGTACCTGCCCATCTCAGGCAATGACTCAGGGTGGCTTACAATTCAAAAAAATATAAGGCAATTAAAATATTAAACACAATTTAAAACACTAAGAACACTAAATTCAAATCTAATCCAGCCCAGAGAAACATCTTAAATATCCTATAATTTCATTAAGGAAAACAATTAAAGATTTATTTAATCCTCCTACAGACAGATAACAAAACACTTATTGATAGCTGAAATCCTATATCACCTTATACAGGTAGCCCTGGTAGACCACAATTGAGCCCAAAATTTCTGTTGTTAAGTGAGACATTTGTTAAGTGAATTTTGCCCCATCTTACCTTTCTTGGCAGAGTTGTTAAGTGAATCATTGCAGTTGATAAATTAATAACCTGATTTGTTAAGTGAATCTGGCTTCCCCATTGACTTTGCTTGTCAGAAGGTGGCAACATGAGATCACATGATCATGGGGATGCTGGAAATGATGTTAACTGTAGAAAACTGTCATAAGCCACTTTTTCAGTGCCATTGTAACTTTGAACAGTCACTAAGCAAACTGTTGAAAATCGAGGATTACTTGTAGAGACTAAGCTTCATTAGAATCACTGAGGATTTTTTTACATAGGTTTTGCTGTAATCTTCTCCCAGTGGAATTTCTAAATCCAAAAATTTGCTTAGAATGTTCCCATCCCATCCCATGTTTCCTTAGAAAACCCTGGGGAATCTGTAAAGATTAGCGCCTTATTCAAAATTAGGGAACAACTAAGTTTAGCAAAAGCCATACAATGGTTGTCCCAAAGGTGCTTTTTCAAGAGGCAACTGGACGTTCTGGTTTTTGTTTGAAGACATTTCACTTCTCATCCGAGAAACTTCTTTAGCTCTGGCTGAATGGTCGGGAATTCCACCATCCATTCCCTACCATCTAGTCAGAGCTGAAGAAGCTTCTTGGATGAGAAGCAAAATGTCGTCAAACAAAAAACAGAAAGTCCAGTTGCCTCTTGAAAAAGCACCTTTGAGATAATCATGATCTGGATCACCGAGAATCGCCATAGACCATTCATGTCCCAGGACTACCTGACGGTATTTCTGAAGATTAGAAAGTTACCTTCGCTAAATGAAAGCACACTGTGAAAATATTAGTGAACTTGGGTTTATCGCAAATTGAAACAACAGAATAAATGCAAACATGTACCTCTTTTTTTTCTTGCTCATCAGATGTCCATTTCTGATTTGTGAGAAGATCAAATAATATCAGAGACCCTAAGAAAGGAACAACATGAGCAGGTATCAATGTCTTGGAGAAAATCACAAATAGGGGATGTCAGAACTTGCCAAAAGGTTTCAACCTTCTCAAATAAAATATAGATCCATAATTCTTGTTAGTTTAAAAAAATAATGGAGAAATTATTGATTTTACAATTTGAAAAGTGGAACAAATGGAAGAAACTAGTATTTTTTAATCTATAATCTAGGAATCTTATCCTCAAGGTTTTTTTAAAAACTTTGTACAAAAAAGAAGACAAATCCACTTCAAAAGTTTATGTTCTAATTATTATTATTTTGCTATACCAAAATGTATTATCATTATATCACCCACTAGACATAAAAATGCAAGGAGAGGAACAAATCACCAATCCCTGCAAATTTCTAATTTACACTTACACCAAATAAGACCACTATTGGCTAGACCAGCATTCTCCAACCTTTCCAGCTTTGTGGACCAGGCAAGAGAGGGGGAGAATGGTTCTGTGTAAGCAGCTGGCAAGCTCACACGAGTGCAGCTCCATTTGTGCCTACCACTCACACAAATGGATGTGTGTGCAAACTCGCCCGCTGCTCATGCAAGTGGTATGTGATTTCTGCAGCCTGTAGGCTGCAGCCTCATGGTTGAGGATCCCTGGACTAGATTACCTAGATGTAGTGACCTGGAATTTCCAGTAACATTTTTTCTTTGCCCTAACTAGAGAAGTCAGAGACTGAGATTGGAATAATGTGAATGCAAGACAAGGACTCTTATTATGAATTGCTCAGGATCATTAATACTTGATTAAAACAATGTACTTGGTTTTAATTCTTCTTTTTCCAGTGATTTGTATATGTTTCAACTGTAAATTAATTTAAGATAATCATGCATATATTGTTTTCTCTCTGGAATTTTTTTTCTATGTTGATCGAAGAGTCTAAAACATTTCTATATTGTAAATAACATACTGTATGCTGATAGGCTTTGCATCAAAGTAAGAAAAATAATTATACCTAAGCTATGGCCAGCTATGGAGACACCTCCTTTGAAATCAGGATTTCTCTCCAAAAAGAGCAGGTAGATCCGGTTCATTTCTGATGCAACCGTATCCACAATGGTTTGACAGTAGGTAGAGCTGTTGTAGAAAAACACATCCAGGATGGTATCATTGATGAAGTGACGTAAGCGGTTGATGCTTGGCAAGGTGATTCTCTCCAAATTTCTGTGAGTAAAGCAGAGAAGGACATTTAGAAAGAACAGTGATTTAAACCACTATCATTTTCCCTCTTAGTATACCAACTTCTATATTCTGCCACTGAAGTTTTTGTTATAGTAAGGAGGCTTCACTACAAAAGCTGGATCAAAAAAATAAAAACACTAATAAAAATACTAAAGTCCTCTTGTGATTGGTTTTATTAACCCATAAGCGCAATTGAATTCAATGAACTTCCAAACCAACATAATGAGGATTGACCTGCAAATTAATTGTTTGTAATGTCCACATCTACCCCATGGTTCTTATCAAGGAAAGAATGATTTGTGGGTTGGCTTAGCTTGGCTTGGGTGAGATCACAGGAGGTCTGGAAGAATGAGGTATCAACCTCTGAGACTAAGGAAATCAGATCTATTTTATCTGTTTTATATACATTGTATAGAGTCCCCAAAAGTCTAAAAGGCAGAGAATCAATCTTTATTGCCTTCTCTTGCGAGTTACAATTGTAGCCTTTTATGAAATGAAAAATATCTTTGTAGATCTCAGGCTATCATCAAACCATACGGAAGCATTGTAAAATGCACTTACACATCTACTCCGGTATGTAAAGTACTGTGCCAGTTCACTGGAATAAATTCAACTCGACCAATCTGTTGTTGTTCCTGAGCTTTCTTGAAATGGGCTGACAGCATGTTCAAGGAAACGCTGCGGAAGTCGTTGACTGAAGAAGAAGAAGAAGCAACAAATACTATTTGGAATCAAGGTAGCTATTACTGCACACTTAACAATGGGGAAGGAAAATGCTACTGGCAAGTAGACTCAAGACCAGAAGTAGACTCAGATGGGAAATCAGAACAGGAAGAAGGGGTTCCTCTTTCTCAACACTATTTATTAGGTTTTTATCCCACCTTATTATAAGTAACTCAAGGCACAACAACAATCACGAAAGGTGTGTTGGATTAAGTCAGAGTGATTGGTCCTGTCACCCAGCTAGCTTTCCTGCCTAAGTGGGGACTAGAAGTCAATGTCTCCTGGTTTTTATACCAGACTGTTCCAATTTATTTTAGGGGGAACAAACACAATAAATGCAGAGACAATCTTCTCTACATTTCATCTACTGTAGTCCTAAAGTGTTTGTAACACTTCAAATCAATTTTGGCTCCTGGTTACACACACCCACCCATAGAGATGTCTATGAAGTTTTCTTAGCAACATTTTTTTTTTAAATAGTTTGCTCGTTTGCTTCTTGGGCTAGCAGATAAGAACTGGTCTCAAGTCCCCCAGCTGGCTTATGCCTAAGGTGGGACTAAAATTCAACAATTCTTATTTGGTTCCTGTAAACCACTACATCAAACTCGCTCTGCAAGCAGTTTGTAACTCTCATATATTTATTAAAAAGAGAAGTTGTTAGTCCTAGCAATAGCAGCAATTGCCAGATTCTTGTTCTTCTCTCCAGTTATGATTCTGGAAGTTTAGCATTTCCACAGATAGATTTTTTCAGAAGATTTGTAAGAAATTTCCCTTAGAGCCTCATCATAGGTGTGTTACTGCACAGGTAGCTTCTATAACACTAATGTAGTTGCCCCTCCAAACCACACTTATGTAATCCATTTTATGTAATCTATACAGAGGAACCATTTTATGCACTAGGACAAGATGGACTTGAAACTCATTAACCTTAAAATGCTAGATTCATTATGAAAAAGGGAAATGTCCAAGCAACTGCTTCAACTGCTTCCTCATTTAAAATTTAAAATGATAACAGCATTATGTAAACATTACTTTGGAGAACCTGGCATTGCAAAGGATGTCATTGCTCAAGTCCCACCTCCTACAATATTAGTCAAGATTTATTGATGCTTGTGTTAACACAATGTAATTTATATTTGCACAAATCTTGAGCCATAAACTTTCATGGATCACAGTCAACACTAACACAATCTTTATGTCATAGTAAAGTGTGTTTTAAAGGTGTTGTAAAATTAATTCTCAAATAATTCCCAACCAAATAATCCCATGTAATTGAGAGCTCCCTAATACGAAGGAACCATTATCGTTGGGCACATCTTTCTTTGGAATCTGACTCATCTCCAGGTAATTGCAACAGTAGCTAGAAATAAATGATTTCTCAATATAAAAGTCTCTTTAGTTGATTATGATGATAACAATGCTAAACCTATAATTATTGTTGAATAAAAGCAATTAAAAAGCATTAGTATAAATTAGTAGAAATGTACAGGTAGTCCTCAATTTAATTTGGTGATTGTTCAAAGTTATAACATCATAAATTGCAGCATCCCCATTGTCATGTGATCAAAATTCTGATGCTTGACAACTGGCACATATTTATGCCAGGGTAATGTGATCTTCACCTTCCTAGTTGGCTTCCAACAAGCAAAATTGGGGGGCAGGAGGGGGGCAACTAGATTTGTTTAATGGTTGTGTGATTCACTTAACAACTGCAGCGATTTGCTTAAAAACCAAAATTGAGTACAACTCCCTTAACAAACACATTGCTTAGCAACAGAAATCCTGATCCGAGTTATGGTCATCTGCATCCACTTGTACAGGAGGACAAATTTGGGAAAACCTGGCTTTATATGTTCATGGTAATAACAACTGTCCATTCAACACACTCAAATTCCTTTTGGGGATGCAGAACCAGCAACTTTTCTTCTTTGCACTTACCACATTGAACGATACTCCGGAATCGAATATCACAAGCTGGTCCAATTCCATGAACAACAAAAACTAAATGATCAATTTGCGTTGGTTCCCCTGAAACAAACAATCAAGAACCTACTCAGTGTGTTGTTCCAAAAAGGTATCAAATATTATTATATCTAGAAAGTCTTGTTTTTTTTGCAAATTAAAAATGCTGGAACTACATTAAACATTTGATAATATTCAAGCTTATTCCAGTTGATATTATTTTTACAATGGAGTAGAATGGAACAGAAGGGGATGGGGTTGGGACAGAATAGAATGGAACAGAACGGAACAGAACAACTTCATTTGGCCAAGTGTAATTGCACACACAAGGAATTTGTATCCAGTGCAGACTCTCTGTTTACATGCAAAACAACAAAATAATCAATCAATTACAATAGAGCTGGGAGGGACCTTACAGGTCTTCTAGTCCAGCCCCCTACTCAAGCAGGACACCCTATACGATTTCAGACAAGAGACTGTCCAGGCTCTTCTTAAAAACCTCCAGTGATGAAGCACCCACAACTTCTGAAGGCAAGCTGTTCCATTGGTTAATTGTCCTCACTGTTAGGAAGTTTCTCCTTTAATTCTAGGTTGCTTCTCTCCTTGATTACTTCCTATCCATTGTTGCTTATCCTGCCCTGTGGTGCTTTTGAAAATAAATTGACCTGCTCTTCTTTGTGGCAGCCTCTCAAATACTGTAATACTGCTATCATTTCCCCCCAGTCCTTCTTTTCTCTGGACTAGCCAAATCCAAATCCTGCAACTGTTCTTCATATGTTTTAATCTCCAGGCCTTTAATTATCTTAATTGCTCTTCTTTGCAGTTTTCCAAAGTATCAACATCTTTTTTGTAATGTGGTGAACAAAACTGGATGCAATATTCCAGATGTGGTCTTACTAAGGATTTATAAAGTGGTACTGATACTTCACATAATTTTGATTCTATGCCTCTGTTTATACAACCAAGGATTGTGTTAGTTTTGGCTGTTGCCACACACTGCTGGTTCATGTTTAAGTGATTATCCACTAGGACTCTAAGGAGTTACTGTTTTTAAGCCAGGTTTCACCTAATCTGTACTTTGGTTTTTGTTTTTTCCTGCCCAGGTGTAAAACCTTGCTTTTTTCCACATTAAATTTTGTTTTGTTGGATAGGACCCATTGTTCAAGTCTGTCAAGATCTTTTTGGATCCTGATCTTGCCTTCTGGGTGTTGCCTTTTTTTGCCAACTTAGTATCATCTGCAAATTTGATGAGTTCCCCTTCTAATAATAGTCATAATAATGACACCAAGTATATCGATGAGAATTATAATAGTAAAACAGCCATACTACATGTATAAATATACTTTGACATAAGACAGTCTAAAAATAAACAGTTATGCAGATTCTGCTGTTTCTGTTTCTTTCCTCTGTTCTCTTCTCTTTACTCTTAAAAATCTTGCTCAGAATAATTTTCTAAAAATATGGAATACTTTCTTAATGTTTTAGTTGTATGCTTCTAATTTGTGTTAAGAAATAATCTCTGAGAACTCCTTGAGCAAAACATATTAAACAAGGAAAGTGTGTTCCAAACAAAGATGTAAATGATTATTCACCATGAGGGATTTCAACAGATATACTGTCCACTCCTCTCTTCACAGTCCTTGGCCGGCCTTGTTCTGCAGGACTCACACCCCAGTCGTCTGTGACTGCTACTGGTTGGTAATGTACCATTAACTTGAAGGAAAGAAAGAAAAGTAAATCAGATCAGCTAATCTGATAACAAAATGGAGACAAGCATTAATAAAAGTCACTGCAACTAGGCAAAGAAACTAAAGAAAATCCTAATGGCCACACAGACACCAACCATGCAGCAGCTTTCAGCCTCCTGTTACTGATTATGTTGTGCTTTGAATTTTGTAGCACCACAGAGGCTATTAAGAGAGTTCCAAGGTCAGGTTATGAAACAGCTACATTATTCAAATATTTCTTAAATCCATTTAAAAACAGTAAATAGAATTTCTGCCTCCAAGTCATTTTCCAAAGTCTGGCAGAGCTAAAAATACAAATTTTTGCTGGTCTCCAAAATGAGACCAAAGAGCAATAGAAAGAAACCACTTGAGAGAGCCTCAGCATTCCACAGTTCTTGAGTCACAATCAAAATAGCTCAAAGTTAATAGAAACCAACCTCGACTTTTGGAAACAAAGCAACCTCAGCTGACCTGAGGATCCTTAGGAGAAAAAGCATCCTCTTTGCTCTTGCCCTACTAGGTTGCAGTAGGCAACTTATATATAGACGTTGCTGAACTACACTTCCCAGAATCCATCCCAATTGGTCATATCCCTGGGGATGGGAGCCATTATAGCTGTCAGGAGTACAAGTAGCCCTTGACTTATGACCACAATTGAGCCCAAAACTTCTGTTGCTAAGTGAGACATTTATTAAGTGAACTTTGCCCCATGATATGACCTTTCTTGCCGCACTTGGAAAGTGAATCGTTGCTGTTGTTAAGTTAGGAGAGTCACAAGAGGGGTTGACTCCAGGAAATAGCAACTGTCATAAATATGTGTCAGTTGCCAAGTGTCTGAATTTTGATCACATAATCATTGGGATCCTGCAATGGTCACGTGAAAACTTTTTTTCAGTGCTGCTGTAACTTTGAACAGTCACTAAATGAACTGTTGTAAATTGAGGACTGCCTGCATAGAAATCATTTGGAACAACAGGGAACATATGTAAGGTTGCTATTGGTGGATTATAGCTCTGCCTTTGACACCATTCTACCCAATAGGTTGTTTCTTAAAATTTCCAATTTGGGTATAAATCAGAGATTTGTTTGTGGATAAAGGATTTTCTGACAGATAGGCCACAGTCAGTAAGGATGGGATCTCACCACTTTTCTACTCTTGATATTAAGCACAGGAGCCCCCCAGGGTTGTACACACATGACTGTACCCCATTGTATAACACCAATGCAATTATTAAATTTGCAAATGACACGACAGTTTTGGGGCTCATTAATAAGAACAATGAATCTGCTTATAGGAAGGAAGTGCAAGGGCTGACATTGTGGTGTAAAGAAAATAATCTTACACTTAACACGAAAAAAACTAAAGAGCTTAAAGTTGATTTCCGGAGGAAGAGATTTACCATTGTACATAAATGGCGAGGAGGTGGAGAAGGTTGGTAGTTTTAAATTTCTGGGCATTTATATCTTGGAGGACCTCTCATGGACCATGAATGCTAACATGCTTGTGAAGAAGGCACAAAAGAGGCTGTACTTCCTGAGAATGCTAAGGAAGATAAATCTATCTCAGCATCTACTTCTGTCCTATAATAATAATAATAATAATAATAATAATAATAATAATAATAATAATAATAATAATAATAATAATAATAATAATAATAATAATAATAATAATAATAATAATAATAATAATAATAGTTTAATTTCTTGACCGCTCCTCTCCCCGTAGGGACTCGGAGCGGTGCACAGGGAAACTAAAACCATAAATATACAATCAAAAACATCTTAAAAACAAATTAAATAGTACCTGTGCTAAAATACCCAATCTAAGCTAAAATTCCCACTATACAACTAAAGCCCCATAGAGAGAGACTACCCCAGGCCGGCCAAGCAGAAAAAATATGTTTTTAATTTCAGACGGAAGGAGCGGAGGTCCGTGGTCGTTCTAATGTCGGGGGGAAGGTCATTCCAGAGGGCAGGGCCCGCCACAGAGAGAGCCCTTCCCCTGGGCGTCGCCCGCTGACAAAGTCTAGTGGACGGCACCCGGAGAAGTCCCTCTCTGTGGGAGCGAATCGGCCGTGAGGATGTATGAGGCAGGATCCGATCCCGCAGATAGCTAGGTCCCGAGCCATGGAGCGCTTTAAAGATGATAATTAGTACCTTGAAGCGCACCCGGAAGATGACAGGCAGCCAGTGCAGCTCGCGCAGGAGAGGTGTTACATGGGTAAACCTAGAGGTACCCAGGATTGCCCGCGCGGCTGCGTTCTGGACCATCTGCAGTCTCCGGGTGCACCTCAAGGGAAGCCCCATGTAGAGAGAGTTACAATAGTCCAGTCGGGATGTCACGAGAGCATGAGTGACTGTGCGAAGGGCGTCCCGATTCAATTGGATTCAGTTGGTTCGCAACTGGCGAACCAGGCGAACCTGGTAAAACGCCCTCCTAGCCACGGCTGTCACTTGATCTTCCATGGACAGCCGGGCATCTAGGAGGACACCCAAGTTGCGCGCCCCATCCACAGGGGCAAGATGTTCGCCCCCTATGGCCAGCGATGGAGTTAGCTGGTTGAATCGGGCAGCCGGAAACCACAGCCACTCGGTCTTGGTCGGGTTGAGTCTGAGTCCGTTACTTCCCATCCAGATCCGTACGGCTTCCAGGCACTGGCACATCACCGCTACGGCATCGTTGGGGTGGTTTGGGGTAGATATATACAGCTGCGTATCATCAGCGTAGAGATGATACTCTACCCCGAAACCACGGATGATCTCACCCAGTGGCTTCATATATGTGTTGAACAGGAGAGGCGAGAGGACCGACCCCTGAGGGACCCCACATGTGAGGGGTCTCGAGGTCGACCTCTGCTCTCCTGCCAACACAAATTGCGATCGGCCAGAGAGGTAGGAGGAGAACCACCGTAAAACGGTGCCTCCCACCCCGAACCCCCCCAACCGATGCAATAGGATACCATGGTCGATGGTATCGAAAGCCGCCGAGAGGTCTAATAGGACCAGGATGGAGGAACAACCCCCATCCCTGGCCCTCCAGAGATCATCGACCAACGCGACCAATGCCGTCTCGGTGCTATGCCCGGGCCGAAAGCCAGACTGGCGCGGATCTAGATACTCAACTTCCTCCAGGTGACGGGGAAACTGTTGTGCCACCACACTCTCAACAACCTTTGCCAGAAAGGGAAGGTTGGAGACTGGACGATAGTTGTTCAAAAGAGCTGGATCCAAAGAGGGCTTCTTGAGGAGGGGCCTCACCATAGCCTCTTTTAGGGAGGCAGGCGAGGAACCCTCACTCAAGGATGCGTTGATAACCTCTTGGAGCCAGCCTCGTGTCACCTCCCAGGATGCCAGTACAAGCCAGGAGGGACACGGGTCCAATAAACATGTGGTGGCTCGCAGTCGCCCACGTAACCTGTCCATATCCTCGGAAGTAACGGAGTCAAACTCCTCCCAAACAAGATCTGTCTCGTGGCATCCCACTGGGCCATCAATGGGGGCTAGCTCGTTCTGTATCTGAGCAATTTTCTCCTGCAGAAAAATCACAAATTCCTCTGCTCTACCCTATAGCGGGGCTTCCCGCACCCTCTGTTGAAGGAGGGAGCGGGTCACCCTAAACAGGGCGGCAGGGCGGTTTTCTGCGGATGCTATGAGGGTGGCACAATGATGACGTTTGGCCACTCTCAGCGCCACAATGTAAGTCTGTAAATGGGCTCTTACCTGTGTTCGGTCAGATTCAGAACGGGTAGACCTCCATCTTCTCTCTAGGCATCTCTTGCGGCGTTTCATCACCCTCAGCTCCTCGGTAAACCAGGGAGCCGTGTGACTCGCCGCCGCAAGAGAGGCCGCAAGGGCGCGACCCGATCCAAGGCTCCCGCGGTCGCAATATTCCATGCAACCACAAGGTCCTCGATCGGGGCGTGGGTCGGGGGTACAGGAAATGGCCCAAGCGCCGTCTGTAACCCATCCGGGTCCATCAGGCGCCTGGGGCGGAACCAAATTGGAGACCCGGGTTCCGCCTCCCCGCGGAGGGGGGTGGCGGTTGGAAAGTCGAGCCGGAGAAGTGAGTGGTCTGACCATGACAAGGGCGTGATGACTATGTCCCCTAAACCCAGATCACTCTTCCACTGGCCGGAGACAAAGATGAGATCCGGTGTATGTCCACCCTCGTGGGTGGGGCCTAAAATTAGTTGGGTCAGGTCCATGGCCGTCATGGAAGCCATGAACTCCCGAGCTGCCTCGGATGATTCGCCCACCGATGGCAGATTAAAGTCCCCCATGACTAAAAGTCTGGGGGTCTCCACTGCCACCGTAGCGATCACCTCCAGGAGCTCGGGCAGGGCTGCTGCTACATAGCGTGGAGCCAGGTATATAACCAGCACGCCCAACTGCCTCCCTAGGCCCCACTTCACGCAGAGGGACTCACAACCGGTAGTCTGTGGCACAGTGGTCTCTCTCGGCTCAAGACTTTCCTTTACAATAACCGCTACCCCACCGCCCCTGCCAAGGGCCCGAGGCTGATGAAAAGCACGGTAGCCTGGTGGGCACATTTCGACGAGGGGGAATCCACCCTCGTGGCCCAACCAGGTTTCCGCTATTCCTGCCAGGTCCGGCCCCTCCTCTGACACAAGGTCATGTACGAGGGGGGCTTTGTTGACCACGGACCTGGCATTGCAAAACATCAGCCTCAAGCCCTGGCTCTGTACTTCCCGACCACCTAGCAAGCGGGGGTTGTGGCACTTCACCGTATGTAACCAACGGTTCTGTGCCCTCAACCGGGAGGATAGAGATTGTCTCCCCTCGGACCTGCGTCTCCCCACGACCATCTGGATGGAATTGCCCTCTAACGGGATGACTCATGTTTCCCCCCTACTCACGGCTCCCTCCGCTACCCTCTGTCGTCTGCTGGCCTGGCCCTCTCTCTCCGTCTCCATCTCTATGCATCTATACCCTCCCCCCTCCCTGGTACCCCCTAAAACAGACAATAACCTAACAACTAAAAAACCCCTTAGACCACGCTTCTTCCACCTCTCCGGATTAATAAACCCCTCATCAAGGCGGGCCCTCGTTAGAGTGGAGGACCAAACCTGCGAGAGCGGGGACTCTCGCAGTCGCAACAGGTCAACTCTTAAGTACATGATAAAATTGATACAAATAGATATAAATAGATAGGATTTAAAAATATAAATAGGTCGCAATACATGATTTAAAAGGCACAATGGCAGCTAAAACGTTTAAGATGTTAAATATAAAATTCATAATTAATTCCAGGAGTGCATGGCATGATAATAAAAGACGATAAGAGGCACAGAGGTCTTGATGTAATAATTCTTATAGTTCTTATGATTATAGTTCAAATCAGGAAGTTCATGATGGTAAAAGTTAATAGTTCTTATAGTTCGGGCAGAAGGTTAATGATGGTAAAAGTTAAAGTTAAATGGGCCATGGGGTAAGGTCTAAGAAGCAGGCCTCAGCTGCAGGTCTTTCAATTCCCTCATGGCCCCTCGGCTTCATCCCGGCAGCCAGGCCTCCATATCAAGCCTCCACGCCGTCCGTCGTTCGCCCCCACTGCTCGCCACTCATTCTGTCCGGCTCTCTCACAGCCTTCTGGCCCTCTCACGGCCTCTGAATGGCGTCTCGTGTACGGCGTACGGCGTCCGGCTCGACTGCCAGGTGGCCAGGCCTTCATGCCGCCCTGCTGCTCGCCCCCGCCTCTCCCAGCTCACCGCTCGGTCGTCACAGTCGTTTCGGCTCTCTCTTACCGGCTCTCTCACAGCCTCAGTCCTTGGGCTCTCTCACAGCCTCTCTCTTCGCCGGCGACTCGTTCTTCCTCGTTCTTCCTTCCAGCTGGAGGCTCTCTCACAGCCTCCAGCCTCCAACCTCCAGCCCGGGGCGGCGCTCGGCGGAAAGCGCCCGGCGTCCGACTCGGCGCCCGGCCCAGCGTTCCATCAGCCGGCCTCCTCCTGCCTCCAACCTCCGTTATTCTCCGGCCTCACTATTGATCCTCCGACCACCCTGAGAGACCCGCCTGGTCTCAAAACGCTCCTCAGGTGGTCCACTCACTGGGTCCGGCCTCTTCGTTCGTCTCCAGGCCGGACATACCCATTTTGCTAGCCATTGAGCCTCCGCGACCTGCACGGGACTCAAGAGCCGACCGCCATCTTGCGCACGCGCAGTCAAGAGCTACTAGTCAAGAGCTACTAGTCAAGAGCTACTATCGCAGCACTATTGAGAGCGTCCTTACATATGGCATTCTTCCATGGTATGGGAGCAGCTCTGCAGCAGACAAAAAAGCTCTACAGAGAATCATTAAAACTGCCCAGAATATCACCAGGCTCCAGCTACCAGTCCTGGATGACATCTTCGCATCTCGCTGTTCGAGAAAGTTGCATAACATTCTCAGAGACTCTTTCCATCCTGCTTACAATCTTTTTAGACTGTTGCCTTCTGGCAGAAGATACAGAACAATTAAAACTAGGACCACACGTCTTCTGAATAGCTTTTGTCCCAGAGCTATAATTGCCCTCAACAATGAACTAAAGGGTCACCATCAGTGAGCTATTGGACAGCACTACTTGGTCTGTTGTGTGGATGTTTGGGTGGTTTAGGAGTGGGGATTTTTTGATGGGGGAGGGGCGTTTGGGGATTGTTATGGGTGTTGGGCCTGGTCTCTGGGTGTTATGTGAATTTCGTTCTGTGTGTAAACTGTGTATATACATGCAATGACAATAAAGTAAAGTAAAGTAGCTCAGGCAGCACATTTGAGTACCATAGGTTGCCAACTCTTTTCCTAGAATTTTGCAAGATACTTTGATAACTGAGTTAACCTCTAAAAATGGAGCACATTTATCCTCTCCTAACATGCCCCTTATAATTGCTCTCTCTGCTCAATACCCTTAATACAGGATAAGGAAAATATACTGTACCTATGCTAAGCAAGGTACCATCTCACTCTAATTTATCACACATTTTAATATATTTTTTTAATTTAATTTAATTTTAATGTATAATGTATAAGAGCTCATGCAAGACCTCATTCAAGTGCTCAAGGTGTTAGCGTTCCAAATATAATTGAAAGTTAAATCAGAGTTCAAGGCAGAGCTTTCCTCAAAGTTCCAATTTATTAAGAGAGACATGTTAGTACATCTGTGGAAAGCTCTGCCTTGAACTCTGATTTAATTTCGGATGATATTTGGAACACTGACATTAACCTGAATCTACTTTAAAATAAATCACCAGTAACCCTGGTACGGGTGCTGACGAGGGGTGCTGACTCCCAACACTGACCTGACCCAGTCAGCATAAAATATCAGCAAAGATGAAGATAGAGCCTTTGTAGAAAATAAGCCGATGACGAGACGTTTCTCTGCGAATCTTTCAAAGTACAAAGGAATTTGTATGGGAAGAAATTGGAAGATTTATAGCATCTGGGAAGATGCAGCTGGAGGGGGCTGGAAAAGCTAATTCTACACACATATGGCAAGATGATTAGAGCCTCCCAGACCAACATGTCTCTCTTAATAAATTGGAACTTTGAGGAAAGCTCCGCCTTGAACTCTGATTTAATTTTGGATGATAGTTGGAATGCTGACACGAGAATGTATACATAAAACTCTTTCCTTCTACTTTTCTTACACCTCTATAAACCACCAGATGTAATTCTAACATGAATTTCTAAGCTTATTAATTGCAACTGGAAAGCTTATGACCTTGGGCAATATCACAGACGTTAAGAGATGTTTCCTAAAGGAAATAAAATATCTCTTGGCCTATGCGCAGGAAAAGTTTCCTCTCCCAGACATTTCTTGGACACTCAAAAACTTATGTTTTATTATGTAAACTTTCAGAAGTTTCCTTAATACAGCTGAAATTATTAAGAACAAGAAACATTTTTCTTGGGAAGAGAAAACTATCAACTTTACCATACCTTTGGGTTATGTAATATGATTATTTCTCTGTTTGGAGATTCCAATTTCTTCTTCCATTCATCTAAGGTCACACAAATCATATAAGTGTCCTTCAAAAGAAACCAAAATAAGTTCTTTGAGAGTCAACATATTTTTTACTTTTACATTATAGAAATCTAACTGTATATAAATTTTACTCAAAATAATTACATAAAGCCAAAAGTGTTGCAAATGACTGTCAGTATCATTCTCTCTACATTTACAGGTCAAACAGAAGATGTCTGCAGAGACAATGGAAAGGAAAGGGAAAAGGGAAAGGAAAGGAAACTAAGCTTTGTTTTCCACTGCACTGCTCTCTAATATGGTGTTTGTTTCAACAAGACTGCAGCTACAGTTTAGAAAAATCAAGAGAACAAATTGCTGCATGATTTCCACCATATGCATGGTTAGACATAACAAGACATTCTTCTTCACTAATTATGAGAATTCTCTATAGAGAAAATATTGCTTCTTTTTTTGTTTGTATGGATTACTATTTCAAATGGTTTGATTCCACTTTAATTACTTTGGAAACAATTTATATTTTGAGTCCCAAAATATAAGACTTAAGATTTTTGCTTCAGCTTCATATCATTAGATATCAGAATCCACTAGTTAGATTTACATGCTTTCAATTTCCAACAGGAACATACTACAAAATGTACTGCCTATAATAAAAAATGTTTCAGTTCAAACTCAGCTGATGGAGGTAATTTAAGCATTTCTGAAACTATGATACTCATCCAGAAACAAACAAATTAGTGTCTAGGAATAACATACAACTAGGTGAGGGTTATCAGAAAAAAATTGTATCTCTTACTGTTACCTACGGTTATCAACTAAATTCAAAACAATGAATTTGTCCTAAAATGTCATTTCCTTCTTAAAGAACTTGGGTAGACTTATCCTCACTAACAAACAAATATCCAGACTGAAGCAGATATTGTAAGGAAAATGAACTCAAAGAACATAACACAGCAAAAAATTGGAATATGAGCCACCCTCCAGTAGATAGGCCTATCAAGTAAACCACATATTGTTCCTTGCAGTGTGATGGCCAGCAGATGTTAGGTTCTAAAAAGTAAAGTAGAAAGGCAAGGTATCTTACAAAGTCAAGACTGATTTATTTTTAAATTGGCATTTGCAGATGATACCAAGTCAACTTGGTCATAAAACAAAGAGAAGGGAAGCCACTAATAACTAAGGAAGAGTGTCCAATTGCTCTAACATGATGGAAAGGACTGCTAAGGAGGCAGCTCTCATACAATCCAAATATTTCTATTTGAAAGGGCTTCCTCAGTCCCCTTTGGATCAGAAAGAGCTGAATGACCAAGGACTAGATTACATTCATAACAGCTGATTCATGAATGTGGCCTCCAAAACCAAAAAGCTAGTAAAATATTTTAGAATTTAAAAGAACAGTCCTTGGAGGGATCCTGATTTGGCTCAGGGTAGTGCTTTTGTTGATTTAGTGATGCCTAGTTATTTACCCACTAGACAGTCATGTTGGTGCCATGGTTGGAATGCGGTATTGTAGGCTAACTCTGCTCACTGCCAGGAGTTCAATCCTGACCAGCTCAAAGTTGACTCAGCCTTCCATCCTTCTCAGGTTGGTAAAAGGAGGACCCAGACTGTTGGGGGCAATATGCTGACTCTGTAAACTGCTTAGAGAGCTGTGAAGCATTATGAAAATATAAATCTAAGTGGTATTGCTATTGCTATCACATTAACAAAATAAATAGATATGACAGCTCTTACCACTTGTTCTGTGGAAGAAATATTTTCTTTCCAGGGAAGTGAGAATATGTGGCAGGATGAATTTAAACTGGGAAAGTATCACAGAGAGAACTAGTACACAGAGCACTATGAGTCGAATGGAAATTTCTTGACTGATATTTATATTTCCAAATTACATAAGAGATCCCAGTCACAATGTCCCACATGATCAGGTCCCGGACAGTGTAAAGGGCATTCCCAAGGAATGAAAGATTTGCCAGAAATAAAAGTGATGCAATAAAGAATAAGACTCATGTTCTTAATCAACGTTACCTCTAGCTGTTCACTGAAGTTTTCAGGATATGGAATGTATCTGTTGTCTTTATCGCCCTTATAAAACCAAGTACAGCGTCTTACTTCTGATTCATCTTCTTCCCAGTAAACAGCATAACGCATCCTCTTCTTTAAGTGGACGTCATACCGGCCCCCTTCAGTAGGCACAATCAGCTCCTTGCAATGCTTGCCTACAGAACACAAGGGTTATTGTGAAACTAGCTGCTTCCTATCAATGGAAAAGGCTGAAACCAAACACAAAGTTATGGGTGTGTGGAGAACCTATAAGTCAAAATTCATATAACTGGCAACCATATTATTATTATTATTAGAAGACACATTACCTAGATGACAAAATGTCCAGGAAAATACACTGGATAGTATTTACAAAAAATACATCAGAAGGCAACTGGAAAATGTCTTGTCCCTCTGTTGTGGCCCATAGTTGGGTTAGTCCGCTCATCAAATCTTTTCCTTATGTCCTGGAAACCTTAATTTTATATACAATATACTATAGATTTCCAGTTTAACTGATGGCTGATCTAGCCTGAGAACATCTGTATCTCCTGTATCTCTGTTTATTTATTTTCATGCATTTGTGATATAGGGAAGACATGGACTCTGCACAGGGTAGAAAAGATACAGTTACCAGTTATTGATGGACTTTAGTTGCCATCACTCATGATCACTGGCCACACTAGGTAAAGCTAAAGTGCAACCAGATCCATTGCTAAAAGGTCCAAATCAACAACTTTATTGTGTCCTACTATATTACAAGAATCTCTCCAGACTACTTGGTTTCCCTTGGAAACAACCACATAAAGGTTCGTGGCATTTGGGAAGGGTCAGGCTTATGCCTCTTGTGGCTGAACAAAGGCTCAAGGCTAGTATCCCGCTTGACACATTCCTCTTGCCTAGACAAGAGTTTCTCAGCAGAAAAGAACTAGAATCCAACAAGATGTAGAGTGCTACACTTTTCCTTTAGATATTTTCCCCCAAAAGAATGAAGCTGAGAATTAAATCACATCAATTTACAACAAACACAATTGAAATGCAGAATTAGCTGCATAAAAATTAGAACTACTTTTTGGGGCATCACATTTTTACTTACTAGACTGATAAGCTGTTTCCAACTTCTCTGAATCTTGTTCACTGAAGGGAATCCATTTGTCTCTGGAATCTACTGTCCTGCAGTAAGACCAGTGAGGAGAAACAGGTTCATATTTATTGGCTGCTTCTGCTTCTACAGCTTCGTAGTAAGTGGATGAATTTGAATTAGAAGATGGAGATGCCTCTGTTGATTGTTGCTCTGTTGTGGACATTGTACTGGCTGGTACAAATATGAAAACAAAGCAAACAAGCCAAGAAAATATGTTAAGAACTTCATTCATATTTCACTCAGTAAACATTTTTGATTTATTTTTTGTGAAAAGAGAATAGTGCTTTTTGTCAAAAATGAGAAAGAAATAATACTAAAAAGCCGCAAATGAACCAACAGCAACTGCAGATGGCTCACTTTTTTAAAAGCCCCTGGAACCATCTACAAACATATAGATATGGACAACCTCAGCAACCTTATTACCAAGCAAGGCTGGAATGAGCAAACATATGTAACTTTAGTTCAACTGGTTGCACCCCTGTGTCTAATTCACATACCTTTATTGAAACTAAGCTAACAATGCAATCCTACACAAATATAGATGCTCCTGAGTTTACTAGATTGTACTTTCAAATATATACAAAATCAGCATGTAAATTGTGTTTTATAAGAACATAGAACAACACTTTATTTATTTATACAACAATTCAATCAAAAATGACTTTGATACTCAACTCTATATATTTCACATACATGTGGACTATACATCTTAATATATTTCCCTCAACAAGGAACATTTTAAAATTTAACATCTAAGGGCTCTACAAAAAAGGTGAACAAAGAACATCCATTGATTGAATTAAATTTTGGTACCACCCAGTTTATTTGGAGTCAAGTAACGCTGATCTGATTAAACAATGGTTCGTGTGCCAAAAATGTGTCTTTCATAATTTCTGTCTGCTCTTTTTTCTGAAAATTAATGATTAGTGTTAATTATCTTGTTTTCTGCTTCTCCTGAAGAAACAAAATTAAAAGATACCACGTGGTTCAGAGTTTAGAAACTTATAACTTCATTTGTAACAAAAAACAATGTACAAATAGCTCAGAGTTCAAAGTTTACATTACAAACAACTTTGGGAAGCAACTCAGTTACAAATCTCATATATTATAAAGTAACGAAGTAGCTAACCCTGTAAAGCTGTTAAAAATTTCAGAAGTGGACAGATTTCATTTTCCCCCCTCCAAAATGTATGTTCTTTTTTAAAGGGGAGGAGACAGTATTTATTGCATCTCATTTCTGGAAATGTTACATTTCTAACTGTGCAACTGTCTCACTAATTCAATTTTTATTTTTTGCCACTACAGATTATGCTTAAATTAAATCACGATTGTTATTTCTGCAGGGTCTGCCAGATTTTTTGGACCACCTCTCCCATATCAATTTGCTATAGGCTAGACCTTCGGCATTAATACGGTACCCAAATATCTGAGAAACTCCAGGTCTTTATGAGAAATCAGGATGTAACACACACTATGCTAACCTAGTGGATCACTCACATAATCGACAAATTTACAGTTTGCAACATGTGAAGTATCGATTTCCCAGTCCCATTGAAGGGTAGGCTTTCACTGGCAACAGCCCAATGATAAATATGGATAAATATGGAAAATGTGGACATTTACAATTCTTGCTCCCAGCTTCATCAAAGACATTGTGCTCAGCAGTCGCAGCACACAATGTGATGAATTCAGCCTGGAGAAGGAGCTGGAAGAAACATCCTTCTGTCACATTGGCATGTGCCCACTCCCAGCCATTGTTGATGGTACCAAAGCCCCATTCAAGGATCTCATTGGCCATCTTTGCTAAATACGGTTCCACTTTTTCTCCTGCATCTGATCCATCAGCTTCTGAGGAGTCTCTCCAGAGGTCACACCTACAACCAAGCCTTTGCCTACTGGATGACCCATGACTTTTCAATAAAGAAATGAAGCTGTTGGGCTGGCAGCCTTCTCTCCAGGGGTCTCCCTGCCCCCATCCCCATCCCCCCCCTTCTAAATAGCCAGCCTTGGAAATCTAAACCTGGGCAGATTTGGAAAAGACCTGGGTTCCGGTCCTTTGCCCACAACCTAGCTCTCAGGGCCCATGAAAGGGGGGGGGGGTGTCCCCAGGTGAGAGTTCCTGAGTTCCACCACCCTTCAAAAAAGGCAAGCGATAAATGTTAAATACCATTTACAAGGCTGAGTAAATCCAGAGGCATTTCTCCTTTCTGCCAGGGCAACGTTTGCAGGCATTCATAAAGAAAGGAGGGAAACCACAAGGAAAACCAAAAGGAATCCGCGGAATGGTGCCAGGGAAGAGCTGGGTGGTTTTGTACAAAACACACACACACACACACACACACACACACACACACACCTCCTTTACGCAGCATTTTGCCCCTGACAGCGTCTCCCGGGACCTCCACCCCATCCTCCAAGGTCGCTACCCCACATGACCTCCCCCGTCCTTCCCCAGCCAGGCGGAGGAGAGCCGCATCCCTTCCAACACGCATCCCTTGAACGTCTGAAAGCGACAGCCCGGAGAAGGTATCATTTCTCCTTCTTCTACCGCCTCCCCCCCTCCCCCAAGGCCACCGCTATTTTTTTCCCCTCTCTCCGGCCCCAGACTCGCCTCCCGGCCCCGGTTAAAAGCGCCTTTCCCCCCGCCTCACCCGGGTGGCGAGAGCCCGAGCAGCAGGCCTCGGTGTCCCCTCACCGCCACGGCCGCCGCGGCTACTGACAGACGCGGCGGCGGTTGAGGGTGGGCGGGCGAACGCCGGGCGATGGGCCCGCCCAAGAGGCGGGGCCGAAAGGAGGGGGCGGGGCCTCGGGTGAGTTTCCCCGCCAGGCGGCTTTGTGCTGAGGTGACAGCCGGGCTCTGAAGCTCCGCCCCCTGGAGGCTCCTGGCCCCCCTCCCCTGGCGAGGGTAGAGCAGGTTGGGCAGGCAGGGTTGTCGCCTCGTTTCTTCCCTTTGCGGGGCCAGAGCCAGTCCTAGGGTTCCGTCCAGGTTGTAGGCTCCACTTTCAGCCCCCTCAAGACACAGCATGAAAGCAAGCAGAAGGCTCCCTCTTGATTAGCTCAGCTTTCCTTTCGTTCCCAAGGTGCTTCTTCAAAAGAAAACTTTTTTGAGTTTGGCTTCTCATCCAAGAAGCTTTTTCAGTTCTGAAGTCAGAACAGAAGAAATGTCTTGGATGAGAAGTGAAAAGTAAAAAAAAAACCCCAAGGAAGTTTAGTTCCCTTTTGAAAAAGCACTTTCTGGACAGCCATGACATGGATGGTTGAGAATCTCTATAGAAATTCACCTTTCCTTTGTGGTAATTTTTTCTTCTTGTTTTTTTTGAAATGTCAGGGAAGAGTCTGTAATGAGTGGTTTTAAAAGGTGTGGAAGGCAACAGAAATAGGAATTTTGCCGCCATGGATCGCCAGGAGAGTTCCAGAGAAAGCCAGGGACCACTCCTGAGAAAATTGCCAAGATCTTATCCCCACCATGGGGATAATTCTACACTACATAGCATGGGGAACTCCCCGCAGTTTGCCTAGAAGAGTAAAGATTCTAAGAATAGGCCTGTCGTTTAAGAAGTGGTGGCATTCAGAGGCCTGCTGACCCTTCACATACCATAAAACTGTTGAGTAAGAGCTTTGCACAATGGGTTGCTTTTCCCCCTAATGCTTATAACCCATTTTAGGAAAAAAAATGTTTTGTGACTGATGCAGTCACCCACCTCATGGCTAAGCATGAGACAGTTGTACAGAACATAATTGGCTGCAAGAGCAACACTTCTAAAAATAGGAATTGTTTCTCCCAACCCAGGATCCAAAAACATTGGTTGTGCTGGATCTTGTTTAAGCAGATAACGAAGGGCTAATCTGAATTATGGGTTGCTTAGAGCAGAATGTAGCTTGGTGCTCTTGACTACAATGCTTATTTTGCCCATGTTGGTTGGGGATAATGGAGAATGAAGTCTAGATGACAGAAGAATTAATTTCTTGATGACAGCTTGACACACACTTGTAATCAGCTTATTATTGCAGGCAGATGGTTGTAGCTGATGTGCATCTTTGGCATTTATACATCTTAAAGTTAAAAGGAGTAAATAACAAAAATGTAGAAGTTGATCATATTCATAACATGCAACATGTCTAATATGTAGAAATATTGAGAGGATCCCCTTGTAGGTATAAGCAAAGTGCTGAAGATGGTCCTCCAAGATAAACCTTTGCCAGTAAGTCAAAGTTTATTTCAGTCAAAGATGAGTATAGAACAAAACAATTAACTGTTTAAAAACAGAATTAACCGTAATGGTAGATTACTGGGCTGATCTTTCTTTACTATCCATAACTTCTATGTAAGGGTTATAAAGAATGAAAACCCCAAGATTGCAGCCATTTTAATAGCCTTTAGCAGTTTAGCTTAACCCCTCAGTAATTTTTCTAACACTTCTGACATCAGGGTAGGACTTTGAGACAGAAATCTAACTCCCAGGGATGGGTTATCATTTTCTGTCTCTGTAAATAAACAGTACTATCTGAAAAGAGAGAGGCATAAAACCATTTACAGTATATCCAAAGTCTAAAAGTTCTTCCCTGGTCGTCTCTGCTGGGCCTACATAGGTACTTCCCTAAGATGAAGATACAGACTTGTATACCTTAAAGTTAAAAGCAGTAAATAACATAAAAAATGTAGAAGTTGATTGTATTTATTGAAGAAAAAAATTGCCAACAGACTGCAAATATCAAAAGTGAAGAATCCAGCCACCTTTTTGAAATTTTAATCAAAGAAAAGTAGTCATCTTCAGCGCTAATTCCAGGTGGAGTCATTTGATAAGGACAACAGAGGTTGGTTTTAATCCAATGTATACTTTATTCTGCTCTATATTTTTCAGAGACACAACCTTGTGAGATAGGTCTGAATGAGAAGTATCAACTAGATTAACATCACCTAGTGAGTTTTTGCATCTGGGGGTGGAGTTGAGCCCTTCTTGTCCAGCACCATAATTACTGCATCATGTTTACTGATCTCTAAAGAGGAATTATAATTGAAGGCAGCCTTCTTTTATCTGGTGTCCTTCAAATGTCCTTCAAAGGCACGAGCATCATTGCCCCCGTGCTCTTTTCAAAATTATGCAATGACGGTGTCTGCCAGGAACTGCAGTTCTACAGCATCTAGGTCACATTCCTCATTCAGGTTATACAAATATATATTTCTAGACCACAATTTTATGGAAACATCCCCAGGGTTTTAGGCTCTGTGTGCAATGCCACATTTTGTCATTCAACAGCATTAGTGTCCAAAAGATTCATAGCATGGCTTTTAACCAAGAATATGTTGACTTCTTATGCAGATTAATTAAATGGCAGGAACAGTGAGCAATGGTGTTAAGAGAAAATACCTTGTGTCAATTCATCTCACACCTCCAGATAAGGCAAGGTGTATGAAGTAAAAACAGCAGCTTCCACTTGCTGCAGCCTGGAGATATATAGCCACACCTTCATAAGATGGGTGTAAATTCATGGGCTTAGATTTGATGCAATAAGTGCCCTTCAGGCTTTATAAAGCTAAAGATCAGCAACCGATGAATGAATAGATGGCCTTTTCACTACACTGCCACATTGCATTACTGTTAGGATGTTATATATATATATGGATAGTCCTCGACTTACGACCATAATATAGTCCAACATTTCTATGGCTAAGTGAATCTTTTAAATGAATTTGCCCCATTTTATGACCTTTCTTGCCACGTCAAATCACTCAGTTGTTTTAATAAGTCATTAAATTGATTTGGTTCCCCCACAGACTTTGCTTAAAAGGTCGCAAAGGATGATCACATGACCCTAAGTCACTGTAACTGTCATATGAATCGGTTGCGAAGCATCCAAATTTTGATCGTGTGACCATGGGGATGTTGCAGCGGTCATAAGTGTGAAAAACGGTCATAAGTCACTTTTTTTCAGTGCCGCTGTAAGCTTGAACTGGTGCAAGTCGAGGACCATTTCTATAAAGTTATGACACCTAAAACAAAACTCCGTTTCAGATAATACCATGAATACATTTATTCAGGAATGGAAATGGTTTGACATCCCAAATTACCCTGCTGTATTGGTATTCTGTGGCAATTTCCATTCCAATGAACCAGCCTAGCCTTGGGCCGGTACATCCACTACAACATAACTAGTAAATAAATGCTAACCTTATAACGTAATCCAAATTGCAGCCATTCCCTTACAGGTACAGATAAGTCTTAAGTTTACTACTATACCATAATGGAACAGGAATGTCCATCACGAAGCGATATATACATTGAGTGAGCGATATATACATTGAGTATGGCCTTTTTTGTTGTGGTTGATCCCACAGTCCTTAAGCAAATTCAGTTTCCTCCACTGACTCTGCTTGACAGAAGCGTTCTAAGAAGGTTGCAAATGCCAATCATGTCACCCTAGACACTGCAATGGTCATAAATACCTGCCCGAAGCCTCCGAATTTTTATTACGTAACCATGCAACACTGAAATGGTCTAAAGTGCAAGGACTGGTCATAAGTCACTTTTTGTGAGTGCAGTGCCATCATAAATTTGAACAGTTGTTAAATGAATAATTATAAGTCAAGAGCTATCTGTATTAAATATGCTGAAGCACATCAATTACAAACCAGGGTTTTGCATTGTCTTGTTAGTGAGATGAAGAACAAGCTAATCCCCTTCCTGAATCGGGATGCCCTGTGCACAGTCACTCATGCCTTCGTCCTTTCTCGCCTGGACTACTGTAATGCTCTCTACATGGGGCTGCCCTTGAAGAGCACCCGGAGGCTTCAGCTGGTCCAGAATGCGGCCGCACGGATTATTATCGGGGTACCTAGGTGCTCCCATTTAACACCCCTTTTAGGCGGCCTGCAGTAGTTGCTGGTTGTTTTCCAGGTGCGATTCAAGGTACTAATTATGACCTTTAAAGCACTCCATGGCTTAGGCCCAAGGTACTTGCGAGACCACCTACTACCACCGGTAGCCTCCCATCATCCAGTACGATCCCACAGAATTGGCCTCCTCAGGGTGCTGTCAGCCAGTGTCGGCTGCCGACCCCCAGGGAGAGAGCCTTCTCTGTGAGAGCGCCTTCCCTTTGGAATGAGCTGCCCCCGGAGCTTCGCATAATTCCCAACCTCCCGTCCTTTCGGTGCGCCCTAAAAAGCCAGCTTTTTCAGCAAGCCGGCCTGGCCGGAACAAAATAACTTATTCATTTTAATTCCAAATTTAATTTATTTTATATCATAATGTATAAATTGTTAATTCATGTATTACTTATTGGATTCTTTATTTAATCTCTTTTTAACTTTTGCGTTTCTTATGTTGTACGTCGCCCTGAGTCCTTTGGGAGAAGGGCGGCATATAAATCCAATCAATCAATCAATCAATCAAACTTCAGCAATTAGATGGTCCTTTCACATGACAATTTAGTCACATTTTTACTACATTTCTCAATACTGTGTAATAGATGTATGCAAACATTACCTGGGAAGGTATTGAAACATCCTGAAGTTGTTTAAATTATTAACAGAAAACTAGACTGCACAGCCCAATTAATGTTGTACATATATATCAGATGATACTTTTTTCCAAATAGATTGTACTATAAATTCTTAGATGTCTCCATTACCTCCCTGAACACAACAAGCCACTCTTAAAAATTATATTGGTTAAACTGCCAACTGGCAGAGGATGTTTGTATGGATTGATTCTTGTGCTAGAGGGAGATCACAAAAAACAATAAAAGAGCAAGAGATTTGTAATTAAGGTAATCACTTCATTGAGCAAATTCCACATTTTGCTAGCTGAAACACTGTACAAATAAACCATATTTTGGTAGCATTACATGCATTCTTTGATAGGGATTAAGAATGGCAGTAATTGAGAACAGGAAGTGGCCTTCTTTAGTTTCATTTCTGAGCATTTGACAGTTTGTTTAAAAAAATATGATTAAACTTTGTAAGTTTACAAGTTCATTCAAGACAGTTCATTACTTTGTAGTAGAAAGATAAAAGTTCAATTTCGTTCAGACAGTATGCAACTGCAAAGTGATATAAAATATGAAACATATAGTACTTATCTATCATCTCTATTGTTTCTATCATTGAAGTCCAGGACGAAGAGCTATCTTAGTGGGCAAGAAGGCAGTGGAGCTTGGAATATCTGGTAAGAAGGAAGAGGATCCTCCCTTATAGATATATAACTATAGATATATAACTATATCTGCAGATAGTTATGCAGATAGTCATTTTATTCTGGCAAGATTCTGTCTCTAGGCAAACAAAAATAAAGAAGCTGCTCAGAAATAAGTCCACATCATTCTTGTTTTTTGCGACCTGACATCAATCTTGCCAGATGCTACTCTCTGCATAATTATAGATATATCCTGATCTGTTTGGGAGGTCTGTCCTTGCTCTTTTCTGCCTACCAGACATTCTGCTATCTTTTTGCCCTCTGTGAAGCAGCCCCTCCCTCCCGAGACTCCACATTTCCCTAATTTATCCTAACAATGTTATTAGGCAGATTCAAGCTGAAAGAAAATGTCAGGTTCCAAACTACTTGGTGCTATTCTTCTTCTTCCTGGTCCCACATTGTGAGATTTCTTTAGTAAAATATGCAAATAAAGTAACATTGCAAACGTAAATCAATCACAGTTCTCCCGTCTCTTATTTTATATTGTTTTCCCAGTTGTCTTTTAGTTTCACATGAAAGCCTCAAAGACTGCGCTTTGCTCTAGAACTGATGCAAATAATTACAGAACAAAATTTAACTGGAATTTCTTTGATAAGTTGAGAACAAGAAACCTAACTACAACTATCACATGAATTAGGTATATTTTTTGTTCTCTTTATGCAACAAGAAAGGCTTTCTGTTTTTCTCTTTTATTTAAAAAAAATAAAAATGTGAAAACTGAACATGATTTTTCTGTGAATGTTTCTTTCCTACTATGGAGAAAACTATGCTGTATTCTTAAAACATCGAGAACATGTGGCTTTCTTATCCAATACTTTTAATAAAATTGTTGCACAAATGTATTTAATTTGGTTGATCTGTCCTTTTATTTGTTGCTGAATTATATTATCTTTTTAGTGTATTTATATTCTGGTTTTATAAGGTTTATAAAAGCTTCAGATTTACAGCAGAAAAAGGCCATGCAATTTTTTTTTTTAAAACTACCAGCTAATGTTTGGGAGTTTGAGTTCATTGGACACATGTGGCAACAAACAGAATCAACTGGGCTTTTAAAATTTAAAGAAGGAAAGTCAATAGCTAATGTTACAACTAAATCATGTATTTTTCTTGCTACTGATATTGAGACCACTAGGGCACAAGAAACCAAGAACTACAATACTATATTTAAGATGTGTTTTCTGTATCATTATGTACAACTGTATTTTATTCAAAGCAGCTACACCCTGCTTTTTAACCAGAAAGACTTCCAAAGTGGTATACAAGTCTTTTATATATTGTATGAAGTTCTCACTAAAATACTTCTAATATTTATTTTATTATTTTAGCTATTTGACATAGTGTTCTTCTTTAAAAACTCTTACAATAAATACCTAAACATTAAAAGATGTATTTCTTGCCTTTTCGGACCATGGACCCACTATGAAGAGCTGATGATACAAGGTTGTAGCCTTACCTGACTTCCACAGGTATGGGAACTGATTATTTCAAATCAGCTATAACCAGATTAAACCAGAACATAAGCAACTATAAAATATAGTCTATGTCACAACTAAGCATTTATCAATAAATTCTACTGTCCCAAATCCTCATAATCAGTTCATTAGTTAAAAGTTCCAGCAATTCATGCATTGTCTAGGATCCTTCTTTTTATCCCATCATTTTTAAAAAAAACACACAAACACAAATGTGGAATTATATTTGCATAAGGGATGAGGGAGAAATAACATGAAAAATCCCTGGGTTTTGGTTGCCCTAGTGATACATGGCTTATCAGCATGGTTGCACTTGAACATATTATATCCCAAAAGATATTACACAATTTATATGACAAACAGGAAGAATCTATAAATAATGCACAGGAAAAGTAGCTAAAGAGCCAGAAGTCATGGCTTTACTGAAGCTGCATTGCAACTTAAAGATTTCTTTTTCTACCTTTCAAATACGGCAAGTAATTTGCTGAAAACCTTGATGGTCCAGGAGATTTTCTGAGATGTAAATCCCAGTCTCTTTTTGCCAAATGATTTCTCTTGTAGCTGGTAAAACTACACAACAAAACTCTTAAAACAGTAAGGGCTAGTATTTTGTCCCTTCTTACTCATTGAATGGGATGACCACCATACTAAATTCTAGATCTGACCCATTTGTTAAATCAGATCAAACTTACCATGCTTGTTTTTTTCTCAAGTCAAAATGCACATCCCCACTTATTGCTTTGGAGGTCAAGGGAAAAGCCAGAGACATGTAATAGTTTCAGACTGTCATTCATATTAAAGACCCTTCCTTTCCAGTTCTTCCAGTACAGCTTGGACTCTATGAACTGCCTCTTTCCTTGCCTGGCGCACGTTGTCCTGACCACCTGTCTCTACAGAGTCCAGTTCCAACAACTTCTTGGTCAGCATTTCTTCCAGCAACCAGTAGTCCTTGTCTGTCTTTTTACCTACAAATTCATCAACTTCTACTTCCAACTGTTCAATTCCCTCCATAACTTGTGCGATCTTCTGTATTCCAGGCTGCACATTAGTTGGAGACTGTACGTTTATTTTAGTAGCCGATTCACTGTTAATCACAGATGGTTTCTTATGTACATTATCATAAAGCTGGGGCTGTGCACTGTACTGCACTTTGGGGTTGGAAGGAGATGGCTTAACATCAAGCTGTGCTGGATTGTAGTCATTTGTGGTCCCAGAAGGCAAGCTATTGTCTTCAGGAAGATAACCATGTTGGTTAATCCCTTCATCCATTTGGCTAAAGGAATCCTAAAGCAGAAAAAAAGCAATTTCAACAACTCTAACAGTTCCATTTCCCCACATCCTGTCTCGAAAATGCTGCAAAAGCAGATCCCTAGGTGGCCAATATTGCCAGCCGACCTCTCTGCATATTTGTAAGATCTGCATTCTCAATATGTCAGTTCAAAAAGGCTTTAGTACTAAAGGCCACTATGGATAGGACCTGAACTTTGAACCTGTCAGAATGACATCACAATGTGCCATAATCCAATAGCCTAAAACCTAGGTGACCTTCTCATGGGTTCTATAGCATAGTAAGCAGTTTCCCAAAAAACAAGAATGTAAGAGCTCATTACACTAAGTGCTTTCTTCCTCACATACATACAAAACTGTCAACTGGAAATAGCAATGAAACTGTAGATGACAGCTACTACACTGAAGGCTTGTGAGTTTTAAATCTATCAAAGATGAACATCAACAATTACTTTTCCTATTAAGTTTCTTTTTAAAACTTTATTGTTTTATTGTTACCAATTTCTGCAATATCAAAGCATTTCAATTATGATCGAACAAGATTTCACCAGTATTCTACCCAAATGCTCTTGGTAAAATGTTTCTATATCAATACTTATTGAATATTAGTCACCTTGCTTTTTTAAATAGTGCTTTGCCTCTGCAATTCTGCATCTATATAAATCTCTAGATTTACTGTAATACCGTAATACTCCATTTTTTATAACATTTAAAGCCTGATCTGCACATTTCTAATTAAATCAGATTTCACATGGTACAAGTAATATAAATTCATACTTTGTTTCTCAGATAAGAACTGAAAATAAATTGGCAGATGATTTTTATTTTTAATAAATTTTGCCTTTATCTAGTCCTTTAAACTCCAAACAATTTCAGATATTTTTATATTAATTTCCTACCATATGTTAGCTAGCTTGGTATAGAAAGACACAGTATGTATTTGAAAAGGTTTATATCACTTTCTTGTATCTGCACAAAACTGTCTTAATTTTGCTCGGCTGGGCTTTTTCATTGCAAGTTAGTGATACTTTGACAAGTTTATTTTAAATTAAATTACTAAATAATTTATTTTGGCTCAGTGTTTTCAACCAGTTTCAATTCTATCAGACTTTCCTTTTAAAAAATTCAAAGGACGGAGAGGGAAGGGGGACAGAGTATGTGTCGTTCCCTATCCCATGTGGTACTGCAAATTGTATATTCTCATTTGTTTAGCTCTTTACAAATTAGCATTAGCATAACTAGAAGCATAGCATAATTATAGGCAAGGAAGACACGATTTAAAACAATAAAAACTATGGTATTTTGAAGACACAACCCTAAATTTTCAGTATATTCTTTAATATTTTGTGATATGTAAAAGATAAGTAAACTGCTTGCGCATTTCAAAGACATACCTTTGGATTGTTATTTGGGGGATGTAGAGAAGACACATCACTGCTAGACCAAGATTCTGCAACATACTGATTCCCTGGCCCTGCTGGGGGAGGGGGCCAACCATAGGGAGGCTGCATTCCATAAATGCCAGGTGTTTGCCAAGTGGCATCCTGGAGACCTGGTTGAGGAGGGGGCGGCCTCTGCTGTGGAATGTTAGGACTGCAATCTCCATACGGATAGGGTGGAAGTGGAAAAGCTGGGCCCTACAGGAAAAGGGGGATACAGAGATACGTTTCTTTAATCGCCCAGGAAAACTCATCACTTAATAAAACATTAAAAGACATTTCTAGTAGCAGTGTTTCCATAGCACTAATTAATACTTTAATAGAAAAACAACATTCCCATTATCTGTTCATGCTTCAAAAGGCTGGGGCTTTTTCTGATGGGCACATCTGATTATGGTCCAACCATGCGGGATGTAATACAGCTGAGTAAGTAATGGTTTGCCCGCCCCCATTTGCTTATTCTCATGATCAAGACATATGCCAGCACTTTAGAGTAGATGTTCCACAATATTTTTCCCCTTCTTTTAGTATTTGAATGCTCCTTTTCATTTATTGTCTCTACATCTGAAGAAAGAAGGACAGCAATTAAAACAGACAAAATAATATGGGCTAGAAACCAGAAAACAAGTGCCAGGCCTCCCTTAGGCATGTAAGCCACATGGGTGACATTGTGCCAGTTGCTCTTTACAGCCCAACCCACCTTTATAGGTTCATTGCTAGAGTGAGACTAAGAGGCAGGAAGATTAGATATGTTTGTTGTCTTAAGATGACCAAATACATAGACACACACAATGATGATTCATATCAGATATTTACTTGTGAAGGCGTGTAACCTGCTACCTGCCTCCTCACCATGGAACCTTCGGCTGGACAGTCTGGAGGGGGGTAATTCCAGTTTGATGCCGATGATGGAGTTCTATATATGCTAGAAGACTCTGTGGAGTAAGTGGCAGGAGGGTGCTCTGAAGAATAGTATGTGTTTGACTGTGGGAGACTGGGATATGGTGGCCCTGCCCTAGGAGCTGGGTATGAAGGTCCATAGACACCATTTGTGTAGGAAGAATCAATTCCCTGGAGGAACAAAAAGAGAAGCTATTTCAAACAGCTTGCCTAGCTTAAAGACAAGAATTAATTAGGCTATCAGTGCCTTATTCAAAGACAGTTCCAGAATTATTTGCTTAAGCAGCCCCAGTAAACAAAATATCATCTATTAAGATTTTTTGGCTTTTGCAACTTTCAGTTACGGACAATATAGAATACTGCTTGTAAAAAGCTAAGAAGTAAACAAAAAGACCAGAACATATCCACACCAGCAACCAACACCTAGATAAGCAGAGATTAACACCAGACAAACAATCAAGCAGAAAACAATACCCTAATCAAAAAATTATCAAGGAGAAAACCACACTCCCACTTTGCCAGAAGAGAAGCTACTATACATAAACAGAGAGCAAATCCTGCACTGATGTTACTATTTAGGTAATGAAATGTTTGCAAGCAAGCAACCAAGCTCAGAATGTACCAAGGATGCAGTAGCAAAAGAAGCTGATCTATTTATTACTATTATTATTGTTTGCTTGTTTCTGGTAACAATAAAACAAACTGACCCAGCTGAGAAGATACTAAAATCACTAATATTTCTATATAAAATAAACGATTTGCATAGAACAAGAAGTCTTGTGAACAGTGATGACAGGCTAATAAACAATTTGAGACAGATTTTACAAACCATCATTTAGGGCAAAATTTCAGGTCTTAATTTTTGCATCAAAGTGACACCTAAATTTTTACCCAAAATGATACCAACTCTCAAACCAGAAGCTTAATTATTCTACAAGAAGCGACATATATTGAATAACTATGGAAAAAGATTGACTTGATAAATAATAATGTTACGATGTGGAAAATAAGATAATACTGTATATATGTAATGAAAGGAAAATTGATAAATATGCTTGCAATTTTAAGTACTGATGCACAAAACGTTTGCCCGAACGACATGTTGTACAAAGCACAAGATGAATAGTTTTTTACTTGTTTTTATGTTAAAAATAAAAAGGTTTTACAAAAGAAAAGAGAAAAAAAAGAAGCCATATGCAGACAAAATGCAGTACATTATTCCTATTACTCTACCTGGCCTTGAAGCTCTGATCCAACAGGATATGGATTTGAATAGGAAGCTCTTGGAGATGAATTCCAGTAATTGGGGGCATACCCGGCATAAGAAGGCTGTTCCTACAGGAAGAACCAATACATTTAATTTCTGCAAATGATTAGACTCATGCCTAGAATATTTCTAGAATAGTATATAGCTAACTTTTGCATTCAAACTAAACGTAAGACCATCAGTACGAAGTTCAACAGAACATTGCTGGAAAATCTTGTTAATCCATGGCTACCAAGCTAAATTCAGCAGTCTGCTTGTAGCAACAAGTGTGACTTCTGTTGTAAGAAGATCCTTGTAGCAGAGAAGCCTCTAAAAAATAATGGCTTGATGGTGACTGTGTAGGAGTACTGTGGCAGCTTTCTTGTCTAAAGTATAGAAAAGGTTTGCCTCTAGTTTCATCCAAGATGTTTTTCAAATTCATAGGGTAGTTTTCAACCCTTGTATTCCAGAATTCCAGCCAAATTGAATGAGACACAAAACTGAGCTCCAACACAATCCACTAGGTGCTACTATGTGCTTTTTAGCAATGCTAATAAATGCATAACTTGAGTATGACTTCATTTTAGTAAACATGGAACAGTTTAATACACACACGCGCGGGCACACACACACACAGTGTTTTTCAAAAATTATGCAATTTTTTGCTCCAAAAGATGCATTAGGGCTTATTTTCAGGGAAACAAGATAATCAGGGTGATCAGCCCAGCTGAGCACCCCACCCACCCTGGAGCATGCACCAGAGGCAGCAAGCACGCGGGGGCCAATGGTGCCTGACAGTAGTTGCAGCCCACTGGCCCCTTGGTTGCCTCGCTCTGGGGCTGTGCAGCTCAGGTGAGTTGATTATCTGTTCAAGCAGCAGAGACAGAGAGGTGTGTGGGGAGGCACGATGCACTGCTGCCGGAAAACTAAGAATCTGTGCGCCAGAGTGGTGGGTCAGTCGCGGGAGGGTCATCTTCACATAGCAGGAACAGCAGGAGGGGGCAGAGGCATGAGGGGAACACAGGCAATCCCAATGCGCTGCACAGGCTGCAGGCAAACCAAGAGATACAAAAACAAGCCGTCTGTGGGCGACTTCCCACTCTGTCCTACTGACTCTTGGTTTTCAATGTAGCTCGCATAGTGTATCCAGATCGCATGCTCCCCCCCCCCCAACTGCTGCTTGGACAGGTAATCAACTTACCTGTACTGTGCGACCTGCAGCTGCTGCCAGATACCATCGGCCCCTGTGCCCCCGCCACTTCTAGTGCTAGCCATGCCCCACACAACTCTGGGCATGTGTGCACATGTGCACCTGGGACACACACACACACACATAGTGTGTACTAGGTCTTATTTTGGGGGGAAACCCAATTTCAGGTTGATCAGCCCAGCTAGGCACCCCTTCACAGGCACACACTCAATAGCCAGCAAGCGCATGGGGACCTACGGTATCCGGCAGTAGCTGGAGCTCACTGGTCCCTTGGTTAGCGCACTCTTGTCTGCGCTGTGCAGGCAAGCCAAGAGATGCAAAGATGAGCCTCCCATGGCCGCCCCAGTCCAACGCCACTTGGCTTTCCTGTGACCCATCCACCTTGTCTGGATCCCCTGCCTTCCCACCTCTGCTTCCACCTGCTGCTTGCACAGGTATTCAACTCACCTGTGCTATGCGGTCTGAGGCTGCTACCAGAAAACATTGGCCTGCACACACTCACCACCTCCTATGCTGGCCACACCCTTCACTGGGGCTTATTTTTGGGGTAGGGTTTATATTAGGCACGTTTGTTAAAAACAGCCTGGGGCTTCTTTTCAGGGAAATAGTGTGTGTGTGTGTGTGTGTGTGTGTGTGTGTGTGTGTGTGTGTGTGTGTGTTTTCAAGTGGTGATTGGCAGACAGGCAAGGAAGTCTTGTTTTACTGATGATACATTAAGACTCATAACAACTCGCAAAAATAGGGTGAGCACTTTATAGAAGACTCCCAGTCTTTTCAAGGTCGTATCAGGAAATGGAAAGAGCACGACCTTCCTTTTTCATAATGCAACATCATTTAAATTTATATGAACACGGAGCTATGATTAATAACAAATCTAAATTTTACCTGCAAAAATCAAATCCTGGGAGAGGGGTGGATGAGAGAATCAGAGCGTAGGTGAATGAAGTATTTTCCTCTACAGTACTTCCAATATTACATTTCTGAAATGCTTTACAACCTCTTAAAGCTTAGCTCATTTGTTTGATCATTACAATACACAAAACATTGGAAACTCTTGTGGTATTAGGTAAATGGCTATGTACTACATTCATGGAAGGATATTATAATAATCTGATAGGAATGATCTGGAAATAGTGGCTATATAGCAATGGTTTCTTCCAAGCAATGACTAAAAAGTGTGTAATCTTCAAATGATAAAAGCTATGAATAAGGAACACATCAGAATAATCAATGTGTATTCCAACAACAATTTAGAGGCCGTACGGATCTGGATGGGCAGTAACAAACTCAAACTCAACCCGTCCAAGACCGAGTGGTTGTGGTTCCCAGCTTCCCGGTTTAGCCAGTTGACACCATCGCTGGCCATGGGGAATGAAAATTTGGCCCCCGTGGATAGAGTGCGCTATTTAGGAGTCCTCCTGGATTGCCGGTTGTCCCTGGAGGATCAGGTGGTGGCCGGGGCCAGGGGGGCATTTTACCAGGTTCGCCTGGTCCGTCAATTGCGCCCCTTACTGGACCGGGAGGCCCTTCGCACAGTAACTCAAGCACTCGTGACTTCTCGTCTGGACTACTGCAACTCTCTCTACATGGGGCTCCCCTTGAGATGCACTCAGAGGTTGCAGTTGGTCCAGAATGCGGCCGCGCGGGTGATCATGGGAATCTCAAGACATTCCCATAACACCACTCCTGCGCGAGCTGCACTGGCTACCTGTGACCTACCGGGTGCGTTACAAGGTTTTGATGACCATATTCAAGGTGCTCCATGGCACGGGGCCTAGCTAACTTCGAGACCGTCTTCTACCCCATACATCCCTTCGACCGACTCGCTCCCAGGGAGAGGGTCTTCTCCGGGTGCCGTCGACCGGACAATGCTGGTTGGCAGCTCCCAGGGGAAGGGCCTTCTCCGTGGTGGGCCCTACCCTCTGGAATGGCCTACCTCCCGACCTCCGTTCCATCACAGACCTCCGCTTGTTTCGCCGGCACCTAAAAACTTATTATTTTCATCTGGCCGGCCTAGCATGATCTACTCCACACCCATTATTTTATAACAAATCAAAATTGTAATTTGGGTTTTAAATTTAAACTTATTTTAAGCAGGGTATTGATTTAATTTAGTTATTATTTAATAATATTTTGTATTTATGTATAATTGATTTTAAATCTCTGTTCGCCGCCCCGAGTCCCTTTGTGGTGAGATGGGTGCGGGTTATAAATGTGAAAAATAAATAAATAAATAAATAAATACCTAAACACAAGCTTAAAGTGTTTAGGCATACCCCAAAGTACAGTAATCTAAAATTTAAGATTCAAATAACTCATACTATATCTTTGATTTTATTTCAATTATATAAAAGTGAGTCAGATAGTAACACTAAATTCTCTAAAAAAAAAATCCTACTGGCATCTGAAAGACCAACCAAATTACCACTGCATAAACTCTTGTGGATCTCCATTTACTCTTATAGATGTTGAGATTGAGTTTTATTTTTTTGAAATGGAAGTTAATATGCTGCTCAAAATATCAAGAATTATAAGTACATACAGAAAGATTATAAAAATACCATCCTCATTTCCTCAAGGAAAGCTGTCTCAGCTACTATCCATTTTTCTTAAACCAACACGATTTCCACCTTTTATTTTATGAGACTTCTTAATGAATTGTTTAAACTTAGATATATTGGACTAGTAATCTTTAACCATCAGTATTAAATATCTGTCTTTCAGGACCTTTTTCACTGATTGAGCTTTTAATTTAAGTGGTGTCAAAACACAATTTGAAATAATTGTTTTTACATTTTTAATATCTGCTGGTATTTGTGATGCACTAAAATAACATTAGTAAGCCTATGCATGTTTAATTTAATAATCACCTGGGCAACACCTTTCCTTTTACACTTACAGACTTACCATTTACTGAAGGGCTGCCCGAAATGACTAACAAAAAGCAGGCTTTATCTTAAATCTCACTTCAGCAATCAAATTAATTAAATTTTTTGACTGATACTCTTATTCACAGCCCATCAAACTGTCCAAGAATGTACAGAATGCAAGTATAAATAGTTTGCCATCTGTCCTCAACATGGTTTAACTGGATGCATACAATATTTACTGTAGTTATTTCTTAAAATTCCAGAGACTAAAACATTTTCCCAGAACTGGAAGTTAATAATAAAACAAAATATAATGTGAGTTTTAAAACACATTAAATTTATTTCTATTCCAAGATTAAAATAAGATGTCAAGAATTATAGTAATAACATTGTATTGCTGTAGTTACATTTACTAGTTTCACTAACTGATGCTTAAGGCTATCTCATCTCTAATAGTCTAAATCAGGGGTCCTCAACCTTTGCAACTTTAAGTTTGAAGGACTTCAGCTCCCAGAATTCTCCAGCCAGAATTCTGGGAGCTGAAGTCCTTCAGACTTAAAGATGCAAAGGTTGGGGACCCCTGGTCTAAATTTTGTAGGACAGGGCTCCTCTTCACAATGCCAGTTAGCAGCACTAAAACTAATCTCCCAAGAAATAGAAATTCAGAACATACCCCATGCTCTTTAAGAATTTTCTAAGTGCTTAAACTATATTAGACAAGTGTTCACAGTTTAGATTTAGGAATTCTTTGTTGTTCATTCAGAATTTTTATCACTCTTTTTAAAATCCTTTGTTACAATCCTACTTTTTAAACTGATAAAAAGCTAGGTACAATAAATTAAAAATAGCTGCTTCAAAACAGCATCTTTTACACAATATTATCACAGTTCCATTTTGAACTGCTTTTTTTATTAAACCTAGTTGAATCTGTTAGCCAGCAAGTCTTTTTCCAATATAGGAAAAGCACCCACCCAGAATATTTCCTTAGTCTCTGGGCTCCATTTTTCAAGAATTAAGGTCTATACGATTTTCCTAGAGACAGACAAGGATGAAAATTTTTACATAGGAGCAAGAAGATGACATTTCATCCAGGACTTACCATTGTCTTAACTTCTAACCAATCCAAGGGTTTCCTCTCTTTTTCTTAGCTGAACCAAGGGAAGGTTTTGTTATGGCTCAGCTCCGGCATGCGTGCACTTGGAGGAATGCATCATCCAGAGTTAGCTCATTAACTTAATCATTAAAACAAATAAGGAGGGGAGGAATAAAGAGGAGACAAAACAGAACCAGCTTCGTTTCACTTCCTCCTCAGAGTAGACGGAACACACCAGAGCACGTGGTAACACTTCGGGGAGGGGAAAGCGCAAAGGAGGCGCAGACGGTGGCCTGAGGGGGTCAATTACGTAACATAACGTTAATAACCATGAGAGAAAAAATAGTAGGAACTGCACCGTTACCTGGGAGTCGCCCTGAACCGCTCTCTGCCCGTTGCCGCGGTAATGGGCACACCTAAATGGCGCCATGCCCCACAGCGGTGGGGGAGGCTCCGGCTCAGGTCGAACTCGTTCCACTTCTGTTCCGTGTAACCTCCTCAGCGCCGCCGCCATTACGAACTCTCAATTAGTATTTATTTCCCCCCCCCCCTTGTAAACCAGTGCGCCTGCTCACTAAGCGACCAATCACAACGATCAATGCACCTCTTCGGCTTCGATTGGCTGTTTACGATATTCCTGGATATGGGGCGAGCGGTAGGGTTTTGCTAAAGAAATAAATGCTGCTGACGTCAATAAGCGGAGACCGTTCTCTAACGTCACCGGGAATGATATCCAATCAGCAAGTCTGATTTAGAAGAAACTTTCAAGTAACTCTTAAAGCGCCAGAAAAAAAAGAGGAATTCGGATTTTTAGGACCCAGATTAGAAATTTGCCCCCCCCCCCTCTTGTCACTTGTTATTTATTTTACATAGCAAAATTTGCCTTCAAACTTTATTTCCGAAGATGAATATTGTCATGGGTGGGGCATAGTTTATTCCACAAATTGAATAACAAATTTGGAAGGCCAATGCAGAGTCCCTATCAAAACCAGATTGGGGACAAAACAGAAATTAAATAATATTGTACAGGTACTTGAAAGAGCACTTTAAAAAGATTGTTTTTATATTATTTTCTTTTAAACAGGGTTAAAATATAAATTGTCAGCATGCATTCAGTTAACCGAGTTTGCAATGGTATTTGAAGCCATTTTGACAGTTATATATATATCTGGAGGGTAGCAGGTTAGGAAAGTTGTGTTGATAGTCAAGATTTTCTTAGTCTTAACACAATAAGACAAATGCCTTTTCACCTATTTTATCCTTAAAATAGATAGCATACAGATACCGTACATATCTTTACATCAGTGATAGACCAGTGTAAATAAAAATTTAGCATTTAGCAATAATAAAATATATAAGGTACAAATAATGTATCAAAATTATAAGAATGTAATATAAAATACTATTTTAAATAAGAATTCTTAGCATTTGTAATACTGTTGAAAAACTAAGAATATAAAACAAAAAAGAGCCAGTTTGATGCAGTGTTAAGACACTAGGGAGATTGTAAATTCAGGTCCCACCCAAAGCCAGTTGGATGACCTTGGGCCACTCCCTTTCTCAGCCCTAGGAAGAAGACAATGGCAAACTCCTTGTGAGAAACCATGTCAAGAAAACTGTAGGGACTAGTCCTGGTAGCCATTTGGAGTAGAATAAGAGAAAAAGGATAAAATTATTGTGCAATAATAACCGAAGGTCACTCAGTGATCTTCAAGCTGAGTTAGGATCCTGCAAGCTTACATATACATCATAATTTTGAAACTAGGATCCATCATTTAGCAGCCTAAATGATGGTTTATTGAATAAAACACATTAGTTGGACTTCCACGTAACTGCAGACCAGAGTGTAGCAGGCTTCCCAAAGCAAACTAGGTTTGCACGTTGTTTGCTGGACCCGCTGCAGCCCAAATCCCGGGGGGTTAGGAGCTCCTGAACTAGGTACCCCAAGCGAACATGGGTCTGATGCTGCGGAGCCCATGGATCCAAAACGGATGGTCCAAGTTCTCGATGACCGGCGGGCGCAGCCGAGATGCCTTTCCTATCCCGCCTTTGATTGCGCTCAAGCCAGCCGGGCGCGGCGGCTCCCGACCCCTCCGCCCTTCCCTGGCAGCCTATTTAAGGGTCGAGGCCGGCGGCGCCACACTCCCTCCTGGGAACTCCCATGTGCACCAACTCGCCGCCGGGCACGGGTCCTCTTTTGTCTCCCCGCCCCGCCGGAGCTTGTGCTTCCGGACCGGGCGGGGAGAGGCCAAGAGCAGGTTCCGCTTCTCCCAGGGCCGAGGCGGGCGGCGGAGCTTCCGCTGCGTCCGGGGGAAAAATGAATTACATGCCGGGCACGGCCAGCCTCATCCAAGATATCGACAGTGAGTTGCTTGCGGGGCGCCCCAAAGCCACCCGCCTTTGCCCCCGGCGGGTGGCTTCTTGCAAGCGAGCCGGTCTTCTCCTCCTCTTCTCGGGTTTTGAACCAGCTTTCTTTCCACTTCTCTCCTCTCCATAAATGCCTTGGCTTTAGGAAATGGCATTGCACTCATTTAAGCGCCGCTGCTCGGCATGGCAGCAGCAGGCTGGGGTCGGGCCCCGAATGCTAAGGGCGTGAAAAAAGGGAAGAGACCCCCCCCCCCCTTTCCCCAAAAGAGCGGCACAGAGCGCAGCGTTGTGGCCGATTTCGGTTGGAAGGATTTGCGTCTGGCGTGGGTTCCCTATAGTAGACTCCTGTCTCTGTTTTGGAGGGTGTGTGGCGGATGCCTGGCCACTGTCTTCTCTCGCTTTCTGCCTTGGAAGTGGCTTGTGAAGGTTTGAACTGCACTTGCTGCGGGCTTTGAGCAAGTTAATTGAAATAATTGTTAATGGGGTAAGCTACAGTTGGGGAGTTTTGCATAAGGCCCCTAAGTTGTAACCCATAGTTTTAAAGCCATGGTCAATTTTTACAAAAGTGGAAGGGTTGAAGCCTGAGTTTGTTTGTTCCCTCCCTCCCTCCCTCCCACCCTCCCTTACCTACTTACCTACCTACAGGAGACATTGAAATATCAGTCAATCCTGTTTTACATTCGTCTGATGTTTTACATGATAGTTTCCTTCAGTGATACATTTTTAAATGGCTTTTAAAGACAAACATCCTTCCAGTGCTGGTCAAAAGTTAACCTGAACAACAAAATAGAGGCTAATTTATAGACTAGCATGTTGTATATGTGCAGTCTGTATGGTAAGTTTATGCTGCCCTGTGCAAAACACTGAACTGATTAAACCATAGTTTATGGTGTGTTATAAGCATAAAATGTGGCAGGCTGTTAACTGTAAAATCCAACATTTTAAAACGGTGTGAACTGGAGAGTTTTCACTTGGCTTAGAGCGATTAAGAAAAAGCAAATTCAAGCAGTGAAAATCAAATCCAAATAATAAGGCTAATTGGATCCCTGCACCTCTCTGCTTTTAAAGTGATCATTCTTTATACTTTCAAATATCAAGCCTAAGCAAAAAGTACTTTGATAGAAAACACACAAAGACAAATAGTAATATATTTTGGAGAACTCCAAGGCTTATAGACTTTCAGAACTGTAGAAAAGCTGATTGAACTCTCTAAAAGGCTTGCTTTTTGCAAATTAATGAGATTTTTCTCTTTTTTTCTCCTCTTTCCAGAGAAACACTTGGTCCTCCTTAGAGATGGCAGAACACTGATTGGATATTTACGCAGCATTGATCAGTTTGGTATGCCAAACCATTATCCTTTCATTTATGTAGCTTTTGATCAGGGGTGGGTTTCAAAATTTTTGGAACAGGTTCTGTGGGTGTGGCCTGCTTTGTGGGAGTGGCTTGCCGGCCATGTGACCGGGTGGGAGTGGCTTGCCAGCCATGTGACCGGGTGGGAGGGGCCAATTTGGAAAATGTGAAACTCACTTAACAATGGTCTTGGTTAGCAACCAAACTTTTGGGCTTAATTGTGGTCATAAGTTCTCTCTCTCTCTCTCTTTCTTTTTCTTTCTTTCCTTCTTTCTCTCTTTCTCTCTCTCTCTTTCTTTCTCTTTCTCTCTTTCTGTCTCTTTTCTTTCTCTCTTTCTCTCTCTTTTTTCTCTTTCTTTCCTTTCTGTCTCTCTTTCTTTTTCTCTCTTTCTCTCTGTCTGTCTATCTTTCTCTCCCTCCCTCCCACTCTCTGTCTCTCTGTGTGTGTCTGTCACTTTCTGGTTCCCCCCTCCCTCCCTGTCTCTCTGTGTGTCTGTGCCTCTCTCTCTCTGTCTGTCTCCCCCACCCACCCACCCAAGCCTCCTCAGCCTCTCTCACCCATCCACCGGACGAAGGAACCTGGCGAAAGGCTTCAAAGGCTGCCGGCTAGGAACAGCGCGCTAGGCTGTGCGACACCCCCCCCAGTCGCGGCAAAACTTTCCCTGTTAGCGCGACTGGCAGGGGGGGGGGTTCGCGCAGCGTAGCGCGCTGTTCCTAGCCGGCAGCCTTTGAAGCCTTTGCTTCAAAAGCCTTTGCTCGCTCGCTCGCTTGCTCACCCATCGGACGCCAGGTTCCTTCGTCCGGTGGATGGGTGAGAGAGAGAGAGAGAGTAAATACAGCCACCGGGCTGGCCAGTCAGGCTACTTCCAGGAGCTGAGGAGGTTTGTGGGGGGGGGGGGGGGAGGAGACAGACAGAGAGAGAGAGGCAGAGACACACAGAGAGACAGGGAGGGAGGGGGGAACCAGAGAGCCAGAGAACCCGCTGGCTGTATTTACTCTCTCTCTCTCTCTCTCACCCATCCACCGGACGAAGGAACCTGGCGTCCGATGGGTGAGCAAGCGAGAGAGCGAGCAAAGGCTTTTGAAGCAAAGGCTTCAAAGGCTGCTGGCTAGGAACAGCGCGCTACGCTGCACGAACCCCCCCCCCCCAGTCGCGGCAAAACTTTCCCTGTTAGGGCGACTGGCAGGGGGGGGGGGTTCGCGCACCCTAGCGCACTGTTCCGCCGCGCCTAGCCGGCAGGGCCCCTCCAAGTCAGCCAGACTAATCCCCTCCAAAGAGTTAAGGTGAGAGAGTTCGTATTCCTGGAAGGGCAGGCGGGTAGGAAAAACGCTGAATAACAAATAACTTCCGGGTCCACGGTAGAAAGGGATCGGTGGGGTTCTGAAAATTTGACGAAAGGGATCGCGGGAACCGCCGCGAGCCCTGAGAAACCCACCCCTGCTTTTGATAGTCCTTCGTGCAGCTAATATTTTGCCAAAGCCAGAAGTTCAAAGGAAAAAATGGATTGAAGAAAATGTGACATTTTATTTTGAATATACTTAATAGCACTTATTGCTGACAGTATATAGAAGCAGTTTGGTGTAATGGTGAAGACATCAGGAGACACTGAGTTTTAGTCCTGCTTTAGATGCAAAGCCAGTTGGGGTTTCTCTTAGCCCTAGGAAGGAGGCATTGGCAAACCACTTGGAAAAAAAATGCTAAGAAAACTGCAAGGATTTGTCAATGCAGACACCAAATGTCAAAACTGATTCAAAGCAGAAATTATCAAGGACTTTCCTACATTAGACTCAAAATAAATGATTGGGTTCTTCAAAATACGTTTGCCAGCAAATAAAGTTTTATTCTGCTTTTGCTGCAGGAGTTCAAAGCAATGTACATGGAATTCATTCCTCATATTTTCCCCTCCTCTATAACCCTGTAGAATTTTACTTCATAGCCTTTGAGGAAAAGCTAGGGTGCAGAAGTCACCCCAAATTCTCCCTAGCTTAGTTTTCATGCAGTACTGGTATGTATTGTTCTAAAGTTCTAAACCATCAGATGATCAGAAAAATCTGAGTATTCAACATTTATTAATACAGCACTGGATTAGTGTGAAATAGGGGAAGAGAACTGCATTCCAATACCCTTTTTGACCAATGGTGTGAACATCCCCAAAAATAATATCACTGGAACGCAGCAGCAAATAAATTTATTTTCGAAATCAAGAGTGACTTTTGAGAGCCAGTCTTTCCCCCCTTTAAAATCTGTACCTGGCCTGACATTGTGGTACTGAAATTCAGCTGCTTTGCCATGGAATTTGATATTCAGCTATTAGCCGTTAATTCAGGCTTTAAGTACTGTACAGCAGGGGTCTCTAACCTTTGCAACTTTAAGTCTGAAGGACTTCAGCTCCCAGAATTCTCCAGCCAGCTCCAGCCTTCAGACTTAAAGTTGCAAAGGTTGGAGACCCCTGCTGTACAGGAATACATAAAAATCGAGTTTGCTGCTGAACTCTGCCGTACCACTAGAGGGTAGCAAATGCTACAGAAGATCAAGATTTAGCCATGCCTCTAATTGGGTTTAGAGAGCTTCACTTGAACTTGGACAATCTGATTATAAGAATCAGAAGTAGTTTCTGTTCTTAGATTAGACGTCCATTGGGGCTGTTTATCAAGCTTGTTTTTCTTTGTGCAGATGGGAAACATCTGTAAAAAGAAAAATGGGCTCAGAATACCAAGAACTCCATTCTGAACGACATATAATCCCTAGTATTGTATACAACTGTTTTAGAGCTTAGGCTAGTTCCGGTATACTAAGAATTGAACAAAAATAACAAGAGCCAGAATTGACCCAACTCTCAGATTTAATTCAGAAGTCTGTATTCTTTGGCAGAGGTCCAATAGGTCCTTGTCTTTCTCTATTTTTAATTTTTCTTTTCTGTGCTGGAGAAAGTTGGAAAAAAGTTTATATAAAGGGGCATGGGAATCTATGTCTATAAGCAGTGTAATTGTCTAACAGCTGGATAAATGTGACAAAATTGGGTGCAGGATGAGAAACTGCTAAAAGAAATACTGAGTTTGAAAATGGATTAGAATAAAGGGGACTGCAGAAGAAAAGGACTTCCTGTATATCTCTGATATTGGTCAATGGTTGAAATGTTTTCTACTGGACCATTCTAAGCTGCTATGGGCATAGGACTTAAGGTTCTTACTGTGTTTACTTATGTAAGCATGCACGCAAATACAACACAGATGGAAAGCAAAAATCCACATGGAGATTCAATATATGTGTACCTTTACAGGAGAAAATGTGGATACCTCCTATGGACATTATCAGCAAAGGGCTTGGAAAGAATTTCAGAAGCCATGTTCTGTATGGTTTCCTTAATATATTCTTTAATTTTAATGGTTTGTAATCTTTGTGGAGTTGACCAGAGGAACAGAATTGAAATAATATATTGTGGCCATTTTCTGGAATGAGAATAAGCAGTGGTGTTCATATATTTCTGTGGCTCATGTTAATATTTGGCATATGGTCATGGAGCAGAAGTCTGAAAGGTTCATTTCTCTCCAGATGTGGAATTATTGAATAATGTTTGTCTGCAAATAATCAAATCCCACTAGTAGTTGGGTAGGCATATTTATTATTGCATTTGACCACATCCTTACAAGTAAACCTACAAATAATTGCAAGCGAGCCTGTACTGACATGCTGTGGTTTGGATTTAATACTGAAAAAAATGTTTTTGGATAAGCACACATGGTACATATGTTGGAATCTCCTTGTAGAAGCTGTGGGTTTTGTTTTCTTGGGCTTACACAGTAGTTGTGAAAACCCTGGAAAATCACACCAGGTAAGGAACGCTGACATGTATACTTTAAATACCTTGTTTATTCTTTTACTGTCTTCCTAGCTCAAATACATTTTTTCATGGCATTATATTGTACGAGCCCAGAGAAAGACAACTGCTTAACTGCCAACTGATGTGGAATGCATCTCTATTCCACTTTGCAAAATCTTTTTGACTTCAGATCCAATATCTGCCCTGGGTCCTTCAGATCCAATATCCGCCCTGGGTCCTTTTGTAGGAGAAGGGCGGGGTATAAATTTAATAAAATAAAATAAAAATAAATATGTACAATATAACTTTTTTTCTACTGAACAATGCCTAGCATTCTGCAATTTCATGCTGGCCATATAGGACAGCAAGCCCTTGCCCTACACCCAACCTGGAAACTGATGATGTTGATTAGTTTGTAGGTTAGGCCAATTTGGGCTGAAAGAATGGAAAACATTGTTCTGTCATCAGCATGTGTATTTTACATGTATGGAAATCCTGCACATCTTTGGCTAGCAGATGAGTTAGAGAGTAAATTTGTGTAGATGTCAGACTGAGTTTGGATTTGCATACCTCTGTACAGAATAGACTTCCTGTTGGAAAAATGAGGGATGTCAATTGTGCTTTTGATTTTGCTATGCATATGAAATTCTGAAGAAGGACAACTACTCAGTGAGTAAGCATAGAGAAATAGACAGTTGGGATTGGCAACATTCAGTGAAACTATCACTAAGTGAAACTGCAACTGCTGATCTTCCTTCAGCTGTCCTTTCCTTTACAGACCCGAAAAGGTCCTTAAATCAGAGGCTGGTGGTAAAGTTACTTTTACATCTTAAACATAAGCAGTTGCTAAATAAGGCAGTAACTAAGGAATGACTACCTATGGTATATGCTTCCTGATAGCACACCTTTCCAAAGGAACCATTCTTTGCTAAGACCTTATTTGTAAATAGCCACATTTATTTTTGTGCTCCTATAATCTCCTGATTACCAAACTGAGAAACTTTTGTAAATGGGCTTGTTAACACCTTTAAAAAATGGATTGTTCTCAGATCACCAAAATTGAATGCTGAATATTTAATTCTTAAGAATATTTACTTCTTATTAAGAATATTTAATTCTGACTTAACGTGGAATGTCACTTCAGCTAATTTGTTTATGACTTAGAGTATTGTATGAACTATAGATTATTTAACAAATGGTAGTTAAGGGAACTGTGATTTCAAGCAATGTGCAAACAGACACCAGCTAGTCTTTCCTTTCATTTCTTTGTTTTCAGTACCTAGAATGTAAGTGCAATCTTTCCTGTCTACAACTGTTTACCGCAAAGTTAGGGATCATTTTTAGCCTTGTTACTGGAGAGGTGAAAGCTTGAGATGGTCCTTTCTGCCTGCAGTGCCTGTGTTCTGCTCTTGAATTTGGATCGTTGAAAACTCTTGAGTAATTCAATATAGGTTGAGAGGTCTTTGGCGCTCTCTGGGTTTGGTCGTTTTTTTGTTAGACACTGATGGTGTTGCCTAGTTGGGAAAATGAAATGTTTAAAAGAAAACAACCAAAATGGCCCCTTAATTTCAACCCTGAGCTACAAATATTCTCCTTTATTGGCAATATAAGTTACAAATATGACAATGGTGTGTTTTTAGGGACATACCAAAAGAAAAATGAAACACCATTTTGTTTGGGGGAAAAACCCTATGAAGGACATCTAAGCAGTGTAAAGACCTCTCATTGAGCTGATGAAGATTCACGTCCTACACGTGGGAAGAAAAACAGAGGTCTCATAAGAGCTAAACAGAAATAATGCTTCTAATGCCAGACGACAAAGAGGAAATATTTGCTAATTAGTACTATTTGCTTACCTCTTTAGAACACAGTTGCACAGAAACACAAAGGTGGGACGTTGCAGCTATTCCTTTACAAGCAGCCACACATTTCATCACTCTTTCCATCTTTGTTTCCTTCCTTCTCCCTGAACTTTCAGCAAATCTAGTTTTGCACCAAACAGTGGAGCGCATTCATGTGGGCAAAAAGTATGGTGACATCCCTCGTGGCATCTTCGTAGTCAGAGGCGAGAATGTTGTACTCCTGGGAGAAATTGTAAGTCAGCAACTGGCTTTTCTTTTTTCAATGAATTGCAGGCTCTTGGAGCAGAATTCTGAGAATTGAAATTCTTACAGCTTAAAGTTGCAGTGGTTGAGAAACACTGCTACAACTTAATACTGAATTGATATTACCTGACCTAAATCGGGATTACAGGCACTTGTAAGTTGATCTGTCTGGAGACCACGAGGTTGGGGAAGGATTTCGATCTTTTTAGGAGTTTTTTATTCTTTAAAAGGTAAAGGTTTCCCGGTCCAGTTGTGTCCGAATCTAAGGCACGGTGCTGGAGCCAACATTGTCCCAAAGACATTTTCAGTGGTCCTTTGTCCAGAATGGCTAAATACCAAAGGTGCACAGAATACTGAAGTGGTACCTGTCTTCTTGAATTTGCATACTTTTAAACTTCTAGGTGGACGGGAGCTCACCCTGTTGCATGGAGCTTGGGTCGCAAACTCAGGCTGTCAGCTCGCCAGCTGACAAGCTCAGCATCTTTAACAACTGAGTAATCCCTGCCCCCTCCATTTTGCTTTATTTTATTCTTTATTGAATGATAAATGGTTTCTTTTGGTGCCTTTTTAAATTGAGAATTGTTTGATAATGTGGACTAGAACAGAGGCACTAAACATGCCTGTACAAATTCACAGCTTATGTGTTTTGTGTCTCAGAGGGAGGAAGTTGCTGTTTCTTCCTAATTTTAAGCCCTGAAGTATTGACTCTTTTTCTACTGCAGGACCTGGAAAAGGAAAGTGACACCCCTTTGCAGCAAGTCTCGATAGAGGAAATCTTGGAAATTCAACGGGTAGAGCAGCAAACGAAACAAGAATCAGACAAGTTAAAAATGCAAGCGTTGAAGGAGCGGGGCCTCTCCATTCCAAGAGCTGATACATTAGACGAATACTAAGTATTTACCTGAACTGTCTCCCAAAGATTGAGGGGACTGTGTACTGAAGTGCCCAAGTGACAACTATTTTTTTTTATTATTATTATTATTTCAGATTCCTTCCCCTCCTGCTCCCCCAGTGCAGAAAACAGTTGGATCACCATGACATAAACTGTAGTTCTTCCCACTTCACGGGAAAAAAAACATTATTTTTGAAGATTGAATATAATCCAGCATGACGAAGCAATTGTAAAAGAGAAGGCTGGTTAGGACGTTTTGTTTATTTTATTTTTTTTATTACAGGGATGACTTCTGGAAGAAGTGGGGAAGTAACCCTCTCTAACCTGTAAATAAAAGGTGATTCTAAACATTGCCGTAAGCCAAGGTGGAAGCACTGCTGAAAATTTGTCTTTTTTCTTTTTTAGTCACCAGGGCATTTTTTTAGGGAAATGACAGAAAAACACTTGTCTTCTGAACTGGGCTGATGGAAACTTTAAAACCCTCAAATAGGAGGGAGAAGGTTTGACAGAAACATCTGAGGAGTTTTTGTTTGTGAAAAGTTCTTGATGGCCTCTGAGCTTGGTTGTTTGCTTGCAGATGTTTCAGTACTGAACCAGGTAACATCCATCATTGATGAAGATGTAACATCTGCAAATAATTATCGGTGCTTAGGTATTACCAATAATTCCATAGTTAACCCTGAGCTACAGATATTCTCTTTTGTTGCTCTATCTGTAAAATGGCTTCCAGAATTGGAAGGGACCTTGGAGATTTTCTAGTCCAATCTCTGCTCAGGTAGGAAGTCCTACTATTTCAGACAAATTGGTTGTCCAGTGTTGTCTTAAAAGTTTCCAGTGATGGCGCATCCACAACTTCTGGAAGTGAAACCATTCTATTGATTAATTGTTCTTGTGAAGAAATTACTCCTTAGTTCTAGGTTGGTTCTCTTCTTGATAAACTTCCATCTGTTATGTCTTGTCCTGCCCTCAGGTGCTTTGGAGAATAGGTCATCCTCTCTTCTCTGTGACAGCCCCTCAAATATGGGAAGACTGCTATCACGTCACCCCTATCCTTCATTAGGCAGTATGTACCCAATTCCTGCAACCATTGTTCCTAAGATTTAGCCTCCAGAACCCTAATTATCTTTGTTGCTTTTCTCTGCACTCTTTCTAGAGTCTCAACATCTCTTTTGTACTGTGGCAACCAAAATGAAAATGCAGTTGTGTAGACAGCCATTTAACAGAAAGCAAGAAGTAACATTGTTCCTGCCATTTCTTCTAGTCCTCAAGAATAATCCCCATTCTTATTTTCTTGGCAATTGAGCTCACTTTCAAACAACGGCAGGTTTCTGTTCCTTCCCTTACTGTATCTTGAGAAGACCCAGGAGCACTTTTAAAAAAAACAAAAGTAAATACTAGAATTGGCATGTCACGGCTGGTAGGGCAGAGACTTCAGCAAAGCCAAAAACTGATTTTACGTGAGAAAACTGACATCTCCCAGTCTGTTTCTTGGTGCAGCAAACAATGAGTGTCTACTTGAAAGTTGTAGTTTTTGGTTTCTAAAGACCAGTCATAATTAATCTGCAGAAGTAGCCTGAGAATAAGGTCTTTAGGAAGCAAAATGCATTATTTTCCTTAAGCAGTGACCAAGATGTGACCCACAGGGCAATATTGATGGCAAAGGACCTTTTGGGGTTGAGATAGGACGGAAATTCCTTTTTAAGTTTTTTACAGCCAAACAGCGAACTTGTTCTTTGCTTCTCAATTTACTTTATGGTAATTTAGCTGATGCCTAATAGCCTCGAATGCCCTCTGAATGGAACGGAAAAGATAAATGAATAATATATAAGCTGCCAGTGTGGAGTCCTGCCCACTTTTGTCTGTGATAGTTACAAACATACACCCACAAGTTAAAAAGAGAAAGTCCACAGGGGGAAGTCAAGCAGCCTGGAAACCTGCTTCTGACTTGTTGTATATTGAAGAGGCTTCCTGTAGCCATAGATCTCGGGCTGCTGTTTTAGGCTATATGGTAATTATAGGTTAGTTGATTTCTGTGCCCAACCAAAAATCAGACAAGCTAAAACAATTCTGCATGCCATGGGGCCAAATGTATCCATTTCCCCAAACCCTGGCTTTTGTTTTACAAATTGCGCACTTCTTCATTAGCTTAGTTTACTTCTCTGCTTCTCAAGAGTGTAATGCAGTGTTTCTCAATCTTGGCGACTTTAAGTCTGTGCTGGCTGGGGGATTCTGGGAGTTGAAGTCCAAAGGACTTAAAGTCGCCAAGGTTGAGAAACACTGGTGTAATGCATTAATTTTCCTTCCTCCCCCCTTGTCATTTCAACTTAGTAGGAAAAAAGAAAGGGGTATTCCCTTTGTATTACTATCATTGTATTTAAGGGATTCAACTTTAAAAAAATCCTAGTTCAGACTGAAAAAGCTGCTAACTCATTAACCATGGTTTGCCCATTGAATCTGTAAGGACCCATTGAACCATCTACTTGTGCTTGTGAACCAGCAAGTTCATAATAGAATCTTGATCGATCCCATATCTAGTAAGTTATCCTCAATTCATTCCTTACAAATTGGCCTATTGTTCAAGAGCTCACTGGTATCTAACTATAATACCTTGACAGCATTGTAGTAAAGGTGTGTTATGGCAAGCTGGTTGTGTAATTCTGGGAATTCAAGTCCACACAGTTGCCAAGGTTGAGAAACACTGATCCATGGTGGTGAAAAATCAGGAAGAGCCTGGTAGTACTTTTTCTGATTTAGCAAATTTTGTTAACAAGCACCTGCCTTCATGAGTTGCAGCTCAGTTCCTCAGATGCATAGACTGGCGAGACTTGTTCTTTAGCATATGATGAGAACATCATAAAGAGAAGTAAACATAGACACGCAATCCATGTAACTATATACAAAACCTCTACAGCAGTGGTTGTCAACCTTCACAATGCCGCGACCCTTTAATACAGTTCCTCATGTTGTGGTGAGCACCAACCATAATATTGGTGTCTTGGTTCCTAAGACCATCAGAAATACCATATTTTTTGGAGTATAAGATGCACCTTTTTTTCTTCTAAAAAGAGGCTGAAAATCTGGGTGCGTCTTATACATCGAATACAGCATTTTTTTGCCTCCCGAAACCCCACCCTTCACCAAAATGGTTGTGCATAGCCTTATAGAGGCTTCCAGGGAGCTCCTGGGGGCTGGAGAGGACAGAAATGAGCCTAAAACAGGCTGTTTCCCCCCCCCCCCCCAACTCCCAGCAGCACTTTATAAGCCTCCATAAGGCTATGCATGTAATTTTTTTTACATAATAATGGCCCATTTTTGCGAAAAACAGGCTGGCTTTTTGCTCATTTTTGCCCCACTTTCTTCCCAGGAGCACTCTGCAAGCCCCCCCAAGGCTATTCATGTCTTTTATTTGGAAATAAATTGGCCCGTTTTCACGAAAAATGGACCGTTTTGGGGAGGTTTGCGGAGTGCAAAACCCTTTTTTTTTCCTTTCAGAAGGCTGTTTAGTTACTTGGCAACTTTAAGACTCGTGGACTTCAACTCCCAGAATTCTCCAGCCAGCATAGCTTGTGGACATAGCTGGCTGGAGAAATCTGAGAATTAAAGTCCACAAGTCTTAAAGTTGCCAAGTTTGGGAACCCCTGAGTTAGAGGGATTGATGAGAATTACATTGATCAAGTGCTGTACCAGCAGAAACAAAGTTTTAGGTGCCACAGCGATTTCCTTCTCCAGCACATGGATAAATATACCTGGAACATCTACCTACCTACCGTATTTCTCTCTCTCGCCCCCCCCTCTATCTACCTATATACCTACCTACCTTCTCTCTCTCCCTACCTATCTACTGTATTTCTCTATTTTTCTCTATCTATCCCTCTACCTACCTACCTACACTCTGAGGAGCTAAGGGTGATGAAACGCCGCAAGAGACGCCTAGAGAGCACTTGGAGGTCTACTCACTCCGAGTCCGACCGAGCACGGGTAAGGTCCTATTTAAGGATCTACTTAGTGGCGATAAGAGTAGTGAAACGGAACCATCTCGCCACTCTTATCGCATCCGCAGATAACCGCCCTGCCGCCCTGTTTAGAGTGACCCGCTCCCTCCTTCACCAGAGGCCGCGGGAAGCTCCTTTGCAGGGTAGAGCAGAGGAATTTGGAGAGTACCTGCAGGATAAAATTGCTTGGATCCGGGACGAGTTGGCCTCCAATGAGACAGGTCTGGGTGGACCGTCTGAGGCAGGTCTTGAGACCATATTATGGGAAGAGTTTGACTTTGTTGCTTCTGATGACATGGACAGGTTGCTGAGGCGGCTGAATACTACCACATGTTTATTGGACCCGTGTCCCTCCTGACTGGTACTGGCCTCCTGGGAGGTTACACAAGGCTGGCTCCAGGCAATAGTGAACGCTTCCTTGAGTGAGGGGTTTCTGCCGGCCACCTTGAAAGAGGCGGTCATGAGACCCCTCCTCAAGAGGCTTTCCCTGGACCCAGCATTGTTATTAAATTATCGTCTGGTCTCCAACCTTCACTTTTTGGCTAAGGTTGTTGAGAGTGTGGTAGCACAATAGTTCCCTCGACACCTGGAGGAAACTGTTTATCTGGACCCACGCCAGTCCGGCTTCCGGTCCGGGCACAGCACGGAGACGGCATTGGTCGTGCTGGTGGATGATCTCTGGAGGGCCCGGGATAGAGGTTGTTCCTCTATCCTGGTCCTGTTAGATCTCTCAGTGGCTTTCGATTCCATCGACCATGGTATCCTATAGCGCCGGCTGGAGGGGTTAGGAGTGGGAAGCACGTGCTGCGGTGGTTCGCCTCCTTCCTCTCTGGCCGGTCGCAATTTGTGTTGGCAGGAGGGCAGAGGTCGACGTCGAGGCCCCTCACATGTGGGGTGCCTCAGGGGTCGATCCTCTTGCCCCTCCTGTTCAACACTTGTATGAAGCCGCTGGGCGAGATCATCCGCGGTTGTGGGGTGGAGTACCATCTGTATGCTGATGATACTCAGCTATACATATCCACCCCCAACCATCCCAGTGATGCCGTTGAAGTGATGACCCGGTGTTTGGAAGCTGTGCGGGTATGGATGGGGAGTAACAAACTTCGGCTCAACCCGTCCAAGACCGAGTGGCTGTGGTTTCCAGCGCCTCCAACGCTGGCCATCGGGGGCGAGTCACTAGCCCCCGTGGAGAGGGCTCGCAACTTAGGCGTCCTCCTGGATTCACGGCTCTCCTTGGACGACCATGTGACGGCCGTGACCAGGGGGGCTTTTTACCAGGTTCGCCTGGTACGCCAGTTGCGCCCTTTCCTCGACCGGGACACGCTACGCATAGTCACTCAAGCACTCGTTACGTCCCGCCTAGACTATTGTAATGCTCTCAACATGGGGCTCCCCTTGAGGTGCACCCGGAGGCTCCAGTTGGTCCAGGTGCTGATCACCATCTTTAAAACGCTCCATGGCACAGGGCCCAGTTATTTGCGGGACCGTCTCCTACCGCATACCTCCCTTCGACCGGTCCGCTCCCACGGGGAGGGCCTCCTCAGGGTGCCATCTGCCGGTCAATGCCGGCGGGCGGTGCCCAGGGGGAGGACCTTCTCTGTGGCATGTCCGGCCCTCTGGAATGACCTACCCCCCGAACTTCGTACCATCACGGACCTTCGCCTTTTTCGCCGTTCACTGAAAACACACTTCTTTCACCTAGCTGGCCTAGCTTAGAGCTTAGATTTTAGATTTTAGCTTAGACTTTAGCCTAGATTTTAGACTAGAAATAATTTAACTGTATTTGGTAGGGGATTTTAAAAGTGTTTAGTTATATTTTAGCACAGGCTAGTTAATTTAATTTCATTTTAACACTGTATTGTATTTATTGTATTGTTTCATATTTGCCTGTAAGCCGCCCTGAGTCCCTTCGGGGAGATAGGGCGGGATATAAATCCAAATAAACTGAAACTGAAACTCTCTCCCTACCTACTGTATTTCTCTCCCCCCCCCTCTATATACCTACCTACCTACCTTCTCTCACTCCCCCCTGCCTATCTACTGTATTTCTATTTTTCTCTCTCTATTCCTTTCCCTACCTACCTATCTACACTCTCTCTCTCCCTATCTACTGTATTTCCCTCTCTCTCTCTCTTTACCTATATACCTACCTAACTTCTCTCTCCTCCCCCATCTACCTAGTGTATTTCTCTCTCTCTTTCTCTCTCTGTCCATACCTATTGTATTTCTCTCTCTTTCTCTCCCTCTCTATCCCTCTATCTACCTACTTTTTTTAAAAAAAATTGCCTCTTCAAACCTGGGTGTGTCTTATACTCCGGTGCGTCTTATACTCCGAAAAATACGGTATGTGTTTTCCGATGGTCTTAGGCGACCTCTGTGAAAGGGTCGTTCGACCCCCAAAGGGGTTGCAACTCATAGGTTGAGAACCGCTGTTCTACAGGAATATATGGCAGTGGTCTCATAACTGTATGTCTAGTTCATCTGTCCAGCCTCTGGAGATGTTTCTTCAGGTTTTCTAAGGAACCAGGGAATGCTCATTCCGGCTAAACTTCATACTGGTAGTCCTTGACTTACAACAGTTCATTTAGTGAATGTTCAAAGTTACAAAGGCATTGAAAAAAAGTGACATTGTTTTTCACAGTTACGGCCTTTGCAGCCTCCCCATGATTGTGATCAAAATTCAGGTGCTTGGCAAGTGTTTCATACTTATGACTGTTGCTGTGTCCCAAGGTCATGTGATCACCTTTTGAAACCTGAGAAGCAAAGTCAATGGGGAAGCCACATTCACTTAACAATCTATTTTATCCAGTGCAGTGATTCACTTAACAACCGTGGCAGAAAGGTTTGTAAAATGGGGCAAAACTCATTTTTTTTAACAAAGGTCACACTGAACAATAGAAACAAATAGCTTTTCTGGCTGAGGAATTTTGGGAGTTGTCCACCAGGCTTAAAGTTGCCAAGGTTGGAGACCCCCCGGCTTAAGAGAGCCAACCTTTGCTTGGCCAAACTTTCAAGCACTTCCCTTGCCAAACTACGTTTCCCAGCATCCACTTGGGAGTCATTAAAAAAAAAAAAGGCGGGACCGAGGCGATTACATAACTCTTTCGAACGTTGACACATCGGAGCCCTCCCCCCGTGGGTGTCGACGTCACCAGCTCGGAGCCCCGCCCTCTTGGAACGTTTTGTAGCCAGTTTGAGCGCTACGGGCTCTTTCGGGTCTCCCTGCTGTTTCCTGCTGGGGCAGAAAGATTCCAGCGGTCTCGCCTGGGCTTTTATCCCCTCGCGCTCCCACCCCGCTCTGCGTCGGCGGGAAGAATTCCCCTTTGGACTCGCTTTCCCCTTTTGGAATCTGCCTCGCTTGGGAAGCCCCTCGCCTCCGCCTGCCCATCTCCCCGGGGCTGAGCTTCCGAGTGTCTCTTGCCCCGGCCCCCTCCCCGGGCATGCTTTGCTGGGCAGGAGGCTAAGGGGGGGCTTTTTGCCTCAGCGCTGCTGACCCCCTCCGCCCGCCCCAGGCCACTCAGAGCTTCGCTGGCGCCGGAAAGCCGTGGGTACGCTGGCGGAGGGGGGGGGGGGACGGACGGACGGGGGACGAAGGAGCGCGGCTAAGAGGATTTCTCCCTTGCCTGGATTGCATTGCGGCGGCTGTTCCAAAGGTGGGGGAGAGAGAGGATCCGGCTTCCCCCTCACACGCCCTGCCGGATCTGCCTTCCAGCCTCCTGCGAGCAACCGGAGAGCCAGCGCTGGGCTGGAGGGAAGGGACACCTTGAGGTCTAGGATGTTGGCGGCCTCTTGTTAAAAAGCACCGGCCTTTCCAAGACGACTGGGAGGAAACAGGCGGGTCCCCCCCCCCCCATCGAGAACCTTGATTTTCGTCTCCGCTTCCCTCCCCCCCCCCCCGCTTCCCTCCTCGCCCCTCTGTTTTTTCTCCTGGGGGATTGTGTGGCGCCGCAGCATCTTCCAAGCTGGAGCACCATGGAGCTGGAGAACATTGTAGCCAATACAGTTTTACTGAAAGCCAGAGAAGGTAAGAGGCGAGACAGCGGCATAGGAGTTGCTATTGGGGGTAGGGGGGTGGGGGGGGTAAGAGAGGGAGGGAACCGGTGGCTGTTTCCGAAGAGCATCGTGCAATTTGAGTGGTGGGGGGGGGGGAAGTTGAGCCAGCGCACCGACTTCTGGCCGGCAGAGTCTCCGAATGGAGCTGCGTCCTGCAAACCAGGGGTCTCCAACCTTGGCAGCTTTAAGACTTGTGGACTTCAACTCCCAGAATTCCTCGGCCAGCAAAGCTGGCTGAGGAATTCTGGCAGTTGAAGTCCACAAGTCTTAAAGCTGCCAAGGTTGGAGACCCCTGCTTGCAAACGTGTTAAGGGAAACGAATAATTTATGGGATTTTTGCAAAGCCTTGTGTGGCTGCCCTGGGATTATTCACAACTCTTCAGTCATCGCCTCCTGAGTTTTACTTTCACAACTCTCCTGCAGGGTTGGCTGCTCTTTAGAGGTAGAGACTGGTCCATCTTCACCCAGCAAGACTGATAACTTGCATAAACAACCACCTGTACATCTCATAAAAGAACAGCCAAAGGGGTAGATCCAGAGATGTGGGCACCTGGTGGGGTACCATAGTTTAGATGTAGAACTGGGGGCAGAGAGGAATCTTTTGATTGTGATGGGTTCTGATCGACTTCATCTTAATCATAATCCTGGTTACTTTATAAAGTTACTTTGAGAGTTAAATCTAAGGGATATATGCAGTGCATTTTTTTTTTAAATTCCAAATGGAAGTACAGTATGTTTAAAATCTTAAAGATACCGTAGTTGTTATGTTCTATAGGTGTTCTGTAATTGAAATTTTAACTGACTAACAGGTTCTTAAACATACACACAACCTCTTTAGATTTGCAGGCTTACTTGTCAGAAATGCCCTGGCAAGATGCTACAAAGAAGTCTCTGTGTGGCAAGATGGGCAAAATAAAATGCAATAAAATGTGTAAGAGTGTGACTTTAATGATAGCAGTGAGGATGCTATAGCCTTTTTATGAGCCATAAAATCAAAGAGCAAGACTTCTAACTCCTAGGGCCCTTATTTTTAAAAAAAACTGTTTTAAATTAAGAATGTTGGAGAAAATGTTGAATTTGGGTCTAAATCCCAGTTCATTCATTTATTTTACCAATGGGAAGGTGAATTACCTTTTTGAAATAGTGCCAAAGTTCAGCAAATTAAAGGCTACAAAATTAATTGTTCCAACAGGAGAGAATGTATGTGGCTCATAGTTGACCTGTGGAATCCTTGATATTCTCTGAGTTTAGTTATTTTCTTGCAAACATTTCATTACATGACTTGCTAGCATCATCAGTGCACTGATGTTACCTAGTCAGATAATGAAGCATCTGCAAGCAAACTGCAAGCTCGGAGAGCACCACAAAATAGTTAGTGTTCTAAAATGTATTTTTCACTATAAATATCAATTTTATGCTGTTGTCTCGGTTAAGTAGATTGGAATAAAGAAGCCTACAGTATCTTGTTCAGAGCTGAATTCAGTTCCTGTGTGTGGCCAAGATTGAGATGTCACATGTGTTACATTTCCATGGTGTGTGTTGAGATATCTTTGCTTTGCGCAGATCGGTAGAGTCATGTTCAACTCTTTCTGAGCGAGTCTGAAAATGCCAAATAAACAGCGGCACGCTTCAGTTCAGTATAGACAAAAATACTCTGTGTGTATCTTCAACGGTGGTTGTTAGGGGTGGGAATCTCAGATGCCATTACATATCAAGACTGCATTGCCGTTTATGTGAATGAGTAAACGACAGGGTGGCCTTTAGAAGGGAAAACCGACGCCTGCATCTTCAAGGCTCTTGCAGTTGTTTTTCGGCACAGTCATGAAACTTTAGTGCCATGATGGTGAACTTATGGCACACGTGCCAGAAGTGGCACACATGGCCCTCTCTGCTGGCATGCATGGAGCTGCCCCAGGTCAGATCTTAGTGGCGTTTCTTTCGTGAGCTTCGGATGAAACAGAAGCTCACAAAAGAAAAAGATCTTACCTCTTGCTGCGTGCCAGTGTTGGGATGCCCTGCCTCCCATTGGCCAGCTGGTTTTCGGGTCTCTACTATGCATGTGTATGCATCTCTGCGCATGTGTGCATCCACATGCACACGCACCTTTCAGTTTGGGCATGCACATGCCCGCAGTTTGGGCACTCGGTGTCTAAAATGTTTGCCATCACTTGTTTAAGGCAAGGAGAGCAGGCCTTTATTGATGGGGGCAGAAAAAAGCAGAGAGAGACTAAAGAAAAATACGTGGTATAGGGCAGGGTTGTCCAATTTTGGCAACTTTAAGACCTGCGGACTTCAGCTCCCAGAATTCCCCAGGCAGCCATTCTGGCTGGGGAATTCTGGGAGTTGAAGTCCGCAGGTCTTAAAGTTGCCAAAATTGGACACCCCAGTATAGGACTTATCATTCACAAGATGTAATTTAAAGGTGCTCTGGCAAGATGCTACAAAGACAGATATACAGATAGTTCTCGACTTATGACCACAACATTTCTTTTGCTAAGTGAGACAGTTAAATGAGTTTTGCCCCATTTTATGATCTTTCCTGTCCTAGTTGTTAAATGAATCACTGCAGTTAGGTTACTAACATGGTTGTTAGGTGAATCTGGCTTTCCCATTGACTTTGCTTGTCAGAAGGTCACAAAAGGGGGTCGCATGACCCCGGGACACTGCAACCATCATAAAAGTGAGTCAGTTGCCAAGCATCTGAATGTTGATCACGTGGCTATGGGGATGCTAACAATGGTTGTAAATGTGAAAAACAGTCATAAGTCACTTTTTTCAGTGCCATTTGAACAATCAGTAAATGAATGGTTGTAAGTTAAGGACTACCAATATTGGGAGCTGCTTGACTATAAAGGTTACCCTGCTGGATGAGTGGATGGTGCAGTTAGGCCTTCTCAAGAGAAATTAGGAACTCCTAAGCTCAAAAAGGATAAGAAAATATTTCTTGAGAGGTTTGAATGCACAGCACAGGAAGACACAATTGAATGACGAAAAGCTGTTGTCCTCACATGCCCTTTTCTTTTGTTAAAAAAAATGCACATACACAGTTGCTGAATTCCTAAGCCCTTTGTAATTGTATAAATGTTGTAAGTCAGCCTGGGAATGATGAGTTTTGTTGAGTGGTTACAGCCCTTCAGAACTAGAGATGTTTTCCCCACTCCTTTCCTTAGAGAGCCATAATGTCATCCACATGTTGGTAAGAATCAGAATATAGCTGGAAGGGAACTTGGAGGTTTTCTAGTCCAGCCCCCTGCTCAAGCAGGCGATCCTATACCATTTCAGACAAGTGACTGTCCAGTCTCCTCTTAAAAACCTCCAGTGACGAAGCACCCACAATGTCTGAAGGCAAGCTGTTCCACTGGCTAATTGTCTTCACTGTTAAGAAGTTTCTCCTTAATTCCAGGTTGCTTCTCTCCTTGATTAGTTTCCATCCATTGTTTCTTGTCTTCTCTTGCTTTGGAAAACAAATTGTGGCAACCTCTCAAATACTGGAATACTCCTATCATGTCCCCCCTACTCCTTCTTTTCTCTAGGCTAGCCAAACCCAAATCCTCCAACCGTTCTTCATATGTTTTAGCCTCCAGGCCTTTGATCATCTTAGTTTCTCTTCTTTGCACTTTTCCCAAAGCCTCATCACCTTTTTTGTAATTTCATGACCAAAAACTGGATGCAGTATTCCAGATGTGGTCTTACTAAGGCTTTATAAAGAGGCACTAATACTCTGCTTAGAAAGATAGAATAAAGTAACAATTCTAGCTGAGCCCAGAATGTAAGGCTCCAGAGGGAAAAAGCGTGCTTTTTTTTTTATTTTTTTATTTTATTAAATTTATACCCCGTCCTTCTCCTAAAAAAGGACCCAGGGCGGCGCACAGGCATCATTAAAAAACATACACAGTACAAAAATCCCAAATTTTAAAAACTAATTAAATAATTTCCTGTGCTAAAATACTAACGCTCTAAAATTTAAAATTATCCCTATAAAATCCCTATATTTAGTTTGCCAAACATGTACAAGGTAACAGGTATAAGTATAAACATGGACAAGAACAAAGGAAATGAGTACAAATAAATGGGGACAGTAGGACAGGGACGGTAGGCACGCTGGTGCGCTTACGTTCCTTTATGGACCGCTTAGGAATGGGGTGAAGTCCACAATAGACAGTTGAAGGTGGACGCTGTGGGGGTTGGAGGATGTAACAATGGAGTCAGGTAGAGCCTTCCAGGTGTTGACCACTCTGTTGCTGAAGTCGAATTTTTTGCAAGCGGTTTACTTTGAGTTTGTATCTATTGTTTACTCATTTATTATTGAGGTTGAAGCTGGGGTAGTCATTGACAGATAGGACGTTGTGGCAGACAATTTTGTGTACTATGCTTAAATCAGATCATAAGTGGCGCAGTTCCAGGTTGTCCAAGCCCAAAATTTCGAGCCTGGTGGCATTAGGGCAGGGATGTCCAAACTTGGGAATTTTAAGACTTGTGGACTTCAACTCCCAGAATTCCCCAGCCAGCTATGCTGGCTGGGGAATTCTGGGAGTTGAAGTCCACAAGTCTTAAAGTTCCCAAGTTTGGACATCCCTGCATTAGGGATTCTATTGTGGGCAGAGGAGTGGAGGACTTACTTTTTAACCCTTTTGTCACTAGGCTGTATACAAGTAGTCCCATGGCCACATTTGAAACCAGAATTCTTGTTGCTAAGCAAGGCAATTTTTCAGTGAGTCACACCTGACTTTACAACTTCTTTTTTTTGCAATGGTTGTTAAATGAATCACTGCCATTATGAACTGAATCTGGCTTCCCCCATTGACTTAGTTTGTCACAAGGCTGAGTAGCCTGCAAATGGCGATCATATGAACCCAGGATGCTGCAATTGTCATCAATATGCTACCTTTGCCAATCAGCCACATTTTGATGACTTGAACGTGGGCATGCCACAATGATTCTAAGTGGAGGGATCGGGTCCCAACTTTTTTCACAACTTTTGTTAGCTTCAAAAGGTCACTAAACAAATGGTCACGAATCAAGGACTACCTGTAATTCTATTTCCAAAATATGACTGAAAAGTAAAACTACATCAAAGCAATTTTAACAAGAAGAAAAAAAGATCTTGTTAGAAAAGTACATTTCCTCTGAAGTAGTTCAGTGGTGAACGACTTTAATACCAGCGTCATGAGCCACGTTTGGGACAGAGAAATGATGCTGTGCAGATTTGATTGTTTGTTTCACTCCCATCCCCCCTGGACTTTGTGGCTGTTCTTCTTAAATATGTTAAGCTTCTTTTAGGAATATTTGCATGATTCTTGCCTCCAAATAGAAGAATCCCTGGAGGCATATTTGATCTTGGGCTTCAGGTTGCTTACCTCTCTTCTTCAACCGTGGCAGATTTTCAGATGGAAATTGACTCCCCCCACACACACACACTTAGAATTTAAATCTGATGTTTTCTTCAGATAAGTAATATAAGTGGTTCTTTTTGCACCCCTGCTTCATTTTGTGGCACTAAGGTGTGTTCCAGAATCTTGATCCATGTTCCTTAACCAGTCAAGTGGATTCTATTGTTTTGTGGATGTTTCAAGGCTTAGTGGATTTTTTTTTTAAAGCAGAAATCTCCGTGCTTAAAACAGCATTCGCACTACATGTCTGTAGGATGCATGCTCTTTCCAGCATGTCTGTTAGCATTTCAAACAATGAGGCTGTTTGTATGAATATACATTAGCTGAGAGCACACTGTGTACACTTTAAAATGTCTCGGAATAAAATGGATGACGAGAACAATGATTACAAAATGTGCAATTCCATAACTTAAAGTCTTAGCTGGTTACAATCATCCTTAATTTCCCCCAGCAATTTTTAGATAGGCTAGAAAGGAAGAATCTCTTATTATATTTACTAGATATACATAGGGAGAAAGTCAGAATTTTTTCACTTTAAGTTTTTGAACAAGTCAAATTAGCAATGTTTTGGGATTGATGCAGATTGGTTTTCCACCTATTTTTAGCCGCTGTTATACACTTCTATAAATTGGCAGGGGCTTGGGCAGAACACAGAAGCAAATTGTAAATCATCATTTCTAATACAGCTGTATGAATAGGCCAGGCTAAATCAAGCCATGATCTTCAATCCATAAATTTAAATTGTGGCTTGTGGCCTAAAAGTTTCACTGAACCCTAATTAGACAAAGCAAACCCTAATTAGACAAAGCAAACCCTAGTTTAGTGTGATGTGTATGAAGGACATGATTAGCTTTGTCTGGATGAAACTAGCCTCCCTCAAAGAGACAAGAAAAGTTAGAATAAGTTGGGGAATCTTAACTGTTGTTTCTGATAACCATTGTTGATTAGGGAATTCTACAAGTTGAAGTCAATATATCTGGAAAATGTCCATGTTGGTCTAGACCAGGAGTCACCAAAATTTCGGACCTCAGGGACCACTAAATTCATAATTTTAAATCTCACGGATCACTAATATGAATTTTTTAAAAAGATAAATAGTATTTAGTGCAATATAAAAAATACAAATAATTTTTCTGCGAATTACAAAATTTTCACCATAGACCCACCAACCAGTGGGTGACCACTGGTCTAGACCAAAGTTCTCCAGTGTGATGTCTTCTAGATTTTCAGATTAGGATTTTAACTAGCTCCAGACAACATGACCATTAGCAACAAAAAGTTATAACCCAGGTCATCAGGGAGAGAAATGATTTTTGCTGTATGTAGACTTTTCCTAATGTATTTCTGTGCTCTTAATCCAGGGCATATATATTCACCTTCATTCATCAGATTATCACAGAATAATGACTATACCTGGGTGACACTAAGATATCTCTCAAGTTATCTTGTTTCAGAAGCATTGTGCAAGAAAAAGTGAGGAAGGCAAGATATACCAGACCGTGTATAAATTCCTAATCACCTAAATGGTGGAGGGAAATATGAAAACGAATGCCTACGATTGTTTTAATGAGTAAATGCAGTCAAATGCTTTGGGAGGGGGGGGGGGAGAAAACCTTATAAAAAGTCTGGCTTTAAGACAGCGTTTCTTGACACAGTGAAAATTGCCTAAGGAAATGGAAACTAACTTTTTTTACAAAAAAAAAATCTAGAAGGTATAAGTGTTCCTAATGAAAACCATGCACTGCTGGAACTGAACATGGAATTCTTTGAAAGCTTTTTCTAGATGATTTTTATAACTATTGGGAAATTTAGTGACTTATTTTAGGTTGACGTTTCTATCACAATTCTAAGCACAAAAGGCATTTCTTTCTTAATCTTTTCAATTTCCAGCAAGTTTTCTTCTCTCACAAAAAAAATGCTTCAGTTTTTTTACCTCAGTCTGAAGTTGCTTTAGAATCTCCTAAAATGTATCTCCTCTGTGATTCTTTCCAGCCTCTTTGCATTTTCCTCTGTTGCTTCCCTTTTGTCTCATGTGCATGCCAAAGCTCTTTTGGGCAGCCCTACAATCTGGGGCATTTTTAGAGCTGGTTGGCTGTACCCTAAAAGGAATTTGCATTTTGTTTGCTTGATTCAAAACAGTACATACTACATTTATTAAGTTAGATCAGGGGTCCCCAACCTTTGCAACTTTAAGTCTGAAGGACTTCAGCTCCCAGACTTCTCCAGCCAGCAAAGCTGGCTGGAGAATTCTGGGAGCTGAAGTCCTTCAGACTTAAAGTTGCAAAGCTTGGGGACCCCTGAGTTAGATTATAAGAAAAAAGAAACAAAAGTTAGAAAACTGTGAGAAAGAATGAGAAAAGCATAAAGGAAAAGGGAGGAAGCAAGGACCTCTGGGGTTTTTCAGTGCAGTGGAGTAAAAAAAAATTGCAACCTCAACCTTTTGCTTTACGTTTCGTAGCATTTTAATCACTTCTATAATAACAGAACCATTTGAATCATCAAAATCTAAACAGTTTCATTTTTTTCATTCAAGCAAAAAGTCCAAAAATTTCCAGGTAGAAATAAAATTAGATAAATTATTTAATTGATCTTTGCTAATTCCATCATATTTATCATCCAGGCTTCCATTGTGGGAATGAATGAGTCTTTCCATTTTTGTGTATTTAAAATTCTGACTACCGTCAACCTGTATACAGTAGTAACTAAGTTTCAAATTTTCTTTCCAGCTCTTTGTCAGTGTGATCCTTTTTTCTAAGGCGGTTTTTCAGATTTGCCATTTGCTTGTTGCACCAATGTAGCCTGGATTGTCGTCTTGCAATGCTCCATTAATCAGTTAATTGGTCAGTTAATTGATCAAAGGCCTTTATGCAGAAGTAAGAAAAAACAGTAATAAAATGAATATAATTTTCCCGACTGGAACAGTAGCTGATTTTAACGAGTGAGGTTTCTTATAATGAAATGTTAAATTTGCAGCTGGGGTGCCCATTTTAAAACTCCAGTCTCTCTCTCTCTTTCCTTATTTGGGAGAAACTGCACAGGATGCTAAATATCCAGATTAATAAAAAGAGGGGATAATTTTACAATGTAACACAAAGGTAAAGATGTCATCAGTTCTTGGTTAACTCTTAGTAACTGCATTTGTCAGAGTTGTGGAAGTGATTCACCATACCCTTTTTCAAGATTCTTTTTTTCAATCCCTTCACCTAGCTAACATCCCTAAGATTCTCAGTTTATCTGAGTATTACTGTATCCAACCCTGACTGAACTAATCCTGTTTAGTAGATGAAGATCAGCCAAGATGGGCTCGTTGCTGCTAAAACAACAGAAACATCACAAACCAAATGATAGATCAGTAAACTAAAGTTCGTTCACTTTTGAAGTGAAGGATTTAGAAATCCACTTACAGAGCCATAGCTACACTAGGGTAGAGAAAGTGTGTCTTTTACTAAAACCAGGAAGTCCACCACCTAAACTTGGCAACAAATTACAGGTAGTCCTTGACTTACAACCATTCGTTTAGTGACCATTCAGAAGCGGCACTGAAAAAGTTGACTTACAACTGGACTTGGCTCTTCCAACCCTCGCAGCATCCCCACAGACACGTGATCTTAGTTCTTAGATGCTTGGCCACTGGCGTGTGTTTATGATGGTTGCGGCACTTCCGAGCTCATGGGATCGCCATTTTCAACCTTCCCAGCCGGCTTCCGACAAGCAAAGTCAATGGGGATTTCCTTAATGATAACATGGTTTACTTAACAACTGGAGTGATTCGTTTAACAACGATGGCAAAAAGGTGGTAAATGAAGATGTGAGTCACTTAACAACTGTCTTTGCTTAGCAACGGAAAGTCTGGTTCTAATTGTGATCATCACAACAAAAGACTACCTATAGTACCTCAAGTAGGCAGATTTAAAATTGCTGACCATCTGCTCAGTAATTCTGCCCCTGTATGCTCAAGATTTTGCTGTTTTTTTTTTTCTCTCACAAGCTTTCTAAAAAGAAACAAAATTGTGTTTTTTGGGAAATTGTTCTCCAACCATGGAACGTCCGAAACTCTGACCTATCTGCCTTGGAATATTCAGGCTCCTTCCCAGAAGATCCCGATTAGCATCTGCCCATCTGTAATCAGGTCATCTTCAGCTTTTTCTGACCCCAAAACCCTATTTAATTTCAAATTGCGAAATGGTATCAGAGAAATTCCTCATGTATGATCGCTTTTCGTTCTTTCCAGCTTGACCAATGACGAAAGGGGGAAAGTGTGCTATTTTACTCTTAATGCCGAGGGAAGAATTAGATTTGTCTGCAAAGTATATTTTTGATAGGCAGAAAGGGGACGACCTAGTTTCTCAGAATAACTTCTTCGGTAAAATTAATATAAATACATTTGTTGCCAGATTAGGGTTTAAAAAGTCCCACAGGAAAAGTTCATCATGTGTCTTCCATGGAATTTAACTGATGTCAGGAAAACTGAACAGAGATAACAGCACATACGCTTCCTCAGTTCACAGACTCCTTGCTCTTGGATAAAATAATAGAATTGTCTTCCTTCCTTCCTTCCTTCCTTCCTTCCTTCCTTCTTTCTTTCTTTCTTTCTTTCGCCTGCCATCCCTGATTTTTCTTCCCTTCATTTCATGTTTGGGGAATCAACAAAGACAAAAGAATAGTTTCTGCAGAGAGTTAAGGCAACATTCAAAGGTTTTTCTGCAGTAGTTGGTTGAAATGAGTCTTCTGCAAAACATACTTTATATAGTTGGTTCATTTTAGCCAAATGGAATTATAGTGACTCACAGAATAGGTTTAACATAAAGATCTATATATATATATCAGCCTTCCCTTCAGATGTGCAGGTGTCATGTTCTAGAGTTTGCAGCCAGTTCAGACATTGCTAAGAATTCTGGAAACTGAAGTCAACAGAAGTAGAGAAGCCTAGATTGGTATTTCACCCCTCTGCCGCAGCAGCCTGTCGCCCTGTCATGGCAGAGGGATGAAAGAGCTGTCGCCCATCGCAGCGGGGGCAATGGCCAGAGCCTTAGTACGGGAGCAAAGCACCCCTGCACTTGTCTTCGCGCGGCAACAGCATTCCGCCTTCCTTCATCACAGTACATTTGCTGTTGCCGCCAGCAAAGAGGGAATGGCGGGGGCGGATCTTGCGGGTTGGGGGCCATCCCCCAAGCCTGGCCTTCGTCCTCCCTCGTCGGCGGGCCAAGAGAAAGAAGGGGGCAGCATGGGGAAGTGCTCCCCTTCCCTGGCCAAGCGCTGAGCACAGAGAAATCCAATGCCACCAGGGGAGAAGTCAAGTTGTGAAAGAGTGATTGAAATTCCTCACAAAACCTCGTTATTCAGGTTAAACTGCCATGTTGGCACTTTGTGATAAATAAGTGGGTTTTGGGTTGCAGTTTGGGCACTTGGTCCCTAAAATGTTCTCCATCGCTTGTATATACAGTATGTCAAGGATCTCAACTGTACATGCGGACATCGCTGGGTGTGGGTCTAAACCAGGGGTTCCCAAACTTAGCAACTTTAAGTCTTGTGGACTTCAACTCCCAGAATTCTCCAGCCAGCTATGCTGGGAGTTGAAGTCCACAAGTCTTAAAGTTGCCAAGTTTGGGAACCCCTGGTCTAAACAAAGATTTCTCAGAGCCTTCAGGATTTTATTTACGCATTTAATTTCTCTGGCCACACATCTCAATCAAATGATTCTGGGCAGCTTACAGTTCTAAAGCGCTAAAACAGTTAAAACCAATTTCCTTTCCATTCATCTTTTCTGCACATCAAAGTTTTCTAGCCCAAATGATTTACTGTAATTATAGAGTTTGTTAAGTGAGAGAGATTGTGTATCAACTTCCTGCTGGGGCCTTTCACAACTCTGATGTTTTGTAAGTCAAGCTTCATGACTTTGAGAGAATAAACGTTTTTTATATTTGACTGAAAAATCTCTTGTCCATCACGCCTATTTTTTAAAGACTCTACATTTAATGATGACTAAAATGGGAGGATGGATTAGTCTGTCTAACGTACACAACTTCCTTTTGTGAATCTTCCTATCAGTTATGGACTGGACTACATGTTCTCTTAAAAATATGTCTATGCACTATGGGATTATCAGCATTGTGTGAAAAAGAAGATTTGTGTTTCCTGCTGTGAAGCTGATTAAAAAAAGACCAAATCATGTCCGCAAAGATTCTTTTTCCCCCACAAGAAGGAAGCTTCTGTTGGTGTGAATATCACATGGGAGAGAATTAAACTTAATCAGTCTGTGTAACATAGCTTGAGCTCTTCAAGGAAGCAATTTTTAAAATAATAACAGACTAACAGAGTTGGAAGTGACCTCAGAGGTCTTCTAGTCCAACCCTCTGCTCAAGCAGGAAACCCTGTAACATTTCAGACAAATGGTTGTCCAATGTCTTAAGAACCTTCAGTGTTGGAGCACCCACAACTTCTGGCAGCAAGTTGTTCCATTGATTAATTGTTCTAATTAATCCATTGATTAATTAACTGTCAGGAAATTTCTCTTTAGTTCTAGGTTGGTTGGAATAATAACAATACATTACAAAGAATAATAATAATATTTAATATAATAATAATATTTAATATTTATAAAACCGCACCCTCTCCCCGCGGGGACTCGGGGCAGTGCACAGCTAGAATAAAAACAATAAATACATACAAACAATTCTAAAAGCAAATTAAACATAACCTGCGCTAAAATTTCCCCATTAAAACTAAGCAATACTAATTTCCCAATAAAAGAAAGCAGGGTTTAAGACAGGGGTGTCAAATTTGCGGTGTCACATTGTCGTCATGTGATGTATCGTGACTGTCCCCCCCCCCAAACCCTTTGCTAAAATGGTGGCCGTGGCCAGCGCATGATGCTTCTGGCCCCTGAGCCACAAGTTTGACACTCCTGGTTTAAGACAAGGTTGTTTAAGCTACATCCAGTGCATGTATAAATATAAAATGGTCATTTCTCACGTTTTCTTCCTGACATGGAAGCCTAAAGAGATATATTAGCCATTTACTCCACTCCCAGTCCTTCCAATTCCCATCAGTAATTTGGGTTTGGACATGATATCATCAATAGCACCCTGCGTGACCCCCACAGTCTTTATATTTTTAAAGCATGCCATTGTCTGCAAACTACTGCTCATTTCTGGTTTAAAAAGTAGACGTTATTCAGACATGATGCTAAACCAGAAGTAAGAATCTAGCATCTCTCAGATATTTGGGGCAACTCCCATTGACCAGCATCCCCAGTTACTGTCTACCTGAGTGAATCAGTAGGACTTGTATTCTGGAACATATGGAAGAATGACTGCAATGTATGCTCTAGTCTAGTGTTTCATAAAGCTAATCTGGGCAGGTTAATATCTTTTTCCTCCCTCCTGTTGTTTGGTTGCAAGAACGAAACTGAGAAATTTGGTTTCTGTCAGAATACAAACAGTAGTTAACTGAAATTGACAACATAGGCTGCAACTTGGTGGAAGAGCAAGATCTTAAGGCAATTCAACAGTTTTATAATCTAGTTCACCCTCTGCATGAAGCCATGGCTTGTTGATTAAGCCAGGATTGATTATGAGTTATATGCACAGCTAGGGCGGAGGAGTTACCTTGAGAACCAAACTTTCGCAGGACAGTCATGTAAGTTGTGTCAACAAACAACCATTGAACAGCTTTGAGGCTGAAAAAGCCCAGGGCAAAGAGTCCATTAAAGGGCAAGAGGAAAAAGTCAATTTATAATACAGCAAATACAAACAAGGAATTGTTCCTTCATGTTGACCGAAGGCTGTCAATTGTTTGAAGAAAAAAATAAACATGTTACCTAGCTATGTGCCATTTGCAGACAGCCTTAAATCACAAAGCCACGCTGGGTATTATTTAGGAAATTCTGCCAAGCTCTTTTCAGCAAGCCTGATAAGGCCAGGCAACCTATGGCGCCCAGATGTTGCTGAACAACAATTTCCAGGCTCTCATTAGTGACCCTGATTTCTTGGAAGCTGAAAGTTGCAACTCAGCAACATCTGGAAAAGTACAGGTTGCCTGTCTACTCCATGCTGAACTAAAATACTCTCTGCAAACTACAGGGACTAGATTTGCACAGCATGCTGAGGCTTAGTGCAATGGCTACACAGGTAGTCCTTGACTTACACATTTGGACCCAACATTTATGTTGCTTATTGAGAAATTTGTTAAGTGACTTTTGCTCCACTTTATGACCATTCTTGCCATATTTGTTAAGTCAATTAGTGCAGTTGTTAAATTAGTAACAGCGTTGTTAAATGAATCTGGCTTCCTCATTGACTTTGCTTGTCAGAAGATCACAAAAGGGGATCACAGGATCCCCAGAACACTGCAACCATCATAAATATCAACCAGTTGTCAAGCATCCAAATGTAAATTGCAATGCTGCAATGGTCGTAAGTGTGAAAAATGGTCATAAGTCACTTTTTTCAGTGTTGTTGTAAATTCAGACAGTCACTAAATGAACTGTTGTAAGTCAAGGACTCCCTGTACTAATCATAAACCATTGAAACAATGATTCAGAACCATTTAAATCTATTGAGTCAAAAGTTGCTAGAATCTCTAAGCCCTTTAAGCCAGGGGTCTCCAACCTTTGCAACTTTAAGGCTGAAGGACTTCAGCTCCCAGACTCCAGCAAAGCTGGCTGGAGAAGTCTGGGAGCTGAAGTCCTTCAGCCTTAAAGTTGCAAAGGTTGGAGACCCCTGCTTTAAGCTACGGTAGTTGCTCCCAGTGCTGATAAAAATCGTATCCCCATTTTAAATGTAACATTTCCAGTCTTGAGAAGTTACTTTGGCTTATTTTAGTTGGGTGATTTCAGAAAATCAGTGTTTTCTCCATTCCCCATGCAGATACTATCTGTAACCACCTTGCCTGTCACGCCTATTTCCTTTTTTTAAAAAAAAATGGTTTCCCTTCCCCACAACCAAGTTATCTTGAGCTGAGACTGCTCCCCTGGAATTAAATAGATTAAATTAATCAAACTGGGTCCAAAAATAGGGGCGGAGGGAAGGAACTTTGTGTAAGTTATAAAATAACATGGTAGAAGCATGAAAATAATTTGTATTATTTGTATAGCTCTGTATTATTTCTTGGGTACAGTCTTATCATTTTTTAAGTCATGACTTCCAGAATAGCTTATGGAGCCCTGTCTCTCATTCTAGCTTCTGGGGGTTGGGGGCTGTTTTCAGTGGGAAAGCCCCCACATATTATGAACCTGGTGCTCCTTACAGCTTAATCATAATGCTTTCTTCATCATCCTGTATGTTCTCATTTCCTGCAGCCTTGCTAGTCCTCCCCCCTTCTCCATCTAGTCAAACCTGCTGCTTTAGCTGCAGGGCAGAGCATAGAGGTAATGAGGATGGCAGAGTGCCAGAGCAGAGCAGGAATGTGGTGCTTAGTACAGGTTGACACAGGAAAATGAGATGAGCTCTGGAGTAGGGAGGAACATCTGACGAAGCCCACAAGTACTATTTTATTTCCTGGGGAATGAATGGGGTTCATTCCTAGAACATCCAGAGAGCGCACCCATCAATAGATAGGAGGAAACTATGGCTCAGATGTGAAACCTATGCTTTGGAAGCCAAAGGTTGCAGTTCAGTTAGGATGTCAATTGTTTCCCATTCACCTCTATGAATGGTAAGAATTAAGCAATAACAATAGCACTTAGACTTATATACCGCTTCACAGTGCTTTTACAGCCCTCTCTAAGCGATTTACAGAGTCAGCATATTGACCCCAACAATCTGGGTCCTCATTTTACCCACCTCGGAAGGATGGAAGGCTGAATCAGCCTTCACTCAGGTGAGACTCAAACTGCCAAACTGTAGGCAGCCGGCAGTCAGCAGAAGTAGCTGGCACCACTGCATTCTAACCACTGCGCCACTGCAGCTCTTAGGCTTTTTACCTTGTTATTCAAGCACTCTGAATGCTGAGCGCTGGTTGGAGATACTTGGAGATGTAGCTCAGCAACATGTTCCTTATCCCTATAGAATGCATCCTATAGTAGCTGTTATACATAACTTTGCCTGAGCTTCTAGAAATCTCCTTCTGTTTGACTGATCCACATAAGCAAATAAACAGACTTACAACAAGGAATCTAACCTCATAAAACTAATCTGCAGAGATAAGTAAGTGTCCTCTCTGCCTAATGTCTTCTTACTACATCTTCTTGAGTGATTATGTGCTGTCAAGTTGTTTTGGACTCCTACTAACAACTCATAGATTTTCTGCATGAGGATCCATCCCTAATCTGATTTTTATTCCACATATCCTGCCTTCTTCATTCCCCCACATGTCTTCAACAGTGAGATGCTACTCAAGTCAGCATGAAGAATTTTCATTCTTTCAAAGTTCAGTCCAGTGTAATTAAAGAGAAAGGATACTCTCTGATGTTCCAGATTTAATTTTGTTAGTTAATTAGCACTGTCATTTTATTTGTCTTCATAAATGTATTCTGCCTGCAGGAGTATCTTCAGCTATTCTCTTGTGACAGCCTGTGAAAATCTGTGTGATGCATGTACTGTAGCTCAACTGAGCGTGTGTGTCTGTTTTCAATGAACGAAGAAGGAACAATGCCAGCAGCCAAAATTATGTGAGATCAGAACATTTGGAAAAATTGATCAGGAGATTGTGTGTGAACAGATTGTAAGAACTATATTTTATGGGGTATTTATTGAGTATTTATGTGCAGAGACTGTTGTCGTGTGACCTACCACCTATAGCTGGGTGCCTGATTGGGAATGTAGAACAACAGTGTTGTGTTCTGCATTTGTGACGGCTAAACATTATAGAACAACCATTTTTAAAGGTAATTATGCATGATAGAATCTGATACATGTTAGCAGTGCTTCTGCATTTGCTAGCAATCATAGGGGTGATGTTGGGTGGCATGGGGTAGAAGAGGGGAAGTCAATTGATAAGAGATGAAAAGACCCTATTATGAAAATGGATTGTAAAACCAAAATGAAACAAGAAAGACCTCAAAAGTACAACATCCAAATCACTTCTGGCTTGGACCTCACGTGGGCCACAAATTTAGGAGGCCCTTACTATCTTTTCACTATCCCCATGTAGATGCCTTGACTACGGATGGGTTCAAACAAATGTGCCAAACCTTAAACCTGAGTCAACCAAGTAACAAATGACCAAACATAGACAACCCTAACTAAGATTATATGCGATTGCTATTTGCAGGACCGGATCCTGCCTCATACATCCTCACGGCCGATTCGCTCCCACAGAGAGGGGCTTCTCCGGGTGCCGTCCACTAGACTTTGTCAGCGGGCGACGCCCAGGGGAAGGGCTCTCTCTGTGGCGGGCCCAGCCCTCTGGAACGACCTTCCCCCCGACATTAGAACAACCACGGACCTCCGCTCCTTCCGTCTTAAACTAAAAACACATCTGTTCTGCTTGGCCGGCCTAGGGTAGTCTCCCGTCTATAGGACTGTTAATTTTAGTTAGGAATTTTAGTAGTTTTAACTGGGATTTTAGCGCAGGGATGTATTTAATTCGTTTTTATTGTATGTATGTTGTTTTTTATGGTTTTATTTGCCCTGTGCACCGCTCCGAGTCCCCCCAGGGAGATGGAGCGGTCAATAAATTCAAGATTTATTATTTATTATTATTATTATATAAATCAACCAAACAAACAGAATCGGTGAATTGGTTGGTTTATTTAGAAGGACAAGTATATCATGCAAAACTATTATCCATGTTAATGTGATCCAATTGTCTGGGGTTACACAAGATGCTGAACTATAAACTAACCATGTAGACTAGGTCAAAAGAACTCAATACCGGATGTAAAATATGGGCGACAACTTTGTGTTTCAATGTGCTGGGCAACATAGCCATGGAAGGTCATTTTATCTTGCTTGGATATTAGCCCTTGGATTACATACATAATGGAATGAGATGGTAGACTTTTGAAATGGTGAAATATATAGTTTCACTAGGGGCCAAACAAAGACATATTACTTAAAATATATTCCTTTACATTAAAAAGAAAGAAAGAAAAACTGGGAGATATCAATCTATCTTAACGCTGTTTTTCCTTCAATCAAAGATGTGGACAACCTAGACACAGATTGGCACCTCTCTCTCTCTCTCTCTCTCTCTCTCTCTCTCTCTCTCTCTCTCTCTCTCTATCCCTATCCCTATCCCTATCCCTATCCCTATCCCTATCCCTCTCTCCCAGTTCAAAGTCCAGTTCTGTCTTCTTTCCCATCTGCATTTGGATTATGTACTTCCCCAAGAGGAAATAACATCCTTTAGCACATAGACAGAAATCCTGTGTTCTTTTTCTTTTGAAAACTAACATTTACCTACCTGGGAACTCTCTTATAAGCCCTGCTCTGTGGTTGTTTAAGTGATAATGTGCAGTCTGGAATGGCCTCATTGGGTTTTTAACCTGAGTTTTCTGTCAATTCTTGTCTGAAGATTTAAGTTTTATTGGTGTTTTTTTTAAAAAGGACAATGCAAACTGTTTATTTATCAGAGTTGTACAAAAACTTCCCAGGAAGGTTGAAAGCAGCAGATTTAAAAAAAATTAATTTTAGTACTTCTCATTCCTCTTTTATCTGATCTGCTTCCAAGCCATTTTAATTAACTTATTTATTTTTAAAAACATAAATAGAAGAAAGGAAAGCAGAAGCTGCTTTGAAGGGATTTTAAGAAAGGGAGCTCATTCATGAGACCAGGATCTGCTCCGAATGATAGATAGATCCTGTTTATTCATTGTGATTGTAGAAAGGTCACAATTGATTTGATTTTATGCATCACCTTTTTTTTTAACGATTTTGAAACCAAAAGGACAGGGTAAGGTTGCGGTAAATTTAAGTGGGGGATGTTTCCAGATTATTATAAAATGTTTCTTATATTAAACTTGTATCATATATTAGACATGCTGTTTCTTCCTATTCCCTCACCAACCCCTGGGTTTCTTCCCCTGTCAAGGAACTCAATGAAGACTCTCAGTCATCCAGGTAGAATCGTCTGGAAGTTTAGTCCTGGCAAACAGACTTCTTTTCTTGTTGGAACATTTTGCTGCTTATTATCAACATATTATAAAAAAGATGTATAGACTCTGAAAAGAGTAAAGAAAAGAGCAACAAAGATTATAAGGAGGCTGGACACTAAAACATATGAAGAACCGTTGCAGGAATTGAGTTTGTCTAGTCTAGTGAAAAGAAGGACTGGGGGTGACATGATAGTAGCGTTCCAATATTTGAGGGCCTGCTACAAAGAAGATGGGCTCAACCTATTTTCCAAAGCACCAGAAGGAAAGACAAGAAACAATGGATGGAAACTAATCAAGGAGAGAAACCACCTACATCTAAGGAGAAATAGAACAATGAATCAGTGGAAGGGCTTGTCTTCAGAAGTTGTGGGTACTCCAACATTGGAGGATTTTTACAAGAGACTGGATACCAGACTGGAATGGATAGGGTCTCCTGTTTGTGCAGGAGGTTGGACTAGAAGACCTCCACGGTCCCTTCCAACTGAGTTATTCTGTTCTGTTTATAGCTTCTTCAGTATTCTAGACATTTTTTATGTTTCATGCATGCAAATGTTAGGAGACTTTCCCCTTGTATTTGGCCAAGAACGTTCAAGGGAGATTCATGGGTTAGAAAAACAGGGTCATTGGCTGCATACAACTCCTAGGTTTCCTATGGCCTACCTTGACATTAAACAATGCAGCTTTTAGGGTCAAGCATCCTTCTTTTGGGCATCACTGCTTGATTGCCCCTGCCAAGGCATTGTCCTGAAAGACATACATGAAATACATGAAAAGACTGATTCTCATTCTCGAGACATAGGACAGCTTCTCTTCAGACAGCATGAAAACCATCACTCAATAATGGGGGATGTTCAAATATTACAGACCGCCATTCTCAGGGGGACTGAACAAGGAAGAATTCTCAATTTATTAAACTAGGGTTTGTTTTCCCCAATTAGAAGGTTATAATCTTTAAATGGAACATATAGCAGCATGGGCCAAGAGAAAATATGGATGCCCCTTTCTTTTTTCAGCCATCACCCCATGAATCCAATTCCTCTAGCCAAAAGGGCTTCTACCTATTTTTGGAAGAAGGGCTGCCTGTTGGCCACCCCTGTTGTACTTTAAATGTTTAACACATCTTCCAGGAGTTATACCATAGGGATTGGAACATTTGAGGCTTGGGTGGAGGGGTGTGAGAATGAGAAGATGGCAATGCAGGAAGGGTTGGTCTTCCTGTAGCATTTCCTGACTTCTGGACATTTTCACCCAAGCCAGTCCTGAATGTACAGATGTGCTGTGCTCTGCACAAGCAGATAGTTCTCCTTCTGCTGGTAGATGTTTTGAAGATGAAACAAATAAAAGAAGGCTTAAAGGTAAAGGTGAAGGTTCCCCTCGGTCATAAGTGCTAGTCGTTCCCGACTGTAGGGAGCAGTGCTCATCTCCATTTCAAAGCAGAAGAGCCAGTGCTGTCCAAAGATGTCTCCGTGGTCATGGGGCTGGCATGACTAAAAGCCGTTTCAAAGCTGAAAGTGCCCAGAGCGCTGTTACCTTCCCACCAAAGGTGGTTCCTATTTTTCTACTTGCATTTTTAATGTGCTTTCGGATTGCAGAAGCTGGGACAGCTGGGAGCTCACTCCATTATGCGGCACTAGAGATTTGAACCGCTGAATTGCCGATCTTTCTAATCGACAAGCTCAGTGTCTTAACCACTGAGCCACCTAAGAAGGCTTCGGTCTTGCCATTTCTTACATGGGAGTTAGGTTGGTTTTGCTGCGCCTTCCCGGATGGAAGAGTTTTATTCTGCAGCCTGTCTGCTTTCATGAGTCACCTGTGGTGGAAAGAAAGGGATGTAATGCATTCCTCCTCCTCCTTTCGAGAAAGCTGCTTAAATGATGCAGAGACTCGAGCAATGAGCTGGCACAGAGATGGCGGGTCATGACTGAACAGCTCCCGCTCCCTTCTTATGATGGCGCAGAAGGTGCAGCCAAGCCCTCTGCTGCCTTTCCTTGTCTATGTCATTAACATGATAATTGTCCCTTCCCCAAAACCTTCCTCTCTGTTTTTTCCCTCCAGAATATCTTAATTGTCTGAAACTAAATGTTAATTAACAACATTCTTGAAGAACATTCTTCATTCTTGAAGAACAAAGGGCAAAGAGTGAAGAGGGGTCTGATGGATACAAGGATGGTTAACAAGGAAGGAAATGTGCATAGTGAACAGTGCTGTTGATGAGAAGTAGCATTAGCTAGGTTTCTTTTTCTTCTTACTATATCGTGCCTTTAATCTTTTTTGCTTACTCTTACCTTACTCTTAGGGACGTGGTGGCTCAGTAGCTAAGACACTGAGCTTGTCAATCAAAAAGGTCAGTGATTCGAATCCCTAGCGCCACGTAATAGGGTGAGCTCCCATTATTTGCCCCAGCTTCTGCCAACCTAGCAGTTTGAAAGCATGTAAAAAATGCAAGTAGAAAAATAGGAACCACCTTTGGTGGGAATGTAACAACGTTCCGTGCGCCTTCTGTGTTTAGTCATGCCGGCCACATGACCACGGAGATGTCTTCAGACAGCACTGGCTCTTTGGCTTTGAAACGGAGATGAGCACCGCCCCCTGGAGTCGGGAACGACTAGCATACATGTGCAGGGGGAACCTTTACCTTTACATTACTTTTTCTTACTCTTACCTTATTCTTCCATAATGATGTTAACTCCCCACAATGTTTATTCATTGGCTTTATATCTTGGCTTTTCTCTTGGAGATGAGGCAACCAATTTAGTACTGTCATCTGCCACTGACAACAAGGTTGTGAGATTGGTTGGATTGAGAACAAGCGACTAATCCCAGAACACCCAATGAGTTTTAGGGCACAGATGAACCTGAACCTGGTTCTGCTGGTCCTAGTCTAAAGCTCTTTAACAACTACATCATTCTGACTTCTATTTCATATGATAAGATTCTCAGGGGTGTCCTGCCTCCCACTCTCCCATTCTCTAATGGAATGTAACAGTGCAGTATTTCCATGCTTCAGTTAAATACATGGTGGCGCAGTGGTTAGAGTACAGTACCGCAGGCTTCTTCTGCTGACTGCCAGCTACCTGCAATTTGGCAGTTCAAATCTCACCAGGCTCAAGATTGACTCATCCGTCCATGGTTGGTAAAATGAGGATCCAAATTGTTGTGTGCAATAGGCTGACTCTGCAAACTCCTTAGAGAGGGCTGTAAAGCACTGTAAAGCAGTATATAAGTCTAAGTGTAGTGCTATTGCTATCCCAAAGGAAAACCTCACGAGGGGAAAGGTATATCCCAAAGCGAAACCTTGTAGGGGAATTCTTTAAATGGGGCTTTTTTTGAATCAGGAAGTATGGTCAGCCAGGAGGCTGCAGATTGTTAGAGAGATGTGTAACAGGAAATAACAGTAATACTGGTGTCCTCCACCCTTTAACAATAAGGAAAGCTAAACAAGTCTGAAGTCATTTGAAAGGACTCTGAGAATGAGGTTGACAAACAGACATCTTTCACAGGTCAAAATCCTTTTCTGGAAACTGAAGAACTAGAGTTTTGTCTATATATTAGTCATACCTTTTAGAATTAGAGCAACTGAATGATTGGTCTAAAAGAACACTACTCAAGAAAAGCGACAGATGAAGGAAGATGGCTTCCGTTTGCTCCTTTGATGCAAACATGGCCAACTGCTTGCCTGACATTCGTCGTTAATTTACTTTAATTATTGGAGCAACCAGTTGGATTGTGGGAACTGAAGACAGGATTGACTAGTTGAATCCTCTCTTCCTCTTGAGTTGTCAATTGTATGTTTTGATAAGAGGCTGGCAATCACAGGTCTGGGAGATGTTTGTACCAGGTGAGGGTGGCTTAAAGTTATAGAAAAGATAAAAAGATGTATTATCATGTGATTTATGTTATATGAAGGAAGGATAACTTGACCTGTAATCCTTCACAACAGCTTTGTCTTTATGCTGAGGTCAAATGTAAGGCAAAGAACATGCTTGACAGTGTTGTCAATTGGCAACTGGGCAATAGCATCGCCAACCGTTTTGTAGTTTTATCACATTGTGTGACTTGATATATAATTGCCCAGGTTTAAACTTCAATATTCCTGCAATCTTTAATCCTCAATGAAACAGATATTTTATATTTAATGAGAGTTTTTGCATCTACCCTTTTAATTATTCTGACATCAACCAGCTTTCTTTGACTGTCCAGTGTAGCATCCTTTTCCCTATCATTCTTGTAGCCTATCATTTTTAAAACCACTTTTGAGTCAGTTCCAGCCTTGTCTTGTTAAACCTATTCCATAACATCTTTTAAGCACAGTATCTTTAATAGACTGTGCTTAAAAGATGTTATTTAATAGGTCTACCTTTAATAGACTGTGGAATTTGGTGGCTCAGTGGCTAAGATACTGAGCTTGTCGATCAGAAAGGTTGGCAGTTCAGTGGTTCAAATCCCTAGCATCGCATAACGGAGTGAGCTCCTGTTACTTGTCCCAGCTATGCCAGCCTAGCATAATGCAAGTAGAAAAATAGGGACCACTTTGGTGGGAAAGTAACACTGCTCTGTGCGCCTTTGGCATTTACTCATGCTGGCCACATGACCACAGAGACGTCTTCGGACAGCGCTGGCTCTTCGGCTTAGAAACGGAGATGAGCACCGCCCCCTAGAGGTGGAAATGACTAGCGTGCATGTGCAGGGAAACCTTTACCTTTTATCTTTAATAGAAAGCACTCTTAAAATTAACTGTTGAGTCCATTGTTCATAAATATTCTTCAATACAACCAATGTTAAAGTATTTTGCTCAATTCTATATTAGTTAGTCAAATGTAAATGTTTTCTTTTAATTGTTAATATTTAGTGCCTTGTGGTTCCCTCTAAGTTTAATCTAAACTTCAAAATTCTGTCATTTTCTGAAAAATTTCAAAACAAAGCATTTTCCTGTGAGAATGATTCTTATAATTTTTTAAAAATCTTATTTCAAGTCCATCAGGCACCTTAGTTAAACTTGCATGTAAAGTTTATTTCACTAAGGATTGAAGGAACCCTGTATTCTAAAACTTGCCATTGTGAAGTTAAAAAAAAGTTAAAACTCTGAAAAAGATTATAAATGACGTTTGATGAACCTTATGCCCATAAAGACTACATTGCAGCTGTGAGCTTGGTTGGAATCCCTCAACTCAAGTTGACCTCAAACACCTCAGTTCCTCCAGTTTATTAATGAGAAGCAGCTCCCCAGAATACAAATGGGCAATCTCACAATCTCCCCTTTTTCTAGAGAGGTTTTTATTGCCCAGAATTCACTGTGTGGCTTCTGATCTCATCACAATGCCATCTCAACTCTTTTAGAAATACCTAGTTCACCACAAATTCTCACTGATAGTCAGTCAGAGCTAGATTTTTAAACCAATTCAAAAGATGGATTAATTTGGACTTTTGAATCAATTTGGATCATCAGTTTGATATGGATTTTTTAAAAATCCAATCAATTTGAACTTCTGAATCCACTAAAAAAAGTGTGTCTGCATGTGGGCAGAACCCATCAGAACATGGAAGCAAGTCTAGATATTCCAGATTGATTTATAACTATCATTCAATTCAGCCTATGTATTTGACATGCTATTCTGATGTCATATATCGAGGATGTTGGGTATTAGAACACAAGGAGCAATGAATGGCCTTAGTCATCATGGTTATTGGGGAAAGATCAAGAGACTTTTCCCCCAATATTCCAATACATGAAGGGCTACATGTTGCACACCTCTGGGTTAATAGCTGAAATAAAAGTTTGAAAACAGGAGAGAAAACCACTAGATCACACAGCTTTTGAAGCAGTTTCCTCAAACTGTGTGCAAAACAACCTGCATAAACTATAGACTTAAATTTGCAGGAAACCAGGTTGTGAGATTTTATCATTTCACCCTTTCTCTTTTAAAGACTTGGAATGGTTACTCCCATTCAAGATAAGGTTGCTTCTTTATATTGTTTATCATCTTCACTTAGAATGCGTCATTGCTGTTGGAGTAGAAACTTGGTCAGGCACAAGAGGAGGAAAGTGCATTCAGATGTGCTCATATGATCACACAAACATTCCACTGATGGATGTCCATATCCACTTGTTTAATAAAATAATGAATATATCCGGTAAATGAGTGGTAGAATTCTGTCCATGGCTGGGAAGTTTCAGGTGTGAGAGCAGGATGAGAAAAGGAGCAAATATCACAAATACCATTCAGTCGTTCCTGACAATGCAGACCATCCATTTTTAAGAATGCCCACTGCCTGGCAGGATAGTCTAAAAGCCTTTTCTGAATCTTATCAGTTGTGGCAGCTTGGAAGCCTGGCATAGGTGCCAGCTGCACTGCCTTATCATAGTCTGCAGCTGGCAAGGCTTCCGATCTTCAAATTTTCCTATTTTCACTCTAGAAGTGCATTATACCATTCCCCTCTCTTGGGTGGCCCTATTTTTTTCCCAAGAATGACTAAAGAATTTCCATTAACAATAGAATATGCTACTAACAAGTAGCCATTTGATGTTATTCCTGTTAACCTGTCTGGTCCATCTACTACAATGGTAGACAAAGGACACATTAAATGTTTAGAAGAGAGGGTCCCATTAGGACTGTAAGGCTAAATTGGTAGGACTTACCACATAACCTGGAAAGGGGCCATGACTAGGAGAACATGTTCAACCACAAAATTAGATTTTCCATATCATTTTGTTCCCATCTTGTACCTCAAAAATGCAGGACCTGAATTTGTCTGTCATGGACCAGGGAAATTCCTCTGCCATGGACCAGAACATAAAAAATATCAATAGGTCAGACCATTTGCTCAGTAAGCTGAATATTGACTGGGCTCCATATAATAAAATATAATGGATTCAGCTTGTTTTGATTTTAGTGTTTTATGTAAATTCAGCCAGCGAAATTTCTAAAGCATGTTTAATTGCTCAATATGTTGCATCAGTCCAACAAATTGCATTTATCTAAGAAAGAGTAATTAAACAAAACATTAGTTAGGGTGATACATGGACCCAGATTTAGAAGTTCCACAGGCAGGCAAGACAACACCCTCTTGGTATCTTAGGCTCCAACTACCATCAGCCACAGCCAACATAGACAGAATCAAGAGCCTGTATCTGTTTATACCCACAGGAAAGTGTGTAAATAACCTGTATAGGACAGTATTTTTCCCTTACACAATCCAGAGGTAATGATAAAGGGGGCAGGGAGAGATTTCCCTTGACTAAGTGATTGAAGAATATCAATTTCATAGGTTGTCTGAGAGAATACATGAATAAATAACCAAGTGCCTAGAAGGATGTTCCTATAGAGAGATATTTTTAGCTGGCACCATTCAATGGTACCTGCCTCAGAAGACTTTTAGATCAATCGGAGTTTTGTCTGCTGTCCTACCAACCAGTGTGAGGTAGTGAAATTGATCTCTGAAAGATCAATTGTTGATTGGAAGCTTAGAGTGCAAGTGTGTGTGTTGTGTGTGATATTAGGCAAGTTTCCTATCAATCTACGGCTCAAATGAAGCAAAAACATGACAGGCAGATGAGTCTTTCCTGGTAGAATGTCAAAATGAGTATTCATTGGCGGAGTGTGATTAGGTATGTGGCAGAGACAGGAAATAGCCCAGGGTCATTTCCTTGGGTGTTCCATATAAGCTAACAATGCAGCTCTTTCTACATAGCCAGCACAACAGGTTCAAATTCACTTGAATGAACCTGCAATGCTCTTTCAAATCCTAGATGTTTAACGTACTCCTTTAAAAAAAAATTAAATCCACCTGACTGGTTGTTCAACCAGAAGAAAATTCAGAAAACTACTAGTGTACTCCAAGAATCATTCAGTAATTAAAATTGTAGTTGCGCTCATATCTTGTGTGAAAACATGATGAATTCAAGCATGTTTTGTGGAATAAAACCTAGTGCCTTACGTGTAACGTGATAGCACTCTTCCAATATTGGAGGAACTCTCACAAAGAAGAGGGGGTCGACCTAGTCTCCAAAGCACCTGGGGACAGGACAAGAAGTAGCAGGTGGAAGATCATTAAAGAGAGATCCAACCTAGAACTAAGAAGAAATTTCCTGTCGGTGAGAACAATTAATTTGTGGAATGGCTTGGCTCCAGAAGTTGTGGATGCTCTGGAGGTTTTCAAGAAGAGTTTGGACAAGCATTTCTCCAAAATGTTATAGGGTGTCCTGTTCAAATGGGGGTTGAAGTAGAAGAACTCCAAGGTCCTTCCAACCCTATTATTCTATGCTGGGTTTGCACAATATAGAGTTCTTAAGGTAGAGATAGGTTTCCTATTCATTTTCAAATATTATTTGAGCACTTTAAAAGATGTGGTGAAGCCAGATCTACAGTGGGAAACAGAGAGAGATAGGGACACATAGACACTTTTTTTCTTATTTTTTTTTCTTCTGGAGTAACAACTCAAATTCAGTTTAGGAAAAACAGAATTGTAAACTGGAGAAACATGATTAAATAGCAGCACTAGGTGATTTTTAAAAATGTGTTCTATAGGTTTACAGCTCATTATTACTAATACTGAGGCTGATTAGTACTAATGCGATGGATTTATTTTATTTATTCTAATTGTGCAAATAATACACTTGCTGTATATGTACGGGGGGATCTATGAAGCTGCTATTGAAGTGTCTATTCAGGAAAGGTTTACAGATTAATTCTTAAACCAAAGGGCAAAAATGAAACGTACAACAGGTAGTTATCTAGAAGAGACCCATTGATCACTGCTGAAGCATAGAACATTCAAGCTGAGTTCTTGCACAGTGAGGATGGCTTCCCCTGTGCTTTGAGATGATGGTTCTGTACTCCTAACAGCATGGAAATAATCATGTGAAACTTTGTCACAGAGGTGCAGGCTGTACAGGACAAACATATTTAACCTTTCTTCCTTTTCAGTAGTTTATAACTTGCGTTTTTTCCTTTTAATTAATGACTGGTGATAAAGATATATCCATTAACCTTTCTGTGTGAGTGTCCCGCTATGCTACAAATATTTAATTAGGTGTGCACCTGTGTGAGCTCTGGATAGATGCATTGCGGAAAAATGTAATGTTAGGTTGAACTACCATGATTTGTAAGTACTGTTTTATAGCACAGCATGATAACAGCATTGAGATGATAATTCAGCAAGAGTATGCCAAGCAGTCTTGAATGCATTGTGGGAACACAGCCATGAATAAAAGGTCTGAGAGCTTATTGAAATTTGAATTATTTCTTGACTTACCCGATAGGTTTTTTTCTTTAGATCTGCTCTCTCTCCCTCTCTCTCTCCCTCTCTTCCCCCTCCCCTCTCATTTAACAGCATGGTACCCCAAGGTGACAATTTGCCCTTTGACACAATTCTTGCCAAAATCTGCCAACATCTTTGCCCAATATTTTTATTTACTAGTAGTCTCGTTCAGTTTAGAAAAATGAATGAAGACTTAGCATTACAAATGGTAGCCTGAGACAGTTCAACTATTTTCAACTTGAAAATAAAATGGTGGTGATGAAGCCCGTTGCTTTGTTCACTTTCTATCATACGAATCTTTTTTAATTAGCCACACCCTCCATGGCGACCACTTTATGGGAGTGCCAACAACAGTCTGTTAAAATTCCTAATGTGCTCATAAACCCATAAGGTTGGTGTGGTTTATTGAATAAGTCTCGTGGCTGACTTTACATTCAACACAGAATTTATTGACAAATGAATATTCTGGACTAGGACAATACTGACTGCAGAATAGATTAAACACAACCTAAACAACTTTGGCAAGCATGACTGGCTGGGGAATTCTGGGAGTTGAAATCCATACCTCTTAAAGTTGACCAGGTTATGGAATTTGGTTTAAACTTAAACTCTAGGCACTATCTTTTGCAGGAATGAAAAGACGACTGTACTTCTGTAATGGAGCCTTTTCAAGGAAAATTGAAAGGTTGGTTTTTCCCCCAAAAGCAACTGGATGTTCTTTGTTTTTTCTTGAAGACATTTTTCTTCTGATCCAAGAAGCTTCTTCAGTTTCTCTTTCGCCTTTTGAAAAAAAAGCACCTTTGAGATAACCATGACTGAATGACTGAGAATCTCCATAGACATTTTCAAGGAAAAGTGTTGGGTTTGATGCTGAACTGGTTTAAAATAAGCTTTAAAAAGCTTAAAAATAGCACACATTTTGCGTATAAGACATTCCCGGTCACTTCATGTTAGATGGAACAGGAACACTGGATAGGCAAGATCGTTTCTTCAACAGTCTCAAAAGCCTCTTCTAGTCAAACTAAATTAATCTAGCTTAATCTAATCTAATCCAAATCTAGTTTCCTTCAGATATAATATGATACAATTTCCAGATATTTCAAGCAGCTTGGGCCAAGCATCTCTTGAAGGCAACAGCTTAGAAAACAAATTGTTTGATTTGCAAAATGTACCTTTATAGTGATCTGTTTGTGCTCTTGACAATGAATTAGCTTGCCCCGAAGGGTGGAGAGTGAAGGAGAGCTGTGTTTAACTGATATAGATATACATTAATAGAATGCTATCAAGTCATTGGGGCCTTTGATCCCAAGGTTTCCTTTGGTAAATTTGCACTTTAAAAACAGAAGAAAACTTAGAACCTGACATGCAATGGAATGTTGATTCCACAATTTCCAGCCCTCGTGTGTTGTTGCTCTGGACACAAGCATCTTGGCATGTGTACTTGTGGGATGAATCCAAGCAGAAGGCCTGCTGGAAACACCTTCTCAGCCACTGCACTCCTCAGGCTGATGACCCTTTGCCCTTCCCATCCCAAATCTCCTTTTCAGAACTGATATCCATAATCTTCCCTTCTGCCTTCTTCTTTTTTTTTCTTTTCTGTGAAGGCCTTTGTCCCAAAAGAGAAAGCTCGTGGCTTTTGATCGTGCTAGAAAACAGCTCCCGCTCTTCCTTCCTGAATGGGCTCACATGGAACTACGAAAAGGAAAAAAAGCCACACAGAGAGAGAGAAAGAGAAGATGGATTATGCACTCAGTTGGTTGGAGAGCTGACTCACCCTTGAAGGAGTTTGCCAGGGCAGCTTTGAGAGGCGTGCTAGGCCAGTGCAGTTCAGCCGCTGTTCACCTTGGAGCTGCCATCCGTGGAGCCCACTCCTGACCTTCTTGGCATCCCAGAGAGGGAGAGAAGTAGCAAGGGAACCCGAGTGGGAGGGAAATGAGTCATGTGGCCTTTGTGGTCCGTTCTTTCTGGGTTTTGACTTTAGCCTCCTCATAGGCAAGAGATATTGGCGGCACTTGGAAGTAGGAATGTACAATCCCTGTTCTTCCCAACCTGAAAGCGTTCACTTCGACAAGGTAGGAGGTAAACATCTTAAATTTAGGAATTAAAATAAAATAAAAATTAAGCAGGGTGTAGCTGGAGGGAGTAAAGCACACACAGGGAGGAAGTGGGGTGTTTGCTATTTTATTAATGCCCTCCAATGTGCCACGTCACCATTGGGCTTGTTAATGTAGCCATGTCTCCAAGAAAGGCCAAAAGGCTGGCAGCAGACCAGCCTTTTATTCCTTCCAATTTAATGAAATATTAAGAGGAAATTTCTATATAGTAGTTCTGCCTTTTCATTTGTTTGGGCAGCCCTAGCTCAAAAGGTAAGTGGAAATCCTTCTTCGCCTGCCTACCTACCTACCTACCTACCTACCTACCTACCTACCAAGTTTGCCAAATTAACTGCAGCATTGATCACTGATAATGCTGCTTTATCACTGATAAAGGAGCCAAGGAATTTCCTCTACTTTTCTTGTGCCAAGAAGTAACTGTGGGTGTTAGCACTGACGTCCCTAGCAGGCCATAAACACAGACCATTAACCTGCTTTGCTGCAAGGCATGGCGAGAAACGTAAAGAGTCAGACACGGATCCCTTTTGCTTGCTCATTCCATTTTTAACTTCCTTGTCAGAAACAACAACAGTGCTGTAAAGCTGGCTGTTGAACAGCTTGATGTTTTTAGCTCTTTACCAAGTGTTCTGTTGTTATTACTCCAACCTATGTAACACTGTAGGCCATCAATGTCTATGGAGATTCTCAATGGTGTAGGACATCTGTGGTTGGTGGACTCTGGCATTGCTGTTGTGTTTATCCTTTCTGCAGTTGGTCAAGCAGGAACTTCAAGACTCACAGGAAACAATATAGTGGTAAATGAAGAATTGATGTAGAAGAAACGGGGTTAAAATTATCTGCATTGGTCCACGTGAGAGCCCCTTCATCCATTGGGTTTAATTGTTACATTAATCATAATTAATAGAGTCCTTTGCTTCTATTAGCTGCTTTTGACAGTTTGAGTAGAGATAAGAAAGTTAATCTGCAGTTATAGACAACAGTGCGAAACCTAAGGACTGCTTTCTCTCAAGAGTGATCTCCCAACTTTAATGGTTTCAAACCCAGATTAGTCTACCATATTTGAATTCTCAATCCAGTATAGGTAATCTTCCATTTTCAATAGTTCATTTAATAATTGCTTGAAATTACAACAGCACTGAAAAAAGTGACTTGTGACCGTTTTTCACTTTTATAACTGTTATAGCATCCCCATGATCAAAATTCATGAGCTTGGCGATTGATTCATATTTAGGATTGAGTGTCCCAGGTCATGCGATCCCCTTTTCTGACCTTCTGAAAAGCAAAGTCAATCCAGAGTCACTTAATACAGTGATCCCTCGTTTTTCGCGGCTTCATGTTTCGCGGCTTCAGTGCTTCCCGGGTTTTTCAAAAATACAGGGGAAAAAATGCATCGGTAGGAGGCAAGCGCCCCCTAGTGCTTGCTTTAAATGATGTCCACCAACTCAAGTTTCCGGTGCGAATCCTACTTCGCAGTTTTTCAGTTTTCGCGGAAGGTTCCGGTCCCCATTAACCGCGAAAAACGAGGGATCACTGTAATCATGTTACTAACTTAACAACTGCAGTGTCTCACTTACCAACTGTGGCAAGAAAGGTCAAAAAACAAAATTCACTCAGCAACAGTTATTTTATACTCAATTGTGGTCATAAGTCAAGGACTTCCCTTATTAGGCCTTCTGGTTGATCTCAGTTTCCAGCCTCTCAAACCAAGAGTCTTTTCCATCAGTTGCTTCCTAATTCTGTTAGCCAAGTTACAAAAAGTCAAATGATATCCCAGGCAGCTTGATACTATTTTTTGGATGCTGAAAGCAAAGCAACAGATTTCCCCACTACCTTTCTTAGAATTCTGTAGCCAAGGGCATTGGAAGTGTGTACATGTACACATCAGGAAGGTGTAAAATTGGGGGAAGATGCAATGCACTAGAGGTGAAAAACTGTTATTATCATCAAATCATAGTGACAGAAAGAGCTCTTCCTACTAGAGATATTTGAAAACATTCAATTTGCAGTAGGTAGGTGTTAGGAGTAGACTCCTATAGTTGGGTAGACAATATATAGTACCATAATGATATATGGTCATTGTAACTTTAAGGATGTTGGAATGTTAGAGTGCAATTAGTAAGTGCAATTATCTCTAACTATAAGAGGAAGCCAGAAGAGCGCATCTCTCTCTCTCTCTGCTGGACTTGCTGTTTGATAACTGAATTGCTCGTGTGCTGTGAATCACTGAAGAAGAAGAAGAAGGAAGATTGTGTTTGCTGACTGTAAGCAATTTGATATTTGTTGCGACTTTGTTTTTGATTCGATTTAACATCACTGCTTGTTGAGCAGTAGTTTAGTTTAGTAGTTTTAACAACCTCAGTAAAAGCTATTTTATTTTACTTAACAGTGTCTGGTTCACTAATTGTGTGTACATTAGCAACATTCTTCTAGCTGCATACTCTGCTGCACACCCTCTGCTGTCTCCCAACGGAGATATCACCTAACAGCAGGACTGAGTGGACGATATTCTGACTTGGTACAGTTCACTTAGTGACCAGTCAAAGTTATAACGGCACTGAAAAAAAGTGATTTATGACTGTTTTTCACACTTACGACCGCTACAGTATCCCCATGATCACATGATCAAAATTCAGATGCTTGACAACTGACTCATATTTAATCGTTTGCTGTGTTCCGGGATCATGTAGTTCCCTTTTGTGACCTTCTGACAAGCAAAGACAATGAGGAAGCCAGATTCAGTTAACAGCCATGTTAGTAATTTAACAACTTGCGCTGATTCACTTAACAACTGTGGCAAGAAAAGTCGTAAAATGGAGCAAAATTCACTTAACAAGTGGTAAAGTCAAGGATTACTTGCATAGAAAAGTTTTGGTTCGTCTAGAAATGGCAAGTGCATATTACTGTGTCAAAGTAAAAAGTTGAGACTGTAATTTTATTATCTTATCCTACAATGCTAAAAAGAGTCTGATGTCGATGCTTTTCTTTTTCCCCTCTTTTCCCCTACACTTTCTCCTCTTCCCTTTTTCCTCCCCTCGTTTCTCATCATTTGTATTTGTATTTTATATCCTGATAAACTAATAAACATTTGATGAGATATAGAAAAGGTTTCTCTGCAATTTGCGTAGATGTGGCTGGTTGACAGCATTATAGATTCACTGAGCATGCTCAGTCAGAAGCCGTAATAGCTCAGCCCATATAGCCCATATAGTCTGCTAAGCCCCATACTGAGGTCTGTTTATTTCCGCTTATACAATTGTCAACGCGATGAACATATTGATCCCTACCACTAGTACCTGTTGATGAACCAATTTATGGTTGTGTCCTTCTCTGGGTTAGACCTGTGTTACTCTGAAATTGTGTCTCCTCCCCAAAAAATAATCAATACAAGGAACAGAAACAAGAAATGGGCCTGGCAGGGATCCCCCCGCCCACCCTTTCCCCCCTTTAAAAGAAAACTCCATTTGAAACATGTAAAAGAATGTCCAGACGTCTATGTTCTTATCAAGAATTCTTGCTGACGGCAGACGTGAGGTAAGAATAGCCTTTTAATAAGATTGTTATCAGGCTGCTATTAAAACAGAGGGGCGGAAGGGACCTTGAGAAGATGGGGAGGGGGTGGCAAGACTTTGGGGAGGAGAAGAGCTCTTTAAAAGTTGGCACGGCTGAGCCCAGCTATTGTTGCGAGCTAGGAAGAGGAAGTCCAAATGTCCATTGAACAACCTCACCGTGCGTAAGTAGAGCTAAGAAAGCCAAAGACTGGTATTTTCCAGCCAAATCTTTTTAGCTTGTGTTACTCCTTTGCAGGTTGGAAAAGACAGTGATGGGAGGCTTCCAAGCGCTTTTGGCTGGACGTAGCCTTTTCTTCTCTTTGTCATCACTGCAAAGCTGACGTAATCGGTTGTTTTCAATTTCATCTGGCAAAGGATGCTTGGTTTAACCCAAACTGCAGCTGGAAATCTTTACCCCATTTACACTGATGACTAATCAGCTTTCTTTGAGAGGACCAGAATCCAAAGAGAATGAGGTTCCTGGACATGTTTTGCTTCCAAAAAAAGCAAAATGATAGCTGCTTTTACCCAATCCAGGCAACCCAGTAAGGAATGCATGGTATCTGGGTATGGCACCATGATTTACAAGCCCTAATTAGCTGGGTTTGGGGAGTATGCTAAGGCAGCAGCCCCCAACCTTTTGGGCACCAGGGACCGGTTCCATGGAGAGAGGTATTTCCGTAGACTGGAGGGTGCGTGGTTTCGTGTAATGCCTGCATCCTGTGGATGGGGCTTCACTTGTTTGTGCGGCCTGGTTTCTGGCATGCAATGGCCAGGTGCTGGTCCCTGGTCCAGGGGTTGGGGACCCCTGTACTAAGTAAAGTGGGTTCACAAAGTTGCCAAATTTGGAGACCCCTGCCCAAGACCAATGCATTCCTTCTGAATCCAGCATTCCAGCAGATACTCTGCATTGGTGTGAGATGCAGTAGCCTTTAGCAAGACAGAAGAGGCAGAGGCGCTGAAACTACTGGAAGAAACAAAGTGCGTAGGGCTGTCCTGTTATTTACTGACAGGAGCCCGTTCCAGCTCTTGACGCTCAGCCTATTCATAGAAGAGGAAGTGAATCCATTCCAACAGGAAGCCTTTGCCCAGCCTATTCCCTGGAGGGCTCCGAATTACAAGGACTCTCCACAAGTTTTGTGAAGTTTCTGTGCCACTCTCAGACCCTGTTGGTGTGGGGATGGAGCCATGTGTATTTCGTGGGGTCGGCATTTCCGATTTGGCTTACCTTGACATCATAAGGCGCTTTCTCTTGGATGGGAAACGTTCAACGGAAGAAGTTATGCCTGGCCAGCCATCAGCCCTGAGCTGTCCAGAGGAGTGCTGATGTCATATCTCCGCAGGGATTACTTCATAAGTGAAGCATTTAGGCTGTGAAGGGAGGGGAGCAGGAGGGGGGAGCAAGGGAAGAAAATCAAATCCATACATTCCCATCTACACACACAAACACACACACACACACACACTCCCCAGTAATCTCCTTTTTTCCAAAAAAAAGTTGGGGGGGAGCCCTTGTATAGAGCTGTTTCAGGCATAAGTGGTAACTAAAGCCTGAGACTTTTGAATCATTTTAAATTTAAAAGATCCAAGGATTTTCTTCACTTCTCTCACATCCAATCCTGATTATTACATTTGAGGGGTTGGTTGATTTATTATTATTATTATTATTATTATTATTATTATTATTATTATTATTATTATTATTATTATTATTATTATTGCAACATTCTGAAAATCCAAAAGATGCACTTTTGAGGCTTGGTGCTTCACTTTCCCCAAAGACCAAACCATTGATTATTGTCCTTTTCGATAAGGCAAGAGAGAATCAAGAAATTCTGGAGTTTATATTCTCATTGGGATGCCCTAAGACAGTTCAGTGGTCCTATTGAACGGTTACCTGTCTCCCTGCATATTTTCAGCCTATGGACCAGAGACTTGCATGATTTAACTAACAGAAGATTCCAAGGTTGCTAATCCAAGCTGTTTGTGGGAAGAAAGGAATAAATATAGGTGCGTCCATATGTAGCCCTGACAGTTTAAATACATATACTATATATCTGACTATATCAAGGCACTTAGCTTGAAGCCATATGAGCAAAGTAGAAGATGAAAATGATGATGGAGGAGGAGGAAAAAGAAAATGAAGCAACAAGGCAGATGACTCTGAACAGGATATCAAGTGTAATGACTTTCTATGAGTCTGGATTGCTGGCCATCACACTGTTGCTAACTGATGCAAGTCTGGGTTCCAAATTCCTGAACAGTCACAGTTTTATTTATTTATCTGTTTGTTTAGCTACCCAAATAAATTGGTGACCTCTCACATAGGTGGGTGGCATGGTGGCTCAGCAGTTAGATGATGGGTTTGTCGGTTGGAAAGCCAAAAGCCCAGGTTCACGACCCGAACACCACATGACAGGGTAAGCTCTCATTCTTGCCCCATGTCCTGCGAGCCTAGCAGTTTGAAAGCAGGCAAATGCAAGTAGATAAATAGGTACAACTTTGGTGGGAAGGTAACAGTGCTTCATGATGTTATGCTGGCCACATGACCACAGAAATGTCTGGGCAGTCCCTGCTCAAGGGCCTTGAAATGGAGATGACTAGCGGTGTCAAGCTTCAAAAGACTTTTGCTGTTGCAACTATTATCGCATCTCAAGCTTGCCAACAAACTATGAATGGAGGAAGAGGGAGATAGAAAATGACCCAGACGTGAAGATGTCAGTGTGAGAACCAAGGGCATTTCGGCAGGTGTTTACAGAAGCCAAAAAAGACTTTCCCACAACAATATCCAAGATCATATTGGACTGTGTGACCTGAGCTAATGTGGTGGTGGTGGAATTTGAACTTTATTTATAGGGGTTAGCACGGGAAAGCTCTAGATCTGGTTTTGCCTTCAAACATGCCAAAATGATGTACTCAATATAGTTTGTATAAAAAGATCAGACCCTCTTTTTTTTTTATAAATATAAATCTTTATTAATATTTGCCATATAAAACCACACAATCAACAAATATAGGGTAAGGGTAACTGGAGAGACATACATAAACATACCAGGGAAATGTCTAGTCCTCTAGATTGAGAATTGAGTTTATCCCAGTCTAACTTATCAGTTATTATTTATAATTATACAAAGATTTTTTCTCTCTCAAATTTTCTATCCTCTTGTCTTATTTATTCCTCACATTGATTTCTTAAATAGTCTATCTAGTTGGTTCCCTTGGTATCCATTACTCTCCTGTTATACCATGAATACCATTTATTCCAGCTTTTGAAAAAGGTTGAGTCTTGTCTATCTTTTAAGATATATGTTAGTTAGTCTGATTCTGCACAGTTGAAACTTTTGGCTATAATTAGGTGCTCTGATGGTAAGTTAGTGTCTTTCCAATGTTGTGCAATAGCCATCCTGGTCGTTGTTATTATGTGCGAGAAGAGGTACCAATCTTGATTTTTGATTTCATTTGGTTTGATGCCTAGCAGATACAGGTTGGGTTTGAGAGAAAAATTCATGCCTGTTATTTCCAAAAGCCAAATTTGTATTTTTTTCCAGAGTTGGGTTATTATTGGACAAGTCCACCATTGGTGAAAAAACATACTCCTGGCCGTCTTACATTTCCAACATCTATCTGATGAGTTCTGGAACATATTTGCAATTCGAGCAGGTGCTAGATACCACCTGTATAACATTTTATATACATTTTCCTTAATTGAGGAGGCCAGGGTCATTTTCATGGTTTGACCCCAAATTGTTTGCCATTCAGACCCTCTTGATCATGCCTGCTTTTGTTGGGTTTGTCAGTCGGAACCTTGACAAGCTGAGTAAAATCTGCAGGGATTCCTGTCCCTTTTTTTCTCACAGAGGTGTTTCTGGATGGCATACAATGATTAAACACACACACACACACCACAACATATAACCCTGCTCCTAAACATAGAAATTGCCAAACAGCCTGGTACAAAAAAAAATTTCCAGTATTTCAGGCATTTCCAGTTTGAGACGTCCTTCAGCAGGGCTACTGAATCCTCTGCATAGAATATCCCTTCTTGGCAAAAATAAACCAGGTGATTCTGGCAGAGATTCCAGACTCATCATTCCCAATATTGCTTTGGAAGAAGCGATTGGCGATTTTTCAGTGTAGGCAGATTGCTATGTTCCGTTTCATTCTGGTACTCTAATACAATAGTCCCCAAACATAAGGAAGCTGATATCTTCCACATCTGGCAATCCAAATATCAGTCTTTTGCGCCTTCTTATGACTGATGGGTGTTGGAGTCCTAATAAAAACAGGAGGAAGAAGTGGGGAAGATCTTCTCAGCATGCTGTTGATTCTCTCATGGGAACAGATATGAGTGATCTAAGACAGGGGTCTCCAACCTTGGCAACTTTAAGACCTGTGGACTTCAACTTTTAGAATTCTGGGAATTTTGAAGTCCACAAGTCTTAAAGTTGCCAAGGTTGGAGGCCCCTGATCTAAGGAAGTCTCACTATGTGGATTGGACGGCTACTTTTCTTGCCCTTTTCTCCCTCCCTTTTAATCATCTGAAACTGGAATTTAATTCTAAGGGTTGCTGCAACAGCAGGTGATATTAAAGACATAGCAGTAGGCTTTTAAAATATGTTGAGTGTAGCTCCTCAAAGATAATAGTCTGGCTAGCTGATCCTTAGTATAAGATATCAGCATTGATGCAAAATATTTCAGATGGCTAAAAGGAGCAAGGAACTTGTCACTCCCAGATGTTTACCATAGCATTTATCCCTCCTTGGATGGATATGAATACCTGTTGTTTAGCAACATCTGGAGGGCCTCAGTTTTCCTAACGCTGTTTAAAACCCTTTTCACTCCCAAAACAAAGATGAATATTATTTTTTGATTTGATTTTTATCACCTCTCTTGAGTCTCATGTTTTTATTTTTAAGAACTATAAAATATCTGTTTACAACAAAAATATTGCAATGGATTCTATAATCCCAAAGTTTCAAGTTGTTTTTCTGCTAAACAAAGAAATCTGACAAGCGTCTGTGCCCAGGAAGATGCAATAATAGTGATGAAATATGTTCCAAACAAATGAAAGGACACATCTAATAGTTTCAATGATTACTTGACTACCAATGCATGGTCTATTATTGAATTTGCCATCTAGCAGATGGGAGGACACTGTTATAGGGCTTAAAACATGCTGTCCAACGTCGAGGTAGAGCCAAGGTTTTAAAATGACTGGATGTACAGTACAAAAGGTTTGATAGTCTAAAGGGGCACCTGCTAGGTTGATTTGTAGTTTTGTATCTATGATGTGTTTTACAAAGAACTCTCTAATTTTCACAAGAGCAGAAGGAGGGGACTAACAATAACAACATTATTTTCACTACCTATAAAAACTTTGGGGATTTGTTTCTATTCTATTCTTGTATTGCAGCCGAGCAAACAGAGTGTTGAAATCAACTAGGGGTGCTTGAATTCCCCTGGATTACATAAAGTCAAGCTACCGTATTTTTCGGAGTATATGATGCACCGGAGTATAAGACGCACCCAGGTTTTGAAGAGGCATTTTTTTTTAAAAAAGTAGGTAGGAAGATAGAGGGATAGAGAGGGAGAGAAAGAGAGAGAAATACAGTAAGTAGGTAGGTAGGGAGACAGAGTGTGTAGTTAGGTAGGTAGATAAAGGGATAGGGAGAGAGAGAGAGAGAAATACAGTAGATTGGTAAGTAGACAGAGAGAGAGAGTAGGTAGGTACGTAGGTAGATGTTTCCAGGTGTATTTACCCATGTGCTGGAGAAGGAAATCACTGACCACCTTTGGAACAAATCTTTGTTTCTGCAGGCACAGTACTTGACCAACCTAGTTCTCATCAATCACTCTAATTAAACAGCTTTCTGAAAGGGGGGAAAAAAACTCTTTTTGCACTGTGCAAACCTCCCCCAAACGGCCTGTTTTTCATGAAAATGGAGCCTTTTTTTCAAATAAAAGGGATGAAGAGCCTTGGGGGGCTTGCAGAGTGCTCCTGGGGGGGGGCAAAATAAGGAAAAACAGTCCGTGTTTTTTTTGTGAAAACAGGCCATTTTTTGGTCAAAAAATAGCATGCATAGCCTTATGGAGGCTTATAGAGTGCTGCTGGGGGCTGGGGGGCTTCCGTTAAGAGGGGGGAAACACAAGTCATTCCGGTGGAGGGCTTCTCCATCCAGAGGGTCGTGGGGAGGGGCAGGACCGAGGGGAGACAAGTTCCTTCCTCCCGGTTGGAGGCACGTAGCCGTTGGTTACAAACGGTTGGGTGCCACAACCCCCGCAGGCTAGGTGGCCAGGGAATACAGAGCCAGGGTCTGCGGCTGATGTTTTGCAACGCCAGGTCCGTTGTCAACAAAGCCCCCCTCATTAGTGACCTTGTGTCAGAGGGGGAGCCGGACCTGGTAGGAATTGCGGAGACCTGGTTGGGCCACGAGGGAGGACATCCCCTCGTTGAAATGTGCCCACCAGGCTACCGCGCATTTCATCAGCCGCGGGCCCTAGGCAGGGGTGGTGGGGTAGCGGTCATTATTAAGGAAGGCCTTGAGCCGAGAGAGACCATTGTGCCTCAGACTTCCGGCTGTGAGTCCCTCTGCGTGAAGTGGGGCCTAGGGAGGCAGTTGGGCTTGCTGGTTGTATACCTGGCTCCCCGCTATGTAGCAGCAGCCCTGCCCGAGCTCCTGGAGGTGATCGCTACGGTGGCAGTGGAGACCCCCAGACTTATAGTCATGGGGGACTTTAACCTGCCATCGTTGGGCGAATCATCCGTGGTAGCTCGGGAGTTCATGGCTTCCATGACGGCCATGGACCTGACCCAAGTAATTCAGGGCCCCACCCACGAGGGTGGACATACGCCGGACCTCATCTTCGTCTCGGGCCAATGGAAAAGTGATCTGGGTACAGGGGATATAGTCATCACACCCTTGTCATGGTCAGACCACTCACTTCTCCGGCTCGACTTTCCGACCGCTGCTCCCCTCCGCGGGGAGGCGGAACCAGAGTCACCAATCTGGTACCGCCCCAGGCGCTTGATGGACCCGGATGGGTTCCAGACAGCGCTTGGGCCATTTCCTGTATCCCTGACCCGCGCCCCGATGGAGGACCTCACGGCCGCATGGAATAGTGCGGCCGTGGGAGCCTTAGATCGGGTCGCGCCCTTGCGGCCTCTCTTGCGGCGGCGAACCACCCTGGCTCCTTGGTTCACTGAGGAGCTGCGGGTGATGAAACGCCGCAAGAGATGCCTAGAGAGAAGATGGAGGGCTAGCCGCTCTGAATCTGACCGGACACAGGTAAGAGCCCATTTACGGACTTACATTGTGGCGCTGAGGGTGGCCAAACGTCATCATTGTGCCACTCTCATAGCATCCGCAGAAAACCGCCCTGCCGCCCTGTTTAGGGTGACCCGCTCCCTCCTTCAACAGAGGGAGCGGGAAGCCCCGCTACAGGGTAGAGCAGAGGAATTTGTGATTTTTCTGCAGGAGAAAACCGCCCAGATACAGAGTGAGCTAACCCCCATTCATGGCCCAGTGGGATGCCACGGGGGAGATCTTGTTTGGGAGGAGTTTGACTCCGTTACTTCCGAGGATATGGACAGGCTACGTGGGCGACTGTGAGCCACCACATGTTTATTGGATCCATGCCCCTCCTGGCTTGTACTGGCATCCTGGGAGGTGACACGAGGCTGGCTCCAAGAGGTTGTCAACGCATCCTTGAGTGAGGGTTCCTTGCCTGCCTCCCTAAAAGAGGCCATGGTGAGGCCCCTCCTCAAGAAGCCCTCTTTGGACCCAGCTCTTTTGAACAACTACCGTCCAGTCTCCAACCTTCCCTTCTTGGCGAAGGTTGTTGAGAGTGTGGTGGCACAACAGTTTCCCCGTCACCTGGAGGAAGTTGACTATCTAGATCCGCGCCAGTCCGGCTTTCGGCCCGGGCATAGCACCGAGACGGCATTGGTCGCGTTGGTAGATGATCTCTGGAGGGCCAGAGATGGGGGATGTTCCTCCATCCTGGTCCTATTAGACCTCTCGGCGGCTTTCGATACCATCGACCATGGTATCCTATTGCATCGGCTGGGGGGGTTGGGGGTGGGAGGCACCGTTTTACAGTGGTTCTCCTCCTACCTCTCTGGCCGATCGCAATTTGTGCGGGCAGGAGAGCAGAGGTCGACCCCGAGACCCCTCACATGCGGGGTGCCTCAGGGGTCGGTCCTCTCGCCTCTCCTGTTTAACGCATACATGAAGCCGCTGGGCGAGATCATCCGTGGTTTTGGGGTAGAGTACCACCTGTACGCTGATGACACCCAGCTGATGACACCCAGCTATCTACCCCAAACCACCCCAACGATGCCGTAGCGGTGATGTGCCAGTGCCTGGAAGCCGTGCGGATCTGGATGGGAAGTAACGGACTTAGGCTCAACCCGACCAAGACCGAGTGGCTGTGGTTTCCGGCTGCCCGATTCAACCAGCTCTCTCCAACGCTGGCCATAGGGGGCGAACATCTTGCCCCTGTGGATGGGGCGCGCAACTTGGGTGTCCTCCTGGATACCCGGCTGTCCATGGAAGATCAAGTGACAGCCGTGGCCAGGAGGGCGTTTTACCAGGTTCGCCTGGTACGCCAGTTGCGCCCCCTATTGGATCGGGACGCCCTTCGCACAGTCACTCATGCTCTCGTGACATCCCGACTGGATTATTGCAACTCTCTCTACATGGGGCTCCCCTTGAGGTGTACCCGGAGGCTTCAGTTGGTCCAGAATGCAGCCGCGCGAGCAATTATGGGCACCTCTAGGTTTGCCCATGTAACACCGCTGTTGCGCGAGCTGCACTGGCTACCTGTCGTCTTCCGGGTGCGCTTCAAGGTGTTAGTTACCATCTTCAAAGCGCTCCATGGCTCGGGACCTAGCTACCTGCGGGATCGGATCCTGCCCCATACATCCTCACGGCCGATTCGCTCCCACAGAGAGGGACTTCTCCGGGTGCCGTTCACTAGACTTTGTCAGCGGGCGACGCCCAGGGGAAGGGCCTTCTCTGTGGCGGGCCCAGCCCTCTGGAATGACCTTCCCCCCGATATCAGGACAACCACGGACCTCCGCTCCTTCCGCTTAAAATTAAAGACGCACTTTTTTCGTCTGGCCGGCCTTGGGTAGTCTCTTTTTAGGTCAGGGTTTTTTAGGGGTAATTTTTAGTTTAGTTATGGGTTTTAGCGCAGGATTTATTTAATTTATTTTTAACTTTGTATTTTGTATTTGTTTGTGGTCTATTTGTATTTTTAATTGCCTGTGCCCCGCCTCGAGTCCCCTTGGGGAGAGAGAGCGGGATAGAAATTAAATTATTATTATTATTATTATTATAAAAACGCTCTGTTCTTTGCTCATTTTTGCCCTCCCCAGCCCCCAGGAGCTCTCTGGAAGCCTCCCTAAGGGTATGCGCGTGGCCATTTTGGTGAAGGGGCAGGGTTTCAGGAGGCAAAAAATGCTGTATTTGATGTATAAGACGCACCCAGATTTTCAGCCTCTTTTTAGAGGAAAAAAGGTGCGTCTTATACTCCGAAAAATACGGTAATTTCTTTTGCAAATCGAGGAACAACAACAATTAAATTCATAAGTCACGACAATAGTGAGAGTAAATGGCAAACTGTTGGCTGAACTTTCACACACATTGACAGATCAGATGTAGAATCAACTCTAATCCATAAAAGAAAGGTTGCCAAAAATGTTGGATGTGCAACTATTCCAAAATGTGCTAGTTTAGTACAATGTTTATCGTCACCGAAGGCAACATTACTAAATACACAAGGAACAATCATATTGTTTGCATTTAATTAATTTTATATTTCAAATCCGGGCGCTTAGCAACTGGCATGTATTTGTGAAGTTTCACTTTCCCAGGTTCCCGTTATCGCCATTTGTAACCTTCCCAGCCAGCTTCCAACAAGCAAAGTCAATAGGGGAAACCAGAATTGCTTAATGACTGGAGGACTCACTTAACAACTGTCCCTATGGTCGTACATTGAAGACTATCTGTATGAGGTACAGCAGGGGTGTCAAATTGAGGGCCGCATCAGAATCAGGTTTGACCTCAGGGGGCCAGGGTGGGTGTGGCCAGGGTGGGCATGGCCAGCTCGATGTCACACGTATCGGGGGTGCCTGTGGTGGCCTGAGCACTCTGCCTGTGAAAATGGGCTCCCAAGCTCCATTTTTGACCCTCCCGAACTCCATTTTCGCTGGCAGAGGGTTGCAGGAAGCTGACACAGCTGAAAACGGAGCTCGGGAACCTATTTTCACTGGCAGAGGCACTGCAGGCAAGTCCTTCGCTGTTTCCAGGGCCACTTCTAAGCATCCCTTGGACTGGATCTGGCCCCTGGGCGTTATGTTTGACATCCCTGATGTGGAGTATGTGAGTGTGTCTGAGAAAGAGCAAGCGATAGCTTCCTACTATGGGTGGATTATCATTCCGGGGAGTTTCCTAAACTTAAGGCGTCTGCATTGTGCACAGAAGGCCATTGTCTTGGACAAGACGGAGGCTCCTGATGGCAGCCAGTGAGATAAGGAAGCTAGTTGGCCATTAACGTGTGAGACCAGAGGATGGACGCATTGTCCATGGCGGAAGTGGGAACCACCTTTGGTCTTCAGCTCCAAGAATCGGCTCTGAAAGTGAAGTTCCTCAACTCTTGGAATTGGTTCAACAAGGTTACTGAAGGGACAACCTTTATGAAAGGGAAAAGATTAATTACAAGAGCAGGAATGGAGCAGCCCCTCCTGGAGCCTAGAAAACCCTGAGAAAAGTTTAGAAGGTAGTTCCTGTAGTTAGAAGAACAAGTACTTAAGTGCTTTCTGTTTCCTTCCTCTTATTTATTTCATTTGTGTCTTTCCTTTTGTCTATGAGTCTCGTGGTAATATATGTAGTTTCCTATTGCCTTTTTTTCATCACAGCTCTAACAGAATACAGACAGTCCTCAAATTATGACCAAAATTGAGCCCAAAATTTATGTTGCTAAGCGAGACAGCTGTTAAGTGAATTTTGCCCCATTTTAAGGTCTTTCTTGCCACAATTGTTAAGTGAACTATTGCAGTTGTTAAGTTAGTAACATGGTTGATACTAATATGGTTGTTAAGTGAATCTGGCTTCCCCATTGACTTTGCTTGTCAGAAGGTTGTAAAATGTGATAACGAGACACCCCCCACCCCCCAGGATGCTGCAACCGTCACAGATATGAGTCAGTTCCCTGGTGTATGAACTTTGATCATGTGACAATGGCGATGCTGCAATGGTCATAAGGGTAAAAACGGTCATAAGTCACTTTTTCAGTAACACTGTAACTTTGAACAGTCACTAAGTAAAACTGTTGTAAGTTGGGGACTACCTGTATAGGTGATGCTGAGAGATAAGGATTAGTCCTAGCACACCTTGTAAGCTTCATTGAGAACAGGGCTATTTTTGTTCTCCACCATCCCCTATGTCGGCCTCATTAAAACCCATTGTGCTAAGTCAGGATATGAGCTGTTTGGGGTGGCTTTAGCAGGTGGTTGGCAGCCAATGGGCCTCCAGATGTCATTGAAGTGCTCCAATTCTTCTTTCTAAGGCTGCTGGGAATTGTGGTCATGACCTGCAAGGACACAGATGATTAGTGTGCTTATTGTGTTGGGGAAAGCCAACCCCTGTAGTCTGAAAAGAATGGCTTATGATATAATGCAATTTGTGGATTCATTCAGGGTGATTTACTCAACAGACCATCATTTATGAATATGTGAGGATCCAGCATGATCTTCTAGATGCCTCAAACAAAGGCATATTTAGGCAAGGAAAGTCTACCAATATTTCTCTCCCAATTTTTATCTGATCTGATCTTCTTGAAGGCTAACAGCATATTAGATGCCTAGATGATGAGCTGAACCAAAAAGGCATTTTGGTCCCTGAAGTTGTTTTAAAATATTAGAAGCAGAAACAAAGAAGATCCCAGTGAGAATCTAGTGAGAGCTTTGCAATCCATATTTGTTTTGTTAGATTTATATTAGTATAACAGAATTGCAGAGTTGGAAGGTACCTTGAAGGTTTGCTAGTCCAACCCCTGCTCAGGCAGGAAGCTGGTGTAGATTCTTAATTCACCTCATACTTGTGGGTCAAACATACTCAATTTGGTAACCTCAGCCATCACTACAAAGAGGAATCTGCCTTGTAAGGTATGAGGGTACTTTCCTTAGTGTACTAGGGAAAATAAATGTGCCCTTATTCAATTTATTAAAGTAGCTAAATCCTTTACAAACAATATAGAAGTTTCAAAAGATTTCATTGGTTATCTACTTTTACAGGAATTGTTGCTTTGGTTTTGCTAGCAGTCCCAAAAGAAGTCATCTGCGCATGGACCTGCACTTATCAGGGAAGCCTTGTTGAGCCTTCCTAAAAATATGGCTACTTGAATATTTTGGGTTAGATTGTTTCACTCATGCCAACACTCACTGCAAGCACCCTTTTCAAATGCCTTGCATAGCCTTAGTTATTATAAGTAGGTCAAGATAACATGTATGAAATGCTTGGAATATCTAAACTCTTCCTCCTTGTGTTTATTATTTGGGGTTTACTTGATTAAGACACTTCTTGAAGGATTATCTCAAAGTCCATGCTTGTTTTAACTTCTCTTCCACATGGAATCATGTCTGTATGATGGGAAATGTCATCTTGTGTAGAATCTGTCAGGACCACCTATACAGCGAGATACAATCTTCTATTTCTGTATTGCGCAGAATGTTTCTTAGCTATCCACAATAGGCTGGAAGTCTGCTGATACGGAAGGACAAAAATACAATAGCTTTAACTTGTTCCGAGGTGGAGAGGAATGTTGACAAGCAGTGGTTTAGAGATGAAGAGTACGGTAGGTTGTATTAGCAAGCAATAGGTTCAAGATGGCCCCCTGGTACTTTGTTCTTATAAATCAGTGATAGTCAACCAGGTCCCTACCGCCCACTAGTGGGCATTCCAACTTTCATGGTGGGTGGTAGGGGTTTTGTCTGATACTGAAGCACTTTCCTTTTTTTAATTTAATTGACTACCCTACTTTATAAATCACCATTACTGTGGAACCGGTGGGTGGTTAGAAAATTTTACTACTAACAGAGATACAAAAGTGGGCAGTACCCCTGTTATAAATAATCTAATGACTATTTGATGACTTCTAAATATGTTGGAACTACCCATAAGGTGGGTACCAATTGGGGAAGGCTAGTCTAATATTTTCTGATCCCTGGGATTCTGACCAAGAATGCTGGACCACGAAGTCCTTGATCTCATCCAGCAAAGCACTTACGTTGTCATTCAAGCACTCAGAATCATAAGTGCATTCCTGTTTCCATGGTGAAGCAGCCTCTGGAGGTGGAACAATAGCTCAACTATAGTTCATCATTTTTGAGATTATGCCAAATCATAAGCCCGATTTGGGCATGATTTTAAACCAACGAGAAATAATATATTGAAAAGTGGTAGGAATCAGCATGTCACCTCTGCTTGAAATGACCATTATCCAATTCCAGTGCCATTTGGGGGAAGACCTATAAGCTTTCTGCTTCTCTACGTTATCCGCATGGTGCTTTCCATGATTCAGATAGTTGCACATACTTGATGCCTGTTGTCCTCCACATCTCAGTCATACAAATTTCTATGACTAGTGATCAGGTGTGACCATATTTAAGCTAAGGGCATATTTATGGTATTACTATCAGCCCAGTGTTCCTCAACCTTGGCAGCTTTATGATGGATGAACCTCAACGTCCAGAATTGGGTTCACTGGCTGGGGAATTCTGTGAATTGAAGTCGACCTATCTTAAAGCTGTATTAGCCTATTTAGCTAGATAAAATCTGGGAAGAGGACACAGACTGACTGCCCCTTGCTTGAAAGAAGACCTACATAGAGCTATAAATTGCAGAGAGCTGGGTGTTTCTACAAACCAGCCTCATGCCAGGTTTTTGGTTTTTTTAAAACCTGGCGGGTGCCAAGTCCTGTTTAGTCTGTCCAGACTGCTTTGTATGTGTCAGTAAAAATACTTTAAAGGAGCCTGGGGTTCTTGCACCTGACAAACAGATTTGTTGAAATGTGTTAGATAATGTAATTGCTTCTTTGAATTCTCTGGGATGCTATTTGACCCTTATCAATTTTTGCTTTGTTTCGGTCTTCTGAATTTTTTCTTCCATTGAAAAACATGTTTTTGTTGTTTTACTTCACCCTTAAGCTATTTTTGTACAACAGTTTTTTGGGGTTTAATTGATACATGGGATATAAGGGAGGTTGCAAATTCTATAGAAATTATTGCAAAATCCAAAACACAATGGTAAGAAATAATATTTGATCAGATTATAACTAGGTTAAATACAAGCACTCTACCTAGTAAAAATTGCACCAGGATGTTCTTCTCATTCATGATGGATCGGATTGACTGCTATGGTTGGTATTATGCTGCACTGTATGTGGTGCAGGGGAACCAACATCGTCCTGGCCATTCTAGAAGGAAGATAAAACAGAGTCAGAAAACCCATTACAAGTCATTGTATTATTCACGTTCATCATTCTCCTCTTCCCTCTCCTCTCTCTGATTTGTAGGAGGTGGAGGGAAACGGAAAGGAAGGAGCAAGAAATGGAGAGAGATCCTCAAGTTCCCGCACATCAGCCAATGCGATGAGCTCCGGAAAGGGTTGGGTAAGTGCAACACGAGACAGACTCCCTCTACTCAAGGAAATGCAGGAACTGGTAGCCAAAAGCACCACAAAATGATGCCAGCTTACTTCCTTGTGATGAGCAGAGCTCCTCTTGCCTCATCAAAGTAGGATTTCATATATCATCACTTCCCAATGGAAAGCCAAATGGGTTGCTGAACATCCAGACATAGGTTGGCATATAAATGACCACGCAAAAGGTGCCTGGCTTTGAACAACCACCTGACATGGTATCTGCCAGGACTCAATGTATAAATAGAGCAAAGTAACCTCCCCTCAGTGAGACTGTGGGGTCGTATGTCAAACTGTGGAAAAGGTATTAGAGGTGATATTTCTCCTCCAATGATTAAATTCAACAGAGAAATGAGGAAAGGATCTGAGAACAAAACTAAGTATGAATAATCAATTGTTCGACTTAATTTTGTTCTTACATCTTTTCCTTACTACTCTGTTAAATTTTAGAATGTGCATTTGTTGGAGGAGAAATATTATTATCTGTGGAATTCATCACTAATTGGTATGGTAATGACAATTTACTTACCTTAATTTACTTAATAAATGAATTGAATCAATGCAGAATCTAACCAAGTCAGGATTGAATCAATTAGAGAGGATTGATCTGTTGCAGGTGATTAGTCTTGAACTTCTATTCAGTTTGGAGTTGCACATTTCCAAATGCCAGCTGTAGGAAAATTATGAATGGGCGAGAAATATCTCCATCTCTCTTGTGAGCATCTTGGGCATATCCGGTTGGCCACTGAAAGAAAGTTGAGACTAGAAAAAGTGCAGAGAAAAACAGCCAAGGGGACTAGAGATTAAAACATAGGAAGAACAGTTGCAGGAACTGAGCATGGCTAGTCTAGTGAAGAGAAGGACCAGGGGAGACATGATAGCAGTGTTCCAATATTTGAGGGGCTGCCACAGAGAGGAGGGGGGTCAAGCTATTTTCCAAGAAAGCTGAAAGCCATACAAGGAATAATGGATGGAAACTGACCAAGGGGAGATTCAATCTAGAAATAAGGACACATTCTCCGGTGTGCTAAGCCAAAAAGCTCCAAGAAGGAGCATGTCAGGTAAGACCAATGCCCTTTTTCTGACAGTGAGAACAATCAATCAATGGAACAGAAGTTGCCTTCTGAAGTTGTAGGACTTTCATCACTGGAGGCTTTCAAGAAGAGATTTGACTGCCATTTGTCAGAAATTGCTTAGGGTCTCCTGCTTGGGTGGGGGGTTGGACTGATGACCTACAAGATCCCTTCCAACTCTCTAAATCTCTAGTACTAAATAAACTGCTAGATAAAGATTTGCCATAATTTCATCCATCCCATTTTTATCATCATGGGCCCTGTATGCCCTTGTCCATTACCCACTTCCAAGAGTGATTCCCAAATTTTCCAGAATTGCACTACTGAAATTTGATGACAACTGTTAAAATATGACTGTGTGATTCCTCAGATTTTTTTAAAGGGCCTTGACAAGGCTTAGTAGATCCATTTTACTTCCTAAAATCCTTACAAGTATTGGGGTGTGGGTAGAGATGGAGGGGCAAAAATCAATTCAATTCAATCATTGTGACAGTGATTGAAATGGGAGAGGTCTCCCACTCCTAATGCAACACATAACTCCTGTATTACACTGATTATCACAGGGTAGTTGGAAGTAATGTGCCTAATGTGTGATTTTTATGCATTGAATCATCTTCAAGTCCTCTTTTGAACAACTTTTGTGCAGCTTTTTTTCAAGTGAATCAACGCAAAGAGTAAATTAATATCCTTGGTGATTGTGTGGCCTGGTCTCTGATTTTAAGTAAGCTTGCTGTTCTCCCAGGTCCTTGTAGACTATTAGAAATTCTTGCATCTGCCCCCATCTTCTCATAAGTCATTTTTTTCTAGAAGGAGCATGCTGAGTTGCAAATGAGAACATGTTCCTACTGCTTGAAAGTATGTTTACAAAGGAGTCTAAAGGAAGGTTTGTGAAATGGGGAATGCAAAGGAGTTGGGCAAAGGCAGATGTGCTCCTGAGCGGGCTCAGCAGGACATGATTATGACAACCAGAAGTTGCAGATATGGAAAGCGCCATGAGCACCTGTGCAAAAAAAAAAGCTGTTCTTCTCAGTACCTGAAAAGCAAGTTGTGAGAATCCAGAGTTTTTCCCCCCAGGACTTTGAATCTGCACCCAAAGGTCATCTTTGTTTGATGCAATCACATGAAAAATTTGTGTTTCGGGATCAACTAAAACATCATCCCAAAGCTGAACAGTTTTGTATCTAAACAGACAAATTATGATTTAGAATTTTTTTCTACTTTCACATGCTCAGAATTCAGATATGTAATGATAATCCCCAGCATCATCCATATTCACACATTACACTAAACATTAATGTGGCTTGTTTGTTATGTGCTTATATAATGAGTTCAGCCATTGTCATTTTGAAATCATAATGGTTTAGAAGTATTGCTTATCTTAATAACCAATGTTAAGCGCATTGTGGTTTAAAACAATGTTTGAATTAGCATACACCATGGGCTTCAAACTCATAACAAGGCTTGGTTTCATTTTTTTATGCGCCATTCAGATAATTCCAGCTACAGAGCAAAGCAAATTAAAATCCAGATCTCATGAACTATGATCTGATCTGAAATCTAAACTTAGCCTTCTTCTTTGGGGAATTGTTTGTATCTTTAGCTATAAATATTTACAGCGATGCTGGCTGGGAAATTCTGGGAGATGAAGTCCACAAGTCTTAAAGTTGCCAAGGTTGGACACCCCAGCTTTAAAAATGGCATTCCAACTTGTTGCATTTGAAGCTCTTCTACTAAGAAGGTCACCCTTGAAAGCCCCATGGTTGAAAACTGCCTGCTTACAAGTGACAATAATTCCTTCTCCATATCTTCCTTTGTAGAACGAGATTACAACAGTTTGTGCGACAAGCAACCCATCGGCCGACTGCTATTTCGACAGTTTTGTGAGACCCGGCTGGAACTCCTACGGTGTATCCACTTCCTGGATGCTGTGGTAAGGCGAGCACAGTTTCTCAAGTGTCTGTGGCTTTGCTCAGCCAGTTCTTAAGGGACAAACAGATTCCCTTCGGCAACTCCTATTTAAAGTATGCCAAAACTTTGGATTGATGAAGTGTCATACGTCAGCAGCAAAGTTAATGGAATCCTTGGTACTTCAAGTCTAGAAGAGTGACAGGAAAAAAACTTTTACAGCATATGCCATATTATGCTACCTGGACCTGTTATCTAATTACATAAATAATAACCCCATTTGCTTTCCTCCTCCAATCAGGAATGGTTTAGCTGGGTGCAAAATGCCTGCCTTACATGCAATTGGTCATGGGTTTGGTGGTCCCAGGAATATCCCACTGAAAAGAAGTGGGATCTAGTGGCATGTGTGAGGAGAAAGGTCCTTTGCCAAGCGCTCTTGAGAGGTGCTTCAGCTTGATCCTTCATTCTTTGTAACCAGTTGGAATTTGGAGAATCCATCATAAAATGGTTGTCACCTAAGAAGCTGCTCATGTCTGGGCCTGCATAAGCCAGTGTGGTTGTTTATCACCAGGCAAAATGATGAATTTTTTTTTTTAAAAAAAGCTTAGTAAGAAGGCTGGGATGGAACTGAGGTGCCAAAGCATATATTGGCACTTCCACAAGACTTCAGAAAATCTGTTTCCTAGAAGCCATGGTAGTGACATTCCGAAAACACACACATCTACACTACCCTTCCACCAGCAAGCACACACATCAAGATAAACCACACAATGTACACTCTGATATACATACAAAATATTCCCCATCCTTGTTTATTCTTAAATCTTTACTATCTTAAGCTTCTTATATCTGAAACATATGGTCTTATATTTGAGGAACCTCAAAGAAAAAAGTATCTTTCATCTCTGTCCATAATAGACAGGAGGTGGTCTCTTATGGGGGGCTTGGAATTTCCCATCCATCTTCTCCCAATTGGCTAGTAAACATTGGATGCAAGTTAGAAACTTTCATGACTTTATTCACACGGCTGCTTTAATCACTGCGCTGGGGGAAATCCCTTCTTAGTAACATTTTAGTTCCAAGTATCCAGTTTTGGAACTTACAGAGGAAATATAAAACCAGTCACTCTTTTGAGATATTCTGCTCACCCAAATTCTGATGGCAACTTGTTTATCTTCTGTGTCTTTTACAAACCTTCTTCCCGTCAGTACTGCCTTTTTGATTTTCTTGTAGAGGGAAGACAACTTTAAAAAAATAAAAGAGGGGAACGGTGGGGGGGAAAACCCCAAATTCTTGCAGAGTGACCTCTGGGAGAAGATCAGAGAGGCGGGTGTGTTTTTCAACCCACTCTAAAGTCAACGGTGCAAAAATTCCATTGGGATGACGTGTAATTTAAAAGTCAGTGCTTCATCTGAAATACTATCCTAGTGTTTTTGTGGGTTGCAACCCCCACTCATGTCATTCTTTTGAAAATTTTGCTCAGCCTGAAAGCATCTTAACCTCAAGCAGAACAAATCATAGCTTAGGGTTTCTTCAACTCATTTTCCTCTCCAAGTTCCTTCTTCCGCATCTTCTGAACCAAGGCAAATTTACAATCAGAAAATTGATCTGTTTTTGCTCTTGCGCCCGGAGGCCTTTTCAGATGGCCAAGGAGGCCTTACATCAACCTCGCAGAACACTCTGTGTTTCTCATTACCAAACTGTTTATGCAATTCAACATTGTTCTCTCTCTTTTCCTCTCAATGGGAGGGAGTTTGTTGAACCTTAGGCCTTTTTCTTATTTTCATAAGCTTGTTGGATGTGAGTGACAAGAATGCCGATCCGGTCAGCTGGCTGCAAAATGGGAAACACATGCTTGGAAACCAATTCTCTGTAAGGTTTGGAGTCTTTCAGCCAGCAAAAGGCTGTGATAAAAAAAGTCATTGTTTATTTAAATTTGGTTCAGGAACTTGACCAGGCCAGGGGATCTTTTCTCAAGGAAATTAAAACTGGTGAGCATCAAATGCTTTAAGAGGGGTGTTGAAGGATCCGGAAGGATTTATGCTTTTCATTTTTCAGAGTTCAGCACCCTGTTTTCCCATTCTTGTTTCAAAGTTAATAGAAATGGATAGAGCTACAATCCCAAGAAATCTGTCCCTGGTTTTGTGATTTTTAAATCAACCTTTGTAGCACAAAAAGCTCCCAGAATAGCTTATATAAGAAGAAAAGTGGGAAAGCTCTCAGAATTGTGGTTTTAAAAACCCTCCACACAGAGTTGGAAAAATAGACAAAAAGGCAGGGGAAATAAGAACAGCCAGGTACCAAATGTTATAATGATATGGTCACTATAATGGAATTGGGCTGCTTTTAGAGGTCCCAAGTGACACCTTTGTCTCTAAACTGCACAATCCGGTTGCTGTAGCACATCAGACCAGCAGTCTTAACATTGTTTACAGCAGATGGAAATTTTTCTTTGCCCCCTAAGTTCTCAGTGGCTTTTTTCTTTCAACACCTTTGATTCCTGATGACCACCTGGACATGTATAGTTTTCCTGGCAAGATTTCAGAAAGGATTCACCATTGTCTCCTTCCTTGAGTTGAAAGTGAGGGACTGGTCCAAGCTCACTCAGCTGACTCCATGCCTAAGAGTAGGACTCACAGTTTCTTGGTTTCTAGCCTGGTGCCTTAACCATTACACCAAAGTAACCTTTTAGTGGTCTAACTAGGACTAAATTTATGGTCTAAGAAAACTTTTTCAGCATGGCACTCTGCAGTCAGCTTTACCATTTCCTACCAGCATTTTCACTAGCTAGAAGTACAGAATAGGATTATTCAATTTGTTTTGTTGGGTTTTTTAAACAAATGTACAGGGAATTACCTGGTGTGCATTAGTGCAAGGCTTAAATGTCTATGCAGATGCTCAGTCATCCAGGTTATAGTTGTCTCAAAGATGCTTTTTTCAAAGACACTGGGTTTTTTTTAGGAAGAGAAAGAAATTTCACTTCTCATCCAAGAAGCTTCTAGGTGCAAGGTTAGATTCTTATCCAATAGTTGAACAGTCTAAATAAGACCCAAATGTATTCAGCCTGATTAAATATAATAGTTGAGTATTGCAGAGTTGGTTTTACTGGGTTTAGAATGGCTTCAGAAAAAAGCCTTCCAGTTGTAACTTGCTTTTTTTTTAAAGAAAATGTGCATCTCACATCTGGAAATCAATGTCTGGGCTCACCCATTGTCATGGTTTCTTGAATAAGCCACAGCTGGCTGAATTTACATATATTGGACATCCATAGATCATAGGCTAAATACATTGTTTTTAACCTCACATAGCCTGCTAATCTCAAACCAAATAAATCACACTGTATGAACCCCGCCATGTTTATAGAGAACAGTGTTAGGTCCGAAGTTCGGGCAGGGATTTAATAGAGTGTCATCTTAGGTGCCTTATATCTGAACATCCAGCAATACAGATGTCAATCATGTTACCAGTGGTTTCTCTGTTTATTTTGACATCTTTTTTGCATTTTTGCATTTAACCGATAATGCACTGGACTTAGAAGTTTGAACCCATAGTAGTTAGGAAAATAAAACTGGTTGCAATAGCTAGATGCTGCTAAAAAAATTTTTTTTACACGTGTCACCAGCAATGGAGGCCCCAGTCCGTATCCAGTCACGCCTGTAACAGGATGCTAGAGACAGAGGCAGTGACACTGTTTATAGCTTACACAGAAATCTCTGGTGCTCCGTCTTTTATAGTCTTCCTGAAGGCAGTTTCAGTATGCTCTTAGTTAATAAATTTTCTGCCATGATAAGGTGTTTATCTTTTCATCAGATTTTAGCTTTTATCTTCTGCTGTTTCCTATTCCTTTCTTTTATCATGACGGAGTGCTATTTTATATCAGAAGTGTGCTCTTTTTAATTTGTGTACTGCTTTGTTTGCCCTTGGGGCAGGGGGGGCAGGATAAAAATTAATTTGGTTTGGTGGGTGGGCTGATAGATCCTTCTCCTTGTACTTCCTGTTGGTGTGTGTGAGTGTGTGTGTCTGTGTGTGTGTGTGTTCATTCTCTAGCCAGGCTTCATTCATCATCAAGATACCTTGTGTGTGCGTGCAGGTTCCCAATCCTGTGGCAGATTTGGGGGTCTTCTAGCAAATCATTATCCCGTGATTAATTTGTTACTCAGCAGCGCAGGGTGTTTAACCATCCAATCTGTGGCTTTTCTCATTTTTCTCCCTTCCTGAAAGTCTTCCCAGACTTCCCAGGTTTATTCTCCTGCTTCTTCAGCAGCTGACAGTCTTGTACAGGAGCAATATGGAGGAACGTTCATCAAGCACCCCTGTAGTTAGTGATCATCCATCTTACTTCCCTGGGGAATTGCTGTACATGCTTTCCCATTCGTTTCTCATGGCCGTGGCCCAGCAGCCTTTCCAGCAACAAAAACACAGATGTCACTTGAGTCTTGAGAGTAGCGATGACCTTCAAGTCATCCCAGTGATATGGACCTTCTAATTTTGATCTTCCTGTTTTTAAGAATGTTGGAGGGACATTAACACAATTTATTAAAGGCAGAGGGAGTGGAATCCACCTGTGTCCATCTGCATTTATTGGCCACTTGAGGTCCACCACCTTTCCCCTGAAGTTGACATGCAGCGCGAAGAACTTTCATGCTTGGTGTTATCGTCTGCTGCATGCTTGGCCAATTTACCTGCCTCTCCCCCACTACCACCCCACTATTGGGATGAGATGAGGAGTCCATGTCTTGTTTCTCTTTGGTTGCTTAGCAGCAAGCCCTGTTCCAAAACAATGGGGAGGGAATCTGTGGGTCAGATTTTTTAATAGCAGCAATGTGCTCTTCTCCACTGTCAGGCAAACAGCTTGTGGTCCTGTGGAAGTAAGCCAGGAAAGGAAGGGAGAGACACTAGAGAGACAAAAAGAATGGGTGGGAGGAGGGGGGTACAGGGAATCACAGACAGGGACTTTATGCTTGAATCCAGAAGCAAGAGTTGAATGCAGGACTACACTTTTGTCTTCAGGGTTCAGTTCCAGGAGTTCCCTTTAGGCGTCCACACTGGGAGATGAAGAAATCCTTGCTTAGTTCTTAGTAGGCTTGAGTACAAAGCATTTCTTCATTCATGCAGTAGCATCGGTGCACAGATTATAATACTTTACCCTTTGTAATATGAGAAGCTCAAGTTCCTTATTTTCCCCACTATCCAGCCTAATAAGGCTTGCTGTTGTGAGTGGGATGTGAACCTGCTAGGATGTCCACAGGTCCTGGTCACACTTCAATCTTGTCCTGGATCAGCTTTGAGCTAGATGAGGAAGTGTATCTTGCAATTCCGAGGCATTTGCAATATGACTCTTTCAGACTCAGGCTAAGGAAATGGTAAAGGTTAGTTCTTGAGGCCATGCTTGGTCTTGGAGGACATTGGTTGTTCATTCCTTAGCATCTTCAGATGCCTAGAAAGCTTACGTACCTAGCCCATCTTTGCTGAGCTTGAAAAACCAAGCAGGATGAGATCTGGATAGCATTTGGATGGAAGAGATCAAGGCCATAGGCTAGTCTTAGTAGTCAGTAGAACGTCCTAGAAGAAGCTTGATCCAACTACTTTATATTTTTGTCTTTTTTGTTTATTTTAGCCCAGGCTGCATCCTCCCCTGAGAGTCTAGCTCAGTGAGGGTGAACCTTTTGTGGCTCACGTGCCAAAAGCGGGGGGAATGCGGGGGGTTGTGCGCAGGCATGCCACACCCATAATACTGTGTGGGACACCCCCCCTGTGACTTCCGGTTTGCTCAGTGTCAATTTTTGCCCTCTAGAGCCTATAGGGAAACCTCCTGAGGGCTCCTGAATGCTCCAGAGGGCTAGAACCAGCCCTACAAGCAAACCGGAAGTCCATTCTCAAATTTCCGGTTTGCCCTTACGGCCGGAAGCTCCTGAAGCCTCCGGAGGGCGAAAAATGGCCTCAAAAGAAGGCCAAAGTCAGCTGGCCAGTGCATGCATGCACACTGACCAGCTGACAAGGCAAGCCTCGCGTGCCCTGACAAATGGCTCCGCATGCCACCTGTGGCACACATGCCATAGGTTCCCCATCACGGGTCTAGCACAAATAAGTATGGAAAACTGGTGACATTCAAGTCACCAATTTATATTTACTTGTATTTATACAAGTTGCTCTTCTTTTCACTTTTTCCAGTCTCAACATCTTTTTTTGTAATGTGGTGACCAAAACTGGATGCAGTATTCCAAGTGTGTCTTTCTAAGAATTTATAAAGCAGTACTAATACTTCACATGATTTTGATTCTATGCCTCAGTTTATACAACCAATGATTATATTAGTTTTTTTGGCTGATAGCTAGAACTATTTTCTACTATGGAAAAAAATGCTTACAGTTTGACACATTCCAGATAGTATACAAAACAAATGTGTACAAAAATGCAGAAATTTATGTATGCATTTTTCTCCTGTTCCATATATAAATATACGAATCCGTTCTTGCATTCTTGCATGAGAGTATTGGTAAATTGTCCAGTGACTCTAAAAATCACTGCTAAGAATACAGTAGAAGATAGACCACCAGAGGTCTGAGAAATGTTGATTCTCACAACATGCTAAGCACTTGAATTAACCTTGAATAAACAACTTCTCAATTGACACAATGTGAATACAATCAGTAGAAAGCAACCTTAAATTTACAACAGTAACTTGAGTCACGTTTTGTTTTTTACTAGTTCTCTAATCAGTTACTACTTCTGATGACTTCTTTTTGACCTCAGAGAAAAGGAGAGATGCTGGCTTCTTCTCCAGTTAATCAAGAAACAGTCTATTTCTTTTGTCTGCAAAAGCATTGCCACAAGAGAAAGAAAGAAATAGAGAAACCCTTTCACATGGCTGATGCAATAATGCACATCTGTGGGTGTGGAATTTTTTGACGACTGCAGCTGGCCAACAAGCTGGTTATTAAATACAAAGTAGAAATAACATTTCACCAGAATTGCACCTGAAATATCACCATTGCAATTCAGGAAATGTGGCAATTCTAGAAACAAGCAAAAAGGAAAGGCAGAGCAGCCATCAATGTTTCATCTGTAACTCACAACTTTCTATCAGGACAGAGGTCACTCCAGGTTCTTCTTCATGAAAAGCATTTGAGGAAATCTCTTCTTAAAAACTTTCAGTGTTGGAGCATTCAAAACTTCTGGAGGCAAGTTGTTCCACTGATTAATTAGAATAATTAATCAGTGGAACAACTTGCCTCCAGAAGTTTTAGAACTTAGAACCAAGGAGAAGCTTCCTGACAGTTAGGTCAGGAAGCTTCTCCTTGGTTCTAAGTTGCTCCTCTCCTTGATTTGTTTCCACCCATTGCTTCTTGTCCTACCCTCAGGTGCTTTGGAGAATAGCTTGACACCCTCTTCTTGGTGGCAGCTCCTGAGATATTGGAACACTGCTATCATGTCATTCCTAGTCCTTTCATCAGAGTAGACATACCCAGTTCCAGCAATCGTTCTTTACATGTTAGCTAGTTCTCCCTGCCATCTCCAAAATGTCTGCGAGTCAGAAGAGAATGAGGAGAAATATAAAGTCTTGGGGGGGGGGGGGACTCAAGAAATGTCCTTCTATACATGTAGGATAGATGTCCTCTTTGGCCTCCAGGATAATATCATTTTCAGGTGGAGCTTCTGTTCTGGTGACCCTTTTTTCTTCCCCAGGCAGAATATGAGCTTTCTCCAGATGAGAAACGCAAGGAAATGGGAGAAGAAGTCATTCAGCAGTTTTTCAACAAGGAGGTCAGTATTGCACCTTCGGAAGATAAAGGTGGAGATTTTTAGGGTCCTTGTAAAAAGATGGTTTGATGTGCAGAAGTCCAAAATTATAATTAAGAATTGCTAGAATTGTTTGCAGCAACCTATGTTTCCTTTCTCTGGATTGTCCTATTTTTCTTCTGCCAGCCATTTTGTGAAATGTTTTAGTTTGGGTAAAAGTACCGGGATCGTTTCAAAGGATGTGATCTTGGGTGTTGACTTTTAGAGTATTCCTGATTTTAGAGTCCAAACACTGAGTAATCCAAAAGAACTTTCCCAAATTAGTTGGTTTTCCAGAGGAGCTAGACTCTAGCTGCTCTTCTCCTGGACAACATAAATGATTGATTATGAGAACCTTATTCTAGCAAGCAGAAGATCCCGTCTAGGAAGGCTGCTGTATGAACTGAGAGCAGAGACTACAGAAGCATATAGCACATTTTTATTTTACAGTGTGGAGTCAAAGTAGGGAGAGAAGGCAGAGAAGAATATGAGTTGAAATCTACCAATAGAGGAGAATATGTGTAACTCAACTGTAGAGTCCTTCCTACTCTCTGAGCTTGGTGGTTTTCATCAACTGTGTGTCCCCTGGGCAATGGTGATGTCACTGGCTAATTCTTTCCGGGAAGCACCTCAATGCTTCTGACATGAGTACTAATTACTAAACTAGGTAACATCATCAGTGCCAAGAACCCCACAGAATTGAAATCTAGTGTGCAAGATGGTTCACTGGCTTTAAGAATTACAAAGCATGTGTTTATGGCTGGTTTCCTTCTTTTTATGTGTATGAGTTTAGTCCCTGGGCTATATGGGTGAAATTTGTGAACTTCTTATGAACCAGTGCGCAGAAGACCTACAGAGAAGCCCTTGCAAGGACGTCTTTGGTTGCTGTGTACAGTGAGTACTACATCCTATAGATCTGTAAGCCAGAAGGTTAAGCGGGTGGATTTGGTTTCTTGTCAGGGCAAGCTTGTGTCTATGCATAGAAGTCCCATTTTTTTGTATAATAAACCAACCTTTTCCAATCTAGGAACCCTTCCAAATGTGTAGACCAACCACAGAGTTCCCCAACCCAAATGATCATTGCTGAGAATTAAGGGAGTTGAAATGTATGGGTGGAGGGTGTAGAACATTGGGATAAAACATGGTTGCCTTATCCATAATTTGCTATAAAGAAGATAACTGCATAAATCATGGTTGAAGTTGGCTTATTTTAAACTCAAAGGGTAATTAAAATAACCACAATTTGTTGGGTTCAAATAATGTGGCTGGATGTGGCTAATACACTCATGCGACACACTTACTCATAGTTAACCATATTGAACTCTGTCCAGTTTTCTGGGTTCATACACTACAATAATTCATAACCACACAGGCTGAGTTTGCACAAATGCTACATTGAAATGATTTGGAGCTTAGTGTGTCATATAAAACAGCCAATAACTCCCAAACTCTTTCTTTTAATGTGCCCCCAGAGAAGGAAAGGTGTGTATGAGCTGAATGGGGGGCTGAATTCATTCCTTTTACAATGAACTCAATGAAAATTACTTAGTGTATTTTTTTTACTAATTACCTATTCTTCAGAGACATGAAAGCATGAGATTGAAGAAAGCTGATTTTTTTTGTGTGTTAACCAATTTGTAGCTAATTAATCCAATAATTTTCTAAATGACATTTACATTACATATTACATTAAATTAAAATCTATTTAACCATGCATAAACCATAGCTTATTGAATCCATGTCACACTAAGGCAGGGATGTCCAATTCAAGATCCGGGGGCCAGATCCGGCCCACAAGGTACTTAGATCTTGCCCACGAGGTTGTCCTGGAAAGAGTGAAGGACCGGCTTGTGGTGCCTCTGCCCGTGGCCCTCCGAGCTTTGTTTTCGCTGGCAGAGGGTTGCAGGAGGCCGTCCCAGCTGAAAACGCAGCTCAGGACCCCATTTTCACTGGCAGAACGCTTGGACCACTACAGGCGCCCCCAACATGAGTGATGTCGAGCTGGCCATGCCTACCAGGTCATGCCCTCCCCGGCCTACCAAGGTCAAACACTACCCTGATGTGGCCCTCAATGAAACCCCTGCACTAAGGAATAAATCGTGTTTTATATACCAGTTGAGTCCATAATCCTGCTATCAGTCACAAACAAACCTTATTTTGGCTTAGGGTTGAATGAACCCAACTAAGTGATGCATCTTGCATTTTGTAAGAAAATCATGACCAATCAAGGCTGAACTGTATTTTTTGCCTGTGAATTCCATCATGGGTAGAAGTAGCTTTAAAGCCAAGAAAAAGCACTGGGTTTATTATTACTATATAGCAGTGCTTCTCAATCTTGATAACTTTAAAATGTAGGAACTTCAATGCCCAGAATTTCTCAGCTGACGTGCTAGGTGGAGAATGCTGGGAATTGAATCCTGCACATATTAAAGTTATCAAGGTTGAGAAGCACTGCTGCGGAGAGTATCTAATATGAACCACTTTGGGAGCCAACAAAGAATTCCAAATTCATAGAAAAATAATGCCCACTTTCAATTCCTCTTATCTCCTAGGCGGCTGCATGAATACCTGGGTGGTGCCCCTTTCACAAACTACCAGGACAGCATGTATTTTGACAGATTCCTCCAGTGGAAATATCTGGAGAGGTAAGACAATAATCCTGAGTGGCTGGAATGCAGGAAGTCCCATTCATTTACTGAGCTGATGCTGATAAGAAATGGGTGTTCAGTAACATAGTGTGATCTTCTTAATATCTTCAGGCAATCTGTGACCAAAGACACCTTCAGGCAATACCGGATCCTAGGGAAAGGAGGCTTCGGAGAGGTAGGAAATGGTGACAGCTTGAACTTGTTCCCCATTAGGCATCAGGAGTAGCTTTGGATTCCTATAATCTCAAATTCATCATGACTGTCTCTTTGGCCTCAGTTCTAATTAGGGATGGGTGAATTTGCCAAAGTCATATTTGCTCAATTTTCAAAAAACAAACCAACCCAAATTTGGCTTTCTTCTGCATCTGTCCACAAACTTCCTCAAACATACCGTATTTTTCGGAGTATAAGACGCACCTTTTTTCCTCTAAAAAGAGGCTAAAATCTGGGTGCGTCTTATACATCGAATACAGCATTTTTTTGCCTCCTGGAACCCCACCCCCTTCACCAAACTAGCTGTGCCTAGTCTTGTGGAGGCTTCCAGAGAGCCCCTGGGGGCTGGGGAGGGCAGAAATTAGCCTCAAACGGGCCGTTTCCCCCTCCCCCAGCCCCCAGCAGCACTCTATAAGCCTCCATAGGACTATGCATGCAATTTATTTGACCCAAAAATGGCCCGTTTTCGCGATAAATGGGGCGGTTTTTTGCCCCCACCCCGTGCAGGAGCATTCTGCAAGCCCCCCCAAGGCTAGTCATGCTTTTTATTTGAAGAAAATCGGCCCCGTTTTCGCGGAGAAAGAGCATTTGGAAGAAGTATGCAAAGCACAAAAAAACTCCTTTTTGCCTCCTGGAACCCCGCCCCCTTCACCAAACTGGCTGTGCCGAGCCTTATGGAGGCAGCTCCTGGGTAAACGGGGCGGTTTTTTTGCTCATTTTTCACCCCCCTCCCCAGCACTCTGCAAGTCCCGTCTCCCCCCAAGGCTACTTATGCTTTTTATTTTAAAAAAAACAGCCTCATTTTCATGGAGAAATGGGCTGTTTTGGAAGTTTGCCGAGTGCAAAGGCTCCCCCCCCCCCTTTTCGGGAGGCTCTTTAACTTTTTCTGAGCAAGCAGAAACGAAGTTTTAAGGTTTGTCTGAGATTTCCTTCTGCAGGACAGAGATAAATACACCTGAGAACATCAACCTACCTACCTAATCTCTCTCTCTCTCTCCCTCCCTCTCTCTCTCTCTCTCTCTCTCTCTCTCTCTCTCTCTCTCTCTCTCTCTCTCTCTCTCTCCCTACCTACTGTATTTCTCCCTTTCTCTCTCTCTCTCTATCCTACCTCCCTAACTACACACACACACACACACTCCCTCCCTATTTACTGTATTTCTCTCTCTCTCTCTCTCTCTCTCTCTCTCTCTCTCTCTCTCTCTCTCTCTATCTATCTATCTATCTATCTATCTATCTATTTCTCTTTCTCTATACCTCTACCTATACACACACACTCTCTTCCATCCTACCTACTGTATTTCTCTCTCTCTATTTCTCTCTCATCCTTCTACCTACCTACCTACCTGCAGTACACACACACATTCTCCCTCTCCCCCTACATACCTATTGTATTTCTCTCGCTCTTTCTATTTCTCTCTCTATCCTTCTACCTACCTACACACACACTCTCTCTCCCTACCTACTGTATTTCTTTATCTTTCTATTTCTCTATCTTTCTACCTACCTACCTACACACACACATTCTCCCTTTCCCCCTACATACCTACTGCATTTCTCTCTCCCCCCTTTTATCTACCTACCTACTTACCTACACAGACACTCTCTCTCCCTACCTACCTACAGTATTTCTCTCTCCCTCTCTATTTCTCTCTCTCTATATCCCTTTACCTACCTACCTACCTACCTACCTACTCTCTCCCTCCCTCCCTTCCTACTGTATTCTCTCTATTTCTCTCTCTCTCTCTATCCCTTTATCTACCTACCTTACGTATTTCTCTTTCTTTCTCTCCCTCTCTCTCCCTCTATCTACCTACCAACCTACCTACTTTTTTTTGTAATTTGCCTCTTCAAAACCTTGGTGCGTCTTATACTCCGGTGCGTCTTATACTCCGAAAAATACGGTAATTAATACTTTTCCAAATATGTCTGATTTTGGAAGGGGCGGCATTATTTGAATTATGAACAGATAAGACATTCTGGAAAGTAAAAATGTTGTTATTTAAGTGGGTTGCAATCTGGGTCTAGGTTTATGAAGTGCAAAGTTTTCATCAAAATGAATCAAATTAATTTTGCTGCTGTGCCTGTTTATAACCCTTCCTGGAAGTCCTGAAATGAAATTGAAATAAATCTTAGAAAAAAGGTATGAAGAAGGATGGGTACTAATGCTCGGGCATTACTTTCTTTTTCTCTGTCGTTGTTTTGATGGGGAAAGTCTGCAGAAAGGTTGTCATTGTGTTCATCTGAATTTGACCACAACTTCCCATGAGGGCTGAAACCCTGCACCCAACAAGCTCAGTTCCAGTTCCATGTAGAATTGCAACGTATCCCATTAAAAATGTTTATGCACAGCTTCTAAAGTTTTTGTCAACACAGGTCAAGCAGGGGAACCTGGCTCCATGAAGCTGTTTGCTGAGAGCCAGAAGAGGTTTGTTCTGAAAGGGTGCAGCCCCAAGTTAGTATCTCGACACAGAAGCTGCATTTAGATTCTATTAAAAAATAGACATGACTCATTTCCTGGTTATTCCACCTAAATCCTTGTTATTAGTTGAGTGAGAGGGAGTCGAGGCTTCATTTCATAGCCAAAAGTCAGACTCAAAACTAAAGGTGATGACTTCATATGCTGATGCTGGGACAATTCAGTTTGTCCAACTTTTGGTTTGCGGTTGGAGGGTTCAAGAATGGACACACAGGAAGAAAAATCACTGGCAAGAAAACCATTCTCATGTCCTTCTTTAGAAAGAGGAAGAGTAGGAGTAGGAGAAAGGGAAGGGAAGAAGGGAGGAGAAGGAAGGAAGTAGAAAAGGGTGGGAGGGAGAAAAGAAAGGGAAAACAAGGAAGTGTTACAAAAGGAGGAAGGGATGGTAAATAAAGCAACCCAAACTGTACATTATAACCTATTAAATGAAATAATAAATGTATAAGAATGATAAATGTAAAGACAAATAACAATTATGTGAATGTATACTTAAAATGGTATGTAAAAGAATGGAAAAAATAAAAATTCTCTGATAGAAAGAAAGAAAGAAAGAAAGAAAGAAAGAAAGAAAGAAAGAAAGAAAGAAAGAAAGAAAGAAAGAAAGAAAGAGCCTCCCTCCTCCCAGTCTCCTCCGAACTGCACTGCTGAAATGTGGGGACAAAATGACTACAAATCAGTGCAAATTGATGGCAATATAGTTCTAGCTATTTTGAAGTAGGTAGAGGTAGTCCTTGACGTACGACCACAATTTGAACCAGAACTTTGCTTCTAAGTGATGCAACTGTTAAGTGAGTTGGGCCCAATTTTACACCCTTTTCAATGAGGTCCTTAAGTGATCATCATGGACATTAAGCAAATCACGTAGGCATTAAGCAAATCCAGCTTCCCCCACTGACTTTGCTTGTCAGAATCCTGAGAAGGTTGCAAATGGGGATCATATGACCTCCAGATGCTGCAAATACATGCTGGTTCCTAATGCCCAAATTTTGATCCCATCACCACAAGGACACTGCAACGGTCGTAAGTGTGAGTAAGCTACTTTTTTCGGAGTTATCATAAGTTCAAACAGTTATGAAATGAATGGTGATAAGTCAAGGATTATCTCTAGCAGTGAAAAGCAGTGAAACGGTCGATCTTGCAGCGCGCTCCCATTTTCCCTGTTTGGTTATACCACCAAACGTCATCTTGTCTCTTGATTTCTGCAAGATGGTTTTGGAGATGACATTCCTGTTTTGGTCTTCAAATAGAATTTGGGCAGCAGTACCTGCTATAAATAGTCAGATTGATTTAACGGAACATTTGAATAGGAGTTTCAAGATGTTTAATTCCAACAGGCCCAGCTGAGGAATAAAGAACACTATTGTTGTGTTTAGTGGACCACCAAGGTTTACAGAAGTACAAAATGTTAGCGAAATAAGGAGACAGTCTGCCTCCTGCTCCTCCTAAAAGCCGAATGTAGAATGTGGCTACCTGTATAAGAGGATCCAGAACCCATGCAGATCATGGGAAGAGAAAGCACAGGAAGCAGCTGGACCCTCTATGGTACTGTTTCTCAACCTTGGCAACTTTAAAGATACATGGATTTCAAGTCCCAGAATTCTGGCTGCCTGGGAAATTCTGGGAGTTGAAGTCCAGATGTCTTAAAATTGCCATGTTTGAGAACTACTGATCTAAAGGGTCACTTATTTAGGAAGGGAGACACCTTACCTACATGTGGTCCCTGCAAAGACACATAACTGCAGCCAGAGATGTTTCTGACATTTTAAAAGCTGCTTTGAGAGGGAACTGTGTAACGTTGCAAGTGAGAGCTGATGATCTTTCCATTCTTTCCATCCCTCTTCCTCCTAATCATCTCCCTCTTCATAGCAATTTATACTCAGCAACCCACAACTTCCTGTATTTGCCCTGCTGAAGTTGAAATAATTTAGCAGGACAATCTTAGACCATTTGGGGTTTAGAGTGGGAAAAAGCACTGTTTGGCTTTAGGAGCCCTGCTACTCTTACCTGCCTTCTGCATATCCTTCCAGTAAAAGAGGGGGAAAAAACAAGCCGAACAATTTTCGCCCCCTGCCCCTTCTAGTGGTATCTCTGAAATAAATAGAGTGTTGTGTGGCTTCTCTTCAGAGGGTTGGGAAGCTAAGTTGCAGTCTTCACCACTCAGATGTTGCCTACTTGTCAAAAGATGCCTTCAAGATCATTTGAGGAGTTATCTACATCAAAGAGAGATGACTTTTCATGTTCTGCCTTCTTGCTTCTCCTGACCTGTTTTCATAAAAAAATACATATTTCTTGTATTTTTACATAAGGCAAATAACCATCATGTTTTATGTGTAATAAGTAGTTTGGCTCAATGGGAGCTGATTCTGATCTGATGTTTAGAGAACCTCTGGAATATAAGCCAAAGCCTTAAAGTCCTTGTTATGCCTTTAAGGAAGACTTGGAATTTTCACTTAGCAATGAGGAACACCTTTACTCTACACTGCATAACTTTTGGTAAAAAGAAGTGTCAAAATGCAAGAGTAAAATGGGGCTACCTTAAATGCTGGATCCTTGCTTTAATAGGGCTTCCGTCAGTAATACTACTGCAATGTCACTAGCAACCATTAAATGTGCCCCTGACAGTCCCATCTTGTCTTGCCTTTAGGTTTGCGCATGCCAAGTACGTGCAACAGGGAAGATGTACGCTTGCAAAAAGCTGGAGAAGAAGCGCATCAAGAAGCGGAAAGGGGAAGCGATGGCTCTGAATGAGAAGCAGATCTTGGAGAAGGTCAATAGCCCATTTGTGGTGAGCAAATCGACTTCTCTAGCATTTGCTAATGCTATTTGGCTCTGCATTCTGAGGGGAATTCCACAGTATCAGATCCAGCCTGGTTGATTTAGCTGTAGTTATTGCCCTTGATAATTAAATGAAGCTTCTTGCATTCAAAAGTGATGGTCAATTGTCTTTTAGGGACAGCACAGCCCAGTTTTAATATCTGTCTTGTCCAGATATAGCTGGACAAATAATGTTATACCAAAATACACTTCCAATTCCTAGAAATTACTTGACCCGTATGACTTTTAAAGTAGCCCTGCCATTTTTTCAGGCTTCACTCATCTGAAAAAAAATGTGGCTGTTTTAATTAGTAGCAGAGAAGCTAGACTTGCATTCTGGAAGACTTCAACAGATTCATTTTCAAAGCGTGCACAGCTCTATCAAATAAGAAAATAAGGCAGCTGCTCCCTGTATTCCTGAACTATTGAATGCCACATGTTTATGGAAGGGGATAAACAGAAGGAAGATGATTATTATTTACATGTTTCTGGATATTTGGACGTTGTAGAAGCAGAATTCTGGAATATACTTGGAGTCAAGTCCTCCTTCTTTTCATCTGTGCCAACAGGTCAGTTTGGCTTATGCATATGAAACCAAGGATGCTCTGTGCCTGGTCCTCACAATCATGAATGGAGGTGACTTGAAGTTTCACATCTACAACATGGGCAACCCGGGTTTTGACAATGACCGGGTCACCTTCTACGCTGCAGAGATTTGCTGTGGCCTTGAACATTTGCACCGGGAGGGCATTGTATACAGGTGAGTGGGGATGGAGTTATTTCCTGGTTCCAAGAAGGTAGAGAAAGGGCTACGGCAAAGTCTCCCTTGTTACATAGTTGGCATGATGGAGAAGTGATCATCATCCATCTAATTAAGTGTTGAGTTATCTGAATGGCAGAGGGAATCAACTGCTAAGCCAACATCACTCTATCTGGCACGCTCCATGTGGATTCTTTAGGAGTTGTGACCAACAATTTCAGAGGGAGAGACATACTAAATCATAATGGATTATACAAAAGGATCCATTTGCCTCTGTAACCTTTTTGAATGCCAAACCTAGCGTGGTCCTTTATCCCTCTGAGATTTAAAGTAGCTCTCACTGGATAACAGTCACCTGCCTGTTATTTAATGTCACTGAACAAATGAATCATCATAGACCTAAGCTTGAAATCAACTATCCATCTGTAGACCTTTGAAAACATCTACCGTGTTTCCCCAAAAATAAGATAAGGTATTATTTTCTTTTGACCCCCGAAATAAATGCTTGGCCTTATTTTTGCGGAGGTTTTATTATTTTTGAGGTGCAGGAGGCAGTGAGCATGGTCACCTCATGGCGGCGGCTGTGTATTGCAACATAGCAGGGTCGCAATCTTCGAGGAGGGCTTATTTTGGAGGGTGGGCTTATTTCAGCACATGCACTCAAAAGACCGATTGGGCTTATTATCCTGGGAGGTCTTATATTGGGGAAAACGGGGTACCTCATGGTGGTCATTTCTGTCTGTGAGATTCAAAGCTTTTCCAAATCTCTTTGTAGCACTCAGACTTAATGCACTCAGACTGCTGTAGAGTGTGGTACTTCTGATCACTGAGCTTAGTAGAGTGACATATTCTCCCCCCCAAAATCATTCTATTACTACTACGCCTTCCTTTTCTTCATAACACCCCCCCCCCTCACAAGCAGCCAGCATTCCACACGCATGAGTGTTCTGCATTCTAATTGGTCTGCTTGGGAGAAACACACTGTGTTAACCTTTCTCTCTAAGTATATTTCCTATTTCTACGTAAATTGGGATTCTCCCAAGTTTACTACTAGCTCCCTCTTGTGTGTCAACAGTGACAAGTTATAGGAGCCATGCCTGCATAGTTAAGCACTGGGAGTGTTCCCTAGCCTTTTCATCGTCCTTGTAAAGTGGAAGTACAAACATACTATCTAGAAATGCTGTATTATTATGTATTGCTTTATATTTGATCTACAGCAAGATCCTCTCTTGTGAGTCCCTCTAAGGTGACACTGGAACTCTCAGTCTCCTAGTCACTCAATTAGAATAGAGCTAGAAGAGACCTTGGCGGTCTTCTATCCAACCCCCTGCTCAAGCCTGAGACATTCTACCATTTCAGACAAGAGGCTTTCCAGTCTCTTCTCAAAGACCTCCAGTCATGAAACACACACATAGTGATTGTCATTGGCAACATAACATGTATACATACATTCAATAAAAAACGTAGTACATTAGAACACCATCCACATTTTTAACATGAATTGCTTTATTTTAGAGTAGGCAAATAGCACTATAATAAAGTAATGATTTGCCTAAAATTATCTTCAATAACATGCACAGCACAGCTGGTCCCAAGTAGAATGAAAATAACCAAAAAGTGTTTAGCAAGTGGAGAAAATTGCATAGCGTTATTTACATTCCCTTATTAAAACATATTCATTTCCTTAAAGGTCCCGCAGCACTTTACTGCAATAAAACAATAGAATTAGAAAAGTATTCTACTGCAATGCATACAGTAATATATGTTGAATTATAGAAAAAATGCAAAACTGAATGTAAATTAATACAAATTGGAAACTTGGGTAAATTGGGGAAATTCCTGAGAATTATTAGGCAAGATCATTCTAGCTTAAAATACATTCTGTCTTGTTAAATGAACCAATAAAATCAGTCAATATATGTGATTGACCTATCTAATAATAGACAGGAATCTATTTTAGAGAATTATTTCAGATTTGCACTTAGTTGTCAACCAGACAAGTGGAGTTGTAAATTCTGGGGGTTTTTCCTACTCATTTAAAAGAGGAAGAAAGGAAAGGGGTGTGCGTGGGTGATTCCTCAGCTACTTGTCTACACATGTGCAAGCATTCCTTCATGGATTTAGCCATTGTATTTTGCCATGGTTTCTTAGCCATGTTTATTCAACAATACGTCATCAAACTAACCGCACTGTGGCTTAAGTGAAGTTTGAATCAACATGAACGTGCTTGCAGGAGACTTGAAGGAGTTGTAATCAAACACCTCTCAAGAACACTAGTCTGGGGAAAGCTCTGTTCAAGATAAGCGTAACAACAAAGGGAGCAAGAAAATATGGCAGGGAAGGCTACTAAAACAACTGAAAAAGGAAGACGGTCCCAATGAAAAGGTGGCCCTCTGGACTTAAGATGAGCGAGAGGGATACATGGAAATAAGTTTGCTGTGCCTAGTCAAAAATCAAATCCTCTGTTACGTATGAAAGTTTCAAAAGTTCTGGAAGCCCCCTTGGTTTATTTCTTTATTTTATTTGTATCCCACCTTTGTTGTTTTTATAAACAACCCAAAGCAGTAAACCTATTTAATGCTTCTTCTTCCTCCTATTTTCCCCACAACTCTTTAATGTGAGTTGGGTCTGAGAGAGGGTGACTGGCCCGAAGTCATCCAGCCGGCTTTCATGCCTCAGGTGGGACTAAAACTCATGATCTCCTAGTGATTGGCCCAAAGTTACCCGGCTTGTTTTCATGACTAAGGCCGGACTCGAACTGACAGTCTCACAGTTTCTAGGCTGGTGCCTTAACTGCTACACCAAACTGACTCTCAAACTGGTTACCTGGTTCTTATTCTGGGTTGTGTCTCTATCTCCCCTGCAGGGACTTAAAGCCAGAGAACATTCTCCTGGATGATGATGGTGAGTGTCGTGTACCACATGTTTGATTTGTTCCTGTTATATCACTTTCAGAATCACTTTTACCTACAAATGTCTGAGGTCACAGCCAGATCTTGCTTCATTCAAATCATGTTACACCTCTGAACAACACAAACCCATTTTTGTGCAGATTAGAACTTCAGCCACTTCTACCTTAACTTAAAGTCATGTTCATCGTGAAAGATCACAGGATCCCCATAGTAATTTCATATCCTCTATGATCACCTTCTCCTTTCTTCTGTCTAGGACATATACGGATCTCAGATCTGGGGCTGGCCATTAAGATCCCCGAAGGTGACACCATCCGTGGCCGTGTGGGAACGGTGGGCTACATGGGTATGTTTTGGAGAACTGCTCCAGATCTTGTTAGAGTACTGACTCAAGAGAAAGCTGGCTCCATCCATGGATCTTCTTTTGGGATCTGTCTGACCGCACAAGCTGAGGAGGAGACTTTAAAACAGGGGCAGAGAAGCTATTTTAGACTGAAAATCAAATTTCTACCATTACAGTTAATCCTTGACTTGCAGCCACAATCGGGACCAGAATTTTGGTTGCTAAGTAAGGCAGTTATTGAGTTCATCATGCCCAATTTTGTAAATTTTTTGCCATGGCTGTTAAGCGAATCCCTGCAGTTGGTAAGCGAATGTTGTGGTTGTTAAGCAAATCCAGCTTCCCCCATTAACTTTGCTTGTCAGAAGCTGACTGGAAAGGTCACCAAGTGTCCAAATTTTGATCATGTGTTTCTGAGGATGCTACAATTATAAATATCAGGACACGCTGTAAGTCACTCTTTTCAGTGCTGTTCTAACTTTGAGCCATGATGGCGCAATGGTTAGAATGCAGTATTGCAGGCTAATTCTGCCCACTGCCAGCAGTTCGATTTTCACCAGCTCAAGGTTGACTCAGCCGTCCATCCTTCCTAGGTCAGTAAAATGAGGACCCAGATTGTTGGAGGCAATAGGCTGACATTGTAACCTGCTTAGAGAGGGGCTGGAAAGCATTGTGAAGTGGTATATAAGTCTAAGGGCTACTGCTATTTGAGTGGTTGCTAAATAAATGGTTGTAAGTCAAGGACTGCCTGTATTGTCCTTGCTGGTTCTGTTGTTACAGTATGCATGTATAGCCCATTTATAAGTAAAATAAGGAGTCCAACAAAAAAAATTATCAATCCAGAAATGGTTTGTTACTGCCTTCTTTTTTTCAGTTTTCCAAGGTAGACTACAAACCTAGACATTCTCTCATCCAGGAACTAACCAGGTCCAACCCTTTATCACTTTTTCAACTAGTCAGAACTGCTGCTACTTGCTAAAAAGCAACACATTTAATTATTTCGCCTTATAAGGGGGAGAAGTCCTTACCCATTGGATTTTTCATGATCTCCTATGATGGGTAATGGTTCTCCAAGATGCAAAACAAGAGAAGATTCTTTCTCATAATTTGCCACCCGATCGAGTGCTTTACATGAAATTGTCTCTAACTCTGCTCTCTCCACCTTTCTCCTCCTCTCCCCAGCTCCTGAAGTAATTAACAATGAGCGCTACTCCTTCAGCCCAGACTGGTGGGGGCTTGGCTGCCTCATCTATGAGATGATCGAGGGCCAGTCACCATTCCGGGCCCGCAAGGAACGAGTGAAGAGGGAAGAGGTAGAAAAGAGGGTGCAGGAGGACCACGAACAGTATTCAGACAAGTTCTCTGAAGATGCCCAAGCCGTCTGCAAGTTGGTGAGTGATGGGAAAGAGGAGAAAGCCAGAAGATAAGGAGGAATCTTTGCCATAAATCTGTAGTATCAGATGACAACTCCTACATCCCCCAAATTGAGGTCAACTCGAGGTCGACAACATGAACCTCTTTTGGCACTATCAAGAAGTAGTTCGCCATTGTTTTCTGCTGGGATATTGTTTCAGCTTCTTAATTGAACTTCCCTTTGGTTTGTCAAGCAAGGATCAACTAAGAATTTTGTGATCAGCCAAGATCGGCCAGGCTAATCTGTTTAGCCCATGTGTGTATATACAGGTTTATATGCGTGGGCTGGTTTGGATAGAGTGTATTTAGTCAAGCAGCCCCATATGTTATTCACATAAGCTTACCAGATTTCCACTTTGCAGGGGCTTTCAAAAGCAATAATATAAACATTTCTTTTACATTAAGAGAAACAGAGAGGGGTGCTTCTGATCACAGCCATGTCATGTTACTGTTGGAATGCATGTTGATCCCTTAATGGACTCCCCATTATTTCATTTCCATTGGTTTTTAAAATCGGTTTTGATATTGATCATATGTTTTTTTTAAATGCCTCTAATGAGGTAGACCAGTCCTTTCTCTTCATCATGGACACTTTCTTTCCCATTGTAAGAAGCTGTATTTACAGGGCGAACCTTGGTCAACTATTCTGGACTCAGGTGGGTTTGAGAACCAATTCAGTTTATGTTCCATGGCAGAAAAAGCCAACTTGGCCTTGGTTTACAAAGTCTACTTTAAAAAGTTCTGAGTTCAACGTTGTCTTGAAGGCTTTACTTACGAGATGTTCTCTTTTTCCCCCCCTTTCAGCTCCTAACTAAAGACCCTAAGCAGCGGCTTGGAAACAAAAGTGAGGGGGCCGTCCAGGTGAAGCAGCACCCATTCTTCAGGACAATCAATTTCAAGCGACTGGAAGCTGGGATTATGAAGCCCTCATTTGTGCCAGACGTAAGTTCTTACAAGTAAGAGTGAGGAACTCAAGGAGAGCGATAAGAAGATGGGCAAATGTTTTATCTGTAGGGGTGAGGCGTTAAGCCAGTGCCAAACTTTCCCTTTTTCTTTCGCTGTTGTCATCGTCGTCGTCATCATTATTCTTTGTCTCTTAAATCTATTTTAGGCATGCAGGATTGTTTTTGAGTTTCCTGCTTCAGCAGAGGAGAATTCCCTGCCTTTTAGCAATTGTGAATGCACATTTTAGGGCCCAAATGTAGGAAATTCTAGGAACTTCAGAATGAAAAGGAAGCAGGAAGTTTCTTTTGGGTCATGAACTATCCAATCTGTGATATTTCAGACTTTTAAAAAAAGATTTTTTTTCTCCCCAGTAATGGGGTTCTCATCCTTGCTATCATCTTTGTGGAAGTCTTTCAGGTCTTGAAAAAGCCCCCTATCCATACCCCTTTCCTCACCCTAATCATGTCTGGCTTCTTCTGTTTTTTGAAATAGTACTAGTGTCCACATATTCTATCCATCATCCTCACCAGTTCCTCCCTCCAATTCCAAATCTGTCCCAAAGAAGCCAAGTAAAAGAAGTAGAAATTATCTTATGGGGTTCCTGAGTATCCACTTTTTGCCTTTTTTAAGTTAGATTTAGTATCATAAACTGACCTAGAAGGAGCCTTACAGATTTTCCTAGTTCAACTCACATTTGAGACCATGAATTTACAAAACCATCCCCACCATCCAGTCTCCCTCTCTCCTTTCAAATGAGAAGTCCTCCACTATTCTGGCTGGATGGTGGCACTGCTTAATTATTGTTATCTTCAGGAAACTCTCCCTGATGTTCATTCTGAATCTTCTGTCTTTTAATTTCAACTACTTAGTCCTAGTCCTTCCTTTGGCTTTCAAAGGGAACAAATCCATCACTTCTTACACATGACTTGCACATCTGGATATGTAAGTCCTGGAGATGACAAACTTACCGGATTCCTTGTCTTTCCCTTAGCCTCGGGCTGTGTATTGTAAGGACGTATTGGACATTGAACAATTCTCCACTGTGAAGGGTGTCAACTTAGACCAAACCGACAATGACTTCTATGTCAAATTTGCCACAGGCTGTGTCCCAATCCCCTGGCAGAACGAGGTAAGGAAGGGACATTTACAAATACTTATTCATCTATCACATTTAGAAACTGTCCATCTCCCTCACACAGGGACTCTGCAACTCAGGGAAGAGAGTGGTGTATTGTAGTTGTCACTACCTCTAAGCTAAGAGAAGATCATTGGCAAAGCCTCGATTTAAGGAGGCGCATAGAGAAGGTTCTCCCAAATGTCCATTCTCTCCAGCAGTTTTTTATTACATAGCACCCTGTTTCCCCACCATTCTTACCAATTGCATCTTCTTCGTCCTTTTATCTAGATGATCGAGACAGAATGCTTTAAGGATCTCAACATCTTTGGACCAAATGGCACCCGATCCCCGGATCTGGACTGGAAGCAGCTCCCTGACCCACCCAAGCGTAGCCTCTTACAGAGGCTCTTCCGGCGTAACGTAAGATACAATCCTGTTCCTTTTTTGCTATGTATCTTTGCATCTGCCAATCCCATACTTACAATCTTCAATACTACTTAGCCTGATTAAGCAATTAGCAGTGATTGTGCCTTCAGCTTCAAGATATACTTTAGGTCAGGGGTTCCCAAACTTGGCAACTTTAAGACTTGTGGACTTCAACTCCCAGAATTCTCCAGCTATGCTGGCTGGAGAATTCTGGGAGTTGAAGTCCACAAGTCTTAAAGTTGCCAAGTTTGGGAATCCCTGCTTTAGGTACTTCGTATATAAGAAGTTTATTTTTGAATAGACATACTTCCAAGTAAACATGCATATGGGTCTTCTCCAAACTGGCCAAAAAGCACATGTGAGCATCTCAGTTCCTCGAACTTTCAGCAATGGCCATGCTGGCTGAAGAATTCTAGGAAATGAAGTCCCACATCTGAAAGTCACCCAGGTTGGAGAAACCTGGTTTATAGGACCTCTGCCAGAGACGGCAGATTGGAGGAATGTTATGTGGCTCAATGATGAAGCACTACAGGAGTTCCCAAGATAAATCTCTGGCACCTATTACATCCTTCCTGAAACTTTGGGAGGCTGCTGCCAGTCAGTATGGGAAATATTTATTTATTTATTTATTTATTTATTTATTTATTCGAATTTATACCCCGCCCTTCTCCTTGTTAGGACCCAGGCATTATTTAAAAACCACAATAAATACAATATACAACATTTAAAATATATTAAATTATTTACCTGTGCTAAAACCCATATTAAAAACCCTACCAAATTATAATTTATGTATAAAAGTCAGAACGGGGGGCTATCCTAGGCCGGCTTGTTGGAATAAAAGCATCTTAAGACGTTGGCGGAAGAGGTGGAGGTCCGAGGTAGTGCGAAGGTCGGGGGGTAGGTCATTCCAGAGGGCCGGGCCCGCCACAGAGAAGGCCCTTCCCCTGGGTGTCGCCAACCGGCATTGCCCAGCCGACGGCACCCGGAGAAGACCCTCTCTGTGGGAGCGGACTGGACGAAGGGATGTATGGGGCAGGAGACGGTCTCGTATATAGCTAGGCCCCGAGCCATGGAGCGATTTAAAGATGGTAGTCAACACCTTGAAGCGCACTCGAAAGGCCACAGGCAGCCAGTGCAGCTCGCGCAGGAGAGATGTTACGTGGGCTTGCCTTGAGGCACCCATAACCACCCGCGCGGCCGCATTCTGCACTAACTGTAGCCTTCGAGTGCACCTCAAGGGGAGCCCCATGTAGAGAGCGCCATGTAGAAATATTAGTCTAGGTCAGTTTTTTCCAACCATGGCAGCTTCCAGATGTATGCAGTAACTCCATCAGTCTTCAGCAATTGCATGCTGAATGGGGAATTTCTGGAGTTGAAGTCCATACATTCCAGAAAATGCTGTGGTGGGGGAATTCTGGAACAGTGGTCCAAATCCAAATAAGGCAGTTTCTTGGGTTCCTGAGTCTTTGGATTCTTCTGTTTGAAGAACAGCAGTTCAGTGGTTGAGCAACTGCATGACACAAATAAGTTCTTGGGTTTATTCATGACATCTCCAAGAACAGAATAATGAGAAACCTTGCCTGTTAGCCATGTTATATAGCAGTTTTTTTTTCCTCCTGCACTCATCATTTTCCCTCTCTTCATTTTTTTTCCTCTAGCCAAGTGACTTCACCATCAGCACCAACGTACATTCCAACCTGTCGGCAGCCCCCTCACCAGCTTGGCCCATGGCACAGGCTCCTTCCTGACCTCTGGAACTAGCACTCATCCTTTGCCTTCTCAGGGTTGCCTTAGGCTGATATATGGAAGTCCCTGTCTTGGGCCAGGCTCTGTTACTGCTGGGAGCCCAAGGAACACAGCCTTCCAATTGACAGGGCAGCAATGGTCCAGAAGACCTTTGCCACCTTCTGGTGCTGATGTGGGGTCATGGAGACTCTTCTTGTCTAGAACCTTGGCTGCTGCTTGTTGACAGGGTCTTCCTTCATCTTTGACTGCACAGGGAGTATCCATGGCTCTCCCCCATTTTCTTTGTCTCATCACCGCCTGACCCAACTTTCATGGGATATCAACTGGGGAGATGTACCTGCAAAGGAAGGATTTAAAAACAGAAAGAACTACCAATGACACCTGGAGATGGCAGAGATGAGGGCTGGAGTCTTAAACTAGAGAGAAAAAAGAGAATGCACAGCATGGACAAAATTGCAATGGGGATGAGAAAGACTCCCCCCTCTTGCATTGGCATTTCCAGAGACTGGTGGATAAGTGTGTGTTGGTTTGTGTGTGGATGTGTATTGAACGTTTAGCTCCTTGGAGTTCATTCAGGGTTTTTTCCAGGGATCTCTCCCACTCACACCATCAATTCTACAGTCCATTGCAAAGCCAGAACATGGAAGACAAAGTTGAAGAGCAATTGGTTGTCTTTCTTTAGGACATCATTTCTTGGCTGGTCATCCTCTAATCCAGCCCCTCTAATCCATGAACAATACAGCCTTTAGACCAGATTGTTGGGCAGGGTCAACTGGAATCCAGGACATGTGGAAATCTCCAGATGCAGAACGCTGCTTTAGAGGCACTCAACAGGAGAGGTGAGATGGATGACATCTCAATCTGCATAAAGGCTTCAGTGTTCCCAAACCCTGGCTTTAACCTCAACCTGCAGGGTTGAAGATATATTTTTTAAATCCTACATATTTTAATTTTTGTTACAATTGTTTCCATAGGCCTGCCTACTCATTTATTTCATTTCATTTCATTTCTGTCTCGGTATTTCCCCCATTCTCACATGACCTTTCCTTTTTCTCTTTATGCCCCCCAGCCTAGTTGGTTCTTGTTGTATGCAGGGTCTACCCTGATTGGGATCGTATGCTCAAGTTCAATGGAACCAGGTAATTTCATCCCATTGGTTCCAAAAAGTTCAACATCCAAATGGGATGATAGTGAAAAGACCAACTGCAGGTGGACAATTGTCTTTTGAAACTCTCCTCTACATTGGAAAAATAAAAACCTCTCTATAAGTAGAAAAGCAGAATAAGACTGGGTTAAAGTTTTAACCCATAATATTCTGGATTTCTACTTTCAAAGAGGGTCCTCTCACCCACCCTACTGCAAGCATAAGGCTCAAGTGCATTGGGTCTCTTTTAATTTTTGCCCTAGGCTGGGGCAGAACTAATACAAAAGTAAATTAAGCCAACCAATTGGAGCCAAAGGCTTAGCAAAATAAAGAACAGGGTGTTTTTAGAAAAAGAATGGAATTTGAGGTCACAGTATTGTCTTGACTTTTGATTACCCTAATGCAGTGGCCCTCAACCTTTTGGGCACCAGGAACTGGTTCCGTGGAGAGAGGTTTTTCCATGGACCAGAGGAAGCGTGGTTTCGTGTGCTGCCTGCATCCCGTGAATGGGTCTTTGCCTGTTTGCGTGGCCCGGTTTCTGGCATGCCACCGCCCCCTGTGGGTCCATGGACCGAGGGTTGGGGACACCTGCCCTAATGTGCTTCATTTCAGGAAAAAAGGATCATTTTGTTGCTGCTATTGCTAAATAATTGGAAATCCCTGTTGCTTCTTTTCTTTGAAAATGATAGCAATGATGATGCAGAGAGAAATGCACGGGGAGAACATTTCTCTCTAGGCTTTCTCTCTAAGGAAGAGAAGGGGAAAGGACAACAGCGGAGAAGGCAGGGAAGACTCACCATAGGAAACTTTGTTCCCAAATGTCTCTAAACCCAATCAGGAAACAGGGCTCTGGAGCTGTGCTGAGGAACAGTGTGGAAGTTAGAGACTTATAGCTCTCCAGAGGCTGGGTGGGGCACTACTCTCAGCATCTCTTACCTTAGCCCTTCCTAGGTGGCCCTGGTGGAAACTGTCATTTAACAACTTCTGGACAGCAATAGATTTTCTAGTTCTGAATAGGGCTAGGTTGTCTTTGGCTTATAATATACTTTAGTGCTCCAGTTTGACTCTGTTTCCTATCTTCACTTCTCTGCCATTTGTTTTTATGATCCTAGGGATCTCTAAAGGATAAGATAATAGACCTATGGACAAAGCTGCTGCTTTCCCTTCAGGCTGCCAGTGTGTGATGCTCTTTCACTGAGTTCTGTGGCTCGGCTGAGACTGAAAAATGCATCCATTCTAAGATAACTATAGGGAGCTTCCCAAATTCTGAGGTTCTCCCTTCCAAAATAACTTGCAATGGGTTGGCTCTAAATAGCCAAGGCAATCTCACGTTGCAGAGGTCAGGGGAAGATAGATCTATTTTTACTCAGTATTCCTTCTCTATCTTATCGCTTGGCTGTTGCGTGACCTGCTGAGGGAAGGGCTTGCTCTCGGCCTGGTGCTTTCTTTTTTAAATAGGCAGAGATGTCCTTGGAGTAGGAAGGACTTTCTGGGTGAAATATCAGGGAAACACTGTGAGCTGGTTTCTTAGCAGTCAGACTTCAGTATGGGATCCTCCAGGGGCAGGTGTGAAGATTTGGGCTCACCCTTGACAAGCTGAGCCCCAATGAGCAGCTTGACCCAAGCAGTGAAGCTCATCTGTTCAGTGAAACCCAGGTTTTGGCAGAAATGTTGATTTCTGGAGGCTCAACTCTATAAGGAAGACTAAAGAACAGAGACTGTCTTGGAGGCTAGACAGAGAGGTGAGAACCTGGGCCTTTCTCTTGGGCAAATGACACCATGCTGATATTTTGGATGGATGACTGACTTCTAATAACTGTATGGTAGGCAAAGGATCCACTAGCAGAACCAGGAAGAAATCGCAATCTTTGTCTCTGGGTTTGATTGTTTAAAAACTGCAAAATATGGATCATGGTCAAGGAAATAGAGACTTCTCTTAATGCCCAAGGTAAACAACTGAACCAGATTGGGCATGAATTTGATGGAAAAATGGAGGACCCCAAGTGGAAACCTGGATCTATTCAATTAATTCCTTTGTTGAGTCTTTATCAGCAGTCTAAAGCAGGAAGGTCTATTTTAATGGGAGAGGTTAGACTAGATATCTTTGATCTTTCTTTCTGCTCTGATTAAATAGCTTATCCTCTCTGCCATGTGTTGACAGTATACTTGAGGCAGGGGGCATGGTGTTCATCTTAGAAGACATGCATATAGCTTTTCCACATGTAGGAAGACCATTCCAAATCCAGCATCTTTCATAGACACGATGGGGTCCAATAATGACCTCATCCATGCCTGCTCCCCTTCCTAAAGATGCAAAAGATTCCATTGCCCAAATGGCTTTGTACAAGCAGCCCTCAACTTATGATCAAACTGGGACCAGAATTTCCATGGCTAAGCAAGGTGGTTGATGAATGAGTCATTGCCCAATTGTATAGGCTTCTGTGCCCCAGTTCTTAAGCAAATCCAGCTTCCCCTATTGAGTTTAGTCATTGGAAGTTGGCTGGGAAGGTCCCAAGTGGCAATCACACAACCCTAGGATGCTACAACTGTCATAAATATAGGCTGGTTGCCGACCACCTGAATTTTGATGTTGCCACTATTCTAAGTATGAGGACCAGTTGTATGTTACTTTTTTCAATACTGTTGTAACTTTGAACAGTTGCTAAATGGATATAAGTAGAGGATTGCCTATAGGATTTCCACTGCCCTCTAATAGAAGGAAAGGCTATCTCAGGAGTAACAGAATTGGAAGGCACCTTGGAGGTCTTCTAGTCCAACCCCCTGCTCAGGCAGGAAACTCTATACTATTTCAGACAAATGGTTGTCCAATTTCTTCTTAAAATCTCCAATGTTGGAGCATCCACAACTTCTGGAGGAAAATTGTTCCACTAATTAATCATTCTCACGGCCAGGAAATTTGTCCTTGGTTCTAGGTTGGTTCTCTCCTTGATTAGTTTCCATTCGTTGCTTGTTGTCCTGCCTTCAGGTGCTTTGGAGAACAGCTTGACTCCCTCTTCTTTGTGACAACCCCATTAATGCCAACCTGACCCATTGTGCAAGATTTTGGAGATCCTGTTAATTGAAATAGTAGCCTCTCTTGACATATTGATTTTTAGTATTCCTCCAAAAATGTAACTTATAGAAAGGGAATTGATTCTATAGATGGGTCATCAAATGAACAGCGTTTATATCATTTCATGTTAATTCAATCTATAAAATCAATTACAGGCTGAGCAGGGCTTGGTCCAAAATAGGACCTCTCTTGGCTCAATCCCCATCACATTCTTTATTGCAGACCTCTTTCTCACGTACACATACCTATGAAGAAGGCATGGGTGGAAAAAAAATACAACTTTCAGCCAAAATCAGGAGGAGGGGGAAAGAGGAAAATATGTGAATTTGTGAATCGCACCTCACGCTAACCCATAAAATGGCTGGCTGGCTTGGAGTTTAGTGTGATGTGTTTGCAGGCAGGTATCGTTTATTGCAGGGGTCTCCAACCTTTGCAACTTTAAGTCTGAAGGACTTCAGCTCCCAGAATTCTCCAGCCACCTTTGCTGGCTGGAGAATTCTGGGAGCTGAAGTCCTTCAGAATTAAAGTTGCAAAGGTTGGAGACCCCTGGTTTATTGAATACGTTGTGGTTGTACAATGGCCTGGTGGGGTGGGTGAACCTCACCTAGGTGAGAACCTCCAAATGAACCAAATAGGAAGAAACCTGAACGGACTATGAGCAGAATATGAAGGAATTGTTGCCTTCTCGGTCTGAGAAGAACAAAAGGGGGAATATTCTGTGGGTCTAGCGATCCTCTTGACTTCAGACCTTCACACTTTTTTTGTATTTCCCTTTTCTTTGTACATCAGTGTTGTTGGGGTTGGTCTAATGGTGGCTTTTTATTCCTTTCTCTCTTTTTTTACACTGCTCGTTTCTGATTCTGGAGCATTTGGGCTGACTTCTCGGGTTTTTATTTTGTACATTTGTAAATATTTGTATGTTGAATGTTTGGATGTACATTTTTAAACTTGAAAAAGCTGCAAGCCAAGCCATGTTTGGAAAGGTGCCCCTAATGTATTGGGGGTATTTTTTTTAAAAAAAATTGGGAATACAGAGGGAGGTGGGAGGAGAGAAATGAATCAAAACTTATTATAATATAAAGTCCCTATTCCAGTCAAAGGAAGCCAGAGTGGGGGGGGGGGGGATTATCTCAGTGAGTAAACTGTTCCTCCAGATTTTAAAATTTCATACAGTATATATGTACTACGGTTGCTGTTTTTTCTTGTTACTTATTCCCAGGGCTGTATGTAATCTGCACCGAATAAACATATACACCAAATCTCTACCAAAAAGAATTGCATTCTCTGAATTACCTGAGAAAGAAAGTTTGATCTAGTTGTTAAGGCACCAGGCTAAAAACTAGGAGACTGAGTTCTAGTCCTGCTTTAGAGATGAAAGATGGCTGGGTGACCTTGAGCCAATCACCAGGAGACTGTGAACTGCCTTAGCCATGAAAAACACCTACGGTAGGTAATTTTGGGTCAGGAAGGTAATGGCAAATCTTGCCAAGAAAACTGAAAGAATTGTCCAAGCAATTACCAGGAATCAAAAATGACTTACACACATACAAAGGGGTGATAGCCATATTCATTACTTCGGATATTTAAACTAATGTGTTAAGGGTTAAATATTGTTTTGTTTTTCTAAAACATTGATATATGCAACAGCCAAAGAAAGTTCTGAATCTGGTTACCGAAAAATATCACATTTTTACTTAAATGAAACACCAGGAGGCAGTACATCACTAGTTTCAACCTACTTAAAACTTATTAAATGTACATAGTCTCAGATCTTTTAATGCACTTGAATTCTTCTAGTAGGGATTGAACTCATAGGCCACTGAACTTGAGAGACGTTATAGTATTGTCCTCTGCAATGTTTCAGGAAAGGATATACACAATCTGTCTTTAGAATGGTATATAAGACCATCTTCCTTTCCTAAGCTTTCAAAGGAGACAGATGTATGGTGGCTCCATTATGCCCTTACGTATGAAGTTATGTGTTTGATAAGACTCATACAGGAGAAAATCATCCTTATATGGCTCCTGAAAGTCCATATGAGTAAAAACACCACAGAGGATATATATACTGTGCAAAAAAATTGTACATAAGGGCATGAAACACAGTAGCAATAGCAACTGAATACCGCTCTTGTCTGGGAGCTTAAGAAACGGAAGGTGGACTGAAAATACCAATGATGGCTAACCTTTTTGTTGTTGGGTGCCAAAAATGCGTGCTGGCACCCATAATACAAAGCCCCCTCCCCACATGTGCATGTGTGCACAACCTCCCACCCCACGTTCCCACCCCATGCTCCCCACATTGCTCGTCTCCAAGCTGTGTTTGGTGTATCCTCTGGGGCGCCAGGGGAGGCCGTTTTCAAGGAAGCCTCCAGAGCCTGGGAAGGGCAAATAACAGGCCCGTTGAGCCTACTGGAAGTTCGGAAAAGGAAATCAGCGAGCTGGTGCATGCTGGAGCTGACAGCTTGTGTGCCAGCAGATACAGCTCCGTGTGCCATAGGTTTGCCATTATGGGAATATCCCATTCTAAAAATACTGTACATTCAGAATTATGGCAGATCCTACACCCAACAGAAGCATCTTCTGTGTTCCCAATTTCATTAGTTCAGGTAGCGACTTCTCCCTTGTGACCTGATTCAAGATCTCAAGAGACAATCAACATGCATGGCTGGTATCTCCTTGCCTGTAAGGACAGTACTTGTGCATCCATGGATCTGCAGGCCTTGGTCACACAATGTGGTTGATCAGACCAGAGTCCAGTTTATAACGCTAAACATTAACTGCTTGTGCTTGGGGAAATAGCTCGAGATAGTGGAGCCATCAATGAGGGACTTTCAGACAGGAACCCACCAGTCAAATCGAGAAGGGGAAACTCCAAACCCAGCATGATGCATCTACTACATTTTAAAATAGGCAAACAAGTAAAGAAAGGTATCTGTGCAGGACCATTAAGCTGCAAGGAGTTTGCCCTGAAACATTTAAGACTATAGCCTAAAATTACCACTGCTGCTGTGATTTAAGGACAAGGTCAGCCTGAAAAGGATAAATGATAAATCTTAGCTAATTATCTTCAATTTAGGGCTTTCCCTAAATGACCTCAAGAATTTATTATTTACTTTAAGGCTAGGAGCAAGAGTCAAGATAGATGAATGAACTTATCCTTGACAAAGTTTCTAAAATATGCAACATGAAGCATGAAAAGGGAAGGGAGGTGCCTGATATTGTAGTTGCTTACATCTTAGAAAGTAAGGTCAGGAAATTAGAATAAGGAATCAAAATATGAAGATTATTTTTCAGAAACTATAGCGAAGTTGAAACAGCTATCATCCCAGTCTCCTTTTGCCTATGTTCAACTCTGTTTAACATCTTTGGGGTTAATAAGCTAAGGGATATGTTTACTGAAGTTATTTGGACATTTGAATGAGTACCCATCAGTGCATTTATGTAAAAATTCAACCGGAACAAATGCTTCCAAAGATTGCCTGATCAGAAAAAAGAAATGAGGCATAAAACGTGTGACTAGTTTATTATTCTATGTATGGGATGAATGGCATTGAATTAAATAAGATTCAGTTCAAGCAGAGATGTCAAGGAGCAGCCTTTTCAGATGATGTGCAGATACACATGGGAAAGCTATTATGGCTTAATATAGAAATGTCTTTTGAAGGAACTTCATTCTCTTTATTTTGAGCCCATTGGGCAAGGGAGATGTTCTAGCCCAAGATAAATACACTGACAAAAACATTTTTTAAATAAAAAGAAACTTTATAGTCATTGACCAATATTAATACACTCAACAGAATGAAGAAAACAAAATTAACTCCTAACAACAATAACTATTGGTAACCATTGGTGAGCCAATGTAGCAAAATAAATTTATCTTGGTTGTTGAACAGATAATGAAAATTATTCTATGGTTAATTATTCCAATGCCTTCTTTGATTGGATCTATCTATATAAAGACTGGAATGGCAGATGGCGGCATTTGACTGAGTTTATCTGAGCTTGGAGTCAAACAGGATCAGGATTAATGAATAATGGGATGAGACACCTCCAAGGAATATCAGTAGTGTAAACTCTACTGGGAACAAAAAATAATAATCTTGGAAGAAGGCCATGGCAAACCACATTAAGAATTTGTTGGTTTGTCTATGTGAAGTCATAGACTGTCAAACTCATCTAAAGATGATGGTCTCTTTTAATGAAGTTGATTTCTTTAGTGTTTCAGAGTCTCAAGAGTGAAAGATAATACACAATGAGACACAAATAGATACTGTAGATCAGGCATGTCCAAAGTTTAGCCCAGAGGCCAATTGCGACCCGTTTTCACATTTCGAGCAGCCTGCAGCCTCCTCTCCCTGCCAGAATTATTTGTTTAGTCTTTGATAAAATAGTTAATTTGCATTTAATGTTAATGGTTCAAAGAATGTGAGGCTGAATGGTTGGCCCCACACATTTTCACCTCACCAAATCTGGCCCTCCTTGCAAATTTTGGACACCCCTGTTGTAGGTTCACTGCAGTCATAGACCTGTGCAGTATAATGAGCTGGATAAGACAGATTGAAATAACCATGAAATGTTTAAAGGAACTCTGGAAATAGCTCCTTTAAGACCGTGACCTGATGCAACCTACATTTCTGCAATCTTGAAAGCAATGTGTCTTCATTCTTCAGGACATTTTATCTGCAGCAGCAATCCCAAGGTTTCCAGCAGGGATTCTTGTGGGCCACAGTGTCTTCTCCTAGTTGAAGAGAAAGTCCTATCCTTGGATTCCCTTTGAATTCAATTCCCAGTTGAAACACTCTGCCTGTTTTGGGTTCCAGAATCAGACTGGATATCTTTACATATCCAAAAACGTTTATCTGAATTCTCTCCCTAAATTCATAGTGTGAGGTAAGAGGAATGTCTAAAGAACCAACCGAGCAGCAGAGCCAGTTGGAAGAATATTCATCTCAGAAGGTTTTCCTGATGCCCTCTTTATATTCTCATGGGTGCCGGATGGAGACCTTTTTTAAATTTTCATTGGACCGTTTGAATTTCACCTTTTTATTTCTTTAATACATAAGTATGTCTGTATGCTTGCATTTAGCATGGATGTGGCTGGTCAACATATTTTGGAAAGAGAGATTTTATTGATAAACCAGCCTTCCACAACCCAGCCCTGTCTGTTCAAGGACCTAAAAGTGACTTATCTTGCTTTTGGATTTCCCAATGTTTTGATCAAGCATTTCTTCTTAATAATAGGCAGATCTTCACCAAGGCCAAATTGTCTAGAAGGCCAAGATTTATTGGTTACTGTTGTCCAGTGCTCAAATTTAAAAAAACATGGACTTTTGAAGCATCCAAGACTTTTAAAATAATGGAAGATTTATTAAAATAGGATCCAATAAAACAAAAACTTTTAAAATAAAGCATATACATACAAAGAAATGAGAGTGTTGGCATATATGATGGAAAAAGTGAAATGAAAAATCCTTATCCAAAGGTGTTTTCCAAAAGGCAACTGGACTTTTTACATTCCTTACATGTAGATCTTATAGGGGGACAAACATCTTCATAACTTCGTTAGGAGAGCTTTCTTTTTCTGACAATTTTTCCAATCAATGTACAGAATTTATTTCTCCCTCATTCCTTTCTCTCTGTCTAATGTCAGTTCCATTATTGCCCTTGCACTCAAATAGAAAATGCTTTATGTTCAGCCAGATGTCATAGACCATCACGAGACCAGAGATTAGCTTTGTAATCAACTCCATTTTTTCTGTCAAAAGTAAATTGGAGATAAAGGGGAGGGACCCCATTGTCCTTGTTCTTTAACCTTCTTGGAGGATTTGGATTTTACTCTGCAAAATTTCTAATATAGAGCTACTAATATGGAGAAGTTCTACAATTTCCTGTCTATCCCAGAGCTAGTTTGCAGTAACACTCATCAAAATCCATTATGGTCACCAAATACTCAGATTTCAGAGAATATTTGTACATTGCTTTTAGGTCACAGGGTCTCCAGATTTGGCAACTTTGAGACTTAAGGACTTCAGCTCCCAGAATTCCTATGCTATGCTGGCTAATGAATTCTACAAGTTGAAGTCCACAAGTCTTAAAGTTGCCAAGTTTGGAGAGTGCACCTTTATAAGATACAGCCAACTCATCAACTCCACTAGCAAGTCTCAATTCTGGGTGAAAAGCAACAACAACTATGAGTATTTCGGAACTGATTAAATCTTTAATAGGATGCAACATTCTCTATGGCAAATGCTAGCTCTATTGGGATACATTTCTTCCCAAGGGGACAATTTAGCAGCAGATAGAAACATTGCAATAAAAGATATACAAGAATAAAGCTATGCTTTACCGCTACTTATTGAAACGATATACATGAAACTATATAGATCATTAATGAGTTATGATCACAAAAGAGCAGAAGAAATGTGTCTATTCCCCACGCAAGTAGAACCAGAGTTGTGTTGCTTACCATACCATCCAACTCTTATACAGTTTACTTTTTTGGAAACAAGGAAGCTTTATAGATATAGCTGTGGCTGTGAAGCGGGGATGGGGTGGGGTGGCTGTTGTTGCTCAGTCACAGTTTTATGTGTTTGTTGGTTTATTAAAGTAACACAGTCTTGGACTGCTCAGTCAAGGTGAATGACCCTGCCTGGTCCATTGGGACATGCTAAATTTTTCTTCAGTGCTGCCGTGATGGTTTTGAAGGTCATTGCCACAGCGAGCACAATATACTGAGGCCTCTGGCATAGCTTTTGTCAACCTCCTGTTCTCTAAGTGAGGAACCACAGCTTCCATAATCCTTAGACGCCACTGACATCCTCCCTTCTCCTTTCTTTCTCCTTCAAGCCTTCCCCATTAAAAAACTGGAAAAGGGAATTTTCTGGAATTCTGCTCTTCATGGAAGAGGAGAAAGGAAGATATTAAGAGGCACCTTAATATTCACCTGGGCCTAAATGTACAAATGCATGTCCAATCTCTCACATTTCTTCAAGATAACTAGATAGCTAAGCCAAACAGCAATTCCCAAATTTAGAAGAAGCCTAACCTTGGCAAGATTTATTGCCCTCCAAAAGATGTTTTTGAGAGTTCCTACTTTGTTTCTGTGAAGGTTTTTATATTGATTTATTTCCTTCAAATATCTGTCTAACTCAACAAAGCCAAGAGATAGACTATATTGCACTGGGCAAAAAAATAAGTTTTTCAGGCCTTGTGCAAGGCCAGCAATGTTGAAGCTAACTTAATCTAAGGTGGAATGTTGCTCTCCAGGGCTGATATCAGGGCAGAAAAAGTTCTCCTCTTGGGACCCACCAGCTGACACTCCTATTGACCAGGCAGGACAGGTAGAAATAATGGGGAGAGAGCGTTCTTGAGACACTAACCCACATTTGTTATGTTGCTCTTTTCATAAAGATGTCCAGCTGCATTTATTAACTCCCCATCTAGTCAGATTTCCTGGTCACCCAGATCCATTTTATATACAGTAAAATGTACTTACTTGCTATCCAACCAGAGCAATTCAATTCTCTACTTCTTAAAGTAGCTATATTTCATTTTACTATTTGGAAAATATATCATATTTTCACCAAACCGGTTTTATAATTTTGGGGTTTTAATGTTTATTTTCTGTCTCATAATTGTCTTTCACTGGTCAATGATTCTAATAAAGTATTATTTTCTTGATCTAGATGAGATCAGAAAAAAATCAGCTGTTAAATGGGATATACAGTAGTTGGCTTCAATTCCTTCCCTCCTTTCTCCAACTGGTCAAGGGAAATCCAGAGACACTACAAAACAAGAGAGGGAATGCTGCTTTCTTAGAAGTCTGATCAGCTTCCAGTAGACCAGATCAAAATTTCTCATCTCTCAGATACAGCATTTAGTTTCAAAAGACCACAGTTTTATGGCTTCTTGCCTAGAGGCATAAACCTAGAGAGCTACTGGGGAGCCAGAGAGGAAGTTCCATAAGAATTATAGCACACATAAAGCAACATATTCTCAGCCAAGGAAAAGGAAGAAAGGAAATCTTGGAATGGTCCATCTTCCATTGTACAAGGAGGTCCTTCCTTTACATGTTAGTATGGAATAATAAAGAGTAAATTAATCTTATTTGTTCCGGTGCAATCCGGACATTATGGGCTTCAAAGCCCATAGTCCAATGTAAGCATGCTAGCTGGGAATTATGAGAGTTGAAATCCAAAACATCTCAAGGGCTCTAAGATGGAAGAAGGCAGCTTTAGAACTATTTCTTCCATTAGCATTACAAATATTCTGGTCCAAGTTAGTATTTATTCTGTTTCCCTCAGCATTTTAAAATCGCTTACTAAGTATGTGTTGCCATCTTCCATCATTTTAGCTGATTTCAGTTTTTGGTAGTTATTGTTGCTTTCTTTTGGAACTTGTTTAGGACCACCCTTGGAACGAATGAATGAGTTAAACAGTCTGTTGCTTCTTGAGCTCTAAAATTAGATTCATGAAATATAGTGAATGAACCTCCTCCAAATCCCATAATGGCTTAGCAACAAGTGGAAACTCTGCCACTGTAGCTTTTTCAATAAACCATGATTAAATAACCATATTTTCATGTGATGTGTTTATCTAATCCTAATGTATAGCTGTGGCTTTAAAGTTCCTTGTTGCACACAACAAAGCACTCCGTTTTCCTTTGTTATCATTTTGTTTTAGTGCGTACAAATATTAAGCCTATCAGTTCTGAGTTAGTAGGGGATCCATTGCAACTTTCAAGCTCTGGTCCTATTATGGCCTTGATCCATTCCTGATTATATGGATGATGGGTCAAGGAATACGCAGGCCTTGAGCAACATTTGCATCTTTCCTCAGCTGCACAGCTGGATTTCTAAATTCTCTTATTCCTGCCAAAAGCTGGAGTTCATCTTAACAGATCTTGCTATCACACTGCTTGCAACTCAAGCAAGAAGATTCAGCAGCTGCGACCTGTCCTTGCAGTTTGCTTTTCATAGCTAGTGGGGGGAAATGACTTTTATCAGCCAGCTCCATATTTGATCTCCCTCCACCTACCTGAGCAAGTGCTGGTTCTTTTCTTTTTCTGACTCCCTTAAAGGCCTGGCAAATGAGGTTTGCTTTTGATATGGAGTCCTTGGTGCAGAAGGCTGCAAAAGGCAAGAGAAGTTGGTCAAATGATTCCTGGCGGTGGAGAAGCCAGGATGCTCAACATTAAAACAGAGAACATCATTCATCAGGCAGACTCGATTTTGAGAAAGGAAGAATTCTTTTTTCTGGGAAGAATGGCATTGATTGGTCCATGCACTGCATGGGGAAGGTGGCAGAAGGTTTCAGGGGAAATTTCCTGCATCTCCAGTTAACAAGGCTCAGAGAACTGAAGAAAAGTACCTTTGTCTGCCTCCAACCCTGGGGAAACTTTATTTGGCATTGGAGTAAAACTGAACTATAGAAAGAGCTTTACATATTTTAAGACAGACAAATAAAGTTGGTTACAGATTTATGAAGCTGATAAAACTATTTATTCTCTTTTTTCAGCTATAAAAATATATGTGTACCTTCCTGAATCAAGAAATTTGAAATTAGTGGCAAATCAGACTCTTTGCCCAATCAACATAATCAAATAAGTAAATCTTATGCCTGATGCTCATGATTGTTCTAATTATTAAAATTAATTATAAGCTGTCCACACATCAAAAATCAGCAAGATGGGAACAGGACAAATGTTTCTTTGTTCCAGTAAGATGTTCTACCCAGTCCACTCATATCAATCCCATCTCAAAACATTTGTTACTCAAGTACGGTACATTGCAACAAATGATATCATAACCAGCGTAGACCTCTAGCAAAAACAGTTGGGTATGGGAAAATTGCATTGGTTGCATATCAAGGACTTGTCTTTTATTGACAAATAGTGCAAGTTTGAAAATGATTAACTCCTTGAGTCAAAAGGAAGAGCAGGTCAAAAGAAGGGAGTCAAGAAAGCAATAACTGCCACTCAGTAATGATGTATTAAATGGCCCAGCTCAAACATGTGAATGTAGCATCATGATTTTTATCCAGGGCTCTTTCCTTCATTCCTTTGATATAAGAGTCTTCCTTCCTTCCTTCCTTCCTTCCTTCCTTCCTTCCTCCCTCCCTCCCTCCCTCCCTCTCTCCCTCCTTCCCTTCCTTGCCCTCTCCCTTCTTCCCATTGATTTCCCTGTTTTGAGACACAGTACAAGAATGAAATATCATTCTGTCCTTGGGCCCTTTGCAGTCCCATTACATTTTATGTTGATTTACTTTTTTCTTTTTCCATGTTTGGCCACGCTGAGGTCAATGACTCAATAACCAGGAATATATAGAGGAGACCCAAAATGTTGACCTAACCATTGAGAATGCTCTTAAACTGATTCGTTTTGTTGCCTTTGATTAGAAGAAATCCTGATCTGTGCCGAATAATAGTTTCTATCTGAGGGTTTATCCTTTACATCTTTAGTAAAGTTCCAAAGTTTCTGGCAGTGAACTAAGTATTTCCTGGGCCCACAAATAAAGCACTTGTCAGCCTGGATCTCTTTCAGTGAATATGAGACTAGAACTCAGTTAGCTTGGCCAATGTTCAGGATGATGGGTGTTACAGTCTAAAACATTGAAAGGGCATCTGTCCATTACCTAGAAGAGAAAGAAAATGCCTTAAAGGAGTTTATAATCTCTGTAGATTTTTAAAAATAGATGCTGTAAGGCTATTTACAAAGGAAGGTAAAAGAGTGGATTGTATGTATGAACAAGACATACTAGATTAAATGATCTTTAAGACCCCCTTATTAATACTATGACAATTATTTTCAAATAAATACAAAATAACTGTAAGCTTGACTTGCTCTGCATTTATCTCAGCCCCAGAACTGGACATCAGAAGAGTCCAGCCTGATAGAAGAATGACTTACTGAATCCAGCACTTGGTTCAGGGATTGGATCAGCCTAGAAACTGATGCCTTCCCTAGATCTGGCAGATGGCAACAGGCTCTATAGTGGATCTATATCATACATAAAAGTATCTATGACATAAGAATCTATGACATAAGAAAGCAATGGAAATGCATCTATATTTCCTTTACTACAGAAGTGTGTGCATGTAAAATGGAATACATAAAGATGGGGGGGGGGAGAAGGAGGAGAAGAAGGAGATGATGATGATGATTTAGATGAGAAAAAGAATACCCCCATTCACCACAAAAATCAGATTAGGAACACAAGTTGAAATAGGGAAGAAAATGGTAAGTGAGCACCTGTCTGCCCTGGACGAGTTCAAATCACCAGGACCAGATGGATTACACCCCAGGGTTCTGAAGGAACTGGCAGACGAGATCTCAGAACCACTGAACTATATCTTTCAGAGATCCTGGAGCACCGGGGAACTGCCAGAAGACTGGAAAAGAGCTGATGTGATTCCCATCTTCAAAAAAGGAAAAAAAACAGATCCAGGAAACTATAGACCCATCAGCCTGACCTCAATACCAGGAAAGATTCTGGAAAAGATAATTAAACAACAAATAAGTGAACACCTAGAAGCAAACAAAGTAATAGCCAAAAGCCAACATGGGTTTGTCAAAAACAGATCATGCCAGACGAATCTAATTGCATTCTTTGACAAAGAGACAAGATCAGTGGACCAGAGGAATGCTGTTGATATAATTTACCTGGACTTCAGTAAGGCATTTGATAAGACCATAACCTACTATTAGATAAAGTAGAAAATTGTGGGTTAGACAGCACCACCACCAAATGGATTCGCAACTGGCTGACCAACCGCACTCAACGTGTAGTCCTCAATGGAACTGCATCTACATGGAAGGAAGTATGCAGTGGAGTCCCCCAAGGCTCTGTTTTAGGCCCAGTACTCTTTAACATCTTCATCAACGATTTGGATGAGGGGATAAATGGGGAACTCATCAAATTTGCAGATGACACCAAGCTGGCAGGAATAGCCAACACTCCAGAAGATAGGCTTAAGATACAGAAGGATCTAGACAAACTTGAACATTGGGCACTATCTAATAAAATTAAATTCAATTGTGAAAAAAGTAAGGTCCTACATATAGGCAAGAAAAACCAAATGCACAAGTACAGTATAGGTGGTACCTTGCTCAATAGTAACAACTGTGAGAGGGATCTTGGAATCCTAGTGGACAACCATTTAAATATGAGCCAGCAGTGTGCAGCAGCTGCCAAAAAAGCCAACACAGTTCTAGGCTGCATAAACAGAGGGATAGAATCTAGATCACGTGAAGTGTTAATGCCACTGTATGGTGCCTTGGTAAGGCCACACTTGGAATACTGCATACAGTTTTGGTCGCCACGATGTAGAAAAGACGTGGAGACTCTGGAAAGAGTGCAGAGAAGGGCAACCAAGATGATTAGGAGACTGGAGACTAAGACATATGAAGAACGGCTGCAGGAGCTGGGTATGTCTAGCTTGATGAAGAGAAGGACCAGGGGAGACATGATAGCAGTGTTCCGATATCTCAGAGGGTGCCACAAAGAAGAGGGAGTCAAACTATTCTCCAAGGCACCTGGGGGCAGGACAAGAAGCAACGGGTGGAAACTAATCAAGGAGAGAAGCAACTTAGAACTAAGGAGAAATTTCCTGACAGTAAGAACAATTAACCTCTGGAACAGCTTGCCTCCAGAAGTTGTGAATGCCCCAACCCTGGAAGTCTTTAAGAAGATGTTGGAGAGCCATTTGTCTGAAATGGTATAAGGTTCCTGCCCACGCAGGGGGTTGGACTAGAAGACCTACAAGGTCCCTTCCAACTCTGCTATTGTATTGTATTGTATTCATTAATGAGTACATATAACATGGATGGAAACAGTGAGGAAGATGCCTAGGATGGCTCTTTAGCCACTGGATGATGGCTTTGCTGCTGGGCGCAGCTCTGCCTAGTAGAAAAAGCTGTCAGCCTTCGATAGACACCCCGTTTTCTTGCCTTCTTGCGACATTAACGTGGAAGGTCAGCATCCCAGCAAATGAGCACGCAAGCTGACGTCAAAGGAAGTAACTGCCAAACGACTGGCTTTTGGGAAATAGCATCCCTACAGCTGTAACTCACTAGGAAATGTCAGCTTATCCTTGACTGTTATCATCTCCTGCATGGCATCTCCCCTCCCCTCTTGAGAACGATAATGCAGCTGGTTTCACAGATAGAAGAGAGGAAGAGTTTTAAGAGATGGCTGATGTCCTCCTTTTATTTAGGAAGTCTTTCCTCTAAAATTGATTTCTTTAACACCTGCATTCATCCTTCCTTTCCCACCACTTTGTTGAACCATCTAATATTTTTCATGGAAGTTATCACCTGCCTAAACAAGATCAGATGTTCTGCAGGACAAGTCCCATCATCTGTATTTGAAATACTGTGCCTCTCAGATGTAATATGAGTTTTCATAATTTAAATCACTCTCGATTTCATAATGTCCATTAATTTTATTTTCACTTAAATAAAGTGAAGATTAAGGAGATCCAGACAGTTTCTCCCTTGCTGAGAAATCCTATTTTATCAGATATCTGCACTTTTGGAAAATGTGATTCTCTCTTCAGTCCCACCAATAGTGTGACAATATCGAATGGATGGTTACCACTATGGACTTGCTGGCATAAGCAGCACAGGTTGTTATTTTCAGAAAATGAATACGTTCAGAGCTGGAATAGGGATTCTTCCCCATTACCTAATATTTGAGATTTGCATCCATGTTGGAGGACCTTCCCTTCCCTTTCAAGAAGTGTGTCTCCTTGCACTCATCATACTTCTTGGCCATTTAATCAAATATTCTGGAGCTTGTAGGATAGTCTGAATCATAGCTAACAATACAGACTGAGTTATCTAAACAAGTTAGGCTAAAGCATGTTAACTACTTTGTGGTTTGTGGTATATGTCATAGAGGGAAAAGACTTATGGCAATGGCTTTTACATTCTTCACAAGGAAGATGCATATTGGACTCAAAAATGCATTGTTTTGAAGGACCATTTTTAAATGTTTAATATAATTTTGGCAGAAGTAGTCTATTCCCTAAGACTTGGAGTCAACACCCGCTGGCTTAGTTGCCCTGCATTTCTCTCCATTATCATTGAAAGCCATCATGACTTACTAGCTTAGCCACCCTTGAAGACCAGCGTGTTAGAGAAGGAATACAATGCAACTAAAGACTAACATTATAAAAGTACAGATTGCACAATTGCCCCAGTTTCATATTTATCTAAACAAAATCAGGAACAGGATAATAAAGTGACACAATATGCATGACACATTTACCACACTACCTTCTTTGCATAGAGAGGTTTAAGAGAGAACTAAAACAAAGCCATTGCAGAACTGGGCATACCAGCCAGAGAAAGTTTGCAATAAATCTGCCCTGAGAGACTTTCTCCCATGTTTGCTTGCAATTCATTGGTATCAGGCACTTGACTAGAAGTGGTGATATGGTCAGATATGGTCAGAGCACTTCCCACAAAGGCCTCATGGAAGAGTCATAGCCATCGTGTTATTTAAAAAAACTATTTTTATTATTTTTTTTATCACATGTATGTGCTGCCTTTTCTCTTGAAAACTCAAGATGGTGTCACTGGAGTTTCTCTCATTTATCTTTCCAAGACTAATCTCTATGAAGTAGTTCAGATGAAGCTAGTGATTGGTACCATGAAGTCATAGTCAAGAGACTCTTGAATTTAATAATAATAATAAATTTTAATTTATAACCCGCTCTCTCTCCCCGAAGGGACTCGAGGCGGGGCACAGGGAATTAAAAATACAATTAAAAACCACAAACAAAGTACAATGTTAAAACGAATTAAACTAACCCTGCGCTAAAAGCCCATATAAAACTAAAACTAAACCCTAAAAACCCCTAAAAACAGTTTAATTACCCTAGGCCGGCCAAGCAGAAGAAGTGTGTTTTTAATTTTTGCTGGAAGGAGCGGAGGTCCGTGGTTGTTCTAATTTCAGGGGGAAGGTCGTTCCAGAGGGTCGGGCCCGCCACAGAGAAGGCCCTTCCCCTGGGCGTCGCCCGCTGGCATAGCCTAGTGGACGGCACCCGGAGAAGTCCCTCTCTGTGGGAGCGAATCGGCCGCAGGGATGTATGGGGCAGGATGCGATCCTGCAGATAATTTGACTTCCTGGTCTCAGTCCAACCTCTTAACCACTGCTCTATGTCATCTTTGTCAGCTATTTAGTCATGTTTGACCCTTATCTACCATATGGATCAGCTCTCACCATGTCCCTCCGTCCTGCACCGCCTCCTTCAAGTCTTCCATGGTCATGCTGGTTGCATCCTTTCTAGTCAGTGGATACTAGGGTGGTCTCTTCTCCATTTTCTGTTGATCACTCCCAGCATGATTGACTTTTCAAGTGAGTCAGTTCTCATATAATGTGACCAAAGTATAACAACCTGTTTGGCAATCTTGGGTTCAAGATTGCTCTACACTGTATTCTATATTAAGAAAACCTTTCTATGTATTTTTAAAGAATCAGCTCAACTGCAAGTTGGGATGATTGTTATAATATGAAAGGCTGGCTTTGGGGATCTGGGTTCAAATTTCAATTCCACCCTGAAGCTGATTTGGAAGTTGACTTCAAAATAATACAGGTAGTCTTTAACTTACAACAGTTCATTGACCATTTGACGTGATCCTTTTGCACACTTATGACTATGGCAGTACCTCCATGGTCATATGATTCATTCATTCATGTTTGCGCATGTGTGATAATGGAGGTCGCGCTCTAAAAATGTTACGGAGATCCCAGGGGCCGTTTTTGCCTCGGAGGACGCTGCCAACCCTCGCCGATCATCTTTGAGGGCTGGCCCGGCAAGACGACATGCCAGCCGCCGCCCCGGGCCACCCGGATGTGAGGGGTGAGCCCAGGGAGTGATGGCTGGGTGAGGAGGAGCAGGGCGCGGTCCGATTCGGCCTTCTGCGGCCTGGAGCGTCCCGGCGCGGCTGCAAGCAGGGAGGTAGGCCACGAAGCTGGGACGCGGAAGACTTCTATTGGCCGGACCGGGTCGGGTGGGGAGGACTGCCATCGGGCCGCACGGTCTATGCCGGATCATGCGGCCTTATCCCAATCCCGACCCGAGTGTTTTTTACAGCTGATCCCATCCGAGCTGTGGCTGGAGGCTGAGCGGCTGGAATGGTGAGAGTGGCAGAAAGAAGGTGAGAGGATGTCGTCGGAGAGAGGAGTGAGGAGAAGGCTGGTGGCTGTGGGCGGAATGGTGAAACGGAGTTGGAATTGGAGGAGCTGGATGGTGAGAGGAAGTGAGAGGATGGAGAGAGGAGACGTGGAGTGAGGAGAGGTGGAGAGAGGAATGGAGGACAATGGAAGATGATGGAAGAAGGAGAATGAGAAGGAGGTGGAGTAAGGAGTCGGAGAAGGAGATGGTTTGGAGAGGGAGTTGGAGAAGGAGAAGGAGATGGAGACGGAGATGGAGGAATGGATGGAGATGGAGGAATGGATGAAGAAGCCACGCAGCCAGATCGTGATATGGTGGATCGTGACCGAAGAGGACCTAGGAAGACCTTGAAGTGAGTGCTGGGCTTGGAGGTGGTAAGCCGTGTCACACATCCCTCCGTGTTACAACAGGCCGCACGATGGACCATCTAGTCATGCGGCACTAAACGTGGATTGAGACTTATGTGACCGAGGAAGACAAGTGGAGGGGGTTTGGATGAGACTGAACTGTGTTCCCCCCATCCATAAGATCATCAGTCTGACTGTCTTCTCCCCTCTGCCCTAAATGGATTATATCCACTTATATACATTTTGCACTTGTCACTTTTTACCCTGGACTCTGTTTTGGAGCTATTTCAGACTTGCACTTTGTCCCCTAGGTATGGACGACCTCTGTGTTTTTAGTGATGTATTCTAGGCATGATCTCCTTTGCCTGCGGGAGTCTCCGCTCTCGCAGGCCTGGCCCCCTTGTCTAACACGGGCCCACCTCGAGGATGGACTGATTGCTCCTGAGAGGTGGGCGAAACGCAAACTCAGGGGGTTCCTTTTTAACTTTTTAATTCGGCTTTTAGGGGGTTCCAGGGAGGAGGGAGGGGATAGTCAGGTGGAGGGATGCCAAATTATAAGGCCGGCCGGCGGAAGTAGAGAAACGGAGGAGGGGGAAGGGGGGGTCGCTTCCACTGAGGTATTTTCCATCAATTTGGTCTTGGGGAGGGGCAGGGGCGGTGGGAGACGGGATGGACATTGGTTGGAGGACCGTGGCCGCTGGTTACAGGTGGTCACGCGCTCCGACCTCCCATGCTCCCATCGCAGACTGGGTGGGCAAGAACCACAGACCCAGGGCCCTAGGCTGATGCTATGCAACGCCAGGTCCGTGGTACAAAAAGCCCCCCTCATCCATGACCTTGTGTCAGAGGGGGACCCGGACCTGGTGGGTATCACGGAAACCTGGTTGGGCCACGAGGGAGGACTACCCCTCGTGGAAATGTGCCCACCAGGCTACCGAGCCTTCCATCAGCCTAGGGCCCTAGGGAGGGGTGGGGGGTGGCAATTATGGTTAGGGAAGGTCTTGACCCGAAGGAGACCATGATCCCTCAGACGACCGGGTGTGAGTCCCTCCTCGTGAAGTGGAGCCTAGGGAGGCAGTTGGGCGTGTTAGTTGCATACCTGGCTCCTCGCTATGCAACAACAGCCCTGACCGAGCTCCTAGAGGTGATAGCCGAGGTGGCGGTTGAGACCCTCAGACTTTTGGTCATGGGGGACTTCAACCTGCCGTCGATAGGCGAAACCTCTGGTGCAACTCAGGAGTTCATGGCTTCCATGACAGCCATGGACCTGACCCAGGTAGTTTTAGGCCCTACCCAGGAGGGTGGACACACCCTGGATCTCATCTTCATCTCGGGACAGTGGAGTCATGATCTGGGAATAGGGGATCTAGCCATCACACCCCTGTCATGGACAGATCACGCTCTCCTTCGGCTGGACTTTCCGATCGCCGCACCTTACCGCGGGGAGGTGGAGCCTGATATTCCTATATGGTTCCACCCCAGGCTCCTGATAGACCCGGTAAAGTTCCAGAGGGAGCTTGGGCCAATTCCTGTGGACTTGCCCCACGACTCGACTGAGGACCTAGTGGCCACATGGTTAAGTGCGGCCACGGGGGCCTTGGACTGAGTCGCGCCCTTGCGGCCTCTCTTGCGGCGACGAATCACCCAGGCTCCTTGGTTCACTGAGGAGCTGAGGGAGATGAAGCGCCACAAGAGACGCCTAGAGAGAAGATGGAGATCCTCTCGCTCCGAAGCCGACTGAACACTAGTGAGAGCACATATTAGGACTTACTTAGTGGCAATAAGGGTGGCCAAACGTGAGTATTGTGCCACCCTTATTGCATCCGCAGATAACCGTCCTGCCGCCCTGTTTGGGGTGACCCGCTCCCTCCTTCAACAGAGGCCGCGGGAAGCCCCTTTGCAGGGTCGAGCAGAGGAATTTGGGATTTATCTGCAGGAGAAAATCACTCGGATTCGGAATGAACTACCCTCCATCGAAAGTGGTCCAGTTGAACGGTCCGAGGCTGTTCTTGAGACACCATCTTGGGAGGAGTTTGACTTTGTTACTACCGAGGATATGGACAAGTTGTCAAAGAGACTTAGAGCTACCACATGTTTATTGGACCCGTGTCCCTCCTGGCTTGTACTGGCATCCTGGGAGACGACACGAGGCTGGCTCCAGGGCATTGTCAACGCATCTTTGAGTGAGGGGTCCTTGTCTGCCGTCTTGAAAGAGGTGGTAGTAAGGCCCCTCCTCAAGAAGCCGTCCCTGAATCCAGCATTATTAGAGAACTATCGTCCGGTCTCTAACCTTCACTTTTTAGTGAAGGTTGTAGAGAGTGTGGTGGCTCAACAGTTTCCGCGACACTTGGAGGAAGTTGATTATCTAGACCCGCGCCAGTCCGGCTTCCGACCCGGTCACAGCACCGAGACGGCATTGGTCGCGTTGGTTGATGATCTCTGGAGGGCGCGGGATAGAGGATATTCCTCTATCCTAGTCCTATTAGACCTCTCAGCGGCTTTTGATACCATCGACCATGGTATCCTACTGCGCCGACTGGGGGGGTTGGGGCTGGGAGGCACCGTTTTGCAGTGGTTCTCGTCCTACCTCTCAGGTCGGTCGCAATATGTGTTGGCAGGGGAACAGAGGTCGGCCTCGAGACCCCTCGTATGTGGGGTTCCTCAGGGGTCGGTCCTCTCGCCCCTACTATTCAACACATATATGAAGCCACTGGGCGAGATCATCCGTGGTTTTGCGGTGGGATATAATCTGTACGCTGATGATACTCAGCTGTACATATCCACCCCAGACCACCCCAATGATGCCGCCGAGGTGATGTCCCGGTGTTTGGAGGCCGTACGGATCTGGATGGGTAGTAACAAACTCAGGCCAAGACTGAGTGGCTGTGGCTTCCAGCACCCCGGTTCAGCCAGATTACTCCAACTCTGGCCATAGGGGGCGAAACACCGGCCCCCGGGGAGAGGGCACGCAATTTGGGTGTCCTCCTGGATTCCCGGCTGTCTATGGAGGACAATGTGGCGGCCGTGGCCAGGGGGGCGTTCCATCAGGTACGCCTGATGCGCCAATTGCGCCCCTTACTGGACTGGGATACCCTGCGCACAGTCACTCAAGCACTCGTGATGTCTCGACTCAACTACTGTAATGCTCTCTACATGGGGCTTCCCTTGAGGTGCACTCGAAAGCTGCAGTTAGTCCAGAATGCAGCTGCATGGGTGATCACGGGAGCGCCCAGACACTCCCATATAACACCAATCCTGCGCGAGCTGCACTGGCTTCCTGTGGTCTTTCGGGTGCGCTTCAAGGTTCTGACGACCATCTTCAAAGCGCTCCATGGTTCGGGACCTAGTTACATGCGAGACCGTCTCCTGCCCCATACATCCCTAAGACCGATACGCTCCCACAGAGAGGGCCTTCTCAGGGTGCCATCGGCTGGACAATGCCGACTGGCGACACCCAGGGGAAGGGCCTTCTCTGTGGCGGGCCCAGCCCTTTGGAACGACTTACCCCCTGAACTTCGTACCATCTCTGACCTCCGCCTCTTCCGCAAGTGCCTAAAAACACATTTGTTCCATCTAGCCGGCCTAACGTAACCTCCATTATGACTTTTAGATAGTTTTAAATTTTGGGGATTTTAATTTGGTTTTAGCGCAGGATCTTCATCAAATAAGTTTTTTAATTTTTTTATGTTTTTGTATGTATTTTAATATTCCTGTGCGCCGCCCTGGGTCCATTTTGGAGAAGGGCGGGGTATAAATTTAATAAAATAAATAAATTTAAAAAATGATCAAAATTCAGTCGCTTAGCAACTGACTCAGTATCTGTGACGGTTGCAGTGTCCAGGTGTCATGTCATCACTTTTTACGATCTTCTGCCAAAGAAGTCAATGGGGAAGTCAGATTTATTTAACAACTGTGTTCCTGACTTAACAGCTGCAGTGATTCACTTAACAACTGTGTCTTAGAAAGGTTGTAAATGGGCAAAACTCACTTAACAACTGTCTTGCTTAGCAACAGAAAATTTGGACTGATTGTGGTCGTAAATTGAGAATTACTGAGAGTCCTGGCTGTTATAAGGATAAAAAGTGAATCAAACCACAACTTAAATTTCTAAAGGAACAATGACTGAGATCCCAATCTCCATTGACAAACAAAATTCCATACAATATATTTTTGAATCTGAAGATTACAGGATTAGAGGATTAAAATATTTGTGCCTTTGAGTCCATCTTGGCTCCTTGAAGATTTGACTCAGTCTTGACATGGACAACATTCATGCAGTTTTCTTGACAACATTTGCAGAAATGTCTTAAAGTTGCTTTTCTGAAAGACAACTGGACTCTTTGATTTGCTTCTTGGATGAGAAGCAAAATGCCTTCAAGGAAAATCAAAGTCCATTTGCCCTTCGAAAAAGCACCTTTGGGACAACCATGACTTGGATGACTGAGAATCTCCATAGACATTTGCAGAAATGTTTTTGTCTTCTTCCTAAGACTGAAAGTTGATGAAACCACAAGTTTATTTGATGATTTTTAATTAGAATAAAATAAAGGTTCCCTTAAATTGAGTTCAATTCCTGATGATGCCATAAAACTGGGTGTTTTCTTCTGGAATATCTTTTTCCGTTTTCTTTTGGTCTAAGATTGTAACCAGCATTTTGTATCTTCTAAGGCCTAACAGGAACCTTCCCCTTCTGTGGCAGAGTAACTCGTAGAACAGTCATAGAAAAGTGAAGGATCTTAGCTTAATCATTCCTGTTTCTCTTATTAAATGAGCGTATGATCTTTACAGCAGATGATACAGAGTAAATCAGGAAGTGCATTGTAAACACAAGAAAAAGTTTTGTCCCACTGAGGGTGTTATATTATTTATTTTTTAAGAAGGCCCTTTCAAATTACATCATGGAAAGGGCTTTGGACGACACTTGTTTTCTCCTGAAAGCCACATCTAATGACTAAGGGAAAGCAATTAAAAACATTCCAAATGTTTGAGGGAATCATTCTCTGTTGCATCAGGATTGTATTCTGGATGTGTTTCTGTTTTGTAAACAATGATAAGGATTTGAGGCGTTTATACATTGGTCTCAGACAAAGGCCTCTAAATACTTAGGACTAATTGCTGTTCAATTTCAGCGTGTTCTGAGAGTTTTCATTCCTGCTTTTTAATCATTATCTGTGTTTGGTTCCTTTTAATTTTTTTCTGCAAGGAATGGAACGTAATGATCTACAAGGTCCAGCCAACTCTTTGATGTGTCTTTGCATCATTATTACATTTTTTCCATCATGGTTATACTTGTTTTTCTGACTATGCTTTATTTTTCCTGGATCACTTTATAAACTTGGGTACACTGTTTTTAAACAATGGAAGCATATTGATGCATGCAACAACAAAATCATATTATTCCTATGGATGGAGCCTTGCAATTACCTTATCTAAATTATAATTGGACTCAGACCTCTAGATGGTGAACTGTATATAGCCCAGGTATCCAATTCATTGCCTCTGTCTAGTCTGGTCCTGAATTAGTTACCAATTACTATACTCCCTTTCTCAACCAGTTACGCCTTAATAGGAGCATCCAAAGTGGATTTTTGCTGATAAAGAAAGAGAGAAAAGCTTTAGTTAGTAGGACTGATTCCAAAGCACAGCGACTCTGCCTGGAGAACATCTGGCAAGCTCAAGAGGAGATAACCGGCTTAAACCCTTTGGGGATTGTGCAGCCTGCCCTTGGGTTGAGCTTCCCTTGCAATTTCAATGCCTCCCACTTGTCCCAACCCCCTTCCCCCACCCCACAACTCCAGAGAGGACGAGATTGGCCTTGGTGTCAGCCAGCTTGCTGTAAGTGATGTCTTTCCTTATCTCCTAGCTGACAAAACAGCATCCTTCATCAGCTGTATTTAAGGGCAGAGACCAGCGAGCCTCCAGTGACAACTATAGCTCCCACAGCTCAAAGACAAGAGGTGTATCAACGCAAGTCGGGAATCCTTTGAGAAAGACTCTTGCGATGCTGCCAGCAACATTCAAGCTTTGTGCCGGAATTTCCTACAGACACTTGCCCAACATGACAGGTAAAGATGAATAATGTTAACTCTTGAACAGGAAGAGAAAACTGGAGACAATATTTCAGGGTTGGTTGAGTCAGAGTAGCCGAATTCAGGACAAATCTTTTGAATGGTTCAGAACGGTTGTTCATGTTTAGCTCTTTGAAAGACGGGTTAGGCTGAGAAGATTGACCCTGATCCTTTCTGCAGCCAAAAGAAATGCTTTCTTTCTGAGCCATAATGAAACACCCGTACTTTTTTTGCTTTGGAAATCAATACAGATCAAGCCAAATCAATAGGTGTTCACGAGCAGTAACAGATAAAATTTGAAGGTGGAAGACTGATGGAAGGTTATTTTTTTTCCAGATAGGCAGGATAGATAGGCAATTTTTCCCCAGTTATTGCAGCCTGCAAAAATTTCCTGAGTTGAAATGCTAATCTGTTAGTTTTTGGGATTAATTTTGTGCATTGTTTTATCAAGCAGCATAGGTACAATGAAGGCAGACGCATGCTGTAATAAGCATGCTATTTCCTTTTTCAAATTAGTTTGGGGGTTTGTTAGGATCCAGTTGGAGGAGGACTGGAGTGCAAGGAAAGAGAATAAGAGGGAATGAAGGTGATAGGGAATACACCCTTCCTTTGAAGGTACTGCTTGCATTCTTCTGGCTGCCGATTTATCATGGCCCAAGTACTATATTTTGGACACCAGATGAAATGCAATAGGGCTACATGTAAATTGAGAAACAGAAAAATGTTTTACAGATTCAAACCATGTGCCACTAAGTCAGCACCTTTACCTACAATAGCCCCTCAGATGCACATGAGAATAGTGGTTCTACATAGGTTTTCTAGTGAAGAAAGGTGCCACCTGTTCCTTTCTGCCTTGCATGAAGTTGTTGAGGGCAAACTCTTCCTGCCTATTGATAGCCTAAGATTTATGCATTGACAGTTAAGGGTTTTATTTCTCTTTCTTCTTCCTCCACTCTTACAATAACCAGTTAGACCAGCTCTGCTTTCACTATCAGCAGATTTAGTGGTTAGCATCGTTAGGCTTTTCCAAAATCATGTGTTGAGGGGTACCAGTTCTTATATTGATTGTAGTGCCAGAGGTAGTCTCTCCTTCTGAGGTTATCAGCAGCTTGGAAGGGAGAATATTGTAGGACTATTGGGGACAGTGATAAACCAACTCTCTCTCCTTTGATATATTGATTTGCATTTTAGAAAAACATCTTCCTTCTTTCACTACAATTGCACAAATATGGCCCATAAGAACTATCAGGAGCCAAATAATGGCTCAAAAGCAGGAGTGAGAAATACTGTACTTAAGACAATTATATTAGTTGAATTGTTTTAGTTGATATGTTCATCTGGAATGTTTATATTCTACTTTTCAATCATCCTGAATCATTGCTGAAGACAGCAAAAATGGGGTTTGCAAGCAGACTCCCATCTGGGCACTGACCTGACTCAGATCTGCTAAACCTAAGCAAGTAGAATGTTTTATCCGATAATTTTATATATTCTGTTTTGGAATTTAGCTTGTTTACTTGTGTATTGAACAACAATCCCACCAGGCCAAAGATTAATTTAATAATCAATTTAAGCCAATTGTGCAAACACACAAGACAGAAAAAACTGCGTGGACTTCTCATACTGAATTATTTAAAAATTAAAAAGGAGTATACTATCAAATTGTTGATATCCAAATAAATGTGCAAATGGTTATTTTAATGTGCAGATGTTCTTTAAAGCAGAAAGAAACTGATGGTTGGCTGGGGATGGTAGGTATTGTAGTCTCAACATATTTACAAGATACCAAGACAGTCTTTTGTAGCCTCTAGAAGCGGGTGAAGATACAATCAGTGCAAAATTCCTTTTCTTTCCTCCCCAATAATGTTGGGACTTCACCCTCTTAGGTTTGAAGAGACAAGCAGCTGTAGCCATTGTCCAGGAACTGAAGAAAGTTGCATTTTCTAGGCCTGGCCCTACCCAATGGATCAACAACGTACGCAGAAGGAGTTCTCTTCTAGGCAAGTAGGATGTGATTTTCCTTTTCTTCCCAGAAAGGACCTCTCTGTTTGAGTGTGCTGGTGGTAATGGCAGAATATTGTAGTTCATTTGACATCTATTTCTTAAATCTAATTCAACTGTGCAGGTTCAAGGCTGGAAGAGAACCCTTTCAGTGATATGGAGATGTCCTACATCAAGCAAGGAGAGGAGGCTATCCAGAAGTCTCTGAATATTCTTGGAGAAAAAAGCGGTTGGAAAACAGAGGCAGTGACGGTACGCTTAACAGTTTTCCAAGAGGAATCTATCTATTATAACAACCTAGCGACAAATTTCAGGCTGCTATGGAGTAGAAATGGTTAAAAAGCAGTAAGAAATGGTTGGTTGTAGCTTTATGAGCCACAGCAGAAATCCACTCCTTTAAGTAGAATTTAATCAGGTCTCTTAAGCTCAGGCAGAGGAAACTGGAGCTTCAAGGATAGTCCTGTGTACAATACATGACGGTTGTGCAGCTGGGGCTGTCTTGAAATGCCTATGTATCCCATTAATGCCTACCAGTTGAATCAATGTCTCTTGTTTATTTCTACAGGGTAATGGTGACAAAGTCTTGAGCAAAGTGTTGCCTGATGTAGGGAAGGTTTTCCAGCTTGAGGTAGTGGTTGATCAACCCCTGGATTGTGTCTATGATGAGCTGGTGGAAAAGATGGAGCAGATGGGAGACTGGAATCCGAATATTAAAGAAATCAAGGTAAGCCTCTCGCAGGTAGAGGCCCTTTTTGGAAATGAAAAAAGGTTGCAAGGTTGCAATGCTTTGCTTTAGTTGGCCCAGCTTCTGAGTTAGTGTTGGGGCAATTACAAGCTAACAGCTCCCGAATGTAGACAAAACAAGAAATTCACTTCTAGTGTCTCCTTCCCTACAGGTGAGGGAATACATTTATTGCATCTTTCATGGCATTGACTCTTTAACCCAGTGGTAGTCAACCTGGTCCCTACCACCCACTAGTGGGCGTTCCAGCTTTCATGGTGGGCGGTAGGGGTTTTGTCCGATTCTGAAGCACTTTCCTTTTTTTAATTTAATTGACTTCCCTACTTTATAAATCACCCATTACTGTGGAACTGGTGGGCGGTTAGAAAATGTTACTACTAACAGAGATACAAAAGTGGGCGGTAGGTATAAAAAGGTTGACTATCCCTGATTTAACAACTCTACGGTGTTGAAATGCTCCAACTTTCTTTCTCCATAAAAAAATTGCTTTGTCTTTTTAATGATCTGTTGGATTCAGCATTTTTATCCATCTATTCAGTCCTTCCCAACAACCTGGGATAGATTATTATTTATGGTAATCTTTTCCTAGATTCTCCAAAAGATTGGCAAAGACACCGTGATCACTCATGAAACCTCAGCAGCAACTCCTGGCAACGTAATTGGCCCACGAGACTTCGTCAGCATCCGGTGCTCCAAACGGCGTGGCTCTACGTGCCTCTTAGCTGGCATGTCAACCACCTATGCTGCCATGCCAGAACAAAAAGGAGTTATCAGGTATCGCTTGCCTTTACTTAAATTACATAATCCAGTTACGGAACAGATACGCAAATCTAGGTCCTTCCAGCTAAGTTGTATCAAAACTCTCCTCAGCAATCCTTGGAAAATTAGTTATAACCCAACACGTGTAGAGCACCAAGGTGAGAAATGCTACCCTTAGATACAATACAGTTATTAGTGAGATATCTGACATCTTCTCTTAGCCAATGGGTTGAAATAAGCGATGACATGTTGATGTGAGCGATGGTGTCAATGTAGAGGGAGGTCGTGCGATGGACAATAAAATGGTAGTTTCCGAGGAAGGAGCTCATTGAAGGAGGGAGGCAACGCAGTCCAGAGCTGGATCAGAGAGAGAGAAAGGATAGCTACTTCCTAGGCTCTCCCAGAATATATCCGTTAGGCTCCAAGATTCTGCCTGTTGAATCTTACATAAAGAGATATTTTATGTATCTTACATAATTTGAATTTGAATTTATTAAATTTGTATACCGCCCTTCTCCCTTACGGGACTCAGGGCGGTGAACAGGCATAGTAAAACCACAAAACATCATATACAAATACTTAAAAAATCGATTAAATTTGGGGCCTGTTCTAAAACCAGGTAAAATTAATTGCTAAAATTACTTAAAATTACTTAAAATCAATTAAAACTACAATTAAAACTACAATTAAAATTACAATTAAAACTACACCAGGCCAGCCGCACGGAATAAGTGCGTTTTCAGGGCCCGGCGAAAGAGGCGTAGGTCAGTGATCGTACGAAGGTCGGGGGGCAGATCGTTCCAGAGGGCTGGAACTGCCACAGAGAAGGCTCTCCCCCTGGGGGTCGCCAGCCGACATTGTTTGGCCGAAGGTACCCTGAGGAGGCCCTCTCTGTGGCAGCGGACTGGTCGGTGGGAGGTATTCGGTAGCAGGATGCGGTCCTGCAAGTAACCGGGTCCTATGCCATGGAGCGCTTTAAAGGTGGTTACTAGTACCTCGAAGCGCACCCGGAAAGCCACAGGCAGCCAGTGCAGCTCACGCAGGAGAGGTGTCACATGGGAGCATCTTGAGGCTCCCGAAATCCCCCACGCGGCCGCATTCTGCACCAACTGGAGCCTCCAGGTGCACCTCAAGGGCAGCCCCATGAACCTGGTAAAAAGCCCCCCTGGCTACGGCTGTCAGATGATCGTCTAGTGACAGCCGGGAATCCAGGAGGACACCCAAATTGCGCGCCCTCTCTGTGGGGGCGAATAATTCGCCCCCAATGGCCAAAGATGGTACCAGTTGGCTGTATCGTGACGCTGGAAGCCACAGCCACTCGGTCTTGGACGGGTTGAGTCGAAGCCTGTTTCTCCCCATCCAGACTCGCACGGCCTCCAGACACCGGGACATCACTTCAACGGCATCATTGGGGTGGTCTGGGGTAGAAATGTACAGCTGAGTATCATCAGCGTACTGATGGAATTCTACCCCAAAACCACGGATGATCTCACCCAGTGACTTCATGTAGATGTTGAACAGGAGGGGCGAGAGGATCGACCTCTGTGGCACCCCACATGTGAGGTACCTCGACGTCGACCTCTGCCCCCCTGCCAACACAAATTGCGACCGGTCAGAGAGGTAGGAGAACCATCGCAGAACGGTGCCTCCCAATTCCAGGCCCTCCAGCCGGCGCAATAGGATACCATCGTCGATGGTATCCTAAGCCGCTGAGAGATCTAACAGGACCAGGATAGAGGAACAATCCCTATCCCGAGCCCTCCAGAGATCATCCACCAACGCGACCAATGGCATTTCCGTGCTGTACCCAGGCCGGAAGCCAGACTAAACTGTCCAGATAGACAGTTTCCTTCAGGTGCTGGGGGAACTGTCGTGCCACCACACTCTCGACAATCGTCGCCAAAAAGGGAAGGTTGGAGACAGGACGGTAGTTAGCCAAAACAGCTGGGTCCAGGGAGGGCTTCTTGAGGAGGGGGTCTTACCACCGCCTCTTTTAAGGCGGTCGGCATAAACTCCTCTTTCAAAGAAGCATTGACAATTCCCTGGAGCCAGCCTCGTGTCGCCTCCCGGGAGGCCAGTACCAACCAGGAGGGGCACGGGTCCAATAAACATGTGGTGGCGTTCAGTCGCCCCAGCATCCTGTCCATGTCCTCGGGAGTCACAGGATCGAACTCATCCCAAAAAACGGTCTCAGGACCTGCCTCCGTCAGCCCGCCTGAACCTGCCCAATCGGAGGCTAACCCGTCCCGAATCTGATCGATTTTATCGTGCAGATAGCCTCCAAACTCCTCCGCACGAACCTGCAGGGGGGCATCCTGCGCCCTCTGATGAAGGAGGGAGCGGGTCACCTGAAACAGGGTGGCGGGTCGGCTATCTGCAGATGCGATAAGAGCGGAGAAATAGTTCCGTTTCGCCGCTTTTATCACCACTAGATAGGCCTGCAAATGCAATCTCACTAGTGTCTGGTCAGATTTGACCCGGGTGGTCCTCCAAATGCTCTCTAGGCATCTCCTTCAATGTTTCATCCCCCTCAGCTCCTCGGAGAACCAAGGAGCCAGGGTGGACCGGCGTCGAGTAAGAGGCCGCAAAGGCACGACCCGATCCAGGGCCCCCGCGGTCGCCGTATTCCAGACGGCCACTAGGTCCCCAGTCGAGCCGCGGGTTAAGGTCTCCGGTATTGGCCCAAGCTCCATCTGGAACCTCAGAGGGTCCATCAGGTGCCTGGGGCGGAACTATCTTATCACTTCCGGTTCCGCCTCCCCGCGGTGGGGTGTAGTGGTTGGAAAGTCCAGCCAAAGGAGTGATCTGACCATGACAGGGGCTCGATGACTATTTCCCCTAAACCAAGATCACTCAACCACTGGCCAGAGACAAAAAATAGATCTAGCATGTGTCCCCCAATGTGGGTGGGGCCATGAACTAACTGGGTCAGGTTCATGGCTGTCATGGAGGCCATGAACTCCCGAGCCGTCTCAGATGATTCGCCTAACGATGGCAGGTTGAAATCCCCCATGACCAGTAGTCTGGGGGTGTCAACTGCCACCTCGGCTATCACGGGCTGCTGATATGTAGCGGGGAGCCAAGTATACAATCAGCAAGCCCAGCTGCCTCCCATGGCCCCACTTCACATATAGAGATTCACAGCCAGCTGTCTGTGGCACAGTGGTCTCCCTCGAATCCAGACCCTCCCTTATAATGACTGCCACCACCCCCCCCCCACTCCGACCCTGGGCTCGTGGCTGATGAAATGCCTGGTAACCTGGTGGGCACATTTCAACGAGGGGCGCTCTCCCCTCCTGGCCCAACCAGGTCTCCGTAATACCCGCCAGGTCCGCCCCCCCCTCCAAGATCAAATCGTGGATAAGGGGCGCCTTGTTGACCACGGACCTGGCGTTACACATCAGCCGACGGCCCAGGCCCTGAGATCCTGAACCTCCTGGGTTGCAAGAAGAGCCATGAGGGTCGGAGCGCGCAATCGCTCGCAAACAGCAGCTGCGCCCTCCCCTAGTATGATGTGGCCCTCAGCTCCCGCCATACCTGCCCCTCCCACACACAGTCTCGATGGCGTGGCCGTCAAGTAGACCCTCACCCCATTCCCAATTCTAGACTCTACGTCCTCCCCGTCGGGACTGTCAGCCGACCTGGGAGTATTCCCCAGTGGGTTGTCACCAGAGCCCACTACCCCAATTACAGTTGCACGCATATAAGCCTTATGGAGGTTTATAGAGTGCTGCTGGGGGCTGGGGGGGGGGGGCAAAAAACAGCCCGTTTTTTGCTCATTTCTGCCTTCCCCAGCCCCCAGGAGCTCTCTGGAAGCCTCCATAAGGGTATGCACAACCATTTTGGTGAAGGGGGGGGGGGGGCTTCAGGAGGCAAAAAAAATGCTGTATTTGGTGTATAAGACGCACCCAGATTTTCAGCCTCTTTTTAGAGGAAAAAGGGTGTGTCTTATACTCCGAAAAATACAGTTCATATAAAGAACTTAACTTTGGCCGAGTTGTTCCATGTTGTTCCTGGGCCTCTGCTTAACTGTTTTCTTTCTTTTCTACAGAGCAGAAAATGGTCCCACATGCATGGTTCTTCATCCAGTTCTAGGAAATCCCTCACAAACCAAGTTAACCTGGCTTCTCAGCATTGATTTAAAGGTAAAGATACACAGCAAACCAGGTTAAATTAGGATGAATGTTACTTTTACGAAAAAACTTTCATGTTAAATGTGTTCATGGAGAATTGGAGAAGAAATCAACTCCCCTTCTGCTTTCATAGTTGAAACTTATCAGTAGCAAATTTCACGCCAGATACAGTGCATAAAACTCCTTAATTGCAGGCTTAATAAATTTACAAAATTTATAGTCCCCAAATTGTAGCTCTCCAGAAGCTGCTGAACTACTAAGTTTCTTTTTCTTGACATGGAGCTTAAGTCTACTTTAACTGCATAGCAACCTGGTTTACATCCCCACTATATTTTTTTTTAATTCCAGGGATGGCTTCCAAAGACATTGATCAACCAAGTTCTTTCTCAAACCCAAATGGATTTTGCTAACCACCTCCGGAATCGTTTGACCAAATCTACATCCGCACAAGCCCTCAGATGCTAAAAAGAAATGTTCCCTCCTGGCCATTTTTCCTGGATGATGCTCTGACTCCAGCCGCTCATGAATCACTGACTGAAGACTTTGTCCCAGAGAATTGATGCTTACACTCTCTCCTGTTAAGAGGCAGACTTCTTTCCTTTACGTTGCATCCTTATGCTTAAGAGCCTCCCTCTAGAGACAGGTGCACAAAGCTTGTGTTCAGGACCTGGCAGAATAAGATATCTGGCTTAGGTATAGCAGGCACTGAAGGTGATACCAAGTGATATCAATGGTGGCATCAACCATGCAGTTTGCTGGGACTCAAAAGGCTAACAATTGCTTGAAGGGCAATGTGTTGCATCTTATTTCTTATCAACTTCTAAATTCTGAAATACGTAAGGCAAGATAAACTTTATCGAGAAGGCTGCCTGAGCCTATGTGACAGTAGGACACAACTAGAGTTCAAGGCTAAGAGAGGAAAGAACCAGCATCTTTGATGAACAGATTATTGTTTCACCCGGACAATACTGCACTGACTCTCTATATCTGGTCTATTAGTATTCAGTGTGCTTGGAGTAGGTTAACCTTGGCTACTTCTTGATAATGTGCCAGGTTTGATCTCTAACCTCTTCATTTCAAAGTAACTGACAAGAACCAAGAGATGAGAAGGAGCTTTGCAAAAGGATTTGGGGAATTATGCCAATAAGTGGTGCTAGGTGGACAGTTAGTCTGACCTACAGTAAGATTCTCCAAAATACTTTTACAGAAATAAGTGTCAGGTCCAGAGTTGTACCTTAGTTAAAAGATGCTGGCCATCACCTCTTAGTCACTTGACTCCTCCCAGTTTGGCAGTAGATGATCAGCTGGGATTATATCACAGCAGCCATTTCTACACACGCACACCCCTAGGTGTTATAAAGATAGCTGTCATGTCCTTCTCCAACATTTTTCCAAGCCAGGATGTCACTACCAATGGAGGATTCAGACATATGCCCCACCTGCCGTTTTTTCTTTCTTTCTGTTTTTGTCTACCATGGTGTGGCTCCTAAATCTTGGGAAATGTTAAGGATTAATTCAAGGGTCACTAGTTCCCATGATGCACTTAAGTGGAGTTAAATGAACTCTGCAATATTGGCTTTATTAAAAGCTAGATTTAAATCTAACTGCCCTAGTTGATCTGATTAATTAATGTTCTTTGGATGTTTTCATGGAACTCTAAGCCTTCATGGATTCAATTTAAGTGTGAAATGGGAACGGAGACTATGCAGAGTATTAAGTTATGGTCGATGCCTAATTATTGTTGGAAAGTAGATCTGTTTCATCACATCCATCTTTTGCCTGATTTGTTTGCTGCCCTTTGAAGGCCCAAGAAACCAATCAATTATTGTTTTCCACCTGTACCTATTTTCTTCTTTGAAGATGGATAAAATGGGAAGTTCCAAAGATTAGCAATGAAGACAATCGATCCATCCTTGGCAAATAAGATAGATCAGTATTTTTTAAACTTGGAAACTTTAAGCTATGTGGACTTCAACTCTTAGAATCTATCAGCCAGTATGCAGTTTGAAAAACACTGGGATAGATACACATTGTTGCTAACTTTTGATGTCAGCTCTGTCCTAGGTTTTTCAAACATGCTACCCGATTCTGTCTGAACTTTAGTCTAAAAGAGTGAAAAGTTACTTGTTTTTTCTCCAGATAAACCAAAACTGGTAGATAGTCCTTATCTGATAATATCACTAAATATGAGAGCTGATGGTAGCTTAAGTTTTAAAAGCCACATAACAATTATGCCCTCCAAAAGTTCACAATAAAAAGAACAGTCAGTTTCAAGGATTTGCAACACTGCTGTTTACTTGCTAAGTAATTCTGCTTATTCTGTCCTTATTATATATTGCAGAAACACTGTCTCTGCTTGAAACGAATCTGAAAAAGTCTATTCTGCACTATTTTAATAGCAAAAAGGATTTTGGGGCGGATGGAGTGTTACTAGAGAATCGTAATTGTGCTATTGTTTATTACCAACAATTCAAAAGTCTAATTCAGCGTCTGTAGCAGACAAAATGATAACTTTATTCTAATTCCCTCCATATGTTGCCCTTCTCCCCACTAAATTATCACAAGTGGGAAATCTGAACCCATAACAAATATCTACATCGGAGATTGGCCTTTACTCAGCTTGGTGGAGTGAAGAGAAAGATGAATGCTAGTTAAAATGTTAAAAATCTGTGTTTTAAGTGCTAAGGAGCATCTAATGCATGGGTGTCAAAACTTGCCACGTCACATTACTGTCACGTAACATTTCGCATCATTTCCCCCATTTGCAGAGCAGGGGTGGGCGTGGCCTGCCTGTGACGCCAGTTTGACGTCCCTGATCTAATGTCACTTCATTTGGCCTTTAACCCCAGGAGTCACTCGCAAGGGTAAATCAAACCAGGAAGACTTTCTCACAGTCATCTATAAAATCCAGTCTTGTCAATATTTATTTTCCTTCCCCCTTGTTTGCAAAGGATTTATTTAATTATTTATTTTAATTAAGTTTTGTGAAGTGTTTCAGATTCATAGTTTTCATGAATTCAACCAACCAACCTATCTTGAGATGTATGGAGAAGCTGGTTTACTAACCCCATAGTACAGGTAGTTCTGAACTTACAACCACAATTGACCCCAAAATGTCTGTTCTAAGCAAGACATTTGTTACAGGGGTTTTGCCCCATTTTACGACCTTTCTTGCCACAGCTGTTAACTGGGTCACTGCAATTGTTAAGTTAGTAACGGGTATTAAGTGAATCTGGTTTCCATGTTGGCTTTGCTTGTGAGACGGTCGCAAAAGGGGAATCGCATTACCCAGGACCCTGCAATGGTCACAAATATGAACCAGTTGTCAATCATCCCAATTTTGATCAGGTGATCATGGGGATGCTGCAGTGATCGTAAGTGTGGGAAATTGTCATGTCACTTTTTTCAGCGCCGTTGTAACTTCCAATGGTCACTAAATGGACTGTTGTAAGTCAAGGACTACCTGTATGCATTTTAACGTACATGAAAAAGTAATTTCTATGATCTGAGCAATGCAAAGGTGTAGCTACAAATTAGTAGTAGTGCTTTAGATCTAACAAAGTAGCAGTTCTGTAGTTATAATTTCGTGAATCTACACTGTATGAATAAAAAGAAAAATGAATAAAATAAAGTATGCTGTGTGTGCTTTGTTCAAAGGAGCATCTCATGCTCTGTATCTAATTACACTTCACTATAAAAACCAAAGGAAATAGAAAAACTGACAGAGATAGCAAAGTTAACTATTTTAATTAAGAAGAATATATCTAGCTTTGTTTTCACCCGGAAACTGCTTCTAGACTCCCTGTTCAAAAGAGAAGAAAATGAAACTTTTACTTTGGATTTCAATGATTCAAATAGGTTGCTGTTATAGAAATAGCTAATACTCACTAACTATACAGATGTAAAAGTAGTGATTATAACTCTTCTATATAACTTACTAGCCAATAGTAAGTTATAGGAGCCCCCTTGTGGAGTACTGTGAAGCTGTTACCATGGCAAGTCCACTGTGCTGCACAGAAGAAGCCATTTTACAGCAGTACAATAGAAACCATTTTAAGGCACAATAGGCTGTATCTTAACAGACCACACCCTGAGGGATTTTAGGGGTGTCTTACCCCACAATATTTTTCTGCTGAGGGTAAATCATCTGTGTACCAAGTTTGGTTGAAATTGTTTGAGGTGTATGTTGGAAAACACACATACACACACGTCTGTCTGTCTATCATCAAAAAAGGTGGAAATCACTTTTTTTCCCCTCTACATCATTTTTTCCTTTTTCCCTTTATCCATTTCTCCATTCATTATTTTCATTTGTGTTTTATATTTTAAAAGCTTAATACAATTATGCCTGCCTGCCCTATCCATCCATCCATCCATCCATCCATCCATCCATCCATCCATCCATCCATCCATCCATCCATCCATCCATCCATCCAATCTATCCATCCATCCATCCATCCATCCATCCAATCTATCCACCCACCCACACTTAACATATGCTTCTTCTGCCATCATTCCAATATGATCTCCAAAATCAATATCCTGTATTTATTGATCCTTTTTAATAAAATTTGATTTTGTTACTATAACTCTTTTCTCCAATTCTGAATTGGAATGCCATGAGAAACAAATTGGCCCGCCTTGGTTCAAATAAGTTAATTCAAACATTCTTGCATACTACAGTATCTGAATGTCATTCCTAAAGGTCACTGACAGTGTTTATAGTCCTTGAGATAATTGTTTGTGATTTATACTTGAATCGCAATGAAACGTTTTATGGCATAGAATGGCTTTAAAGCTTGTTGCCCTTTAAACGTATTTCCATACCCAATCCATAAGTGATAGAACATGCTCTGAAAACTGCAGTATTGTATTTAGCAAATTTTCTAGATTGTCTGTAGGGAAACAAATTGATATTACTATTTTTGGTGTGTTCAATTAATTATCTCTATGAAGTTTTTGAAATTAGAAAAAAAGTCAGTTCACAATCTATCCCAATGAACCTTTTTAATGGGCAATATTGTCATTTCCAAACCATAAATAGTGGCAATTAAAAGACTAATTCAATTCCTGTTATTAGCTGCCAGGTTTGTTCCTGCAAATCATAGGAAAACTAAAATACATATTTTTAAATATGCTCCATGTTTCAAGTATAGGAAATTACTTTGGTTAAAAAATTAGCCCAATTAAAGAACTTTAAAAGCCCCACAATTAATCAAAACTGCACACAATTTATTAGCTAAATTAACAATATTTCCCCTTTCCCCAAACTACCTTTGTGTATGGGTGAGTGAACAATACCATACTTTTATTCTTTTTCTAAAAATCTATTTGCTTTTAACTTAGTACATGGTGTGTGTATTTTGTTTCTTTACTAAAATTAAAACTAAAAATTACAAACTGGCACACACCAAATGCACTGTGGTAAAAAATGTGCAGTAATAAATATATCATGTCCTAACAAGGAGAAGGGCGGGGTATAAATCCGAAATAAATAAATAAATAAATAATCAGGGTTTGTCCCATTAAGACTTAGTTTCTTACAATGTCTTCTGTACATATATGTACAGAAAAGAGCTGGAATGGACCTGTGGAGGTCTTCTAGTTCAACCTCCTGCTCAAGGAGGAAACCCTATACCATTCCAGAAAGTGGCTGTCCAGTCTCTTGTTAAAAGCCTCCAGTGATGGAGCATCCACAGCTTCTGAAGGCAAGCTGTTCCACTGGTAAATTCTTCTCATTCTTAGGAAATTTCTCCTTACTTCTAGGTTGCTTCTCTCCTTGACTAGTTTCCATCTATTATTTCTTATCTTGCCTTTGGTGCTTTGGAAAATGAGATGACTCCCTCTTCTCTGGGCCAGCCCCTCAAATATTGAAACACTGCTATAAAGTCATTTCTAGTCCTTCTTTTATCTTGATGGAAAACAGGCTAAATTGATCATTCCTTAACTTCTGTTATTTAGTATTCTTGTCTACCTTCCCCCTAATGTATTTCAAAGACAGAGATGGAGTGAAAGATAACAGCAGTGTTTGCAGCTTTCAGTTCTCAACCTCAGTGATATCCATAGATCTTGATCTGGAAAAGGTCAATTTTACCCTTAAAAAAAAAAAAAGAAGCTCCCTTTTTTAGGAATCATTTTGGAAAGAAGAAAATTTCTTCTTATCTTGCAGTAGAATCTCTATAGAATCTCTTTCTTGCTTATCTTCCCAAAGAGACCATCCTCTCGCTTACTGCTTGCTCTGCTTGGAGGAGGAAGATTTTTTTAAAAAAAATGGAAAAGGAAGATTGAAGAGCTGCACAAATCTAGAAACTTAAAAAAGAGACATTTATTACTTTCTCCCCTCTGCCACCACCATTTTTTTCTTTTTGTAAAAAATAAAAAAATAAATACATCGCATCTTCTAAGGTTCCCAAGGTGGACTGCGTCTCCCGTCAACTTCTGTTTCTACGTGATACAGGACATCTGCCAGCGTGTGCTCTACTACAGCGACCCAGCCCATGTCACTCACCTACAAGAAAGGAGAGAAAAGGGTGAGTCGCTTTGGATTAGTGTCCACATAAAAGCGACTAAGACTGAGCCTGCATCTGCTCACTTTCAAAAACAAAATAATAAGAGTCTGCGACTGCGTCAATCAAACAGTGCAATTCTTGACATGATTTCGAAGGGATGAGAGACTGGGACCCTGTTATTAGCAATAGCACTTAGACATATATACAACTTCATAGTGCTCTACAGCCCTCTCTAAGCAGTTTACAGAGTCAACATATTGCCCCCAACAATCTGGGTTCTCATTTGACTGACCTCGGAAGGATGGAAGGCTGAGTCAATCTTGAGTCAGTGAGGATTGAACTGTTGGCAGTCAGCAGAATTAGCCTGCAATACTGCATTCTAACCACTGCACCACCACGGATCCTTTATTACCCATTTCCTGGTGGGAGGGACAAAGGCATTTTGAAAGAGTTCTGCACTCAGTAGTGATAACATACTGGTAATATGTTGCAGAGCCTTTTGCATACAGGCTCGTACCCTATGAAACACTCGTGCCCACCTTGAGATCTGGCAGGATCCTGCCTCCTTAGCTTTCTAGAAAGCCATTGACAGTTGGCCTTTCTCCCAGGCATTGGGGTAGCAAAGCTGGAGCTTGATGGCCTGTATAAATTTATTACTTTTTTATGCCAGCCATGTACTTTATAAGGCAACTCTGGATGAATGTGCTTGGATTTTCTCTTGCCTCTTTGTTGGACCATTTTATGCTTGTAGTAGTAGGATTACTACGGTTAGCCACCCAGAGCTGTGTCTTCCAAGATAGGCAGCCTGATAAATGTTTTAAACAAATCTTATATAAATAAAAATGTAACAAGAGTTTGTTCAAAACCGCTAATCTCCGAAAGTACTGCACTGATTGCTTCCAAATTTTCACACAATGTTCCTTTGAAATACAGCACCAATGATATATACATAGATTGTGTAGATGTCACACCTGTGCCAGGTACACGCAACAGAAATGTAAGAAATTGTAAAAAAGGTAGGTAGATGGATACAGAGAGAGCAGTGGGCCACAGGTATTATGTCATCATTTATGACATAAAATACTCTGAGGGATAAATAGAGTAGGTAGGTAGGTAGGTAGAGGGAGAGAGGGAAAAATACAGTAGGTAGGTAGGTTGGGGGTTATACAGTGGTTGTGTGTACGTGTTTATGTGTGCAGGTGTAGATCTACACACAGATTTGTTGGCCATTTAACCAGACTGAGCCACAGCAACACGTGGCCGGGAACGGTTATTGAATAAATAAATGTAAGGTGCTAGGAGTCACTGAAACCCAGAGTACTTGAAGAGGAAGAATGTCTTTCTACCTTCAGTTACAGCTCTGCGAAAAAATAGTCATAGAGTGGAACAGATTTCCTTTAAGTTGGAAATCAAACCACATCCACATATATTTTTGTCCCAGTATGTTTGTATAACTGTGAATGTGACCATAGCCAAATTGTCTAGCAATTGGTGGGAATTCTTAGGGTTTTTTTAAAAGAAGAAAATCTTGCTGTCAGGATACATGTACAACCAACTGAATACAACCTTCAGGAGCTACACATGGTCAGTGAATAATTAGATTGGCAAAGTTATTTCTTTCTTTATCTGTATAATATGCATGTGTAATTCCGACTAGAAACAAAATTAATTGGGCAATGAAACTAAGCGTTTCATTTACATGGAAAATGTTACAGATTACTTGCACAAAAAGCCTTGGATCACGACTTAAAAAGGCACACATCATTCTGATCATAGACTTACCGGGCGATAATTAATATCTCTTGGTGGGTATTTGAAATAAGGCCCGAAGTTGATAGAAACCTATGAAAGAGGAAATGTATTTTTGTTTATTTTCATTCATTGCATTGCTCAATACTGCCTTCTGTGCCTGCAATATTTCAACAGGTATTATTGGGAAGAAAGGATGCACCTGGAGAATTATAATGGAAAAGACTGAAGAACAATTTTATCCCAAATAAAGCAATTTCTTTTAAAAAGCGTTAAGTTAAAAAAAAAAAAAGGCGGGGGGGAGACCTACTTTCTCATACAAATTTAGAAGGTTTTTTTGTAAATAATTACAGGAAAGAAGTTACTATGCTGCAAATTTTTCTACAACTCTAAAAAAGTCACACACTCCAATTTCATTTCTGTTTTTAATTAACAACCTATAAAAAAATAAGCTTTTTTTCTTAACTAGTACAAGGAGTCCTCGACTTATGACCACAATTATGCCCAAAATTTATGTTGCTAAATGAGAAATTTGTTAAGTGAATTTTGCTCCATTTTTCAACTTTTATTGCATGTGGGGTGCCTCAGGGGTCGGTCCTCTCGCCGCTCCTGTTCAACACATATATGAAGCCGCTGGGTGAGATCATCCGTGGTTTTGGGGTAGAGTACCATCTGTACGCTGACGACACTCAGCTGTACGTATCTACCCCAAACCACTCCAACGATGCCGTCGAAGTGATGTCCTGGTGTCTGGAAGCCGTGCGGGTCTGGATGGGAAGGAACAGACTCAGACTCAACCCGTCCAAGACTGAGTGGCTGTGGTTTGCGGCGCCCCGGTTCAACCAGTTTGTTCCATCGCTGGCCATAGGGGGCAAACACCTAGCCCCCGTGGATAGGGCACGCAACTTGGGCGTCCTCCTTGATACCCGGCTGTCCATGGAAGAGCAAGTGACAGCCGTGGCCAGGGGGGCGTTCTACCAGGTTCGCCTGGTACGGCAGTTGCGGCCCTTATTGGACCGGGACACCCTGCGCACAGTCACTCACGCACTCGTGACATCCCGTCTGGGCTACTGCAATGCTCTCTACATGGGGCTCCCCTTGAGGTGCACCCGAAGACTGCAGCTAGTCCAGAATGCAGCAGTGCGGGCAGTTCTGGGAACCTCCAGGTTTGCCCACGTAACACCGCTCCTGCGCAAGCTGCACTGGCTGCCTGTGGCCTTTCGGGTGCGCTTCAAGGTGTTGGTTACCACCTTTAAAGCGCTCCATGGCACGGGACCTAGTTATCTGTGGGATCGCATCCAGCCCCATACATCCCTTCGGCTGATTCGCTTCCACAGAGAGGGACTTCTTCGGGTGCCGTCCACTAGGCAATGCCAGCGGGCGACACCCAGGGGAAGGGCCTTCTCTGTGGTGGGCCCAACCCTCTAGAACGACCTACCCCCCGAAATCAGAACAACGACGGACCTCCGCTCCTTCCGCCAGAAGTTAAAGACTCACTTCTTCCATCAGGCCGGCCTGGCCTAATTTTTTATATACCTAGCCGCAGAAAGAAATTGTTTAATCAGAATTTTAAGGGGTAATTGTTAGGGTTTTAGGGGTTTTAATATTGATTTTAGCACAGGGGTAATTTAATTCGGTTTTATTATTTTGTATATTGTTGTATTTATTGGATTTTTAATTTCCTGTCCACTGCCCCGAGTCCCCATGGGGGAGAGGGGGCGGTCTATAAATTTAATAAAATAAATAAAATAAATAAATAAATTGCCATGTCTACGTGAATCACTACAGTTGTTAACTTAGCAACGTGGTTGTTAAGTGAATCTGGCTTCCCCATTGACTTTGCTCATCCGAAGGTCGTAAAAAGGGATCACATGACTACCGGACACTGCCACCATCATAAATATGAACCAGTTACGTAAGCATGGGGATGGTGCAATGGTCACAATTGTGAAAAATGGTCATAAGTCACTTTTTTCAGTGGCGTGGTAACTTCATCTTTCTTTCCTTTCCTTTCCTTCCCCTTCCTTTCCTTTCCTTTCCTTTCTCCTACTAGCCAGGTCCATTTGCAGTGGAGAAAATGTTACCTATTTTTCTCTCACTAATCCAGTGGCCCCCAATTTTTGGGCATCAGGGACTGATTCTGTGGAGGGAGGTTTTTCCGCAGACTTGAGGGCAGGTGCTTTCACATGTTGCCTGCATCCCCCAGGTGGGACTTGGCTTGTTTGTGTGATCCAGTTTCCGGCAGGCCACCAGTCCGGTGTCAGTTCATTGACTAAGGCTTGGAGACCTCTGCATTAGTCTCTGTAGCCATTGTAAGCTCGACCACAGACAGCTCCTAGACCCATGTTGATAAATGCAAGGCTGACTTAGGCAAATATTTCTCCCAATACACTCAACGTTGACTCCCCTGCTTAGTTCTAATCAGCTATTGTGGTATATTCAGTCCCATGATGAGCAGCCACGGGACTTTTTAAAGGCAGAGGAGATGAACCTCCTGTTTACTAACCTTTTGCAAGCAGATAAGGATGGATACTGTGGAGCCGTTACTGGGAAAGGTGACTGGGGAGAGGCACAATCTCGCATCAACAGAGGTGTCATTGATCCCTTGTGCCAGGATGAGCCTGCTTTCAGGGGTCAGGCCTTCCCGCATCATATCAAGCCCCAAAGCAACCAGATCTGAAAGAACTGAGCCCCTCAGCTTCTACATACCGTGCAGCCTTTGTACAGAGATACTGCAGGGAAATAGACACCTTCAAAAATATCTCTGTATGCAACTCCTTGACTGGCACCATTCTTATAGAAGATTATCTAAAAGAGACAAACATTTGTCACCACAAGTAGCAGAGCGCAACTATAATCTTCAGAGATTTTCACTCTGACCTGCAACATGCCCTTTTTGGCACTTGTGGTTTAATAGCACATGGCATAGAGGCCCTTCAGGTTGCACCCTCTGTTCACCTAAAAATGCAGACAGGGCTTCTCTAGAGCGTCCAAGAGATAAACACATCACAAGATCTGACTCTAATATTTTTTTAAAAAAGAAAACTATTTTTGGTGTTACAGAATTCTTGAGAAAACGTTCTTAAGAATTTGCTGAGATTAGAGATGGGCCATGTACAGTTTTATGCAATCTTTGAAATGCAGCTGACAAAGCTCTTTCTGCCATTGAGATACTATTCAGGAGCCTCAGCTCTCCCCAAATTGACTTACAATAATCAGAGAATCATTTAAAGTCTTATAACAGGCACAAGGGAGGAAATGGGAGGGGGCTAGGAGAACCCCCCCCCCAACTTTCCAAAACTGAATTACCTATCATATAAAATATCCAAGCAAAGTTTTGAGGAGTATATTGTCAAATAGTATTTCTAAAGGGAAGAGCTTTTGACAGGTGGTCCACAGAAACCACAAATGTCTACTCTTCTTGTTGAAGATACCTGACTGAAAATATATAATCTCTTCACAATGGTATTGAACACAGGGACAAAGCAAAAATCTTATGGGACTACTCCAACAAACAATTGATTCCGATTCCGCTTGTTATAGATTCCTATCATAAATTTATACTGTGATTTAAGGCAGAGAGGGGAATATGCAGCCCTCCTGATATCACCGTCCTTCCCACATTCCTCCACACTAGCTGAAACTCAAGATTTGCAACTTAGTCATTTCTGAACAGATCCAGGTTTCTCTATTTTAGCATTTGCCTTCTCCAAACCAGATCTCACTGAATAACCCAGAGCAGAGGCTAGCTAGCACCTTTGTTCTTTTATTTTTGGTGGGTGTGTGGGGTTACTTTGAATTTCTGCACTGGCAGTGTATTAGACATAAAAGGCCTCTTCCAATTCTATGACATGCAATTCTTTTCAGCAGCCCAGTCTGCTTCTAAATACCAACTTACTTGGCTTCCCAGAGCTTGCTTTAAACTTTTCTCAGCTTTATCCACAAAGTCCTTCTCTTCAAAGTATAAATAGCTTTTGAACTTGATCAAAGCCTAAGGAGGACATGTGAGAGAAGACATCAAAGCCAGAAATTCACTTGTAAAACAATGAGACAGAAATGCAACTGCTGGTTATTGACACAAATGTGACTTTAACTGATTAATTCAACAATTCTGCAACAGAAGTCGCCACCTTCAGCAAGAGTAGAAACATTCATGGATTGTGGTGGGCACATGGGCAACTATCAAATATCAAGGACTGCAAATATGAACTGAACTTTAAGATACATTGCAAAGATCTGCATCCTGAAAAGTCAAGATAGACATCAATTTCAGTAAAACAAGAAAATTAGCAGTCCTTGTTTTCATTCCTGCTTGTGATTTGCTTGCAATGCATTATTCTGATCAAGACACATCAGCTCCTTCCTAGCTTAATAAAAAGTATAAAACACGCTCAATTATTTCTGTTGCAGTCTGAGTAGAGCTCAGTATTCAAGAAGGCATTTGTTAGGGATGGTTTAGTTTTTGATCCCTGCACCAGGCAGGAAGAAACTCATCTACTTGAGAACCAGTTTGAACTAGACACCAGGCTAGAAACCGGGAGACTGTGAGTTCAAGACCAGCCTTATCCATGAAGCCCAGCTGGGTAACTTTAGGCCAGTCACTCTCAGCCCAACTCACCTCACAGAACTGTTGTGGGGACACTAGGAGGAAAGAGTTTAGATATGTTCACTGCCTTCAGTTATTTATAAAAATAATAAAGGTGGGATATGAATTAAAGAAACAAACAAATACTTGGCTGTCTATGTATCCACAAAGTAAGTTTCACATATTTAAAGTACCTATGCCAGTTTTTTTAATGTAAACACTTATGGATCCTAAGATATACTGCCCCATTAGTTTCCATGTTTATTCTAGAATTTCAGTGACAAACCCCAGAGCTCTTATGGCATCCTATGGAAATGCCCAGCCAGCTCTATTAAAATGAGGCTTAATTAGAAGACCCACCTTGTCTTTATAGGTATCTGGCAGGGATTTAGCTGTTTCTGTATCTTCAGGAAGGCTGACATAAAAACCAAGCACATCCCCCTGGCCGTAACCTGATGAATAGTGTTTACCGATGGACTGGTGGAACTTTGTCCCTTTCTTGCTACGCCAGGAGTAACTGAATTTGTCGTAACCTAGAGGAGCTTGAAGGTTTCCTGTAGAAAACAAAATATTACACTTGTCAAGTATTTGATTGCATCTGTCTACAGAATGGTTCAAAATGTTATGTGGATGGTTATTTTAGAAGAAGATGAATTTGGTTCCTGGCTAGCCGATCCTGGTACCTTGAATGGTATAGCTGCTTCTATATGTATCCTTGCCTATGCAACAAGCATGTATGGATTACAAGCCTTGTTTAAGAAAACAATTAGGGAAAGAGTCAGATCATAAATGTTATATTTCCACTGGTTTGGAAAGCTGAGGACTCGCTAGTCCAAGGAAACAGGCCATGTTAAATGAAATTGAAAGGTATATCCTGAAACAAATGCAAAGAAGGAATTAAGCAATTCTGCTGCCTTCCTATTGCCTACCACCTTCTTGCCATCCGCTTCCATTTGGGGATCAATCGTTTAGCCTAGTCCAGGGGTCTGCAAAGTCGGCTCTTTTAAGACTGGTGGACTTCAACTCCCAGAGTTCCCCAGCCAGCATAGCTGGCTGGGGAATTCTGGAAGTTGAAGTCCACCAGTCTTAAAAGAGCCGACTTTGCAGACCCCTGGCCTAGTCCAGTGGTGGGCAAACTTATTAGTCAAGAGAGCCAAATATCAACAGTACCACGACTGAAATTTCTTTTGAGAGCCAAAAGGTGTGGCCTGTTCTATGGGAGTGGCTCAGCGGTCATGTGACTGGGTGGGTGTGGCCAACTTGGAAAATGTGGTGAAACTCATTTAATGACGGTCCTGCTTAGTAACCAAAATTTTGGGCTCAATTGTGGTCATAAGTTCTTTCTTTCTTTCTCTCTCTCTCTCCCACTTTCTTTTTCTTTCTATTTTTCTTTCTTTCTCTCTTTCTTTTTGTCTCTCTCTCTCTCTCTCTCTCTCTGTATCTGTCTTTCTCTCCTCCCTCCACCCATCTGTCACTCTGCGTGTGCGTGTGTGTTTGTGTGTGTGTGTGCAGGCCCGGATCCAATAAGTGCGGGGCCCGATTGGATTTTTTTTGCGGGGCCCTCTATATATTAAATATTTAAATAAAATGTAAATTCAATATATATATATAAATCAAATATCATGGATCATAAGATAGGTACATCCCTCAGACCGATACGCTCCCAGAGAGGGCCTCCTCAGGGTGCCGTCAGCTGGACAATGCCGACTGGCGGCACCCAGGGGAAGAGCCTTCTCTGTGGCTGGGCCAGCCCTCTGGAACGACCTACCCCCTGAACTCCGCACCATCTCTGATCTCCGCCTCTTCCGCAAGTGTCTGAAGACACATTTATTCCATCTAGCCGGCCTAGCGTAACCCCCTGTATTGACCATTAGACAGTTTTAAATTTGGGATTTTAATTCGGTTTTTAGCACAGGTTTTAGTGGAATAAGTTTTTTAAATTTTATGTGTTTTGTATGTATTTTAACATTCCTGTGGGTCCGTTTGGAGAAGGGCGGGATATAAATTTAATAAAAAAAATAAGGTAAACTTCTACATACATTAAAAAATAAAAATACACAAAATACAAAAACAATTACATTTTATTGAATATAAATTTACATCATTGAATATGAATATATGAATTTACATATTTCTAAGTTTTTGTTCCGTAAATTCTTCTAAAATAGTTTGAAAATCCTATTTCCTTGCTTCTTCACTTTCAATCGACATAATTGCTAAACTATTTAATCTATCCTGAGTCATTGTCGATCTCAGATAGTTTTTTATATTAGTTTTAGCCTGGAAAATGATCTCTCTCCAGAAGCAACGCTCACTGGAATTGTTAAATATATTCGGAGAGCAATAAACAAGTTTGGAAATGCCGTTGCTCTGTCATTTTCCGATAAAAATTTGAACATTTTAAATGGATTTTCAAAAAATTCCGATGGAAGGATAGATTTTAAAGCTTCCATTTCTTCAACTAACATTTTTCCATCTATATCAACTTCCTTCACTATTGGTGCATCATTTTCTGTGAACCTAGAATCTGTTAGAGAAATTTCTAATTTAGCTGCATGTTTTTGAAGTGCTTCTTTTTCCATATTTTGAAATTTTCCCAGAAAAACAAATAAGTCATTATGATTTTTCAATTGTTCAAAACGATCTTTTAGTGATTCTGTAGCTTTATCTAAAACAAAATTAAAAAAAGATATCTTGTATGCGTTTATCGGATCTACAATAGGTTCATCATCGCCTTCATAATTGAAATGTTCTTTCTTTTCTGAAGCCTTTTATTTCGAAATTGTGTAGATATTTCCAAATCTTGTGCAAGAATTTTTGCTTGAACTAAAACTTGTTCGAATCCAGTATTTCTGTAGTCGCTTAACCATTTTAAAAGTTTTTCAAATGAAGAAAGTGCAATGGATACATCTACAGATTTACTTTGAAGTTCCTTGCTTACATAATAGACTTGGAACAGTAAATCGTACCAAAAAACCAGTGATACTAAAAATTTATAGTCTTTCATTGCATTTCCAAGAGATTCTGCCTCGCTTTTAATTTGTGGATCTTCGGAAATTTCTGATATTTTGAAAAGAGCATCATAAAATTCACCTATTTGGTATCTCACTGCTTTTACGCTTTGAATCCGATCAAAATTTGGGAGCTGGGCAACTGGTCTGCATGTATGAGGATTGCAGAGTCCCCTGCTCAACATTAGCGACCGAAGGTTGTTGAACATGGGGATTTAATTCTCTCCCAGCTCACCTCACAGGGTTGTTAGAGGGAAAAAGAGGAAGGGCTTGCAAGTCTGTTTTAGTGCCTGGAGTTATTAAGGTGGAACACAAATACATCTGTAAAATAAAAATAGGTAAATCGATGTTCTTGTAGCCCCTGAGTGGTTTGTTTTTCTCTCCATCCTTTCTTCACTCTTCTTTCCTCTTGCTTTTCTTCTTCTTCATCATCCTCTTCTTCCTTGTCCCTACTTTTTCCTCCTCTTCCTCTTGGTGGCTCTCCTTTTCTTCATTTTTCCTTCTTTCTTCTTACTCCTCCTCCTCCTTTCTCTGCCTCCACCCCTCTTCTTCTTTCTTCTTGGCGCTCTCTGTCTGCATTCCTTCCTCCTCCCTTTTCCCTTCCACCTCTTCCACTCCTCCTCCCTTCGTCTTCCTCTCTTGGCATTCTCTGCACATTCTTCCCTCTTTCCACTTTTCCTTCCACTTCTTCCTCTTCCTTCTCCCTTCTTCTTCTCCCCCCCTCCTCTCTCTTCCCCTCCCTCCTTCCTCTTTTCTCCGCACTTCCTCTCTGCATTCTTCCCTCCTCCTCCCCTCCCTCTTTCAGAAAGCAACAGTTCGAAGGAAAGTCTGCCTTCCCAGCCCCTCCTCATTCCCTCCCACTCGGGGAAGGGAGCCCATACGAATCGAGGGGGGAAGATTTGCGCTTTGAGACAGCGGAGAAACTTCCTTCTGCCTCCCCCTCCCCAATTTATCTCTTCTTCCCTCTTCTTCTTTCTCTTTCTCTCTCTCTCTCTTTGCCAGCGGGCGCCCACCTCCTCTTCCCCCCCCCCGTGCCGCCTCCTCCTCCTCCTCCTCTTCTCCCCCCTCCCACCCCCGGGTTATTTCCCTCCCTCCTTTCCCCGGCTCTCCCATAGCTTTGGCGTGCTCGCTGCGTCGGGAAGGAAAGGAAAGGCGATCCTTGCAACAATTTGGATTTTTTTGTGTTTTGCTTTTCATTGTTGTCCCCCCCCCAAGCCAAAACTGTTGCAAAAGAAGGCAGAGAGAGAGAGGGAGAGAGAGAGAGAGAGAGAGAGAGAGAAAGGAAGGAAAAAAGAGGGGTTCTCCTCATTCTTTCCCCCCCCTCCCTCCCTCCCTCCCACGCCCACCCGCAATGCTCTGGAGGTCCGGAGTGGCCCAGGCGAGCGAGCGAGCTTTTGCGGGCGGCTTTTTCCTTGGCCGCTGCTGGGTTTTCGGCTTCGCTTCGGCTCTCCATTGGGAGCCTCGGCTCGTCGGGGCCCTCCCCCTTTTGAGGGGGAGCCCGCGGGACCCCTCCCCTTTCGTCCTGCCCGATGCGCCTGCCGGGCGACCTCGGACGGCGAGAACTGCATGTCGCAGGGCTCGGGAGCAGCAGCAACAGCCATCGAGGGGCATTTTCCGGGGCTGCCCGGCGCACGGACGGGGAGGGAGGTTGGCATGCGGCACCCGGACGGCCTCCACGGCGTTTAGATAGCCGCAGCCTTGGGTCCTCGCCCCACACGCCCGCTCACTGCGGGAGGAGGGAGGTGGGCGTGGGGCTCTCGGAGTCTGTCCGTGGCTAGTTGAAGGAAGAGCCGCACTCGAGGGGCCAAAGAGCCACTCCTGGCTCGCGGGCCGCGGTTTGCCGACCACTGGCCTAGCCCATCAAAGAGAAGGATAAGGGGGAACATGATAACTGTCTTCCAGTACTTGAGGGTACTGATTTGTTTTCCAAAGCATTAGAGGGCAGGACAAGAAGCAATGAAGAGTATCCTGTTAAAGAGAGAATCCAATCTAGAAGTAGGAGAAATTTTCTGACAGTGGGAACAATTGTTCAATGGAATAGATTGCCTCCCAGAGCTGTGGGTGCTCCATCCCTGGAGGTTTTCAAAAACAGACCAGACAACTATTTGACTGGGGTGGTACAAAGTCTCCTGCCTTAAGCAGGGCGTTGGACTAGAAGACTTCTGAGGTCCCTTTAGCCCTATGATTCTATGTTCTATGTATTCTTTTTCTTTTAATGACCCTGTAATCCTTTGCATTGGGATAGAGTCGGGGTGACTGAATGGAGCTTAGCATTTGCTGGCCAGATGCTCTTCCTGGCACCTATGCAGTGTTCGCAGCAGACAATTATTCATTGTGCTCAGAAAGAGAAATAACTGCTGCTACCTAAGATCGAACTCACAGTCTCTTGATTGTGAGGCAAAAGCTCCACCTCTAGGCGACCATGCTGTGATCCTATGTTCTATGGATAAGGAAGATGAAAAGGAGAAAAGATCTGTGACAAAAGCCTTTTCCCAAGGCCTGCAACATACCCCAATGTCCTCAATGGAAGAAAGTGACAGGCCACAAACTAATGAAAGAAGGAGAAGCAGCTTACCTAAAGGCTGAGACCACCCAAGTCTGGCAGCTGTATCGGGTGGCATCTCATCCACGGAGATTTCAAAATACCAGGACCCCTTTCGTACCCCATGTGAAGCTCGTACCATCGAGTACCCTTTTTCTCCAATGACTGTCAGCCTGTCATCTGAGATCTTCAACTGAGGAGCTACAGGATGGGTGGGAGAAAGGCAAAGAATGATAAACATCTGTGTGAGTGCTAATCATGAACAAACCCAGGAACAGAAAGTCTCTGAAGTATCCCTACTCTCCTGGTACAGTTTGTTTCATGCAATCTGTGTATTTTGATTGGCAGCCAACAACATACAATGTGAACTTCTAATTCTTATTTTTATCGCCCTGACGTTTTCAGTTTGTCAAGTTGATTAGCAATTATTGACAAATCCTGACTCCAAATACAATGCATTAGGCTAGTCTGACAGTTCCAAATTTTATTTTTTCCAAGGAATTATTCCTAGAAAGTGTAGGGTGTTAGTCAGAAAATGTTCTGATATAAGGAAGAAACGTGTATTTTTGCAAACTATCCTATGCAATGCAAATGAAATGTACTGGATATTTTATTTGGAGGAAATTTCCAGGCCAATCTTCCTGCCATTGCAACAGCTCTCTAGAACTCTGCTGCTCTTCAAGATATTGAAGATATTAAAAGGTCTTTCCCTGAAAATACCGGGAATTGAACTACAAAGTTTGTACTTTTAAAGTACAAACAAGCCCATTAATTACAACCATCACTCAAAGATGTTTTTAATTATGCATTGCTTTGCAATTTTAAAAAAAGCCAATGACAGAAATCATCTCCAAACAGACAGACTTTCCTGTATTTGCCTTCCTGAATTCCTATGATGATCCATTTGCTGCCCCCCCCCAATGACTCTTCCATACAATTCCACAAATAAGACCATCTTATCTTATGCTCCCTTCAGATAACTCTATGATCTTCATACGTAAAATCCCAAGATCACTTTGCCAAGATCTGTGACACAACTTTGAAGGCTGGTTTTCTTTTTACAAAACAGCCTCACTCTTAAGAAAAACAGACAAGAATTCAGTTTTGCACAATCACTGCTTTTTAACCATCTCTGGCCACCAGATACGGGAAACATCCAATGAGATCAAGCAGCCTGGTACCTCGGTCGTGCAGAGCTAGAAGGACCCGTTCGTAGAGACAGGCTCTGTAGAGATCTCCAGGGATAGGCTTTCCTGCCCAGCAGTCTAGCTCCAACTTCTCTGGGTCAGGAGCATGGGGGTCTGGCTCCGCCAAAATATAACGATACCCATCCTTATTAAAAGGGTGCTCCAACGGATAGCCATGGGGTGGAAGACGCTGAGCGGAGAACAAAGGATCACTGTGGAAACAAAATGAATCAATGAAAGGCAAATCTTTCTCAGCCTTCCAAGCAAGAAAAGAGAGAGGAACCAATCCTTTTGATTCATCAGTGTTGATCACCATCGTAATTTTAATTTCTCTTCTAGGCATACCACAAAGTGGGCATAAATTATCTAAAGAAAAATATAAGTAATATAAATGGGATACAACAGCAAAAAAGTAGTACAGATCAAGAGGAGGAGTGTATCAATACTTTTTCTAAAAACAGAAGGGCTGGTTGCAACTCACAAATCATTGCTTTCCATAGTTTGCTGTCAACCCATAGAAGCTACACAAAGACAACTTAAACAACAGTCTCTGATACCATCTCTGGCCATTGGGGGTGAATTATTAGCCCCCACAGAGAGGGCGCGCAACTTGGGTGTCCTCCTAGATTCCTGGCTGTCATTAGACGATCATTTGACAGCCGTGGCCAGGGGGGCTTTTTATCAGGTTTACTTGGTTCGCCAGTTGCGCCCCTTTCTGGATCGTGACGCTCTACACACGGTCACTCAAGCCCTCATCACCTCCCGCCTGGACTATTGCAACACTCTCTACATGGGGCTGCCCCTGAGGTGCACCCGGAGGCTCCAGTTGGTGCAGAATGCGGCCGCGCGGGGGATTCTGGGAGCCCCAAGATGCTCCCACGTGACACCTCTCCTGCACGAGCTGCACTGGCTGCGCTCCATGGCATGGGACCTGGCTATCTGCAGGACCGCATCCTGCTACCGAATACCTCCCCCCGACCAGTTCGCTCCCATAGAGAAGGCCTCCTCAGGGTACCGTCGGCCAAACAATGTCGGTTGGCGACCCCCAGGGGGACAGCCTTCTCTGTGGCAGCTCCTGCCCTCTGGAACGACCTACCCTCCGACTTTCGTACGATCACTGACCTACGCCTCTTCCGTTGGGCCTTGAAAACGCACGTATTCCATGCAGCCGGCCTGGTATAGTTTTTAATCGATTTTAATTGATTTTATTAGAGATTTTTACCTGGTTTTAGAACAGGCCCTAAATTTAATTGATTTTTAAAGTATTTTGTATATTGTATATTGATGTTTTGTGGTTTTATTATGCCTGTTCACTGCCCTGAGTCCCGTAAGGGAGAAGGGCGGTATACAAATTTAATAAATAGTAATAGTAATAGCTATAAAAGATCTTTATGCTCAGATATGGTTTTTACTTTTCTGTGCACCGCCCTGAGTCCTACCACGGAGAATAGGGCGGTATATAAATTTAATTAATTAATTAATTAATTAATTAATTAATTAAATAAATAAATAAATATGCAGGCTGGAAAGTCCCTCAGATGTTTTCTCTTTCATGTTTTTACTGTCATCTTTCTCCCACATCAACATAGTGTACTAATGATTCAAGATTTTCTGTGCTTATATTCTAGACTATGAGCTAACTCGGTGTTTTACTAACAACTGCAGTGATTCATGTAACAATTATGGCAAGAAAGGTTGTAAAATGGGGCAAAACTTACTTACCAATTGTCTTGCTTAACAACAGAAATTTTGGGCTCAATTGTGCCTGTACCTGTATTGTTATTTATTCATTCATTGCATTTCTGCAGAGTGTTCCTACCAAAAGCGAATCACTTATGTCAGGTTTTTCAAACTTGGCAACTTTCAGATGTGTAGACTTCCAACTTCTCCAGGTAGCATCTTAAAATGGCCCAGTTTGAAAAGACTATGAGTTAGCTCATAGTCTAGAATATAAGCGCAGAAAATCTTGACGTACAATCACCGACCTGCGCCTCTTCCGTCGGGCTCTGAAAACGCACTTATTCCGTGTGGCCGGCCTGGTTTAGTAGCTTTTAATTGGTTATTTTAAATTGGTTTTATTCAACTTGAATTTTTAGAACGGGCCCTAATTTTAATTTAATATTATTTTAAAGTGTGTTTTTTATTGATGTTTTTATGTTTTTATTGATGCCTGTTCACCGCCCTGAGTCCCGCAAGGGAGAAGGGCGGTATACAAATTTAATAAACCGTAACCGTAACTGTAACACAGTGTTAAGTGGTTTCCTCATTGTCCTTGTTTGCCAGAAGATCCTAAAGGGTGATCACATGACCCGAGGACACTGCAGCCATCATAAATATGAACCAAATTCTGATCACATGACCACGGGGATGCAATGGTTGTGTGAATAATGGTCTTATGTCACTTTTTTCCCCAAGTGATGTTTAATGGTCATTAAACAAATGGTTGTAAGTCAGGACTACCTGCCTACAGAATATTAATTATTTTCTTTTCCCCATGTTTTCTGTATTAAGACAAATTCTTGAGACTTACCTCCTAGTTTTCTTGGCTGTTCCTGTAGTTCCTCCTTCTTGCTGCTTGCGTTTGGCCCCTCTTCCTTTCCCACTAGTTCCTGGCACAAGACTCCCTTGGAAAGAGAAACACCACAATCGTATGTCATCTGTTGATATGATTGGGGAATCAGCCCTAGTCCTCTTGGGTATCTTTGAACTTCAACAAGACCAAATGGGAAGCAGAATTTCACTGCTCTAAAAAACCCCAGTATGTGTTTTGTTCACTTCCTGGCTTATTCTAACTTGGGAATAAAAATTGGTATTTTGCGTGAGACACAAGCAACACCATCATGTATGTTACTGGGCTGACAGTAAATAAAATAACTGCCATAATTTTTTTCAGAGATTCAAATATACAAAGGCAAAAATAAAATAGTATTGAAGGGGGAGAAACTGAGACTCAATTAAGAGTTAGAAGACATTTAGTCACACAGTTGGTAGCCAAGCTCAAGCATCTATCATTCAAAGTCTAGAAGATAGGAAAACCAAAGCCCAAGATTTTCCTGCCAAATAGACAACTGATTATCATCATTCATTAATGTTACTGTGTTGCCTATTTAACTCTTTCTTTCTCTCTCTCTCCCTATCCCCCCCCCGCCGTCTCTCTCCAGTTTAGCCACTTGCTTCCTAAGTACATGAACCCATGTATCTATATACTGTATCATCAATAAATGAATGTGCGAAAATACTGAGAATCAAAACTTCAGACCAATTGGATCTGAAAAATATTACAAACAGCAGGGTCCATTGTAAGTTACAACTCAAATGTGAGTAGGAACAGTAACTCAGAATGAATTGATTTGAATGTAAAAAGATGTGTGCAGCTAGTAAGTAACAGAAGTTGATCTGTTCAGGCTCTGGATTCCTTGCTTCCGATCAACTCAGAGATAAGTGTGCTGGTGGACTTCAGAGAGCTGCCTTAGAACATCAATACAAGGCAGAGTATAAAGTAAGAACTAAGTATAGGTAGTCCTTGACTTACAATAGTTCATTTAGTGACCGTTCAAAGTTACAATGGCACTGAAAAATGTGACTTATGACCATTTTTCACAGTTACAAGCTTTGCAACAACCCTAACCCTATTATTATGTCATCAAAATGTTGGCAGCTGATTTATATTTATGACTGTTGTTGTGTCCCAGGGTCATATTACCCCCTTCTGCAACCTTCTGACAATTAAAGCCAATGGGGAAGATTCACTTAACAACCAGGTTACTACTTATCAACATTTTGTCACAGCACTTTTTGTCACAGCAAAACTCTGAATAGACGTTTTTCTCTTGTCCAAGATCAAACTCCATGAACCAGCCTTCTCTTAACACTGTGTAGTAAGAGCTACTATATAGGAGCATACTAACTAAGTGGGGTAAAAACTGATTGTCTGCATTCAGAAGGCAGCATTGTATGAATGATTTTATTTCAGCTTTTAGCAGCCTATTGAGAAAAAGAGCCAAAACTTGTGTTTTCTAAAGTACATTTTCCATCAATACTTTGAAGTTTATAGGTAGTCCTCAATTTATGACCATAACCGGGCCTGCGAGCAGTTCGTAAGCAGATCATCATGGGTTAGGAAGCCACCATTGGAACTTTAATCTCTGGTCGTATGTTTCTTGGGGGGGAGGGCTATTGTAATTTCAAATAGTTGCTAAGTGACTAGTCATAAGTGGAGGATTACCTGCATACAGTGAAGCTACACAACCTTATACAACCTTACGCTATACCAGGGGTCTGCAAAGTTGGCTCTTTTAAGACTGGTGGACTTCAACTGCCAGAGTTGAACTCTGGGAGTTGAAGTCCACCAGTCTTAAAAGAGCCAACTTTGCAGACCCCTGCGCTATACAAAAACCCCAACAAAGATTCTTCCTATTTTACACAGGAAGAACCAAGGTGATACAGTGTATTTACATACCTGCATCCAAACCTCTTCCACAGAAACCAAATCAATCAATTAAATTGGATTAAAATTCAAGTTTTTATATAATCAATGAAACAGAGAATATGGCTTTTAACCATTGCAAATACTTCATATTATATTTTTAAACATTCCACTTACAAATTTATGTGGTAGGCTTGGGATTAATTAATTCTACTTAGTTTCTACGACAATTTGGCCAAACAAAACAAAGGGATGGGGGGGGGGGGAGGCTTTTAACACAATACTTAAGTTTTAGGAAGCTGAAAAGCAAATATTCACCTCCCAAAGAGGCTCCACCTGTAAGAACAGAAGTTGCACCATGTTGTTGTTGAGTTATAACATGAAAACAAAACACCATAACATGAAATGGAAATTAAACAATAATACCCACCCTTGTGTATCTGTTCAGAAATCAAAATCACTGGAATTTCATTTAATAACTCCTTAAAAGGCTGATAATTTCTCTGCTCCTTTTCTCCTTGGATTCCCTCTCAGAAATGGAGGAAGGGGCTTTTACTGCCAGCATGAAAACAGGCAAAGCAGAGGAGGGGCAGAACCATCAGGGGGCTTGGGTCTTTATTCTTGCTGCTGAGGGAGCATGAAACCTCCAGGGTTACCTTGAAATCCGAATGGATTGGCAGGAAAGGATTTTACTTCTCGCCAACCTTTTCATTATTCCCTGCATGGGACTTATCTACAATGGCAACTGAATCCAGTAATTAAAGAGAAATCATTTTTTATTGAGCCTCCTTAATTTGCATTACTCTTAGAATAGGATTAGGTGAGATTTAATCCTTAGAGAAGGTTCTTGTACAAGTCCCACTAAAATCAATAAGGGGATCTTTAGGAGTATAAACATACTTCCAGATGAGTTTGGGAAAGATGGCTGTTCACAAAAGTGCTTTTGTTTTAATGGCAACAGGACTTTCTGATTTTTCTTTAAGACATTTTGTTTCTCACTGAAGAAGCTTTTTCAGTTCTTGGATGAGGAAGGAAATGTTTTTTAAAAAACCCAGGAAGTCCAGTTGCCTTTAAAATAAAAGAACTTTTTTGAAAACCATGATCTAGATGAATGAGAACCTCCATAGAGTAAGTTAGAGAATAAGTAAGATGCATGATCACAGATTCATGCTGTAAAAAGTAACAAGCTTGAATGAACTTTTTTTTCAATTTAAGATTACATTTTAAAATTTGCCAGACTGCTTTTCTAGTTGACGCTCAATTATTAAATGGGAGGTTGTTAGCCAAATTATACTCTCCAATTCTGAAAAAGAATCCACGTAGGTTCTTACAATAAATAACACAGATTCAAGCACATACACATATGGTATGCCTCTTCATGTAAACATAATCCAGAAAGAATTCTTCAACATAGCTTCTAATCTTACATAATTCAAAATCAATTCAATAAAGATGTATTCCTATGAACATTTAACTGGGAGTTTATCCCATTTTATACAGTGGAACTTTCAAGCTATCAGGCATAGGACTGCAATCTAATTTAACTGTTTATTTGTTTACTGCTGTAACATACAAAAAAAGAACAAAAAAAATCAAAACCTAAACAAGAAACAAAAATAAATAATGGATGTAAACTTAATAATATTTGGATTTATAAAGAAAATATGTTCAACTACAGAATCTGAGGATTGAAAATTTGAAAGTCTTGTTTCCTCATTTCAGAAAAAAATAAAATAAACAAACTTACCATTTAGATTTCCACTAGTAGATACAGTAGTGCTCTGTTTTTGGTTATCATATGCAGGACCAATATTAGCAAGGTCCTAAGAAGAAAGCAAAGTGTTTTTTTTTTTTAAACAAGCAAACAAAATTTTCAGACACTTTTCTAATTCATAACTGTTTCAATTGGACAAGATTTGAAAGCTGTCAACACACCCTATAACTTACAATTCCTGTTCTCTCAGAAAGGAATCCCACTATGTGGTGGATTTTCCCCCCAGGTAAATTCTACAAATTAGGTGCAAGCAATTTCAGGCATTCCAAAAAACTTGCATCCTACTAGTGAGTCAATCATTGAACAACAACCAAATGGAAAACCTTTTAAAATAATTTTCCAGCAACATTTTGAGATGTGCATCTTTGGCCTGCAGGAAAGAAATAGTCTATCTGAGGTTGTCCACCCCCAGGTTTCAAGGAAGGACATTGTGTCCTACTACCTACCAGTGAAAGGTGTTGCTTCTGCTCAAATGGTTGTTTTCTCTTTCTCCCCAAAACTGTAATCTTCTGGGTTATATTTGCCCAACTGGAACTTTTCTACCTTCCTAGACCCTTCAATTGCTCAGAAAAAGTCCAAATGTAAAGTCTTACTTGTTATTATCTACATTTATCCTGTGGTGAAATTTTGCCAGCATACTGGAAAATGTTCTATATTACCTGGTCTAAGAGTCCAAATTTGGGGTAATCTTCTTCTGGGTCTTTGCTACCTGGATCTGGATGCTCTTTTACCAAAAACACATCTCTTTCTTTACACTAGAATAAAGCATTCAAGCAAGATTGATTCAAACACCTCCTGCAGAGATCAGATGAAATTCATACAGTCCAAAATTGAATAATATAAACTTCTGCACCAATGAGTGAGAAAATGAACTACAAAACAAAATGTATTAAACTCATCTACCGTGTTTCCCCGAAAGTACAACATGCCCTGCTAATAAGCTCAATTGGGCTTTTCAGAGCATCTGCCACAATAAGCCCTCCTCCCCGAAACTAAGCCCCCCCCAACTATTTAAGCGCGAAAAGAGCCTGCCGCAAAAACAGCAGCAAGCCAGCAATGCAATCACCACCACCACCCGTTCCCTCTGCAAAACACCCCCCCACCCCAACCCAATTGTAAAGGTAGCTTGCCTGCTTCCCTTCCCTGCCCTCCTTTAGTGAGGGTGGGTGGGCGAGAAGCAAGGCGCGTTTCTTCCCTATCCAGCTCAGCTGAGTTCCTCATCCTTTCATTCAGGGATGCCCCTTGTAAAACAAACCTCATGAGTTGATCTCGCAAGGTTTTTTGAAAAAAACAACAACAACTCGCAAGTTCAACTCATTAGGTTTGTTTTACAAGGGGAATCCCAGGGCGGAGTGCAGGCCAGAGACCTACTTGAGGGAAGGCAGGAGCACCACGGTGAGGCAGGTGGCAGCAGCGCGCTCCTCAAGCTTGGTGGTCTTGATGGCCTGGCCTGCTGGCTGAGGGCACAAACCGCCATCAGGTCGTAGAGCTTGATGCTGGCGTTGGCCAGCACCAGTCCAGCGACGCAAAGGGTGGCGGCCAAGGAACAGCCGCCATCCTGCAGGAGCAGCGCGCTCACTTCCAGCTGCACCCATGGGTAGTGCGCCAAGCGCATGGCTGGCTCCAGTGCTTCCTGCAGTACCAAGGCCAGATCGGGTTCCTTCTCGCCTGGACGGCTGCAGGCACCACAGCCAGAGAAAGACACCCAGCGGAAGTCGCACACCAGACAGCCCCGCTGCTCAGACGGAACGCAGGACCCACCGCTGCTCCCGCTTCGCACAGCCCAGCCACGGAGCAGAGGACTTTAGTGCCTCCGTCCAGCTCCACGTAGGCCAAGCTTTGCTTTGGCTCAGCAGCCCCATAGCAGCTGCAGGGCCAAGGGGTCCTGGCTGGCGTGGCCCGCCTCATCGCTTGCCTTCTGTCCAGAGGAACGCGACGAAGCTTTAAAAGTAAAAGGTGCGCCTTGCTTCTTGCCTGCCCCAGAAACTAATAAGCCCTCCCCCTCTAATAAGTCCAAGGGCATAATTCTTGCATTAAAAAAATTTATTCCCCCAAAATAATGTCTTATTTTGGGGGAAACACAGTACTCACTAATGCATTTTCTCCCAATTCATAATCAAATGTTCAATAAAAAAATGCCAGTTTGTTCATTTTGACTTACCATTGTTTTTACAATATTGTTTGGCCAAGTCATTTTTCCTGGTCTTTGTCGTGTTGTCATACATTCCCAGTACTTATCAATAAAGGGTATAATATCCTGTTTGGGGGGGAAAATCAAATATAATGATGACAGGGAAGTTCATAGCCAAGGCAATTTACCAAGTTTAACTAAACACCTATTATATGTCTTTTCATTATATGAGAGAGATTTATAAATATAAACAGGGTTAAATGCACTGAAGCAAGCTGAAAGCTAAAACATATGAAGAATGGTTGCAGGAATTGGGTATGTCTAGTTTAATAAAAACGAGTAGAGTTGACTGATAGTAGTATTCAAATATCTAAATGGCTGCCACAAAGAAGAGGGAGTCAACCTATTCTCCAAAGAACCTGAAGATAGGACAAGAAGCAATGGATGGAAACCTCTCAAGGAGACAACCAACCTAGACCAAAGGATAAATTTCCAGAAGTTGTGGGTGATACAACATTGGAGGTTTTATCACCAAAACACATCTAAGGTCCCTTCCAACTGTGTTATTCTGATAAATTGGTATTAAAGTTTGCTCTAAAAGACCATTTTGCTTTTCCACATAAAAGGAAAGGTACAGATTAAAACAGAGCTAAAAGCAATTTCTGTAATTCACGGAGAAAACCTGGAATTCTGAATGGGTGACAAATACATAGAAGGAACACATTTCACCAAGTCTTAATAGATGTATAATCTGCCTTTCCTCACACAGTACAATTCAACTAATATATTTATTACATTTTTATGCCTCCCATCTCCCCTATAAGGTGACTCCTATTCTCCCTTTTTCATAAGAACTCTTTGAATAAAGTTATTTTGAGAAGTATTATTCCTTATTCCTAACCATTACATCACATTCTTTCACATATTTACACACATTTTGAATCAACAGCATGGCATATGACTGAATGCTCTTTTAACCTACATTCCTGCCAAGAAAATGTAAGTTTTCTATATGAGGATATGTGTAGCATGAGAGCATGGCTGATTTAATGGCCTCTTATCAGGAGTATGAAATGATTCTCAACACTCAACAGAATGTACAAAGCTTATTCTCATTAGTCTGAAATCACAAACCTCACTTCTCAGGGGGCAAAAAGTTTAAACTTTCCTATGAATCCTTGCTACCAAATCGGGCTTCCCTTCCTACTTGATACCAGGAAACTGTTCTTGAACCCGGTTCTGAGAATTTTAGCTCTTGCAAACTTTTGGAAAATACTTTTACTCATCTCAGAAATGGCTTACTACTTACTGCATTGGCTCCATGGAAATTTTTAAATTGCACTAGTTATTCTACTAAATGGCTTTGAATGCTACCTAGCCATGGTAAGTGCTGATAAACATTTTTTAATATTAAATCAATATTTAATCTTACTCTTCTGATAAGATGTTTCTTTCACCAGTCACTAGCAAAATCATGTACTACATGATTTAGCCATTCTAGAGGTCCAAAACCAGAGCAGGAATAACTGATCCATACCTTGTCTTTTGAGAACATGGTCTTGGGGTGTTCGTCTTGCGTCCTTGATTGCCAAGTCAAATTCGCCAAAGCACTAAGACACATTTCTTTCAAATCTTTAAGAAAAGAGACACAGAGAGGAGACCAGCCTCTTCAATAACATTCTATAGTCTGAAATAAACATCAGGAGTTAAGAGAGGTGTGAGTGAAAAAAATGTTATAGAGAAAATTTCAACATTGGTTTAATAATGGGCAAAGAAGAAAGAAAGAGATGATACTGTATATCTTGGGAGTCTTGATTGTTTAGTTTAGTTTACTGGTTTTTTATACTGCCCTACTCCCGAAGGACTCAGGGCAGTGTACAGCCAAAATAAAGACAAATATATAAAAGTTAAAAGAAAGCTTTTAAAAGACATAATTAAAATATTGGCCAAAACGTGGAAAGACCCCAAACTAACCCTGATTAAAATAATAAAAATTTAAATTTAAAAATTTAAAAATCCTGTTTTATGCCAGTCCGGCTTGTTGAAAGAGAAAGGTTTTGAGACCACGGCGGAAGGTGCGTAAGTCAGGGATAGTTCTTAATTCCGGGGGCAATTCGTTCCAGAGGGCAGGTGCTCCCACGGAGAAGGCTCTCCTCCTGGGTGTCGCCAGTCAACATTGTCTAGCCGACGGCACCATGAGGAGACCCTCTTTGTGTATAGAGCCAACATGAGAGTTACAATATTAAATCAGATAAATTCAATAATTTTATGTTGCTTTTGATTTTGGTGATACAGGTGGTCCCCAGATAACAACTGAACAAGTGCTATTTAGACTGGTCCTCAAGGTTCTGGCCATTACAGTGCCCCTACAGTCAAATGATCACCATCCATGTGATCAGCAGCCAGCATGTTCTGCAACCAGCCTGGATTTCTGACCAATGGAGTATTCTGCAGAAACAAGACCAGAAGTTGTGACCTTTCCTGCCAGCTTCTACAAGCAAAATCAAATTGGATGCTGGAAGTCATGTGCGGTCCTGGCTTAATGACTCATGGTGATTCATTTAATGGTAACTGGGGACTACAGAACTGCTGTTGCTAAGCTGTGCAATCATGTGCATTTTACCATCACATCACTTAGTGATGGAAATTCCAGTCCCAATTACTGTTGTTAAATAAGGACTGCCTGTAAGCCCAATATTTTCAAAAATGAACAACCAATAAAGCCAGGAAAGGGAATAGGCAAGTCAGAGACCATGTTTGCATGTAGACCATTTAATCTAAATGGGTATGTTATAATCACTGCAGCCGAAGAAAGATGGATTTTGGTTTAAAAAAAAAACAGCTTCCTCTGCATCTATAAAGCCTCTGAAAACAGGTGTAATATTGCCAGTCAGTTTTCAGCCCATTTCATAGGTATCTCATACAGTGTTCATGGCTTAGTAACTTCTAAGATAAAAGATTAAGAGTACTGGAGATAATCCCATCTCTTGTAGTTTATAACTTAAATATGAAAGAGAATGAGGAAAAGTCAAGAATAGAAACTTTTTTCTACCAACTTACTTGCTTGTTTTCTTAAGAAGTATGTGTTCCCACTGTGATGGCAAATGTTGCAATGGAAACTGTAGTTTGTCATAAAAGGAAGGCAGGCTCTGAAACAATAATTCAGTGATTGTTCTAAATAAGTCAGATGGAAGAAAAATGTACAGTAACTTTATTTAATTTTAATTAATTAATTAATTAATTAATTTAATTAATTTATTCAATTTATATCCCGCCCTTCTCCGAGAGGACCCAGGGCGGCGCACAGGAATTTAAAACAATATACAAAATAGTACCAATTATAATTTAAAAACTTATTAAATGACAAAGCCTGCGCTAAAACCAGATTAAATCCCCCATTTAAATTGTAAACTATCCCTCCCTCCTCCCTGGAACCCCCTAAAAGCCAAATTAAGAATTTTGTTCAAACACCCCTAGAACTGCGACCCGCCCACCTCTCTTGATACAGAATCCCTCATCAAGGTGGGGCCCTCGTTGACGCGGAGGGCCATACCTGCGAGTGGGGGACTCCCGCAGTAGAAAAGGTCTGCCTTAGAGTACTTCATGGTGAATGTCATAAATATGATATATATAAATATGTATAAATATATATAAAATATAAGGTCAGAGGAGTTGTTAGACAGGGCATTAAAATTCTAGATGTTATTGAATATTAAAATAGATGTTAAAATATGTATAGTACAAATTAAACTCAGGAGACGTCTAGACCGGCTCTAAAAAGTTCATAAATAGTTCATAAATTCATAAAAATCATGCATGGTTCAAAGATAGTTAATCATGGTTCATAAATAGTTAGTTTGTCATCGAAGGTGGGAGAGTTAGTTCATATAGATATATCAGACTGGGGGTAGAGGGTGGCTTTGGCCTTCCAGTTGTAAATTAGTCCCGGCCTGTAGTCCTCAAGGACTCCTCCAGTCCCACAATACCAGGAGTCTTAAGGGCCTCAGCTGAAGAGTTCTAATAGCTGAGGCCAGTTTTTCTCGGCCTGGAGCCTCCACTGCCCACCTTTGTCCCCGGTGGCATCTCCTTCGGCCCCAACGCCTCCAACGCTCCTGGTATCTTTCGGCCTGCCAGGCCCAGATCTCCTTAGGCCCAGCCCGGCCCAGCCAGGCCTTGCGGCCTCGATGTTACCCTGCCGGCCCATGCCAGTCCAGTTGGTCCCCAGCTAGCCAGGTCCGGCTCTGTCTGGCCTCCCCAGGTCTTTACAGTCGCTGGCCTCCGATGTCCACTCCAGCGCTGGTCACTTCTCCACCCACTGGCCGTCCCGGCTCCGCTCGTCAGCTCCTACCGGCACCGCTCTTCTCCTCCTCTCCTCCACGCCGCGCGGCTCCACTCCGCTCTGTTCCTCCATTCCTCTCCTTCTCTCCTTCTCTCTTCCGCGCCACGCGCCGCTCCACTCAAGCCTCGGAGCAGCGCGGCGTTTTGGAGCCTCCCCGGCGTTTTGGAGCCTCCGGCCAGCTTCCCTCCGATGGCCCATGCAGAGCCGCCGGATCACCCTGGAAGCTCGTCCTGGCCTCAAAAGGCAGCCAGGGTGAGCGTCTCACTGGGCCTGGCCCTAAAAGTTGGCAAACGGGCCAGGCGACATGCCCTAGCTGCCCACAACTCCCGCGGCCCTCATAGCGCTCGGTGGCAGACCGCCATCTTCGCGCATGCGCAGTTCAGAGTTATAAACTCTAAGTAAAGTAACACTTGGGCAGGTTAAGCCATTTACCAAAAACAATTTTTGCAAGACTCTTGCCCATTCACCCATACCTGAAGCATAAATTTAGAGGCAATATTAATAAACATTCTGAAGAGGTATACTGAGTTAGAAGCTAACTCGCCTACTAAATGCTTAAAGACATGGCAAGCTCCTCTCAAATAATAGAGGAAAAGTGTAGACACACAACCTGACTCCTTCCAACTTTAGCAATTTAGCACACTGCAGCTCCTCTCCCTCATCAATAGACATAGATAAAGATAATAAACACAAAAACAGATAAGTTTGTTTGGCTTTTTTGTGTAATCTGAACATCAAAGTCAAGATCTCTGAACATAAAGTCTTCAGGCCAACTACTAAATTTGGAGCAGCAAGGAAACACTCTCATAAATCCGATTACCAAGACACAAACTATTTTCAGATTTCAGAGCCTGCACTTTCTTGAGACATCTGAAGTCAATGCTTGCTTAGCTCTGGTTTTGTAAGAGGTGCTCTATACAGATGGATTAGAATGGTTTCAAATCATGGAGTAGGTAGAGAATAAACCATGGTATCAGTCTGTTTATTTTATGCGCACTGGACTAAGAATTGGCCTGTAGATGACAGCTCATAAAAACCCTTGGGGTTGCTTTTTTAAGATAAATGTCCTATCACTCTGCTGATTAACTGCATAGATGTTTACAGCTTTAGGATGATTTGTTCACAATGAGCCAGCAAAACAGCATTTCCCTTCTCAGCTTTAGCCAAGGCTACCAAACATTTCAGAGAAACAGCTGCAAACAAGCAGCCTCAAATTTTCATGGAACTGTAAAGAGAAATATGTAAATCATCACCCCACAAATTCTTGGGTGTTCTACTAAAATGGCTGGGCGCACTCAAAACCAAATTAATTAAGCCAGAGTTCCCCAATCTCTCCAATTGGTGGAGGGAAGGGGGGAGAGAGGAGATGGTTCCATACGAGCGGCAGCAACCCTACCATTTCCTTGGCCCAGTTCTGAATGACTTAAGGCCCAGTAGTGAGCCACGGCCTGGGGCTTGGGGGCCCCTGAATTAAGCATTACAATTTATACAGCACTACTGCCTTAATTAATATATACAGGTCTTAGTGTTCTTAATACAGCAGAGACAAGAAAGGAAAGTCCTCAGCCCCTAACAGCTTAGTAGGAAGATATGTATATGTGTATTTAAAAACATCTATAACATTGTGTTACATCATGCTCTGCATAACAATTTATTAAATAATTCACCCCTGCTGGGATCACACAATACAATAAGCCAAAGCCTTACAAATTGGATTATGGTTTAGGGTGATATCTAAATTCAGACACATGGGAATCACAAAACAGCCACAATGAATTCTAGAGATATTCAACTAAATCACAGAACTGATATTTTAAAATGGCCTTCTAACATCTTGTGGCAGATGTAATGAATTCAAAAAAGTTTTGAAAGCCTGGTACATAGCCATTTGATGCTGGTTCATACAATTAAAATATGCTACCTGATCTGGTTTTATCATTTTTCTTCTATTAAATGTCTCTTGCAATGTAATAGAAAGCCATTTTTTATTCCTATACAGGATGGGTTTTTTATATAGTAATTGCCAATAGTCTATTGCTAAGCGACAAAATAAAGTGAACAATCTCAGTTTTTGTTTGTTTGTAAATAACTATGTAAATAAAGTGTTAATGAAACTAAGCCATGTTTATGTAACAAGGAAAGTTTCACATTCAACTGATTATTTCAAACCAACCTCAGATATAAGCATATGCTGCCCTCTTTTGGAAAGATTGGAGAGAATGTTTTGATTACTTCTACTGAACATGTGCCCCTGATCAAGAGAGATTCTATTAATATGCTGGTACTACATACGTGGTATCAATGCCAAATGTTTCTGCAGTGAACCACTTGGTGCAAATTCCACACTGCAGTTCAATCTCTCCAAGTTGTCTTCCATTATCCTCATCCACAGAACTAGCTTGATTATCCATCACTTCTGAACCATCGCCCACACCTTCCTGTAACAACATTTGCATAAAGGTAACAAAAAGCCACCAAGCTCAGTTAAAACATTTCCTTCTAGTAAGCATGAATGGTTTGTCTCCCTATGTAACCACTGTATCTCCCCCTGCTCAACTTCATGGATTAAATTTCTTTACAATCTCTCGTTTCACTTTCTTTCTTTTTTTTAACAATCCAAGGACATATCGTGGGATTAAACACAACTGCCAAACCAACACCTGATTCTGATTTCAGTATCTTGGATTTTTACCTTTTTGTCAAATCAGTCTTATTTAATATGGTTATGTGAGCCTTCATCTGAATATTCAACTTGATTGAAATATCTCTTCAAACTGAGTTCCTAAGATAATTTATCAAATCAAGTACCTTCAAATTAATTTAAAGAGTTGAAGGAATTGCATAAATGTCTATATAATTTTACCCAACAGAATCTTTAAATCCAACCTGCTTCAACTGCAAATTAACAGTCATTTACTTTTCAAACTGGAAATAAAAATGCTATCACTTCCAATCTGCATACATTTATTAGGAAGATTTTAACATACACATATCAACCATAAAACATGCTTTACATCTACAGTGCAGGTTTTGTTTACACACCATGGCATCCTTTCCACTGGATGATTCTGTTTCCAGGGTAGCAGTGACATCAGCTAGAGATGCATCACCCCTGAAAGACATTAAAAGTCATTATTACATGTTTATAACTTGTTTTATTAATTTTAAATATTTTAACAAAGAGTCTATTGATTCTAGCATTTAGAATTTTTCAATTTAAAAGGAACTTGGGAGATTTTTATGCTTTTGTTTTACTTCAATATCCCAAAAGCTGTTTACTTTTATATTTACAGCAAACAACTCCCCCCATTACTAACAGGCAGGAATCCCATAGTTTAATAAAATGTTACTGTTAAAAAGATGAGAGAGAGAGAGAGAGAGAGAGAGAGAGAGAGAGAGAGAGAGAGAGAGAAAGAGAGAGAGAGAGAAGCTGATTCAAAGCAAGCTATCTTTTCTTTTTCTTGAAAACAAATCAAAACTATAGGATGCTATTTTTACATATTTATCCATCATCTTATTCTTTTAATCAGAAGTACCAGGGATGAATCTGCTTTGACAAACATTTCATTGACTTGGGAAAAGGTAGATCTAGGTGTACAAACCATAGGTTAATTGCAAGATTTTTTTTTAATGGTTCTTAAAAGGGAATGCTCGAGTCATCTCAAGCATTTCTATTCACTAGATTTCCCTTTATGCTAAGCAGTTAAGGTAGGCTCACTGTGATAGGCATTTCAATTTGTAACACTATTTGTTGCCAAATATGCATGTTTTTACTGACATTAAATGTGTAACTCACTTTTTGTCTCACTACAACATATATAGTAAACATTCCTATAATTTTATCCCCATCGTAATTTTGTCATACAGGTTAGCTTTGGAGAGATTGTTTGGTTTGGTTCTCAGAACAATATACTATATCTATGCTCAACTATTCTCCAAGCACCAGATTATGTCTAAAATCAGTGGAAAGCTATAACCCAAAACAGCTATCAAAAACCACAATTTTAAAGAGACTTCTCAGTCAGGTAACTGTAACAGACCTGACCTGATATTTGCCATAAAGAAGCAGAGCAAATGTCTTTATCCAAGACTATTTTTCCTTTTAGCTCAGTTAATTGCTCAGAAGCAATACTCAATGGTTTTAAGCAGAAAAATGTCTCTCCCACTATCACTAATGACCTCAGTAGAACCTCTGGTCACAACCATAATTTGTTCCATAACTTTGGTCGCAAACCGATTTGATCATGACTTGAACCTAATTTTTGAAATTTGGCACTTACAAAAAAAATGGTGCGGAAGGGGAAATCAGTGATGAAAATTTTTAAAAAATGTTAATTTTTTGGTTGGAACCCAATTTGGTTATGGTCAGAGCAGGAATCAAACCCAGGGGCTGTTTTACAATCACTCATTTAGTGCCAAATAAACATGTGATTGATAAAGACAAGCTGCAGTCTCATTCAGACAAAGCTCTCCCTCTCTTTAGTCAGGTGCATGGATTTTGGTCTTAAATTTGCCCATTGGTTGGAAATTAAATTTCTATTTTCATTGTATTTGCGAATGGTCACTAACCAAAGTAGCCATTAAATAAGAAGGGGAAGCACAGCATGGGATGGGAACTAAGTTAGTCTAATCAACACCAGCCACATATTAAAAGAAACAGAAGAAGCAGGAAAGAAATAGTGCTGGAGAAATATCTACCCTGATTCCAGAGTAGGAAACAGCTGATGACATTTAACAAGCTGCACCACAATCTGTTGCTTTAAATACTTCATATGCTGCATGCCTGCTCATGCAACGCATGAAGCCAGAAATTGTGACATATGCTGCATGCCAGCTGAGCCAAGAGGCAAGCAAGCCAACATATCTGGCTATTGGAATCAACAGAGATGAGAGTTCAGGCGGCAGCAAAAGGCGAATGCAGCTGTATGAGTGTAGCCAACTTCTGCCCTACGGAGAACTTGGGTCTCTATGTTCCCAAAGGAATCTGGAATCTCCACCACCTAAAAACCGACAGGGAACCGGGCAAATGGAGTTTGTGAAGGTTAAATTAAAGAGACAGAGGCCTGGCTAATTGCAACTGGCTGGGAATTCCGGTAACTGTAGTCTCAATATCTGGAAGAGGGACAGGATCGTTACATCCCGCCATTGAAAGCTTTCCTGCAAAGCCGGGATTCGACAGAGAAAGAACCCAGAGGGAGCTGATTGGGCGGAAAGTCAAAACTCTAACCAATGAGAAGCAGATCCGAGATCTCCGGCCAATAGGAGTGTCCCGCTGGATTTCAGACTCCTGGCCAATAAAAATGAAGATTGTAATTTCGATCTCTTTGACCGCCATATCGCCAGATCTCACCCGGTCTCCGAGTCCCCTGTCCCCTGCTCAGTTGACCCCGCAGCTTCCCCAGCCATCGGCTCCGGAACAGCCGGTGGGGTGGCCTCCTCCTCGCCTCCATCCTCAGGCGCTGAGGCCCCAACTCCAGCGGACGCCATCTTGCACTAGAAAACACCTCTCGTTGGATTATTCGTGCGTAGTCTCGCGACAACTACGCCGATCCTCCCACTTCTTTTTTAAAAGGGGCAACGTCACTAGCTCTTTTTTTTTGCTTAAAAGGGCGATGCTACTTTGTTGATGACTTGAAATTAACACCTGGAAAAGTAGCATTGGAAATGTTATGTCGAGTTTCATGAACTTTTAGCTCCCTTAATATCTTCTATTCTTAGTTTAAATTTAGTGGGAGGACTTGGGTTCACCTTAAAAATGTAACAAGAGTTTGTTCAAAACCGCTAATCTCCGAAAGTACTGCACCGATCGCTTCCAAATTTTCACACAACGTTCCTTTGAAATACAGTACAGCATTGGGTTAGCATTTAACCAGCAACGCGTGGCCGGGAACGGCTAGTGTAATAATAAAATGGATCCCTTTTAATTTGGATCCCTTAACTATCCTATCATAATATAGCAGCATATTCATAAAATTGCTATAATATATTACTGCATTGTAGCATTATTACATTGTTAAATATATTCTATTATATTGTAATATATTATGTTTCATATGATATACTAGCATATATATAAATAAATATTAAATTAGAGAGGCAGAAATAAAAAGTAGATAGGGGAAATATCAAAACATAAACTCCTTATAGAATGAATAAAAATAATAGATTAGAAGTTTACAGATGTTAGGTATTTTGTTGCAATGTATATTTTAACAATGTAACAAGACTATATAATTTGATTAATGTGATAGAGATAATCAATAATGTTAATGTTTGGCTTAATCAACCCATTTACCTCAAGCTGAATACTCAAATTGTTTTATTAGGGATTTTTAGGGATATTAGTTTTTAGATTACTTTTAGTTTTAGATTGGGGATTTTAGCGCAGGGTATAGGTTTAATTCATTTTAAATTTGTATGATAATGTCTGTTGGTTTTAATATATGTGTATTTTTAATTCCCTGTGCACCGCCTCGAGTCCCTTCGGGGAGAGAGAGCGGTTTACAAATTAAATAATAATAATAATAATAATAATAATAATAATAATAATAATAATAATTATTATTATTATTATTATTATTATTATTATTATCATTATCATTATCATTATCATTATTATTATTTATTAATGTGAATTGGATCAACATGAATAATATCTAGTTAAACTTGTTCATACTGTTATTGTGAATTGGATTAAAAGGAAAAATGGATAAGAATTGAAGTAGTAAAGAAGAGATGTATAAATAATATAAGGATTATATAAACTTGACACGTGATAGAGATTATTAACAATGTTAGCATAAACTGGATCAATATAAATGAAACTTAGTTAAATTTGTTCATATATAGAGAAATGTTTAGATAGAATAAGAAAGACATAAATGAAGGTAGAGGTAAAAATGAGAGGCATTTTTTGAATATATATGTTTGAACAATATAATAAGGATTACTTAAATCTGAGAAATGTTATAGAGATTACTAATACTGTTACTAAGAATTTGATTAATATGAATGATACCCATAGCCAACTCTATTCACACACAATATAAATGTATAATATGTATGCATGTCTGTCTGTCTGTCTGTCTGTCTGTCTGTCTGTATGTATGTATGTATGTATGTATGTATGTTACAAAAAAAAATATTAATTTTGTGGCAAAGTTTAATTCCATAGTGTCTTAATTAGGTCTGTATGGCATTTCTAATTCACTCTTTGTGATTTGGAGTGGCTTAAAATACACTGCAGGTCAGAACTATAGTTCCTCTATTGCAGCTTTCAAAGCAGTATTTGGTAATCAGAAGGGAAACATCACCTTAAATTCTTTGCAAAAGTATACTCTATTTATTACACATATCCTATACATTATAATATAAAATATTTAGCAATTTTAAATATCTTCTGCTGTGCTTTTTTAAAAGAAAACTTTACATATAAACCATAGTTTTTCTCATCAAATATGCATTTTTAGCTTACGTTAAGAACTTAAAAACTTATTTATAACTCTTTGCGTATACAATGGACCATTTAGCGTATTTATTAAAAATTACAGAACAATTCTATTTGTATTTGCCAGAAAATCCACTGCTCTCAGAGAACTTCACTCTCACATATAGTTACAGAAATGCAAAGGTATACATTTTATTTGTTTATTTTATTATTATACCTCTGCTGCCCATCTTGCCAAGGTGACTGTAGGTGGCTCTCAGTCATGTGATTAAAATACCATATAAAACAATATGTTAAAACAGGGGTCTGCAAAGTCGGCTCTTTTAAGACTGGTGGACTTCAACTCCCAGAATTCCCCAGCCAGCCAGCTCTGGGAGTTGAGGTCCACCAGTCTTAAAAGAGCCGACTTTGCAGACCCCTGTGTTAAAACATTAAAAACAATAAATAAGAACCTTATATTTAAAAATTCAGATAAAATTTGATTAATCATGATAGAAAGGAAGGGAGCAAAGTGTGCATAGACATGAGCTATAAATGCCTATACATCAGAATATAATTATATGAGGAAAAGAAAAAGGGAGATATGGTATTTCAAGCTACAGGAACATATTTTGTGGAATTGCTTTGTAATGCAGCCTTCCTAAAAATCTTGCTCCTCAAGATAGTCCAAACATTGTACCAGAACTTTTGGAAATAAATTATATATTTGCTCATATTTTTAAAAATATTACATTACCAAGAACGTGTGCTACTTTGTTTTTTTTTTTTTTTTTTTTACAAAAGCTGTGTCAATTCTAGATTTTTAGAAGCTTTGATGTGCTCTGTCAGGATATAACATTCTCTGTTTAAAAAATACATTTTACAAATGCATTTTCCTTGAGCATCATTTCATGAAATTAATTTTCTCCTTAGTTATTCAACCTGGCTTCTGAAAATGTCTCCCAATATTTTAGGTATTTCTTTAGGAAAATTACACCACTTATTCATGTGTTAAGTTTCTCTTTGAAGTTACTGATAAATAATTCCCATTATTTTCAGCAGCTTTTGAATCTTGATAGTAAGACTTTTTGAAGTACAAGCTTGTTTTACAAACCAAATGATCAAGATATGTTGATTGATTGTAAAACATATTCTTTAGGTTTGAAGTGCTCAGAATAAAACATGAAATGCTTATGAAGCAAAACCTTCAACCAGATTACGTAACTTGAAGAGACTGAGTCATATTTTATCTGTACGAACTAATTTATTTTGATCTTTTCACTTTGAAGTTGTATATACATTGTGTTCAAGGCAAGGAACCCTTTTGGGAAGACTTCAAAAGAAAACTTGAGTAATAGCAAACATGAAAATGTAACAGCTAGTTCTAAAACAAAGAAATTAAGAACTTTTGCCCATATTTTTTTTAATAATTTAGAAATATATACAGCTCAAATGAAGTAGCGAAGGTTTAGCACTTCTGAGTATCTGCTATCACAGGTTCGAAGATCACACAGCTCTTGGTAAAGAACGCTGTTGGATGACATTGGGAAAAACTGTCATGTAAAAAGCTAAAATGGCAACCTGCCCTCAGGTGAATTAAAATGATCCTTAGTTCATCAGATTCCCAATTTTCCCAATTGGTTAAATAATCAAACTTGGATTTCCCAGCTCTTTTTCAGCACTTAGGACAGCAGTCTCTTCTTCCTTGCAAAGCAACTCATTGTTTTGAACCAAACCCCAATTGCTTGTTTTGTATTTTGGAGAAAAGAAAACTTTTGCCGTACAGTAACGGGGTAGCAGTACTGGGCTAACCAGACTCTCTTTGGTCTGTTATTGGAAAACCTATCATGGAGCAAATAAAAATTGGAGCAATATTGCAAATGTTAAGAGGCTCAGATCACTGAAAAAATAGTTTCAATTATTCACTTTTTGTTTTATTTATTTATTTATTTATTTATTAGTTTTATATACCGCCCCCTCTTCCGAACATGGGACTCGGGGCAGTGCACAGGAATTATAAAATATAAAAAAAAACAATCCAAGAATTAAAACTAGTATTAACTAAGGCTAACCCGTGCTAAAAGCATGATTTAAAAACCCAGTTAAAATAGTAACATAGCTACATCAGCTATGCCAGGCTGGCCGCACGAAAGAAATATGTTTTTAATATGTTTTATTTCTTTCTCCTTTTTTCTTCCTTATATTAGTTTGTGTTAGTTTTTATTTTCTTGTTTAAAAATATGTGTGTACAGTATATGTGTGTAAAATGTCTGAGTGTTCAAAACTATGAGCAATTTACTAAAAGTATTGTATGGTTTTGCCGTTAGGTACTAGTTCATCTTTTATCTGTTTCTTGAACTGAACATATTAAAATCCAATTTTATTTTTGATTAGCTGCTCAGGATTATTGGTAGCAGTATGGGATAGAGGACTATATAAATTGAATAAATGTATAAACAAATCTTAAATAAAGCAATAAATAAAAATAATTATGAATAAATATTTATGTTAATTAGCATCAGATGTTCATAGTTTATGTGGCCACAACTCTATATATAAAACAGTGCTTCAATGTGTGGTTGGTAACAATTGTGGTCTAACACCATGTAGCAAAACTTCAGTACCTTGAAGTTGTGTGATCATGGTAATTTAAGGAAGAATAGAATCCAAAACATTTAATAAGAAATATGTGCTTTCTTGTGTTTTGAATCAACTCAGATTAATTAACAGAATAACAGAGTTGGAAGGGTCCTTGGTGGTCTTCCAGTCCAACCCCCTGCTTATGCAGGAAACCCTACACCACTTCAGACTAAAGTTTATCCAATATCTTCTTTAAAACTTCCAATGTTGGAGCATTCACAACTTCTGGAGGCAAGTTGTTCCACTGATTGATTACTCTAACTGTCATGAAATTTCTCCTCAGTTCTAAATTGCTTCTCTCCTTGATTTATTTCCACCCATTGCTTCTTGTTCTACCCTCAGGTGCTTTGGAGAATAGCTTGACTCCCTCTTCTTTGTGGCAACCCCTGAGATATTGGAACATGCTAGCATGTCACCCCTAGTCGTTCTTTTCATTAAACTAGACATACCCAGTTCCTGCAACCGTTCTTCATATGTTTTAGCCTCCAGTCCCCTAATCATCTTTGTTGCTCTTCTCTGCACTCTTTCTAGAGCAGGGGTCCCCAACCTTTTTTGCACCAGGGACCGGTTTCATTTTAAAGAAAATTCCGTGGACTGGCTGGCGTAGAGGGGGAGCGGGGGGGGGGAGGGGGAACAGGCGGTGCATGCACACGCGGGGGGTGAGTCGGCTCACTCGCCCCTCTAGGGCCCCCAACGGCGTGAGCAGCCGCACCTGCGCTCTCCTGCCCCCGGGGCACGCTCTGCCCAGGGGGCTGCCCCATCCTCCCTCCTCCTCCTCTCCGGCCCTGCGGCCCGGTTCCTATCAAGCCACGGACCAGCACCGGTCCGCGGACCGGGGATTGGGGACCCCTGTTCTAGAGTCTTCACATCTTTTTTATATCGTGGTGACCAAAACTGGATGCAGTATTCCAAATGTGGCCTTACCAAGGCATTATAAAGTGGTATTAACACGTCATATAATCTTAATTACAAGTGTTGATTTAGTAATATGCAGGAAAATGATTTTTAGTTGGAAAAGGATGAAACATTGTAAAACCACTTGGTGGCAGTAAAAACCTATTATAGAATATAAAAATCTGGAGAGGAAGGTCAGGACAATTATGGTTGAGATTCCCCAATCCCCATTTTTATACTACTTAGTGAAATAAAAGGGCACATACATAAATAATAGTTGTGTTGAGAGGGAGAAGAAAAAAAGGTGAAAGAGGAAGGAAGGAAGGAAGGAAGGAAGGAAGGAAGGAAGGAAGGAAGGAAGGAAGGAAGGCAGGCAGGCAGGCAGGCAGGCAGGCAGGCAGGCACAGGATTCACATTTCATGGGCATATGATCAGGCTATTTGCAGTGTCTTCTCCATAGCAATAACTAATAAAATAATATCACTATTAAATAAATGAGCAAATAAAATCATGGAAATGTGAAGTTTATTTGAGTTGTTGAAGCAGCCAAGGAAAAAAAATAGCAAAAGAGCCTCTCTCTATTTACAAAAGAAATTTTCCCTTACCATGCAATCACATTTTGTTTATTTTACTAGGATATCTATAAACTTTCCCCTTTTACAAGTTAACAAGGGAATAAGAAATTAATGGAATCTATCCAAATCATGAGACCTAGAAGAATAATTTAAAAAGAAAATAGGAAACCTTAGAATGAACCTAGTTTAAAGCAAAACTGAAAAGCCAGATTTTTTGGAAAATGCAGGCTTACACTTTGAGGAAAAATAAAATAGATTAATATGTGCACAGATGCTCAGTTATAAGGCATCGGATTATTCAGCAAAGTCAATTCAGTTAAAAAAAAAAGAGCTGATGTGATTTGGACCAGGAAAAAGGTAGGTGAGAAGAAGGGAGGGAGGGAGGGAGGGAGGGAGGGAGGGAGGGAGGAAACCCCAGGTTCAAGTCCACCTAGAGCAGGGGTCTGCAAAGTCGGCTCTTTTAAGACTGGTGGACTTCAACTCCCAGAGTTCCCCAGCCAGCATAGCTGGCTGGGGAATTCTGGGAGTTGAAGTCCACCAGTCTTAAAAGAGCCGACTTTGCAGACCCCTGACCTAGAGCTATAGAAACTCACAGGATTGTTTTAGCCATTCACACAGATGCAGATACTTTTGCAGGAAAAATGTGGGAACGTCCAGACTGAAAGCAACATATAAAGTAATGAAATAAATGCAGGTAAATAAATCAACAAATACAGTCTCAGACATGCATTCAGAGAAAGAACTCAAATAGATGTTTCGGAATCACTCAATTTGGTCTGAATCCTGACACAACATTTTGTGACAATATTCAACAATATTCACATTTAGAAAAAAGTGTGTGTGTGTGTGTGTGTGTGTGTTTAATGGTAGCACTTAATAGAGCAAAATGATTCTTCTAATACTTCAAAGACCAGCGATTTAATCAGAAACATTCAATGGCACAACAGTCTGCTATCTACTGCTCCTCAGTCTCAAAAGCATAGGCATAAATGACAAGATAAGCAAATATAATTTTTGTGCTTTAAAGAACTCTTCGATGTTGCAATAAATTAGAAGGAGCCTTTGGAAGCAGAAGTGCCGCCACCTTCTCGAAGGTGAGAGAAAGAAAAAGTCTTGATTAATCTTAAAGGCTAATCGTCACTTTTGTCAGATGAAAGGGAGGCATCTGAGATGATAAATCGTTTAATCCCTAAACTACCAGAAAACTCTTTGTTGTTTTTACTACAAAAGCGTAACACAAAGGCTTAAAAGCCTAACTTTTAAGTTTGGTACCTTCCCGAAATGAATGAATTCAGACACGCACAAAGGTGCATTCTAAGAGTCCATACAGAACTAGATAACTGCATACATTTGGAATACAAAATTGATAAAACGATATGAACAAAGGTCTCTTCCCCTGGGCAGGATTTCGAACGCATCAACTCTCATCTTCTCTAAGATTAAAAGGATCAGAACGCACAAGCCGCTCACTTCCCGTTGGGATCTGAGATTCCCGATTCTTGCAACCAAAGATCAAAAACCCCGAAAGGACCCACCCGATCATCAGAAAGAAGCGGAGGAGGCGGGGCGGTTGAAGAGCCCCCATCAGAGATCTGGCTCTTTTCAAGCATCTGTGAAAGAATCCCATCCCTCGCATCCCGCTTGGGGTGATGTATGGGAAGGCGGAGGCTCATTAATTGCTGGCTCTCGTCACCCTTTCCCTCGTGGAGGTGTGGGGCGGGCGGGGGGGGGGCGCAGCGTGGAGAATTGCATGAGAATAGGGAACGTGTGGAGGACGTCGAAATTCGGACAGTTTGTTGACATCAAAGGTTGGCAAGATTAGGCGGCCCAGGTATAAAAACTGCCCCGTTTCTCGGCGAGCTATTGAGGGAAGGAAAGCTGGAGAGAGAGAAGGAGAAGAAGTTGCTCGGAGTTGTTGCGGAGAGAGGCGGAAAGAGAGAGAGAGAAGCTTTGCAGGAGAGAAAGTAGGAAAGGGAAAGGACGTCCTGCTGCCAAGACCGCTCCGGAGATGCCTTCCAGATTCCCTGCGATGCAGAGGCGGGCTTCTTGGACCCTGGCGTTCCTCCACCTGTTGGTCAGCTGCCAGCCTGCCGTGACCGGCTTCTCCCCGCAGCGAGCCGAAGAGCCCTCCGCCGCAGCCCCTGTCCGCCTCCGGCACCACAGAGCCGCCTACCCGGCGTATATGCTGCACCTCTACCGTTCCCTGCTTGCCGGCAATCACCTGGGTCAGTCCACTGCCGAAGCCTCGGCTTTGAAAGAATCCGACTCCATCCTCAGCCTGGTGGCTCGAAGTAAGTCGCGCGGTTCTCTTCGTCTAATAACTCATAATAATAATAATAATCTAAAAGGGATAACAGGACTGGGCTGGGCTTGTATTTAGAAAGTGGGGATACCGGTGACTGTGAGGTTCCAGACCTCCGTCCCCTATTCCTCATTGTGGATTGCGGGTCCCCCTCCCCGCTTCCCCCCCCCTTCCACAGTCGTCTGCAGAGGAGGACCAATCCACATCCTTCACTCTTTTGACATCCTGCAGATATTTCTGGGTGGGAATGGCGTACCAAAGTGACAAACTCTGCACCTTTGTGTATTGGGGAGAGCCAAGAGATGCAGGTGATTCATGGAGGATTCCCTGGTAAAAGTTCCCCAGAGCCAAGATGGGCATGGAGTGGGAGACACTAACCTGCTGGCAGGAAAAAGTGAAAGGAGCAGATTAGCAGGTTCTTTCAGTGCTTTCAAAGGAAGGGAACACAGGCTTGCAAAAGCACCCATTTCTAGGCCACTGACAACTGAATCCATGTTAGCCTATGGTATTATATATTATAGAAGCCCAGAAGAACAGCATAAACAGGTTCCATGTGCACCATCCTCATATGGACACTCACATAGGCATATATTCACAGCCCTGAACCACTCAGAATGTGGCCGTATGAGTTGGTGGAATTCATTGCTTACAAGATCAAAGAGGATTCTATGGCTTGTAACTTGATGAAAGAAGGGTGGTCTAGAAACACAAAATATAAATCAGTCTTATTGGGTTTCATAGCAATTAATGGAACAGTCATGGGTTGCTTTGATTATCCCTTCCCACTCTTTGTAGCATCCTTGAAAAACTGTAATAATATATTAGGAGTTATTTTTAAAACTTTAAAGTGGAAAAGGGATGGAGGGGAAATGCCATATTTAATAGCATCATAGAGGACTTTGGAGAGCTGAACAGAGCAAACAAGAAAGTGTGGTTGTTCACACATCTGAGAGTTAGAGGCTTGGGCATCCTGTCATAATGCATTATTGTCTGATTTGGAGGCATTACTGCTTGAGGAAAGGAAGGTGATGCAGAGAGTGGTGAGATGACAGAAAAAATATTGGTAGTTCACTTCCTTCTATTCAGGGCATAGCATGTAAGCCATGTTTAAGCAGGGTTCTTATATATTCCAAAGAAAGTATATATCAACCCATATACACACATATACATATGTATGTATAAAGCATGTGAGTTTGTGTGCTATGCATGTGTATACCCAGATACATACTTTCTTTTGAGAGCAGAATTTCATTTTTAATGTGTGCCAGTGTGCTAACAGTAAAAAATGACAATGAAGATTATCTATCTATTCATTGCAATAACTGTGACTTCATCACTTTCAATGAACAAGAGAGTACTAATGCTGGCTGATTATTATTGTAGTGAAGTTCTCCAGTTGGGGAGTCTCAAGTTGCAATGACTAGCGCCATGCCATCTCTAGATGCTTTTGATCAGATGTAGCTTCGTTAACCCTGGGATTTCTTAACACACACACAGACCCAGGCCTCTAACTCTCAGATGTGTGAACTACCAACTTTCTCCTGGTCTTTCTTATTTGTTCTGTTGAGCTCTGCAAAGTCCATTATAATGCTATAAAACATTGAATTTTCCCTCCATCCCTTTTATACTTTAAAGTTTTTAAAATAACTCCTAATAAATTATTACAGCCTTTCAAGGATATTACAAGGAGTGGGATGATCCAAGCAACCCAGGATGCGGAATCCAGATTTCATTGGCATTTAATAAGATCTGGTCTTTGAACACTCACAACCCAATTAATTAATTAGTTAACCAATACTAGATATTAAGAATTAGCTGGAAGACACTGAGGTGTGAGTAGTAGTTTGCAGAGATACCTGTATATATAGTGCCATTGGCAAGCCCAGATTAATATGAGTTGCTTATAAAAGTTTTTCCCAGAAGCTTTTCGTTCTTGTAAGTCTTAAGTACAAACTGCCAATGTCTTTATAATATAGAATAAAAGAGTTGGAAGGGACCTTGGAGGTCTTCTACCCAATGCCTAGGCAGGGAATCCTCCACCACTTCAGACAAATGGTTATTCAACATCTTCTTAAAAACTTCCAATGTTTGAGCATTCACAACTTCTGGAGGCAAGTTGTTCTACTGATTGATTGCTCTGTCAGGAAATTTCTCCTTAGTTCTAAGTTGCTTCTCTCCTTGATTTATTTCCACTCATTGCTTCTTGCCCTACCCTCAGGTGCTTTGGACAATAGGTTGACTCCCTCTTTTTTGACGCAGCCCCTGAGATATCGGAACATGGCTATCATGTCTCCCCAGTCCTTCTTTTGATTAAACTACACATACCCAGTTCCTGCAACCATTCTTCATATGTTATAGCCTCCAGTCCCCTAATTACATTTGTTGCTCTTCTCTGCACTCTTTCTAGAGTCTCAACATCTTTTTTAACATTGTGGCTTCATTATCTTTTCCAGACTTTTCCCTGGTATTGAGGTCAGGCTAATAGGTCTATAGTTTCCTGGATCTATTTTTTCCCCTTTTTTGAAGATGGGAACTACATCAGCTTCCCCCCCCCCCCCCGTTTTCTGGCAGTTACCCAGTGCTCCAGGATCTTTGAAAGATATAGTTCAGTGGTTCTGAGATCTCATCTGCCAGTTCCTTCTGAATCTTGGGGTGTAATCCATCCAGTCCTAGTGATTTGAACTCATCTAGGGTAGACAAGTGTTCACTTACCATTTTCTACCCTATTTTATCTTGTGTTCCTAATTTGTGTTTTGTGGTGCTGTTTTTGAAAGATTGGACTGTTTTCCCCCCCCTTTGAGTAAAGACAGATGCAAAAAATGAGTTAAGTACTTCTGCTTTCTTCCTGTTGCTTGTCATCTTCTTGCCACTTTCTCCCAGCAATAAACCGATTGTTTCATTGACTTCTTGTTTTTAACATGTTGGAAGAAGCTCTTTTGGCGGGGGTGGGGGGGTTATTTTTTACTTTAGCTGCAAGCCTGTGTTTATTGTGAGCTTTAGCTTTCCTCACTTCATCTTTACAGGCTCAGGTTATTTGCTGATATTCTGCCTTAATTATTTGCTCCTCTTTCCACTTTTTATACTTATCCTTTTTGTCTTTCAATTTGTCAGAGAGTTCTTGATGCAGCCTTGCTGGTTTCTTTTGAGAGCTGTTATTTTTCTTCGTCTTTAGTTGTGAAACACAAGGTGAAAATTCACAAAGCAGTTTAAACACATTTTTTTGCCTTTTATGTATTTCATAAATGTTACATCTTCATAAATAGGCTATTGCTGTTCTCCCCATATTGCCAGTTTGGAGGAGCAGAGACTGGTGGGTGGGTGTGGTATGCATGTGTATGTCTTTGAGTCAGAATGACTCCTGGTAATACTCTGGACAAGTCCTTGCAATTTTCTTAGCAAGGATTTTCAATAATGGCTTGCCATTGTCTCCTTCCTAGAGCTGAGAGAGGGTGACTGGCTCAAGGTCACCCACCTGGTTTTATGTCTAAGATAAAACTAGAACTCACAGCCTGCTGATTTGTTGCCTGATCTTAACCTTAACCTGACTCTCAGCAAAGACATGACTTGAAAGTTAATGGCTTGCCTAGTAGGGCAACCTTTCCAATATCGGACAGAGGCTGGAGGCATAATTTGCAGCCCATTCTCTTAGATGCCAACCAAAAGAGCTAATTAGCAAATTAAGAATGCATTGTTTTGTGCAATGGTTCTTAAATTCCTAAATAAGTGAGAATGCACACTAATGTCTTGATTGTTATTGATGATCATGGAATTCATATGCTTACCTTGGTATTTAAGTCTCATTCATTTTGGTGAGACAAAAGCATGGATTAACATGCTCTGAACTTTCTAACCTGACTGTAGTTTAGCTAAGAAGCAGGAGGTGGCAGAGAAGTATTCCCCTTCAGTAACCTGTTTTATCTTAGTGCCTCAACTTAGATAAGGAAGATTCTGGGTCCTTGCTTAAGCATGATTTATAAATGAACTACAATTAGCTTTCTCTCCCTTCTGTTCAATCATGTGTGTTTTTTCAGGGATCACCTGGACAAGTCCCTGTGGTTTTCTTGGCAAGGTTTTTTCAGAAGTGGTTTGCCATTGCCTCCTTCCTAAGACTGGGTGAAAGTGACTGCCCCAAGTTGGCTTTGTGCCTGAAGCAGAACTAGAATTTATGGTCACTAGATTTCTAGCTTGATGTTTTAACCACTAGGCTAAAATGGCTTTCTAGGATCACAAAATAAACAGAGGTTGGAACTATGGTTCTGTGTAAATGTGCAAACAATCAAAAGGTATTAGTTTAACACACTCCCCCTGCAAATCCTGAGCTATAGTGATGAAGATTAAGTGATGAGAATATTGGAAGGATATGAAGCTTTGAGAATGAGTTTGATGCAGTGGTTGAGGTATTTTGAATGCAAACAATCAGAAAAGTTAATTCCCCAAGTTTGATCTAGAAGAGGAGATCAATTATATTGAGCAATTATAATAATGTCCCAATTACAAATTTGAACATAGCTGAACATTCTTCCAACACCACATTTTCCTTAATTTTATTTCTCACTAGCTATACCCGGCCACGCGTTGCTGTGGCCCAGTCTGGTTAAATGGCCAACCAATCTGTGTGTAGATCTATACCTGCACACATACACACAACCACCATATAACCCCCAACCTACCTACCTACTGTATTTCTCCCTCTCTATCTATCCCTCTACCTACCTACCTACCTACCTACCTACCTATCTACCTACCTACCTACTGTATTTCTTCCTTTCTCCCTCTATCTACCTACCTACTGTATTTCCCCCTCTCTATCCCTCTACCTACCTACCTACTGTATTTCTCGCTATCTATCTATACACCTACCTACCTACCTACCTACCTACGGTATTTCTCCCTCTCTGTCTATCCCTCTACTTACCTACCTACTGTATTTCTTGCTTTCTCCCTCTACCTACCTACCTACTGTATTTCTCCCTCTCTATCTATCCCCCTATCTACCTACCTGCCTACTTACTGTATTTCTCCCTCTCTATCTATCCCTCTACCTACCTACCTACCTACTGTATTTCTCCCTATCTATCTATCCACCTACCTACCTACCTACTATATTTCTTCCTTTCTCCCTCTACCTACCTACCTACCTACTGTATTTCTCCCTCACCCTACCTACCTAGCTACTTACGTACCTACCTACCTACTGTGTTTCTACCTACCTACCTACCTACCTACCTACCTACCTTATTTCTCCCTCTCTATCTATTCCTCTATCTACATACCTACTGTAATACAATAATACAATAGCAGAGTTGGAAGGGACCTTGGAGGTCATCTAGTCCAACTCCCTGCCTAGGCAGGAAGCCCTATACCCATGATGGCAAACCTGTGGCACGGGTGCCACAGGTGACACACGGAACCATTTCTTAGGCCACGCAAGGCATTGCCCTGTCAGCTTCAGTGTGTATGTGTGCCCTGGACAGCTGATTTAGGCCTTCTTTTGAGGCTGTTTTTTGCCCTCTGGAGGTGGGGGAAGGCTGTTTTCACCCTCCCCAGGCTGCTATAAAGCCTCTGGAGCCTGAGGAGGATGTAAAAAGCATGCCAAATGCAGGGGTTCATGCACATAGCATTATGGATGTGGCACACCTGTGCACATCGCCCCTGCACTCCCCCTGCTTTTGGCATGCGAGCCAAAAAAGGTTAGCCATCACTTCCCTATACCATTTCAGACAAATGGCTATCCAACATCTTCTTGAAGACTTCCAGGGTTGGGGCATTCACATCTTCTGGAGGCAAGCTGTTCCACTGGTTAATTGTTCTAACTGTCAGGAAATTTCTCCTCAGTTCTAGGTTGCTTCTCTCCTTGATTAGTTTCCACCCATTGCTTCTTGTTCTGCCCTCAGGTGCCTTGGAGAATAGCTTGACTCCCTCTTCTTTGTGGCAACCCAAGATATTGGAAGGCTGCTATCCTGTCTCCCCTAGTCCCTCTTTTATTAAACTGTATTTCTTCCTCTCTCTCTCTCTATGGGCCACCTGGGAGTTTGCTATCTCAGTGCCTTTTTGGCCCTAAGAGGCCTCCGTACGTTCCTGAGGAACTGACTGTTGGAAATGCCAGGTGGGAGGAGTTACAGGGAGGTGAAAACATTTTCAGTGGGTACATTTTACATGTGTGTACCTTGCACACGATACATGTGTGCTAGGCACAAAATGATTTGGTATTCTACTATCGTAAGTTCTTGGCAACATTGTGTCAAAATTCGAAGCAGATCGGTTCAGTAGTTTTTGAGATTAGTGGATTCGTACAAACTATTTTACATTTTTATTTATATAGATTGAAATGTCTTCCTACAACATGATATTTTTGGAATAGCTTTGGAATTTATGGTAACATTTCAAGCATGAATTTATTATGTAATTGCTATCCTTCTGCTGTCTTCCAGCTTCATTCCAATTTGGGGACCACTGGGACTTCTCCTTTGACATGACTTCCATCTCACGTAGCTACGATATCAAGCTGGCACAGCTCCGGGTTCATCTACCGACTTTCTCTCAATCTAGAAATATCACTGTGCATATTTATCACAGCCACAACTACACATGTTATAGGAAGCAGACTTGCACAGATAGGATGCTTCTTGGTTCTTTTATGACTAGCCTCTCTCTCAACCATTCACCTTGGAAAATCTTCAACATCACTAGCTTATTACATCTTTGGCTCCACCAAGGGATGCCATCAGGCATTGAGATTCCAGAAGTCCCACAGCAAGACTGGGAAGAGGGGAATATATTTGAGGACAATAGTAACCTAACAGCAGGTGCATTCCAGGATAAGCATGCCCATAATAATTCTAGAGAGGATGAGAAGCATTTTGTCCACAATGGGCCTGATAGAGCGCTTTTAGTGATCTTCTCCAAAGATAAGGAACTCATGGAGCCTTCTCAGAGTTCAAGTCTCATTAAAACTGTAGAGATGTCCAAGCATGTTCTGTTTGATAACACAACCAAAGAAGCTGAAGGACGTCGCCAGCGTAGGAACAGAAAACAAAAACAAAGAATTAAACTGAGTGCTCACAAATCCTCCAAGTGGGCAGAAGAAGGCAGATTTCTATGCAAAAGAGTCGATATGATGGTGGATTTTGATAAGACTGGCTTTGGAAGCTGGATTGTACATCCCAAAAAGTATAATGCCTATCGATGCGAAGGAGAATGTCCATCACCTGTCGACGAGACCTTCAAACCAACAAATCATGCTTATGTACAGGTATGAGGGAGTGTGGGTGGGGCTTGGTAGAATTAATCTGTTAAATCTGTTAAATGTGTTGGTGATTCCTCATGTGAATCAGAGTCCAGCCAGGATCTGGAGCATTCTTGGTTCTCTCTGAGCTTGGTTGTTTTCTTACAGATCTTTCATTATCAAAACTAGGTATCATCACAGACTAGCACTGATGATGTTATCTAGTTTGGGTAATGAGATGTCTGCAAGAAAACAACCTAGCTCAGAGAGAAACAAAGACCCCTTATGTCAAACTTGAGCTATAAATATTCTCCTTTATTGAAATAAGGATCTGCCAGTTCATAGTAGTAAATCCTCCTGATCTCTCTAGATCCATTATTACAAATGATGCTCATGATTTCCTATTCTGTTTCGCAGAGCTTGCTGAAGGTATACCAGCCTAACCGAGTGCCCTGCCCATCCTGTGCACCAATCAGGTTAAGTCCATTGTCCATGTTGTATCATGAGAAGGGAAGAATAAGAGTCCGTCATCATGAAGACATGGTAATTGAAGAATGTGGCTGCAACTAATGGTTATGGACTATTACTGGCCGACAAATGGGAGTCTTCTGCAAGCAACTTCCCATTATTGCACATTTTATGGCAGAGGACCAAAGAATTTTTGCTGGAGAAAGGCAAGAAGCATATTCCTCAACACACACAGATCAAGTTTGTTTTTCTAAAGTATTTTCCATATCATTTTTAGCAGACCAGAGGGTGAAATAGGCATGGGGGGCTAGATAGCTTGCATCAGAAATTTTATAAATGCAACACTCATCCTGCAGGAGAGCTCGACCAACAATTTCTATTTTTACAAGATAAACTAGATTCAAAGCCTGTTCAAATTAAATAAGGATAGTCAATGAAAATGTGTAAGACTTTATTAGCACAATGAGAGTCCATTTTAGTGGAACCTTTCTAGGATCTTCTTACTACCTGGAACTTCTGCCGAAGAATGGAACTGTGACTCCTCAACCCACCCCAAAACATAGCATTTGTTCTACATCCCACCATGTTGGCCCATAAATGGAGGGGGGGGGGGGTTGTTTTAGTGAAAGATTCCTAAGCTTTAATGATCGTGATGTCTTCATACTGATATTGTTCTGAACATCACTTGCTGGGGAGTAAGTGTGGAAGAAGGTTATTGCTTTATGTTCTGCTTGGGGGATTTTAAAAACATCTAATGGGATAACTTTGTATGCTGGGTCTCATGAACAGCCAATTTGATCTAGTAGAAGTCATATAACTTTAACTTTAGGTAAGTGGTCCTTTTAGGAAGTTGGCATTAGTTAATGAATGGGGGGTAATGTCCCCAAATTTTGCCTATTTTACCTCTTTCAAACTGAGAAGAGAGAATATGTGCTTTTGCAATTTCCCTTAAAGGAAATTTCTATAACTTTTGGAGATGTAATATGGTGTTTTTGCACTTGATTAGTTACAAGGTTACTTTGGGTGAATTGGGGGAATGTGCTTTTTTAATTTTTTAATAATCTCTCCAGAAATCTTTAGCTTTGTGTGCTTTAATTAAACTGCAAGGAAATCCCTCAGCATTCATATGGGTTTTTTTAAATTTGGGAAGCAAGTGTGGCCCGAGAGATTATAAATTAAGGAAGCTGCATCTCATAGGAAACAAGGATACTAACAATGCAATCACTATTTCAAGCAACTGAAAATGTATTTAGAGAAATGAGAGACAGATATTGGTACAGCATTCATATGAGGTCATATATTTATTTTAACTTTTTACACTTCAAATGATACATTAAAAACTCTACTTGCTTTGAGAGGGAGTTTCCTGATAGCTAGAAACAATTAGGGATATCATAGATCAATCATATGTATGTGGACAGGATTGTTGAATGAGATAAATTTAAATAATTTTGAATAACCAAGGGTATAGTTGGTGCTGTTAACAGAATTTGTATTAATGAAACATCATTGATTGTATTGTTGACATCATTGCTCTAAAATAAATGCAAGGTAGAAAAATAAAAGCTGGCTGTTTTGTTTTAATAAGAACTTAATAGTCATCATCACAAATGGGGATGTAGACATCACAATGTATTTTAAGAAACTGGCGAAGGAATGGATCTCAACATCTCTATATATAAAAAAGTGTGGAGAAAAATACTGTGGGGGTAAGACACCCCTAACACCCTTTGGGGTGTGCATTCTGTTAAGATACAGCCTGTTGTGCTGTACTGCTGTGCTGCCTTCTACTGTACAGCGCAGTGGAGCTGCCATGGTAATGGCTTCACAGTACTCCACTAGGGGGCTCCGTCTGATAAGGGGGAAAATCCAACATTAGAAATTACATTTGGTCTGTACATTTCCCCCCTATAAATAAAATACCCAGACAATGGCGTGTTATCATCTAGTTTTAAATAAATGAGCTCAAGAATTATGAAATGAAAACAACAACAACCAGAAAATGGTGAGCGAAGGATAATTTGGCAATATACATACATTTCTATAGACTCTAAAGGAAACATTGAGAGATTTTACACCTCTGTTATTATTATTATTTTTAAAGAGAGTACTAGAGCATATAATCTGATCATAAAAACTGAGGTTTATAAATATGTTGAAGAAAAAAGATTTTAAAACAAAGTACATATATTTTGGCTGTGCAAGTGGGAGGAATGAGGGCCAAATGGTATATAGACTGAACAAGAGAAACTTGACACCAAATGTTGCATTTTGAAGATCTTCTGTTCCTGTCCACCAGCCAGTCTTCAGGGCCCTCCTGTGGGATATGCCATTCCTTTCTCCAAATGGTTATTTCCCTGCCTCTTCCCAACAATTATTTCACATTCATTTGGTTGGTTTTTTAAGAGTAACACACACACACACACTCCTCCTTTGCCAAAAACATCTCAACAAGGTGTAAAAGTGTTCAATAATAATAGAAAATTGACTTTCAGTTAAAAAAAGAAACACACGGAATACTCAGTAAGTGGAGAATTCTGAAAGCAGGCAACCCTTGAATTCTCAAACAATGCTGCAATTACCTGCACTTTGCTGATTAGACTTATAATTAGAGAAATGGGGAGGCTGTTATCTATTTATTTTATTTATTCTATCTATCTATCTATCTATCTATCTATCTATCTATCTATCTATCTATCTATCTATCTATCTATCTATCTATCTATCTATCTATCTATCTATCTAGCCGCCTGTCATGTTCCTTTTCCTATGTTTCTAGCAGCTCCAGCCAGCAATGGTAGTATTGGAGCCACATTAGATACCTATTGAGAGTAAGACAATTTTTCACTCGTGCATTGTTTGGGGTTGGGACTGGGACAAGCTGATTTTCAACCTCTCCGTCCCTGGTCTTTGAAAAAGGACAAAATGATGGTGTTCTGCTGCATTATGTTCTCCAACAAAGAAGTAAACCTCAATCAACCCTTGACTGCCTTCTGTAACATTTTGTTGGGAAAAGGAATTGTATTTATCTGCTTATTTATCACATTTATGAACTGTCCATCTCCCTCACAGATGGACTATGGGCAGTGTACAATAAAGCTAGAGAACCCAGAAGCTTGCAGATTTTTTAGTGCTATTTTTCTTGATCTTACCGAAGATCTTACCCACCTGTGGATTTTAGAAGTCAATTTCCATTTGAATTTTCACAGAAAAGTAAAGGGATGGATGGACAGTTTGGTACCCAAGAAGTATATCAGAGATCATTTTCAGCCCAACAAACCATGTAGCTATTGTTGTAGGCTTACAACTAGAAGGGAAGGTGTTACGTATCCCCCCCCCCCTCTTAACTTCTGCTGGAAAGGTAGGATAAGAATTAACAATCAAACTATAGAATAGCAACATCTTCTCACTCTTCAGAACAGACCTATGTACAGGATCGAATTATGGTAGACCTTGAGCGGCCTGGTGCCTCATATCCCACTGCCCTGTTTAGAGATTTAATCTCTCTGAAACCACAGCGGGACTTTCAACAATGATAACAGTAGGAACATCTTAATCAATTTTACAAAACTATTTCCTGCCTTCCAAATTAGAAAAAAAAACTTGGGATTTTTTAAAATGGATAATTTATAACAAACGATAGAAATCCATTCTAGACAACAGGACCTCTGGATCTTATTCTCTTTTATCAACAGCAGCTATCTAGCCCAAGCCCTCCTTTGAAAGATGGAAGATATATTTCTCTTCCCTTTGGGACACGGCCTTTGATCACAAGTCTGGGCTCTTTTGTGTAATGGATGTTTGTTTAACCAAAAAAGAACCCCCCCCCCCCAATCCCAGGGGAGTCTTCTTATCATCATGCGAGGTGGCGATTCAGACACTGGGATCAAATCTGCATTATGAGGAGGAAAACGATCATTCATGCTTCTAAACTGCTAATTGTCCTGGCAAGAAACAAGGTAAATTAAAGGTCACTTCACATTCCTATGGTTGGCCAAGAAAACTGAGCAGCAGCTCCCCTAAATATGTTCCCTGCATCAAAACTACGGGTCTCCTCTGCATTTTTGTCATACAATGTCTGGAATTTGATTCTGGGGGGAAAACAAGAAAAGGAAAGCTTTGCATTACAAAAATGCCCATTTGTGGATGGAAATATCAATCCCAGAGTTTGTGGGGCAAGAGGATACAAATCGTAGGCATAGATCTGGAGAACAACTATGGTCCAGCTTCTTTAAAGGTCCTCAAAAAGAAGTGCTTTGCATATCCAGGTGATTGGCAACTGTCCACTCACTCTAAATAGCATGCACGAATTTTCACCAAGACTTACATTTATGCACGTTTATCAACCATATGAAACTCTGAAGAAAGCATGAGAGAAGAAGTAAGACCGAATAGAGCAGTGGCATCACAGAGGGATGAGCCAATAGAAACAGTCTCACTAAATCTTTACATATGAATCTGTCACGTTTGCCTCCTCCATTTGAGACCTCCTGATATGTTGCAAAACCATTCTTACTGGCCATGTTGGCTGGTGTGGGGAAGGCAGGCAGGAAATTGTGGCCCAGCCAGGCTGGAAAAGGTTGTACTAGAAGGTCCATTTCAGCCCCTGTCCTAAATTCTTCCATTACAAAAGAAGATGAAATCTCTTGCTTCTTTTTCTAACTAGGGATTTTTTCTATTAATATATCTATCCCTGGTTACCTTTCTCTCTCTCTTTTTCTGTGCCTCATTATATGTATATACATATCACACACACACACACACATATCCTGGTTAAATGTATATGCATATATACAAATATGCCTTTAGCATCTCTACCTTTTGTTGTGCATTGGTTTGGTTGACATCACTGGTCTACAAGGAGAAAGCCTCAGAAATGAAAGTAGCTGAATTTTATCAGAATTGGGTCACTAATAAAGGAAAATTAAGTCCTGAGTATTAATTGGCTCCAGTTTCCAAGATACAGCATCAGGTCAAAACTTCATCAAAATAATTCAAAATTACGAGGGGGATGTGCGATTATGCTTCATAGCTTTTCTGCAAAATGTGATATAATAATGAGAATGGTGCCACACAAATCATTATAAATTTATCTTTTTATTGATACCAATAACATAACTTTCCACTCATTTACTAGTTTTTCATAACATTTTTGTAACATTTTGTAACCTATATGGTTCCGCCCCAGGCTTCTAATGGACCCGGAAAGGTTCCAGAGGGAGCTTGGGCCAATTCCTGTGACCCTGCCCCGCGACTCGACTGAGGACCTAGTGGCCGCATGGTTAAGTGCGGCCGCGGGGGCCTTGGACCGAGTCGCGCCCTTGCGGCCTCTCTTGCAGCGACGAATCACCCAGGCTCCTTGGTTTACTGAGGAGCTCCGGGGGATGAAATGCCACAAGAGATGCCTAGAGAGCAGATGGAGATCCTCTCGCTCCGAAGCCGACCGAAAACTAGTGAGAACCCATATTAGGGCTTACTTAGTGGCGATAAGGGTGGCCAAACATGAGTATTGTGCCACCCTAATTGCATCCGCAGATAACCGCCCTGCCGCCCTGTTTGGGGTGACCCACTCCCTCCTTCACCAGAGGCCGCGGGAAGCCCCTCTACAAGGGCGAGCAGAGGAATTTGGGATTTATCTGCAGGAGAAAATCACTCGGATTCGGAATGAGCTACCCTCCATCGACAGTGGTCCTGTGGGACTGTCCGAGACTAGTCTTGAGGTTCCATCTTGGGAGGAGTTTGACTTTGTTACCACCGAGGATATGGACAGGCTGTCAAGGAAACTTAGGGCGACCACATATTTATTGGACCCGTGTCCCTCCTGGCTTGTACTGGCATCCTGGGAGACGACACGAGGCTGGCTCCAGGGCAGTGTCAACGCATCTTTGAGTGAGGGGTCCTTACCTTCCATCTTGAAAGAGGCGGTAGTGAGTCCCCTCCTCAAGAAGCCGTCCCTGGACCCAGCTTTATTAGAGAACTATCGTCCGGTCTCCAACCTTCACTTTCTGGTGAAGGTTGTTGAGAGTGTGGTAGCCCAACAGTTTCCGCGACACCTGGAGGAAGTTGATTATCTAGACCCGCGCCAGTCCGGCTTCCGACCCGGTCACAGTACCGAGACGGCATTGGTCGCGTTGGTTGATGATCTCTGGAGGGCGTGGGATAGAGGTTATTCCTCTATCCTAGTCTGTTAGACCTCTCGACCATGGTATCCTATTGCACCGACTGGGGGGGTTGGGGCTGGGAGGCACCGTTTTGCGGTGGTTCTTGTCCTACCTCTCTGGTCGGTCGCAATATGTGTTGACAGGAGGGCAGAGGTCGACCTCGAGGCCACTCCTATGTGGAGTTCCTCAGGGGTCGGTCCTCTCGCCCCTCCTTTTCAACACATATATGAAGCGAGATCATCCGTGGTTTTGGGGTGGAGTACCATCTGTACGCTGATGACACTCAGTTGTACATATCCACCCCAGACCACCCCAACGATGCCGTCGAAGTGCTGTCCCGGTGTTTGGAGGCCGTACGGATCTGGATGGGTGGTAACAAACTCAAGCTCAACCCTGCCAAGACTGAGTGGCTGTGGTTTCCGGCACCCCGGTTCAGCCAGATTACTCCAACTCTGGCCATTGGGGGCGAAACACTGGCCCCCGTGGAGAGGGCGCGCAATTTGGGTGTCCTCCTGGATTCCCGGCTGTCCTTGGAGGACCATGTGGCAGCCGCGGCCAGGGGGCGTTTCATCAGATATGCCTGATGCGCCAATTGCACCCCTTACTGGACCGGGCTGCCCTTCGCACAGTCACTCAAGCTCTCGTGACGTCCCGTCTCGACTACTGTAATGCTCTCTACATGGGGCTTCCCTTGAGGTGCACTCGAAAGCTACAGCTAGTCTAAAACGCAGCCGCGCGGGTAATTACGGGAGCTACCAGAAGCTCCCATATAACACCAATCCTGCGCGAGCTGCATTGGCTTCCTGTGGTCTTTCGGGTGCGCTTCAAGGTTTTGACGACCATCTTTAAAGCGCTGCATGGCTCGGGGCCTAGTTATATGCGAGACCGTCTCGTGCCCCATACATCCCTTAGACCGATACGCTCCCACAGAGAGGGCCTTCTCAGGGTGCCGTCGGCCGGACAATGCCGACTGGCGACACCCAGGGGAAGAGCCTTCTCTGTGGCGGGCCCTGCCCTTTGGAACGACCTACCCCCCGAACTCCGGACCATCACCGACCTCCGCCTCTTTCGCCAATGTCTAAAGACATACTTTTTTCATCAAGCCGGCCTAGCCTAACCTCCCATGGGGACTTTTAGAAAAGTTTTAAATTGGGTTTTTAATTAATAATTGGTTTTAGCACAGGTTTGGGATTTAATATATATTTTAAATTATTTATCTATGTTCTATTTTGTATGTTTTTTAAATTTCCTGTGCGCTGCCCTGGGTCCTCTGCGGAGAAGGGCGGGATATAAATGTAATAAAATAAAAAAATAAAATAAAAATAAATTTTCATACTTTTTGCATGAAAACTGACAAGCTCTAACATCAGATTAAATAAAAAGATCCCATCTTTATTCGGTATCTAAACTGCGCTTTTTGGCTTTTCTCTTGTGAACGGCAATAAGATCATCCCTGGAGTGATTCCAGCAGAAATCAGCAAGCATGGACAGGCTCCAATTCCCTTGGTATCTTTTCTCCATACCTGCGATATCCTGGTAGAATCTCTCCCCATGCTCATCACTCACTGCCCCACTGTTCAAAGGAAAATAGTCTAAATGCGAATATAAGAAGGGAATTTTCTGTGACATGTGCTTTACAGCAGGGGTCCCCAACCTTTTTGGCACCAGGACCGGTTTCATGTTAAAAAAATTCCGCAGACTGGTGGCCATGGTTCGGCCGGCGTAGAGGGGGAGCGGGGGGGGGGAGGGGATCAGGCGGCGCAAGTGCACACGGTGTGTGTGTGTGTGTGAGTTGACTTACTTGCCCGTCTCGGGCCCCCAACGGTGTGAGTGGCTGCGCCTGCGCTCTCCTGTCCCTGGTGTGCGCTCTGCCCAGGGGGCTGCCCCCTCCTCCCTCCTCCTCCTTTCTAAGAGTTGCGCCGCTCACTGCGGCCCGGTTCCTATCAAGCCACGGACCGGCACTGGTCCATGGACCGGGGGTTGGAGACCCCTGCTTTACAGGATCTAAGCAAATTTTCCACATGTTTTTCATAGTCACCTACCTTGCTGTTCTCAAAGTGAAGATAGATTTATACACTTCCATGTGGTACCATTTTCATTGTTCTACTCTACTTTGTTGAGGTATGTTACGAGGCACCATGATCATTAGACACTTCCCTCCCTTGTAGACCAAGATATTTGCCTGTGTATACATCTTCATTGTGAAATATCTTGAAAACTTTAGCAAACCAGCACCTTTATTATGTTTTTTTAATTTGTCTAATCAAAATATGTAAAATTAACACATTTTATCTCAGAGTTTGATAATCCCCCCACATTTGTAGATCAATGTATTTAGCCAAGTTTATGGGGATGGCACATATAGATGGGAAAGGGTGGATAAGGCTCAGATTGAGTTTGGAGGCATATTCAGGAACATGTTGATTAAAATTCAGAAGCAAAAGTGGAAACAATTATGGGTGGGAAGACTTTCCATTCCTTTCCATGCATTAGAATTAGACCAGCTTTCATCCTCTGCTTTGCTGTAGAACGGACTACATTGATTTAATGTTTGTAAGAATATTATGTGGCAAATATTATGAATCCATGGGAATGACATTTCTCTGACACTCACATAATGCTAATCTTGTGTTCTCACATTCCACTCCCCTTCTGGGAAGAACATATTGATGTGCTTGTTGAAGATCACTTATTTAAAAAGAAGGATGAGTGCTAATCACGTAGTCCTTGATTCTTTGGTCAGCCTCCTTTCTAAATAAAGGTGAGGCAATTTGGACAGGAAATGTTGAATATTGCTTCAGCACTTCCAAGGGCTTTTAAACCAAGATTTTGCCTAATCTGCAATGTTTGTTTACCAGAATGGTTTTGATTTGGCTAATGGCTATTACTAATTTGGCCACATGGAAGCAAGAAGTAGAACCACACCCTGTGACAAACAGGATACTCTAACAATTCCCTCAAGGCATGTGAGAGTTGCAAGGTAGCTGGTTCATTCTATTCCTAATATCCTAAGGTAGACATGTTCAGAGGATTGGAGGAAAGGGACTGTCCTTGAATCTTCTGGGCAACTGGACCATTAATCAATTAGGATGGAGTAGTGTAATCCCAAATACACCCCCTTTTTTGTGGCTAGACAGGAAAAGCCAGCTGAGACTTAATGGTGAGTTGCTTTGACCCAACATGGAATTTCCTAGCTATAGACCAGATGGAACTTACAAGATCAGTGTGGTTTATTCTCTAGTGTACACCATTGGTGTTTAGGAATAATATGCAGAGTCTATGATGTCTAATTTTATCTCTTAATGTTCTTTGGATATGTTTGAGGGAAATATGGGTCACACTTAACTAAGTCAAGTAAAAGCCTCTCAACAGGAATCATGTACTATGCTTTTATTAACCAAAGTTTTCATTTATGTATGTATTAATTCCATTCCTTTTGGAGAAGGGCGGGATATAAATCTAATAAATAAAATAATAAGATACAGAAATACAAAATAAAATAGTAGGAAAGATAGGGGAGGGAAAAGGGAAGGGAAAAGTGTGGGGAAAAGGCGAAAAGGAAAAAAGGCGTTACCTTCCAACTTCCTTTAGTGCAGTAGAATAAAATAATAACATCAAATCTCAGCTTAAAAGTAAAGTTTGGTTAGTTTTAATGTTCATTAAGGCTTTATACATTGTACAGACCCTCCCCATTTTATCATAGTTCAATGTATTATATAAACCTGGGTTAGGGTTGAATCAGTAACCAGAGTAAATGTGTTGTATTTATTTATTTTATTTATTTTATTAAATTTATACCCCGCCCTTCTCCTTATTAGGACCCAGGGCGGCGCACAGGCATGAATGTAACCAGTGGGTAACATACAAACAAATAAATACATCTGTGCAAATATGTATTAATTTATCTATCCCTCATAATACATAATTGATATTGCCTTGAAGCATGTTTCTTCTGAACATCTTGATGTGGTTTCTGGAGATTAATACTTGGCAGGAAGGGCAATATTCTGAGCATAAGGATATGTATGTGATTTGTGTGTGTGTGTGGTATTTTCCCCCCCTTGTGGTGTGGTGATCATTGCCTTCCAATCCACATTTGTCCGTGTAGATAAACAAAGTGTGTCTGGGTCTCCTCCCTGAGGCTAGCCTCCAAGCCTAGAGGAATAGAATTGGCCTCATATGCAGATGAACATTCACACTGCTGTGACCCAAAGTAATTAAGGCGTGACTAGAGACTCATTTGCAGAAGCTGTTGCCCCAAATGACTCTGAGAGAGGAGTGAACCTAATGTTTCTCCTCCCACCTCATGTTAAGCGTCATCTACCAAGGGCAAAGACATATGTGATGCAGTGATTTAAAGAAGAAGGAAGGCTGTGATGCCACCCACCTTGCCAGCTCAGGAAAAAGGCTAACCCACACTAGTAGATCACAGTGATTGCAGGAACCCATATGTTTCCTTTTATCTCCAAGGTGGTGGTGGTGTTAGTTGACATGGGCCAATTCCAGTTGGTTTCTTTGGGTGCAAACATGTGTTTCTGAGCAAGTGGATGGGTGTGTGTGTGTCAACCATATGATTTGAAGGACCATAATTCAGAGGTTCAAGCTGATTCTTTGCAAGGTGAAAGTCCTGGGTTTAATCCAGAGCACCTCCAACTCAGTCCAGGATAGAATCTTCTCTAGAACATTGAGATGTTACTTACTGATGGTGGGGGAAAGTGATGGAAATATAGGGCAACATATTTGGAAGGAAATAAATTGTGGAAAACAGCATAGACAGTAACAAACTAAACTGATCAATAGTTTGACTTGATCTAGATTCTAAGGAATGCCCTACATACTTAAACCACAGTACTTATAAGATAATACTGAATTATTCTCACTGATTTTAATCTTGTGATTCATGAGGTAATCCTCCTTAAATATATTTAGTGGAAGATGGGAACAGAGTCTATATGTCTACCACACTTCTTAACTCTCCCAGAATGGAGAAAACTATTATATGGCAGAACATTCCACCAATTGTGTTCTGAAGAGCTGGAGTCTAGAGCTTTACTTCTCAAGAAGTCTTGACACTTTTCTTGATGACTGGATCACTGATCCACTTTGGCTAATAGGAGTCAGAGCTGGTTAGTTCTTGGATGGGAGATGGAAAATCCCAGAACTGTAAAGTAAAACAGAAATCTAAAACTTTCCGGAAGAAGGAAATAGCAAGTCACACTTTTATGATTACCAAGAAACCTACATGGACATATCATGGAGTTAGCACGAGTAAAGCTCTACTCAAAGCTGACTCTCTTTTTTATTTTTAGGGGATTAAGCATTCATCACTTGCCAGGCGTTGCCTTTCTGAACCAACTGAACATAAAATAAGTTATTCAGAGTTGTTCACCAAATGAAAAAGAAAAAAAATGGTATTGGGGACAAAAAACAATACTGAGGACCCTTGGAGAAAGTTTTCTACAGATTTAACTATTAGGACACATGGCTCCTGTGTACCTTTGAAACTAACATGTTTTGCACAGAGATAAAATATTAGCCTGCTTGATTGACTGGGTGCACACATCCCATTGAGTTAGCTCAAACTTGTTCTGTGTTTGAGTCAAGACTGGCAGAGCTCTATTGTCATTATGCCAACATTGACCACAAACCCAAGGCAAGTCATCCCATTGTTATGCTTAAGAAAAAGCAGGAATCCAGACAGTGGATCTTTCTATCTCCTTGATCTCTAATGAACTAATGGCAGAAAATCTTTCAAATCAATAAAAAGGGAGCTAAATTTATGCCGTGGGCAAAAGCCAGGCTAGATTTGGTGCAAAGTGCTCCCTGCTGCATGGAATACGCAGCAGTGGGACAAATGTTTGAAATGCTGATTTGATCTTTGAATCTGAATAGAGATGAGGATACTCCTTGTGGCTGAAAAGAAGGCTGTGCTAAGGAGAGGCTGCTAACTCTACAGGGCCAGAGGACCCCTCTGCTTTCACATGCAGCAGGGGAAGACATTTGCATCAAACAACAGAGAAAGGAATGTCTGTAAGGCTCAGCCAACCATTAAATGCTAGTTAGCATCTTTTCTCCCTTGAGGCATTTTCAACTCTGTTGTTTCTTTCAAATAGTGTAGCCCCACTCTTCTGAAAAAGGTTGAAGCATCTAAAGAATCCAGTTCCTTTCAATGCTGGGATAAATATACATATGGTGATAGGGTGATAGAATGAAATAAGATTGGTGACGAATTCAGGCAAAATGGATTTTCTTCTTCTTACTTTCTGTACACATATTATCATCTGTCTGTCTCTCTCTCTCTCTCTCGCCATATCTATCTATCTATCTATCTATCTATCTATCTATCTATCTATCTATCTATTTTCTGTCTATCAACTTTAAATATTAATAGTTCAATTCAGCAAAAAAGGATGTCATAATCAAATAGTGAAGTATCCCAAAGCTGCTAAGATTTTAACACAACCATAAAATGCACACTCATATAAGTACACATCTGAGATATTTTTTCTCTAAACTATCAGACCTAATCTGAACTAAACTCTTCTCTTTACATTAAATATTCTTCACTTCATTAACATATGTGTATATATTTTTGTTCTTGTTATTGCAATTTTTTTAAATGATTATTTTTTAAAAAGAGAATCTAAAAATTATGAGTAATGTCTTGATTAGAAGAATGTCTGCAAGCTTTTGAGGTTTCAGATGAGATACTATAAATGTAGGAGACAGAATAGGAAACGAGCAGCAGCTAAAATGAGTATGCTGGTTCAGCCATAAAAAGTCAGGGTTGTTTTTTTGTGATAATTTTATGAAATGAAATTGTGACATATTAGTAGCCAATAGACAAAATGACAGCTGATGATCATTCCAAAGAAATACAGTTGTGTGAATTGTACAATCTGGTATAATATATTATATTTAATATATTCCATGCCTAGTACCCAGGTTTCTATTGAAAAAAGAGGGATAACAATTTATACATTCAATATAATAATACAATACAAACTATATATTTCAGAGATCCTGGAGCACCGGGGAACTGCTAGAAGACTGGAAAAGAGCTGATGTGGTTTCCAGCTTCAAAAAAGGGGGGGAAAAAGATCCAGGAAACTATAGACCCATCAGCCTGACCTGAAAACCAGGGAAGGTTCTGGAAAAGATAATCAAGCAACAAATTAGCTTTGGTTAACCAATAAATGCTCTGCGATTAAGGAACTAAATTATAATAAATTGGTGGGCGAAATGACTAAGGAGCTCGAAAGATGGAGTAAAACCCCAATCTCATTGTTAGGGAGGATAGCTGCTACAAAAGCATATATTCTTCCAAAATGGACTTTTCTGTTTCAGACGGCCCCTGTAAAATTAAACAAAGAATTTTTTCAGAATTTGGACCTATGAAGTTTATTTGGACACTATGAAGTTTATTTGGCAGGGGGAAAAATCACGCATAAAAAAGAAAATGTTGCAAGAACATAAACTGAGAGGAGGCTTGGGACTCCCAAACTGGGAGCTCTATTACTATGCCTCAATCCTAGTCTGGATCAGGGATTGGGTCACTTTAGCAAGAAGACGGATTTTGACAATTGAAGGCTATGACCTATCTTAAGGTTGGCACTCATTCCTATGGCCCCCCAAAAATAGACAACCTAAAAGTTTTGTCACTCACCACATTAGGGGAACTCTCTATAAGACATGGGGGGAAATCAAACAATAGTTGTATACCCAAATTCCAAAGTGATTAGCCCCAATTGAAGCAGTAACATACCTGACTGTCCATAACCCAAGGAGAAATTTAACATATGGGGACCTGATGGATGAAACTGGTAACATTAGGACACAGGCTGATTTACAATCAAGAGGGTGGATGGTGGACTGGTGGTCATATACCCAGGTACAATCTAAATTTAATAAAGACAAACAGGAATTTGGAATATACACGACAAATCAAGATATTAATAAAATTCTTTGGGGAACACCAACAAAATTTATCTCCAAGGCCTACAATTTGCTGCTGCAGAGACATGTCGGAGAAGAGATAATCAAAGATGCCATGATTGCCTGAGGGAGGAATATAGGGAGGAATATTAAATTAGAGGAATGGCAAACAATTTGGGGTAAAACCATGAAAATGACCCTGGCCTCCTCAATTAAGGAAAATGTATATAAAATGTTATACAGGTGGTATCTAGCACCTGCTCAAAATGCAAATATGTTCCCGAACTCATCAGATAGATGTTGGAAATGTAAGACAGCCAGGGGTACGTTTTTTCACCAATGGTGGACTTGTCCAATAATAACCCAACTCTGGAAAAAAATACAAATTTGGCTTTTGGAAATAACAGGCATGAATTTTCCTCTCAAACCCAACCTGTATCTGCTAGGCATCAAACCAAATGAAATAAAAAATCAAGATTGGTACCTCTTCTCGCACATAATAACAACGACCAGGATGGCTATTTCATAACATTGGAAAGACACTAACTTACCACCAGAGCACCTAATTATAGCCAAAATTTTCAACTGTGCAGAATCGGACAAACTAACATATATCTTAAAAGATAGACAAGACTCAACCTTTTTCAAAAGCTGGAATAAATGGTATTCATGGTATAACAGGAGAGTAATGGATACCAAGGGAACCAACTAGATAGACTATTTAAGAAATCAATGTGAGGAATAAATAAGACAAGAGGATAGTAAATTTGAGAGAAAAAAATATTTGTATAATTATAAATAATAACTGATAAGTTAGACTGGGATAAACTCAATTCTCAATCTAGGGGACTAGACATTTCCCTGGTATGTTTATGTATGTCTCTCCAGTTACCCTTACCCTATATTTGTTGATTGTGTGGTTTTATATGGCAAATATTATATTAAAGATTTATATTTATATATAAAAAAGCAATGAATTAGCAAACACATAGAAGTAAACAAAGTAATACCCAAAAGCCAACATGGGTTTGTCAAAAACAGATCATACCAGACCAATCTTATTGCATTCTTTGACAAAGTGACAAAATTAGTGGACCAGATGCTGTCGATATAATTTACTTGGACTTCAGCAAGGCATTTGATAAAGTAGACCATAACCCACTAGATTAAGTAGAAAAATGTGGGTTAGAAAGCATCACCACCAGATGGATTCGTAACTGGCTGACCAACTGCATTCAATGTGTAGTCCTCAATGGAACTGCATCTACATGGAAGAAAGTATGAAGTGGAGTACTGCAAGATTCTGTTTTAGGCCCAGTACTCTTCAACAACTTCATCAATAATTTGGATGAAGGGATAAATGGGGAACTCATCAAATTTGCAGATGACACCAAGCTGGCAGGAATAGCCAACACTCCAGAAGATAGGCTTAAGATACAAAATGATCTCGACAAACATGAACATTGGGCACTATCTAACAAAATGAAATTCAATGGTGAAAATAGTAAGGTTCTACATTTAGTCAACAAAAATGAAATGCACAGGTACAGTATAGGTGGTACTTTGCTCAATAGCAGTAACTGTGAAAGGGATCTTGGAGTCCTAGTGGACAACCATTTAGATATGAGCCAGCAGTGTGCAGCAGCTGCCAAAAAAGGCAACACAGTTCTAGGCTGCATAAACAGAGGGATAGAATCAAGATCACGTGAAGTGTTAATACCACTTTATAATGCCTTGGTAAGGCCACACTTGGAATACAGCATTCAGTTTTGGTCACCACGATGTAGAAAAGATGTGGAGACTCTGGAAAGAGTGAAGAGAAGAGCAACAAAGATGATTAGGGGACTGGAGACTAAAACATATGAAGAACAGTTGCAGGAACTAGGTATGTCTAGTTTGATGAAAAGAAGGACAGGGGTTGCCACAAAGAAGAGGGAGTCAAACTATTCTCCAAGGCACCAGAGGGTAGAACAAGAAGCAATCAAGGAGAGAAGCAACTTAGAACTGAGAAATTTCCTGACAGTTAGAACAATTAATCAGTGGAACAGCTTGCTTCCAGAAGTTGTGAATGTCCCAATACTGCAAGTCTTTAAGAAGATGTTGGATAGCCATTTGTCTGAAATGGTATAGGGCTTCCTGCCTAGGCAGGGGGTTGGACTAGAAGACCTCCATGGTACTTTCCAACTCTGCTATTGTATTGTATTATGAGGACTACCTGTAACGGATATTAGGAGGGGACCAGGGCTCAGCCATCTTTCTAGCTTAAAAAGCAAGTTGACAAACGTTGCATACTTTCCAAAGGTGAATACCGGCCCATGGGAAGATGCATCTGAGATCCAGAGGTTTTCCTGAAGGATTTGATTCCATGGTCTATCTAAGGGGATAATAAGGAGACTCTTTTTGGAGGATGTTAGATCTGCCTCAAGGGGAGTCTTCAGTTCTTGGCATCTTCTCTACTCTATGTGATCCTATTTCTGCTGGAAGACGACCAAGCATGCAGATGTCCGAGACATCATTGGTGGTTGATGGTGGCCACCACCCTTCTCCATTGGCCCCTGTGGCTCTGGGACCTTCCTGTGGCTTCCTCTCTCTGAAATTATATTCTCCTGGCTTTCTCTGTTTCCAAAATCTCCCTGCTAGGTCCAGTTTCCACCACGTTCCTCTGTGGTCTTTCACAATGTAAGAATCATCTTCACACTTTCTCCCTTTCCCCAAAGACCAGCTGGAAGGGATGTGCCCAGAGGGTCCTTGGTTGCCCCTTCCCCTCTTTGGAAGAGCTTTATGGCTCTCATTGCCTTAAGAAAGTTCCAAACACCCTTAAAGATCCATCTCCTCCTGGACACCCCTCCCTTTTTTTTGAACTATTACCATCTGGCAGACGGTACAGGACAATAAAAACCAGGACAAATAGACTGAAAAAGAGCTTCCATCCCAGAGCAGGAACTATCTTGGTTTCTACTGCAGAGGGCAACAGAAATGCAATATCAGGCATTTTCAACTTCATTGTATAGAATGTACAGTTCTATACAATTGTATAGTTTTATTTTAATTGTATAATATAGAGTGAAGAAAGCACAACTTTGTTGTATGAGATGCCATGAGAATAAAGTAAGGTCTTAAACTATTCAACTATTATTGTTTGGTCTTGGAGACGCTCTGGATGACATTGGAGAGGAGTTGGCTACTAATGAGATCTGGCTTGATTCGATGGCCGCAGTACGATTTCCTCCATGGACACAGCTGCAGCCTGAGCCACCGAGGGTTCACGATCGTCCTGCAGATCCCGGAGATCTGAAAGGAATCCAGAGAACCAATGATTCCCGGGATCCACCTTGAGAACCAACCCTGATCAGCGACGGAGCTCCTGGAGAGAAAGTCTCCGCTTCAAGTGAGGGGACTTTGAAACTCACCCAGGAAAACTTTTTCGATTTGCTTGGAAGTCACCACATTCCGGTTCATGTATTGAGCGCAGGAGCCTAGACACAGGCAAAGAAAAGGTTGGTGGAGTGAGCAGAGACAGCTGAATCGAGGGATTCAAGGAAGAAAAGGCAGAATTCTTTTGTGTCTACTTGGAAGAGTCACTTTGGGACTTTACGGGATGGTCCCAGGAATCGGATCTGTCTAGAAACCGCATGGAAAGATGGACAAAGGCTGACAGTCGTCCAAGATTTCCACCCATCAAATGATCAAAATTTGGACACTTGGCAAACCGACTCATATTTATGATGGTTGCAGAGTCTTGGGGTGTGTATGTGTCACATGATCACTTTTTGCAACTGTTGGGCGAGCAAAATCTGGAAGGGAGCCAAATTCACTTAACAACTATGTGACTCACTTAACAACCACAGAGATACCCTCAAGAAAGGGGGCCTTTTGTGTGTGTGATTATGATGATGGTCAGCATGCCTGGCCTTAGGCCGCCCACCTGCCCTGGTTTTCCCTCCCCTCCTGCCAGAGTTTGCATTTGGGGTTACCAATTAAGAGGGCAGCTGCCTCTCGGGATGAAGAATTTTGGCTCTTCAGGAATTCCAGCATCTGCTCCAACATTTCTGGCAGGTTTTTCTCCCATCGACTGATCTGGGGAACGCAAGACCACCAACAATGAACTCTGCAGCTTCCTCTTTTTTCCTTCTAAGGTTTCTAGTCCTCATGTCCTCCACAGCAATGTCTTCCATAACATATTGAATTTTATTATATTGTATCGTATTGTACTATAAACTATAAGATTGTTATCCTACACTATATTTTATTATACGAAACAATATTATTATACTATACTGGACTTGACTGGACTGGACTATTATACTATGCAATACAACATAATATTAGTACATTATATGGTATAGTATAGTATGAACCCACAAATCAGCAAGGTTTCTAGTCCTCTTGGTGGCATAGAGCCTCTAATGTTCCCGAGGAAGCAAAAACCCAAGAAGGATCCTTCTAGTCAGCTGAGTCTGGTAGTTGAGACATCAGGCCGCAAACCAGGAGTCAGTGAGTTCGACTCCCGCCTTAGGCATGAAAGCCTCCTGGGTGACTTGGGTCCAGTCCCTCTCTCTCAGGGCAGTCCACCTTACAGGGTTCTTGGGAAGGATATCAGAGGAGAAGGAGGAGAAACATGAGGGATGTCTTGAATGATTGATCAAAAGAAGAAAGGCAGGAGAAAAAGAAAACATATTCTACTCTAATCCGGAAGAGAAGAAGCCAGCTAGGCTCCTACTTACCATCTCAGAGCAGATGCTCCAATACATGCTCTTGGCATTGGGGTAAATCTCGTAATCAAACAAATTCTCTGAAATCTCCTCCCACTTCATAAAGGAGATGCAGGAGGTCAGGGTGTTCCTGGAGACCTGGGCCGAAGGAGGGAAGGAGGCGTCAGAGGATCCAGTTCTTAGGTAATCCATCTTCTGCAGGAAAACCCAGCCTTCTCCTAGCTAAGGAGGTGGGGAAGGGGATGAGCCCTTCCAGGAGGAAGCCATGCAAGGCAAGGGCGTCTCTGAAGGCCAGAGGTCCCCACAATTCAACCCTGATTCTCCTCTACTGGTCCTAGGCAAACCATCAAGTGTCAGGATCCGTTTCTTAAAGTACTCAAGAAAGACCACACTTAAACATTGTTTGGAATGAATAAGGTTACTTTTACTGAATACCAAAGAATAACAGACCAAGGTGAAGCAGGAAGTAACTAGTTTAGGCGCGAACAATGAGTATTAAGGCTTAAGCCCACCCCAATAGCCCTAACCCCCCCTAGCATTGTCCAATGTACTTTCTTCTCCGACATCAGGTGGTCAGGTCATCACCAGCATGGAATGTGAGACCGTTAGACCAAAGATAACACCGGCCGGCAACATCTTCCACCAATCTTCCACCAGCTTTCATAATTGAAACCCCAGCGCCCCACCCTCCCCGTTTCCATGGCAGCCAAGCAGGATAAAGAGAAACCAGAAGCGAAGGCTGACATCCGGACCTCCTCCAGCAGCAGGCAGGACCCCCGGACGCCCCTGAGAAGTAGGCATGTTAGATCTGCAAAAGAGACAAGAAAAGACAAAACAACATAAAAGAGAGAGGGAAGGGGTTATGGTTTGTGTGGATACTTGGCATAAAACTGGCGTATAAGCTTCGGGGCCTTGAGATGCTCTCTATCCACCCATTCATTGTGAGAAGGAGGAAAGTCTTTCCACATGACCAAGAACTGAGTTTTATTCCTACGGACTCTGGAGTCCAAAATGTCACGAACTTCATAGTGTTGGTGACCGTCTACCATCATCAGTACAGGGGTATCAGGATGGGGTTTGCGGAGATGCGAAGTGCGTTCAGGCTTCAACAGGTGAACATGGAACACTGGGTATAAACGACGGTAGGTTTTAGGGAGATCCAAACGGACGGAAACTGAACTGATTATCTTAGTGATAGTGAACGGGCCAACAAATTTAGGGCCCAATTTCTTGCATTTTTGAGGGCTATCCAAATGTTTAGTAGAAACGAAAACTCTATCGCCAACCTTGTAAGCCGGAGGAGCCGCTCGCTTTTTATCAGCATATAACTTATGTGATTGATGCGCATCCTCCAAAGTTTTCCTTATGACAGGCCACACCGAAGACAATTTGGCAGACCAATCAGCCAGGGAGGGAACTGCAGGCGAGTCGTGTGGTAATTCAGGGATGGGTACAAAGTCCTGACCATAGATGATTTTAAAAGGGGTCATATTCGTACTGGAATGAACAGAGTTATTATAAGCCACTTCGGCGTGAATCAGAAGGTCGGCCCAGTCGTCCTGTTGAAAATTTATAAAGCAACGTAAGTATTGTTCCAAAACGGAATTGGCCCTCTCACAAGCACCGTTCGCCTGCGGATGGTAGGAGGAGCTTAGGCCCTGGGAGGAGCCTATCAATTTCAAAAATTCCTTCCAAAAGTGCGATGTAAATTGAGTACCTCTATCCGAGCTGATACATTTAGGGACACCATGGAAACGGTAAATATGGTTCAGGAACAACTTAGCCAGCGATTTGGAGGATGGAATTTTGGAACAAGGTACAAAGTGGATTTGCTTGGAGAAAACATCCGTAACCACCCAAATGACGGTATAGCCCTGGCTGCTCGGAAGGTCAACAATAAAGTCCATTGAAATCTCCTTCCAAGGAGCTTCCGGGTTCGCCACAGATTGTAGGAGGCCTTGGGGCTTCCCAGGAGCACGTTTTGAAGCAGTACAAACAGGACAACTGGCGATATATGACTCAACATCCTTCTTGAGCGAAGGCCACCAAAACTGGCGTTTAACTAGATGTATAGTCTTAACAAATCCGAAGTGTCCCGCCAATCGCGAGTCGTGTGCCCGTTGCAACACAAAAGGCCGTATGGTGGCAGGGACATAAATTTTTGAACCAATCCAAGGGAGATCATCCCTGATAGTGCAATCACCGGAGTGTGCGGAATACCATTCATCAGTAAGTAGTTCAGACTTAATTCGAGCAATCAGTTCAACGGGAGGGTTAGCCTGTACAGTGGATTGACTTCTGGTTGAAACAGGAGAAGCTGGTAAAGTAAGTGGAATCATGGGTTGCACCACTGTAAGTTTAGACACATCATATTGGGGTAGTCTGGAGAGTGCATCAGCCATGAAATATTTTCCTCCAGGAATATATTTGAGACGAAAGTTGAATCGATGGAAGTAATGCACCCAACGTAGTTGCCTCGGGGATAATTTGCGGGACGAAGTGAGAGCTTCCAAGTTTTTATGGTCCGTCCAAACCTCAAATGGATGTGGGGCACCCTCAAGAAAATGACGCCAAGTCATGAGGGCCCAACGGACAGCAAATGCTTCCTTCTCCCAAATAGCCCATCCACGTTCAGTAGTGGATAATTTACGAGAAGTGTAGGCACACGGTTGCAGTTGGCCCTGTTGGTTGAGTTGTAGCAAAACAGCTCCCACAGCGACATCGCTGGCATCAGCCTGAACTACAAACGGGGAGTTGACATCGGGATGCTTGAGGACCGGCTCGGCCGCGAATAAACGTTTAAGTTTCTCGAAAGCAGCCTGGCACTCCATGGTCCAGTTCAGGGGGGTACTAGGTCGAGGTTTACCCTCACCCTTCGTTTTGAGAAGATTTGTAATGGGCAACGCAATACTAGCGAATGAAGGTATAAATTGACGGTAAAAGTTGGCGAAACCCAAAAAACTTTGTAGTTGTCTACGAGTGCGTGGGGGTGCCCATTCCGTGACAGTTTTCACTTTAGCAGGATCCATTTCAATTCCTTCCGAGGAAATACGATAACCCAAATAATCAATCTTGTCCTGGTGAAACTCACATTTAGATAATTTAGCGTAAAGCTCGGCGGAGCGGAGCTTTTGAAGAACGGAACGGACAAGCTTAACATGTTCATCACGTGTTTGCGAATACACAACTATGTCATCAAGATAAACGATGACTCCCTTGTACAGGTGTTCGTGGAGAACTTCATTGATTAGTTGCATAAATACAGAAGGAGCTCCCTGAAGACCAAAAGGCAAAACCTTAAACTGGAAACATCCCAGCGGACAGTTGAAAGCCGTCTTCCATTTGTCACTCTTTTTAATTCTTACCCTATAATAAGTTTCACGTAAATCCAGTTTTGTAAAAATTTTGCCCGTAGCAAGGTGAGCTAGCATGTCCTTCATAAGTGGAAGTGGGTAGACATTGTGTTCACAAATAGTGTTAAGGTAAGAGTAGTCCTGAACTAAGCGCAGAGTGCCATCTTTCTTTTCCCTAAACATCACCGGTGCGGCCACGCGTGGCCTAGCAGGTTCAATGAACCCCCGTTTTAGATTCTTATCAATGAATTTGCGTAGCTCATCCATTTCACGTGGTGTCATAGAGTAAAGGCGAGGTTTAGGTAGTTGCACTCCAGGGAGAAAATCGATCGAGCAATCAGTAGCTCTGTGAGGAGGAAGTGAATCACAAGACCTTTCGCTAAAAGTGTCTTTAAGGTCCCAATATTCGTCAGGAATCTTGTCCTCCCCAGGAATGATTTCGGGTGGAGGAAGAGCTAATGTGGGGCCTGCAGGCTCTCTAACAGGAGTTAGATTAAGGGGAGAATCATGATTGTGACTTGAAAGTGTAAAGGCATGTTCTGGCAGTAGTAAAGGTATTCGCACCCACCCCTCTTTCCAGTTAATAAGAGGATTCCATTTACGAAGCCAGTTGATTCCCAAAATGATAGCATTATCAGCTATGGGAGCCACGATAAAATTAATAGTTTCATTATATGTCTCGCCAATAGAAACTTGAAGGGGCTCAGTAACAAAAGATGCAGGAATTCCCCCCGCTACAGAGCCATCCATTTGGCAAAAAGCGATAGGTACTTTCAAATTTTTTAAGTGAAATCCCATGGCGTAAACAAGATCTTGACTGATCAGACAACGGGAGCAACCGGAATCAATGAGAGCTTGCGCGTTGCAGCTACGGCCACTAGATGGAGCTATAAGCTTTAAATGAATATAAAGAGGCCCGGAGCGGCGACTTACCAAATTATCGTCAGAGGAGGCGGAGTCTCCCTCCCAGTCATCGGGCTGGGCCTCAGGTTGGTCAGCGGAAAGGTCAAGTGGCTCCACCCCAGTCATCACTGGCCTACTGCGTACGCTTGGAGTTTTAGTTGGCCTTCTAGCCTCAGTAGAAGAATGTGGGCGTGGCGGTTGTTTTGATCTGCAGTTGTTCGCCCAGTGCCCCTCCTTCCCACAGTGAAAACAAGAGCCTGGGCGCGCTGGAGTCGATCTGCGCCCGCCCCTCTGCTTGTGGGAATCTTTATCAGGGGTTCGGGGCCTGGGGCTTTCAAATAGTTTCTTCTTCTCAAAACGGGCTGGATCTTGTGAATGGGCCTGGTCCAGCTCCACATCTCCGGCTAACTGAATCCAATCATCTAGGGAATCGGGGCGGTATCTGTTCACGGATGTTTGATAAATATCCTTATTTAGCCCCTCTGTGTAAAGATCCATCAACGCCCTGTCACTATAGCCCACCATAAAAGCAGAAAGTTCTTGAAAAATTTGGGTGTATTCTTGCACAGACATATCTCCCTGGCGCAAATCTCTCATCTTTATCCTCGCCTTTCTTTCAATTCGGGGGTCTTCGAATCGTCTTCTAAGCGCAGTCATAAAGCGTTCAAAGTCCCGTAACAAGGGTGAGTGAGTATTATGCAGAGAAACCAGCCATTTGGCAGCTTTGTTCTCCAAGGCCAAAGAGACAATCCTAATTTTAACATCGTCTTCAAAATCATCCGCATACTGCTTAACAAAATCACTAACGTGAAGTAGAAAAAATCCTAAACTTTCAGGGTCACCGTCAAACTTAATGCCCAAGGGAGGGAGTTTAGCAGGTCGGCGGGGGGGGGGGGGCGGGCCGAATTTCCCTCTGTAATTCTCTGCTGGCTTGTGCAGGAGGGGGAGGGGATGTTCGTCTGATCTCCTGGGCAGCAGCCATTGCTGTTTCTTTTAACTGTTCGCCTTCCAGATAATGCCCCCCCCCGAGTTTATCCAGGGTTTCCCTCTTGTCGCTTGCCTGGCAGAGTAATTCATCAGCCATCTCCTTTAATTCCCTTTCTTCTCTTAAAAGCTCCGATATGGATGGCTTGGGAGAGGAGCAGCGGCGTCTGGTGGTATTGACCCCCGAGCCTATGTCTCCCGTCATCCCCACCCCTTCTGACCAGCGATGAGGTTTAGCTGATTCTTCGGCTGCCAGGTTTAAATCTAGGCCGGCTAAAAAATACATCACTGACCTCGAGTCATCTTTTGGAGCAGGTATATTGGATGCAGTCTCTCCCATAACTTGGGCTGACAAATCCTCTGAAGCCAGAGGCTCCTCTTTGGCAAGTTCCGACATCAGGTTGTGATTTTTTATGACTTCCTGCTTAATGTCAGGATCTGTTTCTTAAAGTACTCAAGAAAGACCACACTTAAACATTGTTTGGAATGAATAAGGTTACTTTTACTGAATACCAAAGAATAACAGACCAAGGTGAAGCAGGAAGTAACTAGTTTAGGCGCGAACAATGAGTATTAAGGCTTAAGCCCACCCCAATAGCCCTAACCCCCCCTAGCATTGTCCAATGTACTTTCTTCTCCGACATCAGGTGGGCAGGTCATCACCAGCATGGAATGTGAGACCGTTAGACCAAAGATAACACCGGCCGGCAACATCTTCCACCAATCTTCCACCAGCTTTCATAATTGAAACCCCAGCGCCCCCCCCCCCCCGTTTCCATGGCAGCCAAGCAGGATAAAGAGAAACCAGAAGCGAAGGCTGACATCAAGCAGGAAACAACCCCCTAATCCAAGAAGGACCCAACAGAAAACCTACACCCACATCAAAATGACCGGGCATTAAACAGAGTCCAAACCCTCCCCTCCAACGTCCTGATGCTGTCACCTAGTTGGGTCAGGAAAGGTCTGGAAGAAAACAACCAGGTTCAGAGAGCACCAAGGACCTCACAACTTGAGGATTGGCCAGAATCTCTTTGCCTTTTCCAGAGGGCCCACAAGATGCAACCACGTTGCCCTGAGTGAAAATGGGGGCAAAGCATAGTCTTGTGGAGAAGGGAGCCTTCGGGACAGGAGCTTAGTTGACCCCGCCCTTCAACTCACCTCTCGGGTCCAACTATTAGCCAACTGGATGACCAGAGGAATCAGGTTGTGCAGGATGGGTTTGGTCAGATTCTCCTCTGTCTCCTTGACCCCTTTTAAGATGAGCCCAAAGAGGGTGATGGAGGTGTTGCGCAACTCAATATCCTCCTACGAAGGAAGAGAAAGGGGTCAGTTCCTTCAAGAGCATCCAGGAAGTGGGATGTGCAGTGAAAAGCTAGAAGAAGAATCAGCAACACACACAACAGGCAGCTGAGCAAAATCTGAGAGCAGAAATTCCAGGTGAGAAAAGATCTCCCATTTGATTCTCCTTTGTTTTCACTAAGAGAAAGGCAGGGGGGGCCTCCACTAACCCCCACAAGAAAAGCCTTTATCACCTCCATCCTCTTCCTCTGATCTGTCTCAGTTCCCCACTCAAGAAACAAAGGAAGAGGAGTCTGGAAGGGAGCCAGATTCACTTAACAACCATGTGGCTCACTTAACAACCACAGTGATACTCATAAGAAAGGGGGGTGTTTCCGTGTGTGTGTGTGTGTGTGTGTGTGATCATGATGATGGTCAGCATGCCTGGCCTTAGGCCGCCCGCCTGCCCTGGTTTTCCCTCCCCTCCTGCCAGAGTTTGCATTTGGGGTTACCAATTAAGAGGGCAGCGGCCTCTCGGGATGAAGAATTTTGGCTCCTCAGGAATTCCAGCATCTGCTCCAACATTTCTGGCAGGTTTTTCTTCCATCGACTGATCTGGGGAACGCAAGACCACCAACAATGAACTCTGTAGCTTCTTTTTCTTTCTTTCTAAGGTTTCTAGTCCTCATGTCCTTAGTAACAATGCCTTTAATAACATGTTGAATTTTATCATATTGTATCTGATTTAATTGTTTTTTAATATGGGTATTTATTTGTATATTTTGGTTTTAATTGCCTGTGCACCGCCCTGAGTCCTTTTTTAGGAGAAGGGCGGGGTATAAATTGGAAATAAATAAATAAATAAATATGATATTGTTCTGTAAACTATTGTTATCCTACCCTATATTTTATTATACTAAACAATATTTTAAATCATCCCAACGATGCCGTAGCGGTGATGTGTCAGTGCCTGGAAGCCGTGCGGGCCTGGATGGGAAGTAACAGACTCAGACTCAACCCGTCTAAGACCGAGTGGCTGTGGTTTCCGGCATCCCGGTACAACCAGTTGACTCCATCACTGGCCATAGGGGACGATCACCTTACCCCTGTGGATGGGGCACGCAACTTGGGCGTCTTCCTTGATGCCCGGCTGTCCATGGAAGATCAAGTGACAGCCGTGGCCAGGAGGGCGTTTTACCAGGTTCGCCTGGTCCGCCAGTTGCGTCCCCTATTGGATCGGGGTGCCCTCTGCACAGTCACTCATGCCCTCGTGACATCCCGGCTGGACTATTGCAACTCTCTCTACATGGGGCTCCCCTTGAGGTGCACCCGAAGGCTTCAGCTAGTCCAGAATGCAGCCGTGCGGGCAGTTATGGGAGCCTCTAGGTTCTCCCATGTAACACCGCTCCTGCGCGAGCTGCACTGGCTGCCTGTCGTCTTTCAGGTGCGCTTCAAGGTGTTAGTTACCATCTTTAAAGCGCTCCATGGCACGGGACCTAGCTATCTGCGGGATCGCATTCTGCCTCATACATCCCTGCGACCGATTCGCTCCCACAGAGAGGGACTTCTCCGGGTGCCGTCCACTAGGCTGTGCCAGCGGGCGACGTCCAGGGGAAGGGCCTTCTCTGTGGCGGGCGCGACCCTCTGGAACGACCTTCCCCCCGAAATCAGAACGACCACTGACCTTCGCTCCTTCCGACAGCTTTTAAAAACTCATTTCTTCCGTTTGGCTGGCCTAGGGTAATTTTAATTAGTTATGGTGTTAAGGGGTTTTAGGGACAGTTTTTAGTTTTTATAGATGTTTTTAGCGCAGGATATGTTTAATTGTGTTTTTAAATTTTGTACTCTGTGTTTATTGTTTTTTAATTCTTCTGTGCCCCGCCTCGAGTCCCTCTGGGGAGAGAGAGCGGGTTAGAAATAAAAATTTATTATTATTATTTATTATTATTATTAAATTATTGTTAAAAAATTATTTATTTACAAACATATAAAATACACACACACAAAACTTAGACGTACACCACATTTACACCACAATACACCACAATACACCACAAAACTTAGACGTACACCACAATACAATACAAACAGGAGCTTCCTGTTCTTTCTAATAGCAATTGCCAATCAATACACCTCACCTTGTACTATTTCCCCTTCTATTATATTTCATTTGGATTTCACCATTCTTAACCCTCTTATTTTACTCATCTGTCTGCTACATTGGCTGATTACCTCTAATAAATTTAAACCACTTGGATATATATATATATATATATATATATATATATATATATATATATATATATATATATATATATATATATATATATATATATATATATATATATATATATATATATATATATATATATATATACTGTATGTGTTAATTCTCCTTAACTACTATTTGTGGGCTTTGTTGTCTTCCTTCATTGATCATTATTTCTTTCCTCCATCCACCTACACCAGTGGTCGGCAAACCGCGGCTCGCGAGCCACAAGCGGCTCTTTGGTCCCTCGAGTGCGGCTCTTCCACCACCCTCGCCAACGGCGGGACTCCTGGGCCGCAGCAACCCTTCCTACTGGCCGCCGGTTCCATCCCTCCCCCCGTGGAGCGTCTTCAGCCCAGCAGCGGCTACCCAAACGCCAAAGAGGCAGCTGTAGCCTCCCAAGCTGGCCACTCATCTACTTCCAGGGGCTGCAGAGTGGGGGGAGTGAACCGGCCTCCGGGGGGTGAGCCAGAGGGGTGGGCGGCTGGTTTGTTGGGTGCTGCTGCAGCAAGTTTCCTTGGCTGCCCGCCCGCCCACCGGCTGTGGTTGCTCGCTCGCTCACCCACCGGATGCCAGGTTCCTTCGTCTGGTGGGTGGGTGAGCGAGCAAGAAAGCAAGCATGGGCGGGTAAGGAAACTTGCTGCGGCAGCACCCAACAACCTGCCCACCTGCCAGTCACGGTTGCTCGCTCATTCACCCACCCACCGGAGGAAGGAACCTGGTGTCCGGTGGGTGAGTGAGCGAGTGAGCAACTGCGGCCGGCAGGCGGGCAGGCGGGTGGATGGGTAAGGAAAGTTGCTGCGGCAGCACCCAACAATCCGCTGGCCTGCCGGCTTGCCGGCCCTCCGGCCACAGTTGCTCGCTTGCTCACTTGCTCACCCACCGGATGCCAGGTCCCTTCGTCTGGTGGGTGGGTGAGCGAGCAAGCGAGTAAGCGCAGCCAGGGGGTGTGTGGGCTGGCGGGCCGGCCAGGCTACTTCTAGGAGCTGAGGAGGCTTCGGGGGTGGGGGGAAACAGACAGACATAGAGAGGCACAGACACAGAGAGAGGGAGGGAGGGAGGGAATCAGAGAGTGACAGACACACAGAGAGAGACAGGGAGAGACAGAGAGGGAGAGAAAGATAGACAGACACAGAATGAGTGATTGAGTGAATGCGAGACAGACAGCTACACACACAGAGAGAGTGATAGAGATGGGCAGATGAAGGAGAGAGAGACAGAGAGAGACAGAAGGAAAAAGAAAGTGGGAGAGAGACAGAGAAAGAAAGAAAGAAAGAAAGAAAGAAAGAAAGAAAGAAAGAAAGAAAGAAAGAAAGAAAGAAAGAAAGAAAGAAAAAACTTATGACCACAATTGAGACCGAAAGTTTGGCTGCTAAGGAAGACCATTGTTAAGTGAGTTTCACATTTTCCAAGTTGGCCATGCCCACCCAGTCACATGACCACTGAGCCACTCCCACAAAACAGGCCACACCTTCTGGCTCTCCAAAAAATTTTTAATTGTGGTATTGTTAATATTTGGCTCTTTTGACTAATGAGTTTGCCCACCACTGACCTACACCAATATCTGTAGTATTCTGTTTCTTCTTTTCCCTGGATTTGTTTTGTTAATTTGTCCATTTCAGCACAGTCCATAACCTTTCTTATTATTTCATCATCGCTTGGAATTAATCCCCCCCCCCCCCGGTCTGGGCAAAGGCAATTCTTGCCATCGTAATTATATGTAAAATAATAATAACAACAACAACAACAACAACAGTATTTAATAATAATAATACCAGTCAATAGTATTTGTAATATGCATTTTTAAATGTTCAGTTGGCTGAGTTTCATGTTTTATGAATAAAGTAAATAATAATAGTACAGCAAAAATCACTGGGAACATCAGGTTGAGAAAGTTTTAGAGAATGAGAAAGTCAAGATCTTGTGGGATTTCAGAATTCAGATTGACAGACACTTCTCCTACAACACACCTGATATAACAATCATTGAAAAGAATGCAACAAGTGCAGAATGGCTAACAGCTGGACGAACTTACTTGATAATGAAAGATCCAGAAAAAAGCACAGAACCAAGCAACTATCGGCCCATTAACTTGTCTGCCAACAACATTCAAACTTTTTACAAGGATACTGGCAAATACAATATTCAATCATCTGATAGAAAACAGTTTGTATCCAGTAGAACAAAAAGGAAATTATAAAAAATCAAGAGGAACAAATGATCAGCTGCTCATAGACAAAATGGTACTAAAAATGCAAGACAAAGGAAAACAAATTTAAATATGGCTTGGATTGATTACAAGAAAGCATTTGACTCATTACCCCATAGCTGGATTAACACCTGTCTGGAAAACTTTGGAATTAGCAAAAATATCTGTACATTTTTTAAAACAAATATGCAAAAATGGAAAACAGAACTAACAACAAATGGGCAGAACAGTTGCTGAAGTCAACATCAGACGAGGAATCTTCTAAGGGGATTCACTTTCACCACTACTGTTCAACATTGCATTAGTTCCCCTGACAATAATCCTACGGAACACAAAAATGGGATACCAAATCTCAATACAACATGGCAAGATAAACCACCTACCATACATGGATGACTTAAAAATGTATGTGAAAAGCCCCACTGAACTTAAATCAATACTCAACAGTTCAACTATTCAGCAGTGACATCAAAATGAACGTTGGACTTGAAAAATGTGCTATATTATCTATGAAGTGAGGAAAAATGGAAAAGCCAGAAGGAATAGAACTGGGAAATGGAAATATAGTGAAAGCAATAGCAAAGGATGATGGGTACAAGTAGCTAGGCATATTGGAAGCAGATAAGATCTTGAATGAAAAAGTCAAAGAAAAGTCAACACAAAAGGAATACATCAGGAGAGTCCGCAAAATATTAAAATCAAAGCTGAATGCTGGAAACATAATTAAAGCCATCAATACATGGGCAGTTCCAGTGATACACTATTCAGCTGGAATCATCAACTGGACTCTGGCTGAACTGGAAAACGTGGACCGGAAAACACGCAAACTTTTGAATATATACCATGCTTTACATCCACGAAGTGACATTGACAGATTGTACCTGCTAAGAAAAATAGGGGGCAGGGGGCTATTGCAAATCCATCAAACTGTAGAAGAAGAAAAACGAAGTTTGAATGATTATGTGAACCAAAGTACAGAAAAATTGCTGCAGGCTGTAAAAATGGAGAGCAGCATACAAACAACAGAAACAAAGGCAGAATATAAGGAAAAACAGCTGGATGACAGATTAAATAGATGGAAGACCAAGGCTTTGCATAGACAGCACTTGAAAAACGTTGAAGGAAAATGTGATGACAACTTGACATGGACATGGCTTAAGATGGGAACTATCAAGAAAGAAACAGAAGGGAGAACGTTTCCGGTTCCCGAAAGCGACAGACGTTCCCTGTGTGCTCTCTGCCGCTTGCTGTACCGGTGGGCTCCTTTGGGAGCACAAAAGACCTCGGGGGGTGGGTCTTTTGCCATAGGGGCAGATACCCCCAGCCTCGACCTAGGAGCTGGCAAGCAAAAAAAAAGGGGGGGGGGCGCAATCCTGCCTCTTCGCTAGATGGAGCTCGGAAACAGAAAGCAGAATGAGAAGTGCATCTGAAAGGCCGGAGGTGAAGGATGCTCCCAAATCTCTTGGGCTAATGATGAAGGATAGCGATAAGACATTGTAACTTCCAGTTCAATCTACTTTAAATGAGGATTGGAGGGGGGAGTTCTTTAACTCCCCCCTCGGACTAAGCGACAAGCAGACAAGCCTTCTTCATTTGAATGGAGAGAGGAAAGGACTAACTTGCTATTTGAGCTAGCTATGGAAAAGAATTATATTATATCACATTTGCAACAATTGTTTATGGAGTTCTTTTAAGAAAAGAAAGTAAATGGAATGGAACTTTCACTTTTCTTCCTGTCGGAAGACGGGGTAAAATGGCTTCTCTTTGTTCTCCGCTTGTAAGTCTCCTGTGTGAAGTTTCTTCTTTCTACAATCAACAATGAAGGACTTGAAACTTTCTCTTTCAACATTTCTCCCAGAGGCCCCCAGATCTCTCCCAATACATTGATTCCTGAATTTGGACTGTAAGAATTCTTTTTTTCTTCTTCTTCTTCTTCATTTTCAAAAGTGAACTCTTAAGTCTGTTCTTCCGTTTAGACTCTTTGACGCCTCGAACTCTCTTGGCTGCCTGTTTTACCAGCGCCATTTCTTTACTAACTGACATAATGGCTTCTAGAAAGCCACCAGCAGGAAAGTCACTCTCTGCACCTTCTTCAGCTGCTTCCAGCCCGACTACACAACCAAAGATTACACAACTTTTGCTGAAGCAGTCCGCTGAAGAGGAGCCATCAGTTGCCAAAATGTTTCGCGAGATAATGAAAAAGCTGACAGATTTAACACGAACTTAGGGAAATGAAAAGGGATACAATGGAAAATAAACAGAAAATTGCGAAGCTGGAGGAGGGGGCAGCTGAGATGGGGGGGGGGGGGAGGTTAAGGAGATCCAGAGGGAATGTTTAGAATTAGGAGCTCACATAACTAAATTTGAATTTGAAAGAATGTCTTTCTTCCTCAGGTTCCAGAATTTGCCAGAATCAGATAATGAAGATCTTAAAGATATTATGAGTACAATATTAGCAGAATATATTAAAAAAAGATAAAGATCAGCTCTGGTGGGATATGGATCTGGTTTATAGAATTAATTCATCTTATGCTAGGATAAATAATGTACCAAGAGAAATTCATGTTAAATTTCTCAGGAGATCCATAAGGGATGAGATATTGCGGGCTCAATGGGATGGAGTCTTAAAATATCAGGACAAAGAAATAGCCATCTTGAAACAAATTCCGAAAAAAATTAGAGAAATTAGAAGGAAGTATTCCTTCTTGTCTAAGAAATTATATAAGAAAGGAATTTGGTTCAAGTGGTTGTTGCCAGAAGGAATGCTGATATTTTGGGAAGGGGACAGGGTAAAAATCAAAACATTAACCGAGACGGAGATGTTTATCAAAAAACATTCCTCCCATTTGGGAGGTGAATATGGAGGAAGGGAGGGAGCGACGGCCCCACCTGGAGACAGGAGAGAAGAGTCAATTGCGAAAAGACTCAGGTCTCAAAAATGATTTTATTTGAAAGCTTATTGTAACTGTTGATACACGAGAAAATGGCAAAGGAAAAAATGATTGATTATATGGATTATAAGATGTAATTTTTCTATGTGCTTATCCTTTATTTTTAAAATTGTATATTCATGAAGTTTTTTTGGAGGGACATCACCAATGGCAGGGAACATGCCAAAAGGTTATTTCACCTTGCACCTTTTTCCCTGTAAAAACTTTAAAAACCAATAAAATTCTTAAAAAAAAAAGAAAGAAATGGAAGGTTTAATCCTGGCCACTCAAAAACAAGCACTACAAACTAATGCCATGAAAGCGAAGATTCAAAAATCCACTGACAACTCAAACTGCTGACTTTGCAATAACAAAGACAAAACTGTTTCACATTTAATATGTGAATGCAGCAAAATCGCACAAACTGATTACAAAGCTAGACACGACCGAGTTGCTAAATTAATCCACTGGTCATTATGTAAAAAATATGGTTTACCTGTATCCAGAAAGTCATGGGAACACGAAGTGGAAAAGGTTATCGAGAATGAGAGGGTGAAGATCTTGTGGGATTTTGAATACAAACAGATTGCCATTTGGAGCACAACACACCAGATATCACGGTTGTAGAGGGCCGAAGTGTACAGTTCATTGATATCGCTGTTCCTGGAGATGCCAGAGTCGAAGAAAAAGAACTAGAAAAAATCATGAAATATCATGACCTGACCATCGAAACTACATGGCTATGGATGAAGCATGTCACAGTGACACCCATTGTCATCGGGGCACTTGGCACCATGTCCCAAAATTTTACTAAATATATCAGCAAATTGCAGCTTCCCTCCAATAACACCAGCGGAACTGCAAAAAACGGCGCTACTTGGAACATCTTACATTCTACGGAGTTACTTGGTTGATACCTAAGATGCTGGCAGAAAACTGTATCAACCATTAGCACCAGTCAATAGTATTTGCAATGCATTTTTAAATGTTCAGTTGGCTGAGTTTCATGTTTTATGAATAAAGTAAATAATAATAAGATTTGAGTACAGCAAAAATCACTGGGAACATCAGGTTGAGAAAGTTTTAGAGAATGAGAAAGTCAAGATCTTGTGGGACTTTAGAATCCAGACTGACAGGCACTTGTCCTACAACACACCTGATATAACAATAATTGAAAAGAAAAAAGTATGGTTCGTGGACATTGCAATATCTGGTAATGCACAAATTAAAAATAAGCAGCAAGAAAAAATCACAAAATATTGGGACTTGCAAATTGAAGTTAAGCGACTATGGAAGAGAAAGTCGTGTGTTATCCCAATTGTGATTGGAGCCCTTGGAGCAATACCTAGGGGACTGCCTCGCTATGTGGAGGTTCTAGGTTTGCCAGAGTTGAGCATTCTGACTCTACAAAGGGCCACCCTGCTTGGAACTGCTTATATCCTCCGATGTTACCTTGACAGTTCCTAGGTCCTTGGTTAGGACTCGAGCTGTTGAGCTACCAACCAGCCCCAAGGGCTGTGAATCTCATCGAAGATTGACATAATAATAATAATAATAATAATAATAATAATAATAATAATAATAATAATAATAATAATAATAATAATAATAATGATAATGATGATGATGATGATGATGATGATGATGATAATAATAATAATAATAATAATAATAATAATAATAATAATAATAATAATAATAATAATAACCATTAGCACCAGTCAATAGTATTTGTAATATGCATTTTTAAATGTTCAGTTGGCTGAATTTCATGTTTTATGAATAAAGATAATAATCATCATCATCATCATCATCATCATCATCATCATCATCATCATCTTTATTGTCATTGTACTAAAATTACAATGAAATTGGTTTTAACTTCACTGGTGCAAAATTATAACAGAAACAAGAAAAGAGAGAAAAGAAAAAACAAAAAACATGTGCACTTAGAATGTAGAACATGGCATAGAAGAGACAGAAGGAACCCCTTGCTCAAGCAGGAGACCCTACACTATTCTGGACAAATGGTTGTCCAGTCTCTTCTTAAAAGCCTCCAGTGTTTGGAGCACCTACAACCTCTGCAGACAAGTTCTTCCACTGGTTAATAATTCTCAGTGTCAGGAAATTTCTCCTGAGGTCTAGATTGCTTCTCAGCTTCATTACTTTCCATCCGTTGCTTCTTCTCCTGCTTCAGATATCCTCCAAGAGGATCTGTCTCCAAGTTGATCCTTGAGACCTTCCAGGGATGCCCCTGTCTTTGTAGAAGAGTGGCCACTGGAGCTGAGGGCATCCTCTTTCTGGCGGTTGTCTCCTCCTCCTCCTCCCATCCTTCATAGCCTTGTAGACTTCCCAGAGAGTGGAGGCCACACTTGCTGCTCCCTTGAAAGTCCCTCCCTTCCTGGCCCCCATCTCTTACCTCCAAAGGGTGCTGGAGAAGATACCTGAGACCACGAATAGCAAATATCTGGATGAGCGGATATGGCTGATCCATCCAGCCTTTCAGGACATTGAGGATGTCCTTCATGACAAAGAAGTCTCCGACCTCTGGGTGGTAGAGGAGCTGGGGAAGAAGAGCAGAGGGACGGAGCATTAGCAGAGGAAAGGAAGGGAACTTTTTGGACAGCCTCTATGGGGAGAGGCCCATTCAGCCGTTAAGGGGAGAGGAAAAGAAAAGACTGCGGAGAGTCACCACAGCATTGACAAAAGAGGCACCTGCATTTTTCAGGCTTATGACTATTGATCACGGTCACATGATCAAAAATCGGGTACTTGAGGGTCTGTATTTATGACAATCGCAGTGTTTCGGGGTTACATGATCAACTTGTACCATCTGATAAGCCAAGTCAATGGGGAAACCGGATTCACTTAACAGTGGTGTGACTAACTTAACAACTGTAGCGATTCACTTAACAGCTGTAGCAAGGAAGGTCATAAAAGGGGGAAAAACCTGCTTAAGAAGTGTTTTGCTTCCTTCCTTCCTTTCTCCTTCTCTCCCTCCCTCCCTTCCTCCCTTCCTCCCACAACATCTGAAGGCAAGCAATATCCACCCATTAACAGAATGAGAGGAGACCTTGGAGGTCTTCTAGTCCATCCCCTTGACCAAGCAGGAGACCATCTACTAGGTCAGACGAAGGGCTGTCCTGTCTCTTCTTCAAGGCCTCCAGTGATGGAAACCCCACAACTTCTACTGCCTAAGCATAAAGTCCTGGTGAATCCTGGCCAACTTTCCTGGAGCTCCACAATGTTGTGGTGCATTACAAGGTCTCCTCACCTCCAAGAAGAAGACCATGCTGATTGTCTTCTCCCTTAAATCCGGACGGTGCAGGTAGGCATTGGCCTGTCTGAACATCATGTTCAGCTCCACTTTAGAGAAGGCGAAGAGTTTCCTAAAGATCAAAGAGGGAGAAATCAGCCAAGATCTGCTGATAGATGAGAAGAAAATCACTCAGCTATAGAAATGATTCTCTGAATTAGGGATCAATGAATTTCTCAATGAATTAATCCATTTGGAGAATTTCTCTCCCTCCCTCTCTTTCTCTGTCTTTCTCTCCCTCCTCCTCCCTCCCTCCCTCCCTCCCTCCCTCCCTCAGAGAGCACCAAGAACCCCACAGTCCTTCTCTTCCTCCTCCTCTTCCTCCTCTTCTCCCTCTCTCCCTCTCTCTCCCCTCATTTCACCTCTTCCTCTTGCTCCTCCTCCTCCTCACCCCTCCTTGTCTTCCTCACTCCTCCTCCTCTTCCTCTTCCTCTCTCCCCTCCTCTGTCCAGCAAGGAAAAGTCAGCTGTGGTCTAAGGAAAGGAAGGCTTTAGACACAAGAGCCAGCTGAGAGACTTTGGCCCAATCACCAGGAGATGGTGAGTTCTAGTCCTACTGTTGCAATAAAAGCCAACCGTCTTTGAACCAATCACCAGGAGCTGTAGAGTTCTTGTCCTGCCTTAGACATGAGAACCAGCTGAGAGACTTTGGGCCAATCACCAGGATATGGTGTGTTCTAGTTCTTCCTTAGACATGAGAGCCAGCTGAGAGACTGTGGGCCAATCAGTAGGAGATGGTGAGTTCTAGTCCTACTATAGCAATGAAAGCCAACTGTCTTTGAGCCAATCACCAGGAGCTGTAGATTTCTTGTCCTGCCTTAGTTATGAGAACCAGCTGAGAGACTTTGGGCCAATCATCAAGAGATGGTGAGTTCTAGTCCTGCATTAGACATGAGAGCCAGTTGAGAGACTTTGGGCCAATCACCAGGAGATGGTGAGTTCTAGTCCCACTATAGCAATGAAAGCCAACTGTCTTTGAGCCAATCACCAGGAGCTGGAGAGTTCTAGTCCTGCCTTAGTTATGAGAACCAGCTGAGAGACTTTGGGCCAATCATCAAGAGATGGTGAGTTCTAGTCCTGCATTAGACATGAGAGCCAGTTGAGAGACTTTGGGCCAATCACCAGGAGATGGTGAGTTCTAGTCCCACTATAGCAATGAAAGCCAACTGTCTTTGAGCCAATCACCAGGAGCTGGAGAGTTCTAGTCCTGCCTTAGGCATGAGAACCAGCTGAGAGACTTTGGGCCAATCATCAGGAAATGGTGAGTTCTAGTCCTGCCTTAGACATGAGAGCCAATTGTCTGGGCCAATCACCAGGAGACTGTGAGTTTTAGTTCCACCTTCAGCATTAGAGCCAGCTGGGAGTCCACATCTGGCCAATCTCTCTCAATCCAACACACGTCACAGGGTCGTGGTTGTTGTGTGGGAAGGAAGGAAGAGGATAACATGCTGCCTTGAGGATCATAAATGGGGCATGACCATAGATAAAGAAACCCCTAGCATGTCATTATCTGCAGGACTATTGGAAGGGGAAGCAGTTCTGAATGGGAGGCATAGGTGGGGGCTGGAGGTTGCCTGTTGAACCCAGATTCTCCCCAGCAACCTCTAGGAACTGCAGTCAAGTTGTCCTTGTTCCCTAAAAGGGGATCTTTGCAGCTCAGGGTTGAACTGTGGAGCCCTTGGTGCTCCCTGAGCTTGGTTGTGTTTTTTTAACAGAGGTTTCTTATATTTTGTCACCAGCAGTTGAAGTCCAGATAAGCAGGGATTAACCCCAGACAAGCAAGGCAGCAGTGAACAACAGATCAAGGAACTAGCAAGAGGAAAACAACCGTCCCGGCAGCACTGACACAAGGGTGGAAACCAGCCTACCTTGTTCATGGTGGAGTATTGAACAAGACTTTCGGAGATGGGCTGGATGAAAACACCCAGGTCTTCAGGGGAGGCTCCCTGGGTTGTTTGTCCATAGCAGAGGATTAAGGCTATTCTCTTTCGCCTGTCAGTCAGATGTTGGGAGTTCTGCCCAGACAAAGACGAGGGGGTTAGACTTTTTTCCAAAGCACCAGAAGACAAGATAAGAAGCCATGGATGGAAACTGATGAACATTCTCAGTCATCCTGGTCATGGTTGTCCCAAAGGGGTTTTTAATCAAATGCAACTGTAATGGGGGTTTTCCTTGAAGAGGTCTTGCTTCTCATCCAAGAAGCTTTGTCAGTTCTGGCTGAAGCTTCTCCTGTTCAGTCAAAACAGAAGAAGCTTCCTGCATGAGAAATGAAATGTCTTCAAGGACAAACCAAGTCCAAGCCCTTTGAAAAAGCACCTTTGGATCTACTTGAGATGTTGGTTGCACAACTCATGATCTTCTGTAGCCTTATCAAATAGTCCTCCAGGAGATGGAAGTTGACAATTTCCAGCCCCATCTACAATATCAGCACTGGTCTCAGGTCTTTGAGATCTATGACCAGTCTGAAGAGAGAAGATGGCCTGGAGCATCCGTTCTTCTAAACACCTAGGACTTCCCTTCCAAGAATCCCACAGCCTTCCTCTGGACTGTGTTCCGGACCTTGGAGTACCATTCCTGGTCTTACCTCATGGGAGCCTTCAAAGGGAGAAGGTCTCTTGGGCTGTATGATGTTTCCAACTCCCCGAGGGCCAGGAGAATCTCTGGGAGGTGATGAAATGCAGCAAGACATATCGTCTCCAAGATTCCCTAGGCAAAGCGATGTTTGTGAATTAGGACATTTGTGCATTTTCTTTTTTTAAAATCTTCCTCTTTCTCCTCCTTCTCCTCTTTGCAAACCCCAGGCCCTGATGAAATTACCTAACTCGGTAATGCAATGTCTGCAACAAAACATCTGAGCACAGAGAGCACCAAGAACCTCATACTCCTCTTTCCCCTCTCCACCTTCTCCCCCCCTCCCCTCCTCTTCCCTCCTCCTCCCTTCACCTCCCCTCTGCAAAACCTGTTCCCTTCTAGAACTGAGGAAATGACCTAGTTGGGTCATGAAAGGTCTGCAAGAAAGCAACCAAGCTCAGAGAGCACCAAGGACCCCACAAAGCTGGAGGTCTCAGCCCCCGCAGGCAACCCACTCCCACTCACCTCTCTGTCTGTCTTGTCTGACATTGAGAATGCCAGAAGCCTTTTGAGATGCTCCTTCACAAGATCCTTCTGCTTGGTGTTCCTCAATTTTAGCCCGTAATACTTGTACAGGTTGATCTGAAGGTTGGAAAAATAGTCTGTGAGTCTGAGGGAGTGACACATATATATATAAGGCATGATTACAAATGGTTTCTGTTACTTTAAGTGCTACAGTTGTCAACTTACAGCTATTTACTTAGAATTAAATTAGAGGAAGTAAAAGAAATGAAAGCATGGGCAAAAAACTTTGGTTACATAATTGAATTAGAAAAATGGCAACACCTATGGGAAAGGAACTATAAATTAACAAGGGCAACAGCATATACATTTTTTTTTGTATAAAATGTTTTATAGATGGCACATGCCACCTGGAAGATTAGCAAAAATGTTTAAGGACAAGTCAGCAAAATGTTGGAAGTGTCATCAATTACCAGGATGGTATAAACATATGTGGTGGACTTGTAGGGAAGCAAGAAGTTATTGGCTTAAAATACACACATGGCTAGAGAAAATGCTGCACCAACATGTAGAGCTGAGACAAGAGGGATTTTTATTGGGTATCTTACCAGAGAAATGTAGTAAAGAAGATACATGTTTGATCATACATGTAATAACAGCGGCTAGAATTGTATTTGCACAGAACTGGAAAACAGAAAAAATCCCATCAGAAGGAGAGATAATAAAGAAAATATTGGACTGTGTGGAAATGAATAGGCTAACTGTGAGAATAAAGGACAAAGAGGAATCAGCGTACTTCAGGTCATGGGGGCGATTTTATGATTGGTTCGAAAAGGAATATGAATAAATGGATAAATAGAGATAACATATAAATACCAATAGTACTGATGAGAATGTCACAAGATAAGATTCTTGAGTTTAAGGTGCTTTAATTTCCCTTTTTGCAACTGACGAGAGTCATCGTGGTACAGATCTCTTGAGATTCAAAGCATAGGACGGGAGTTGCTCATGGACGTAGGTGCCAGGAAACTCTGGGAACCAAGCCAAGATTGGAATAGTCTAGACCAGGGGTCTCCAACCTTGGCAACTTTAAGCTTGCCGGACTTCAACTCCCAGAATTCCCCAGCCAGCAAAGCTAGAATGATAGATGACAGTAAGAGATGATAGGTAGATATATGAGAGATAGACAGACAGAAAGAAAGTTATATATAGATAGATGATATAGATCATAGTTGATAGCTAGATAGATGATAGCTAGATGATAGATAGATAGATAGATAGATAGATAGATAGATAGATAGATAGATAGATAGATAGATAGATAGATAGATAGATAAATAGATAGATAATCGATAATAGATATAAATATAGATACAGAATGATAGATAGATGATAGATAGATGATAGATAGAAATATAGATGTATAGACAGACAGACCAACATACAGATAGATAGATAGATAGATAGATAGATAGATAGATAGATAGATAGATAGAGATAGATAGGTAGGTAGATAGATAGATATCTGATAGAGATAGATTGTAGTTGATAGCTATCTACCTACCTACCTACCTACCTACCTACCTACCTACCTACCTACCTAGATAGATAGATAGATAGATAGATAGATAGATAGATAGATAGATAGATAGATAGATAGATAGATAAATGGATGGAGGGATGTTACACAGACTGAACTTAATAATGGTCCTTAGACTTCTATACTGCTTTACAGTGCTTTACAGGACCTCTCTAAGCAATTTACAGAGTCAGCCTATTGTCCCCAACAATCTGGATCCTCATTTTACCGACCTTGGAAAGATGGGAGGCTGAGTAAACTTTGACACTGGTGAGATTCGAACTGCCAAATTGTAGGCAGCCGGCAGAAGGAGCCTGCAGTACTGCAGTCTAACCACTGCACTGCTGTGTGAAAACTAGTCCTGTCACTTTTTTTTCAGTGCCGTAACTTTGAATGGTTATTAAATGAATAGCCAAGGACTAACGGTAAACCGGTTTGAATTGGGGATGATGGGGAGCAGCTTAAGCGCCAAAGTCAAAGAATACGGTATATATTGGGAAATTCCAAAATTGTCAAATCAAATTCTGATTTTTCTTTTGTTTTTCTTACAGAACTTGTCTGAGGGAGGACTCGGAAGGTTATGTGCTGCCACCACCTACTGGAAGGATTTGGAAAGCCTTGGCAGAAAGTGGATAATGAAAGGCCTCCCAGGTAAGGCAGTAAGGCAGTCCTCAACTTATACAATACAATAGCAGAGTTGGAAGGGACCTTGGAGGTCTTCTAATCCATCCCCCTGCCTAAGCAGGAAGCCCTATACTGTTTCAGACAAATGGTTATCCAACATCTTCTTAAAGACTTCCAGTGTTGGGGCATTCCCAACTTCTGGAGGCAAGTTGTTCCACTGATTATTTGTTGTAACTGTCAGGAAATTTCACCTTAGATCTATGTTGCTTCTTTCCTTGATTAGTTTCCACCCATTGCTTCTTGTTCTGCCCTCAGGTGCCTTAGGGAATAGCTTGACTCCTTCTTCTTTGGGGCAGCCCCTGAGATACTGGAACACTGCTATGTCTCCCCTTGTCCTTCTTTTCATTAAACTAGACACACCCAGTTCCTGCAACAGTTCCTCATAGGTTTTATGCTAGACTCCCCAAATCCTCTTTGTTGCTCTTCTCTGCACTCTTTCTAGAGTCTCTACATCTTTTCTACATCATGGCAACCAAAACTGAATGCAGTATTCCAAGTGTGGCCTTACCAAGGGATTATAAAGTGGTATTAACTTTCAACAGTTCATTTAGTAAATGTGGCAGTAAAAATGTCCAGCAAGTGAAGGGCAGCTCCAATCTCTGGAGAAAGCGCAGATGCCTTGACAAGCCCCGTAACCCTGTAACAAAGAAGGAATTGTTAGGTGGAGAACTGATTCCAGGGAGATCTGAAGCCACGAAGGTCCTTCAAAGCAGATGTCAAGAAAGTCCACAATGGAAAAGCTGCCACTGTCCAAAGCCATGGAAGCAAACTCAGCTCTGCAACCAGAAGCTGCACCGAATCACAAGAAACTTCAAAACAAACTTTATTTCTTTACTCATCTAAATTCGCTAGTTGTCCATCTCACAAAGGAAGCGATTCTGGACCAAGGAAACTAAAATGCAGGGAATCTTTGACTCACAACTGCAGTCGGGCCCAAAACCTTTGTTGCTAAACGAGACGGTTGTTAAGTGAGTGTTCTCCTATTTCTTGCCACCTTCGTTAAGTGAATCCCTAGAGTGGAATTAAGGAGAAACTTCCTAGCAGGGAGGACAATTAAGCCCTGGAACAGCTGCCTCCAATAGACCTCCAAGGTCCCTTCCAGCTCTATTTCCATTCCATTCTATTCTATTCTATTGTTAATTCATATTCTATTCTGTTCTGTTCCATTCTGTTCTGTTCTGTAAGTTAGACTTTGCTGGTCAGAAGGTCGTAAAAGAGAATCATGTGACCCTGGGACACTGCAACTGTCGTAAGTACATGCCAGTTGCCAAGCCTCTGAATGCTGGGCTCAATTGTGGTTGTGAGTCCAAGTAGCAGGGGGAAGGGGGGGTTGGTGGGCCGAAGGAGCTTCCTCAACCTTTCAACTCTGCAATTGTTCCTTTTAATGTTTTTTTAAACAATCTGTTTAGCTTTTTTCAAAAAAACTTTGTTTCCAACTGCAGCTTTGTGATGCTTGTCGTGTTCTACCAAAACTACGTGGGACTCCAGCGATAATGGACAGGGCAGGAATCGGACAAAAAGTATCATATATACAGTTCTCAAATTACAACCACATCTGAGCCCAAGATTTTTGTTGCTAACTGAGACATTTTCAGTGGGTTTTGCCCCCTTTTATGACCTTGGTTGCCATAGTTGCTAAGTGAATCACTGCAGCTTCCCAATTAGTAACATAGTTGTTAAGTGAATCGGTTTCTCCTTTGACTTTGCTTGTCAGAATGGGATCACGTCACCCCTGGGACACCGTGACCATCATACATGTGAGTCAGTTGCACCATGGATCACGTATCATGTATCTTGTATCTTGTATCCTGTACCCTGTATCCTGTATCATATTGTATCATGTATCATGTATCGTGTATCCTTTATACTGTATTCTGTATCCTGTATCATATCATATCGTATATCGTATATCGTATATCGTATATCGTGTATCGTGTATCGTGTATCGTGTATCGTGTATCATGTATCATGTATCATGTATCCTTTATCCTGTATCATATCGTATCGTGTAGCATGTATGGTGTATCCTTTATGCTGTATGCTATATTCTGTATCATATTGTATCGTATATCGTGTCACGTGTATCATGTATATTGTATTGTATATCCTGTCTTCCGAATCATATCATATCGTGTATCATGTATGGTATATCCTATATCCTTATCATTTATCCTTTATCCTGTATCCTATATCATATTGTATTGTGTATCGTGTATCCTTTATGCTGTATTCTGTATCCTGTATCATATCATATCGTGTATCGTATATCGTGTATCGTGTATCATGTATCCTTTATCCTGTATCCTGTATCCTATATCATATTGTATTGTGTATCGTGTATCCTTTATGCTGTATGCTGTATTCTGTATCATATTGTATTGTGTATCGTGTATCCTTTATGCTGTATGCTTTATTCTGTATCATATTGTATTGTATATCGTGTACCGTGCACTGTGTATCATGTATATCGTAATGTACGAGAGTGATTCAATAAATAAGGTGAATTTTTCTGTATAAGAACTTTTAATACAGATAGAAGCTTACTTTTTTTTAATTTTTCAACGTAGTCTCCCAGCACTGTCACACACTTTTCCCATCTGTGCACAAGCCTCCGTATTCCCTCAGCATAAAAATCTTTAGACTGATGTCTCAGCCAGTCGCTCACAACACTTTTGACTTCATCGTCACTTTCAAACTTCATGCCTCTCGTGAACGCTTTCAAGGGATCAAACAGGTGAAAGTCTGAAGGGGCAAGGTCTGGGCTATAAGGGGGATGAGGGAGCAGTTCCCAGCCCAGCTCGTTGATGGTCTGCACCGTTTGGGCTGCTGTGTGAGGCCTTGCGTTGTCATGATGCAAGATGACACCTTTTGACTGATGACCTCTGCGTTTGTTCTTTATGTCTTTCTTGACCTGCCTCAGCAGTTCACAGTAGTTGGCACTGTTCACAGTGCTTCCTTTTTCAAGGAATGAAATGGTGATTGGGCCTTGCATATCCCAAAAAACGGTGAGCATCACCTTCCTAGTGGACCGCTGAGACTTGAACTTCTTCTTCACTGGAGAGCCTACGTGCTTCCACTCCATGGACTGTCGTTTGCCAAACCCATGTCACATGTGACCACCTTCTTTAGAAACTCATCACCATCCTTCTCATAGCGGGAAAGACACTGCTGGGACAACTAGACCCTCCTCTGTTTGTGCTCTGCAGTAAGCATCTTTGGCACCCACCTGCAGCTGACCTTCGAGTAGCCAAGGGCATCATGGACAATTTTGTGTGCTGTCCCAACAGATAAGCTCAAAGTCCTTGCAATGTCATCCACTGTCACCCTTCTGTCAGACTGAATGAGGTCATTGACTGATTCGATCACCTCAGGAGACCTCACTTCTGTAGGCCTCCCAGGCCTACCTTCATCCTCAACACTGCTCCGTCCTTCTTTAAACAATGTAGCCCACTTGTAGACATTTCTTTGGTTGAAACATGTGGCACCATACATAGTTGACATTCTCCTATGAATTTCAACGGGTTTGCACCCTTCAGCAACCCAAAACTTGATAACTGACAGCTGTTCAATCCTGGAGCATGCTTCTTGGTCGGCCATCTTTGTTAATCGGTAAAACTCTCAAGGTTTTTTTGTAATCCGCAAAAGAAATTAAATCCATGTGAAAAAGTAGTAAAACACACACACACAAAAAAAGTAAGCTTCTATCTGTATTAAAAGCCCTTATACAGAAAAATTCACCTTATTTATTGAATCACCCTCGTATATCCTGTGTTCTGAATCATATCATATCGTGTATCATGTACGGTGTATCCTGTATCCTTATCCTGTATCGTGTATCATGGATCATATCGTATTGTGTATTGTGTATTGTGTCTCACATATCACGTATCTATCATAATAAAACAAATAAAAACAACCAGGCTCAATGGCAGACTTGGCCAATCAAAGAATAAAGTGGATCAGCCATAATCATGGTTGGGGTTTTTGGAGATCCAGCAGGGAGGGAGCTTCTTGAGGACACCCCTGGCTTTGATTCCCATGATATGGCAGATGCTATGGCGGGGTTGATCAAGGGGACTCTTCATACCCCACCCCATTATCTTGGGGAGTTGGAGGCCCCTGGGGTCCTGGCCTCAGCTGTCCCCCTGAGGACATAAAGGAGGCTGTGATGTCATGGCCCCTGAGGGCAGAGAAAGGCTGAAGGGGAGAGAGGAGAGTTGAGAGCGAAGGAGCCTTGAGTGAAGCAGCTCTGCTTTCTCTCTGCTACCTGTTACTTCCTCTCCCTCTTCTCTCTTTAGAGGAGTTTTAGTTTGGTTGCCGTGCAAAACCAGACAGTTGTAGAAGTACAAAGGACAATCATTTCTCCGTAGAATCAGCAGCTCTTTGGGTAGGCTGAGCTTTCTCAGTTGACACGGGAAGAACATGAGATAAACAGATAGATAGGATAGATAGGATAGATAGATAGATAGATAGATAGATAGATAGATAGATAGATAGATAGATAGATGATAGATAGATAGATGGTAGATAGAGAGAGAGAGAAAGACATGATGGATGATGGATGATAGATGATTGGTATGTAGGTAGGTAGGTTGGAAGGTTGGGAGAGAGAGAGAGAGAGAGAGAGAGAGAGAGATGTAGGTAGGTAGATAGGTAGGTAGTTAGGTAGATAGATAGATAGAGAGAGAGAGAGAGAGAGAGACAGACAGACAGACAGACAGAGAAAGAGAGAGACAGACAGACAGAGAGAGAGAGAGACAGAGAGAGAAGACCTCCAGGGACCCCTCTTTTCAATCTGGAGTTACAAACTTTCTCCTTTCTTAATAGGATCTGCTTCCTGGTGTAGCTGTATTCTACACCCAGGATGTCTCACATGCGGAAGAAGTTGCCCTCCACAAGTAGGGACAGCCAGGAGGCCCAGCCACAGTGCAATAACAATGACCCCCAGCGATGGAACAACCAGGAAGCCAAGTTCTCGGGCTCCCACCTGTCCATGTCCTCAGATGTTGAGAGAGCCACCCATATCCTGCCTTTGCTGGCAAAGTCTACTCCATCTTCACCAGAGGTCCAGAAGAAACCTCACCTTTCTGCACTGAGGCTGCCTAACTTTGCCCAGGGAGGAACTGCCAGGACCTGTCTGAGAGCTCCTCATATGGACATCAAGCATGGCCAGAAGGAGCCCTTCAGGGCACCTGAAAATGCTCAGAGGATCAGCCTTGAACAGGGAAGGAAACGCTTCCCGGATGCAATCCTATCTTTATATCCAGGTATCTATGCTACAGGCTGGGCTATCTCTGGAACCAGCCTTGTCCTACGACATCATCCCATCCCACCCTATCCATCCGTCCGTCCGTCAATCAATCAATCAATCAATCAATCAATCAATCAATCAAAATAGAGCCAGAAGGGACCTTGAAGTTCATCTAGTCCAACCTCCTGCTGAAGCAGGAGTCCCTATACCATTTCAGACAAGTAACTGTCCACTCTCTTCTCAATAGCCTCCAGTGATGGAGCACCCACAACTTCTGGTGGCAAGTTGTTCCACTGGTTAATTCCTCTCCCTGTCAGGAAGTTTGTCCTTAATTCCAGGTTGCTTCTCTCCTTTGATGAGTTTCCATCCATTGCTCCTTGTTCTGCCTTCAGGTGCTTTGGAAAATATGTGGACCCGGTCCTCTTTGTGACAGCTCCACAAATATTGGTAGACTGCTCTCATGTCACAGACAGGCAGACAGACAGACAGACACACACCGTCTTTCTTTTCTCTAGATGAGCGAAACCCAAATCCTGCCACCGTCCTTCATCAGGCACGGAGGTTCTGGTGGAGACCCCCTCAGCTCTTGGGATTTGATTTTTACTATTTGTGAAATAATCTTATCATTTAAGAAAAAATTGTCATCCCAGATCAATCTTCATATTTCATGGCTAATTCTATATACTGTTTTGTATCTGGATTGCCCTGTTCCTCATCCAGAGGGTGGTCTAAGGACATGGAGATCAGGGACTCCAGGCTTGTGACATGTTTGACCCCTCTCTCAGGCTCAGCCTGGCCCTCCCCTACACATCCCTTTCTCCTCTTCACTTCGAGAAGACTCCTCTTGCCCAATTTACCCTTCATCTCATCCCGTCTCTCCTTCCCAGAACTCTCAGATGAACACTTTAGATATTTGTGGGAAACCAAGAAGTCGCTCAAAGTCAAAACTGTCAAAGAAATCTTGGACTCGATGGAGGAACGAGAAGTACTGGAGAGCATTCTGGACTGTCTTTGTCCTCTCCAGGTGAGCAGCTGGGTTTGTGTCAGGGGAGGCTTGGAGGTCCTTTGTGGAGAGGTTGCAGAAGGCAGGGCTGCCCTGGTGGAGATCATGGATCTAAAGAGTAGACAAAGATGGTTCTGGAGAAGCAGCTGAATGATGGGGCCCTTGGTGGGAGGATCATGGAAGGACCATGGAAGGATCACCTCAAACATTCCGGACTCAGCCTCAACATCAGGACAACAGGACCCTTAGAGTCTGTCACCAGCCCTGGAACGCTTCCAATCCATGGAGAAAATCTTCTGAAGACAGGTTGTTTCCTTACCTTTCCAGACAGAGGAAGAAAATATCTGCTCTTCATACCATAATTTGTGGCCTATCCAGATGGTCCTTCTTAGGTGCTCCTTCTTTGTCCCAGCTAGAAAAGTCGAATCCATGATCGGATGCATCCTGAGGCAGGAGGGGAACCAACCCTCCCCTTGGAAACACACAAAAGCCTCTTCCTTTCCCTGCTCCTTCGCTTCCTCACAACGTCTCTTTTGTTGTCCTTGTTGTTGCCGCCAAAGCAGATTCCTGCAGACCACAAGGGTAAAGCAACTGGATTGCAGCCCATCAGCCAGAAGCCTTCAATCCAATGATGCCTTTCCCACTACTTGTCTAAGGAGAAGGTAAATATGCTGAGCTTTTACCCCTTTAGAGCCACAGTTGTCTTAGATGCAAGGTCAGAAGACAACAACTTGCCGTGGTCAACTCCCCACTGCCCACAAGTCACGGCCGACTTGCTGCAAGTTAATTCAACAATTCCACTCTTTCCAATAATGTTAAAAATCATTTTAACATTTGTTGTTTCATTTTGTCCTTCCATTGGCATCCTTTCTGTGGTGCTTCTGTTCTACATTTCTTCGATATTAGACAGACAAATGAATATTGGAAAGGGACTTTGGAGATGTTGTAATCCACTCAAGACATATTTTTTCCAGCAAGCTGGTCTAGCGTAACGTTTAGATCTTATTGCGATATAGCTCCTGCCAATTCGTAAATGGACGTTGGGTTTTTATTGGGAATTTTAGCACAGGCTTCTAATTTAATTCTTTTTAACTATATTTATTGTATTGTTTAGTATTTATTGGTTTTAATTTCCTGTGCACCACCCTGGGTCCATCTCGATGGAGAAGGCGCGGTATATAAATCGAAGTAAATGAAAATAAATGAAATGAAATGAACTTCTTGCTCAGGCAGAAACCCTTTTACCATTTCAGGCAAATGGTTGTCCAATCTCATCTTAAAAGCTTACAGTGATTCAGCATCCACAACTTCTGGAGCAAACTGTTCTACTGGTTAATTGTTCTCACTGTTAGGAAGCTTCTGCTTCGTTCTGGTTGGCTCACTCTTTGATTAGTCACAGAATAACATAATAAGAGAGTTGGAAGGTACCTTTGAGGTCTTCTAGTCCAACCCCCTGCTCAAGGAGGAAACCCTGTACCATTGAAGGCAAATGGTTGTCCAATCTCTTCTTAAAAATCTCTAGTGATGAAGCATCCACAATTTCTGGAGGCAAACTGTTCCAGTGGTTAATTGTCTTCATTGTTAGGAAGTTAATTCTAGGTTGGTTCCATCCTTGATCAGTAACAGAATAACATAATAAGATAGTTGGAAGGGACCTTGGAGATCTTCTACTAAGATCTTCTACTAAGAAGTTCCTCCTTAGTTCCAGGTTGGTTCTCTCCTTGATAAGTTTCCATCTGTTGCTTCTCATCTTGCCTTCTGGTCCTTTGGAGAATAGGTTGACCGCCCCTCTTCTTTGTGGCTACTCCCTGAGATATTGGCAGACTGCTATTAGTGTAACTCTTGTTCCCTGCTGAGTTGGCCATGGCGAGTAAGCCATGGTTAGTTGGAAATGGCCCTGTGCTTGACCACACGTGGTCCTTTTCTGATCCTCCTTTGTGCTATGTTTCCTTTTACTGGATGATGGGTGAGGCTCCCTCGGACTCACGGACTTTTTCTCCAACCTTCAGATCAACCTGTACAAGTATTACGGTATTACATCTCAAAAGGCTTCTGGCATTCTCAGTATCAGACAAGACAGACAGAGAGGTGAGTGGGAGTGGGCTGCCTGCAGGGCCTGAGACCTCCAACTTTGTGGGGTCCTTGGTGCTCTCTGAGCTTGGTTGCTTTCTTGCAGACCTTTCGTGACCCAACTAGGTCATTTCCTCAGTTCTAGAAGGGAACAGGTTTTGCAGAGGGGAGGTGAAGAGAGGAGGAGGGAAGAGAAGAGGAGGAGGAGGAGGAGGAGGAGGAGGAGGAGGAGGAGGAGGGGAGGAGCAGGAGAACTATGGAGTCCCTTGTGCTCTCTGTGCTCAGTTGTTTTGTTGCAGACGTTGCATTATCCAGTTAGGTAATTTCATCAGAGCTAGAAGGGCCTGGGGTTTGCAAAGAGGAGGGGGAGGAGAAAGAGGAAGATTTTAAAAAAGAAACTGTCCAAATGTCCTAATTCACAAGCATCGCTGTGCCTAGGCCAGGGGTCTGTAAAGTTGGCTCTTTTAAGACTGGTGGACTTCAACTCCCAGAATTCCCCAGCCAGGAATTCCCATGAGGTAAGACCAGGAATGGGGCTCCAAGGTCCGGAACACAGTCCAGAGGAAGGCTGGGGGTTCTGGGAAAGGAAGTCCTAGGTGTTTAGAAGAACGGATGCTCCAGGCCATCTTCTCTCTTCAGACTGGTCATAGATCTCAAAAACCTGAGACCAGCGCTGAGATCGTAGGTGGGTCTGGGAATTGTCCACTTCCATCTCCTGGAGGACTATTTGATAAGGCTACAGAAGATCATGAGTTGAGCAACAATCATCTCAAGTAGACCCAAAGGTGTTTTTTCAAAGGGCTTGGACTTGGTTTGTCCTTGAAGACATTTTGCTTCTCATGCAGGAAGCTTCTTCTGTTTTGACCAAAGTCATAACTGAAGAAGCTTCAGCCAGAACTGATGAAGCTTCTTGGATTAGAAGCGAGACCACTTCAAGGAAAAACCAGTCCCGTTGCCTTTGATTAAAAACCCCTTTGGGTCAGGCATGACCTGGATGACTAAGAATTTCCATCAGTTTCCATCCATGGCATCTTGTCTTGTCTTCTGGTGCTTTGGAAAAGAGTTTGACCCCCTCATCTTTGTCCTGGCAGGACTCCCAACATTTAAATGACAGGCGAAAGAGAACAGCCTTAATACTCTGTTATGGACAAACAGCCAAGGGAGCCTCCCCTGAAGACCTGGGTGTTTTTATCGAGCCCATCGTCTCCGAAATTCTAGTTCAATACTCCAACATGAACAAGGTAGGCTGGTTTCCACCCTCGTGTCAGTGCTGGCGGAACAATTGTTTTCCTCTTGCTAGTTCCTTGATCTGTTGTTCCCTGCTGCCTTGTTTGTCTGAGGTTAATCCCTGCTTATCTGGACTTCAACTGCTGGTGACAAAATATAAGAAACCTCTGTTAAAAAAACACAACCAAGGTCAGGGAGCACCAAGGGCTCCACAGTTCAACCCTGAGCTACAAAGATCCCCTTTTAGGGAAGAAGGACAACTTGACTGCAGGTCTTAGAAGTTGCTGGGGAGAATCTGGGTTCAACAGGCAACCTCCACGCCCCACCTATGCCTCCCATTTAGATCTGCTTCCCCTTCCAATAGTCATGCAGATGATGACATGCTACTGGGTTTCTTTATCTATGGTCATGCCCCATTTATGACCCTCAAGGCAGCACGTTATCCTCTTCCTTCCTTCCCACACAACAAACACAACCCTGTGATGTATGTTATATTGAGAGAGAAGAAATGGGCCAGATGTGGCCTTAGCCAGCTGGGTCTCATTCTGAAGTTGGAACTAGAACTCACAGTCTCCTGGTGATTGGACCAGACAATTGGCTCTCATGTCTAAGGCAGGACTAGAACTCACCGTTTCCTGATGATTGGCCCAAAGTCTCTCAGCTGGTTCTCATGCCTAAGGCAGGATGAGAACCCAGAATGTCAAGGGGAGATTTGGATTGGGAGCCCCCCGGAGTTCAAGAAAAGACGGTCAGCTACGTAAAGATTGAAATGAATAAATACATCCTATTCCTCCTGGCACCTTCTCACCTCCCGCTCTTCCCCCTTGGGCTTCCCAGGACGATGACCTAAAAAAGGCCTTCATGAGGTCCATCACCATGATCACCAAAGCGGCTGCCCTCTGCAGGAGGCAAGACCTCCATCTGCCCCAGAAACAGGAATTGGTCATCAAGATCATCGTAAGTGGGGAGGGGGGGAGCAGGTGCTCCTGGGCGTATTTAGTTTGGAAAGTGGATTTGAATTGAATTGAATCCCAATCAGATGGACCCCAAATGATTCTGTTGCTAAGTGGGACGGCTGTTAAGTGAATTCTGCCCCATTGCCCAACCTGTCTTGCCACCATTGTCAACTCAATCACTGTCATTAAATTAGGCACATGGTTGTTAAGTAAATCTGGCTTCCCCATTGTTTTTATTATTAGGGTTTATTTTTATATTCAGACAGACTCAGACAGACAGAAAAACAGATGACGATAGGTAGGTAGGTAGGTAGGTATGGATGGATGGAGAGAGAGAGAGAGAGAGAGACAGACAGACAGACAGACATTTAATATATAAAATACAAAGAAAAATAAAAATGGGAAATTAGGGCAAGAAAAAAGACAGAGGAAAAGGAGGAGAAAAAGAAAAAGAAATGGCATTGAGGCTTTCCAGAAGAAACTACACAGCCAATGTCCAAAATGGCAGAGGGAGGAATTGTATAACTTTAAGAGCGGTGGATTCAACTCCCAGAATTCTCCAGCCTTCAGCTATTCTCAGAGTTGAAGTTCACAGGCCATAGGGAGGCCATAGTTACCCATCCCTGACTTAAACCATGGTCATGGGACACTGCAAACAGCCATCAATGCAGGCTACTTGCTAAGCGATCAAAATAGCATCCTCTGATCGCTGAGGAAGAAGAGCCTCTCAAAACTTCAAATCTGGGCCAGAAGTAGGCTTGGGGCTTAGAATTAGAATAACAAAGTTGGAAGGGACCTTGGAGGTCCTCCAGTCCAGCCAGGAAACCCTGCACCACTTCAGACAAATAATTCTCCAATCTCTTCTTGAAAACTTCCAGAGTTGGAGCATTCACAACTTCTGGAGGCAATTTGTTCCATGGATTAATTGTTCTGTCAGGAAATTTCTCCTTAGTTCTAAGAGGGATCCTGGAGAGATCCCTCATAACTTTAAATGGTGGCTAAGGGAGCAGTTGTAAATTGAGGGCTTCCTCAACTTATAAAGGCGTAGGGATGGGAATAGTGCCAGCTGGACGGTGGCCACATCTCAGGACCTTCCTTAGATGTCTTTCGTTCTCCTTTCAGGAAATCATTGAAGAGGAGCCTTTGATTCCGTTATCTGTTGTCATTCTCCGTCAAGTCATCATCACCATCACCTGCATGAGGTACATACCTGCCCCAGCCTCATCTTCTCATCAGCTGGGGAGGAACTTGGACCCTATGATGGTATTTCCGTGCCAAGTCCTCATCCTCTAGTGCAGGGGGATCAAACTCCATTTCATTGAGGGACGCATCAGGGCTGTGGTGGGTGGGTGGGTGGATAGATCCAGGAGACATTTCCTTACACTAAGAACAATCAATCAGTGGAAGGGTTTTCCTTCAGAAGTTGAGGCTCTCCATCACTTGAAGTTTTCAGGAAAAAAAGAGGTCAACCACATGACTGGGATGGTTTAGGGACCATCAAGCAAGGGTTGAAGTTGAAGACCTCCAAATTCGCTTTTAGGCCTCTGAGACTAGGATCTTCTCATCCCCCCTGCTCTTTCCTTCTCTTTCATCAGCCATATGAAGCCCTCCTTGACCTCTGAAGTGAGGTCTAAAGTGATCAACCAAAGCATCCGGAAGGTGTTTTCATTGCCAGCTCTCAAAATGTTCACAATGAGAGCAGATAGCCAACCCCCATCATCTCAATCTCTGGTGAGCAATCCAGATGGAGAAAAGCAATAGGAGATCCACCTGGAAACAAGGATGTGGTGAACATGATTCCCGATCTCCTCAAAAGCCCTGAATCCATCCATCGAGCCAAAGGTCAATTTGGTTTCTCCCTTCCTCTTTGGTCTTGAAAGTCTCCTTCTTCTTCTACATTTCTAGATCAGAGGACTCCCTATTTTGATATCCTAAACATCTCCATGGGGGTTTCCTCTCCATCTTTTCTCTCTTCCTCCACTTCTCTTTTATCTTCTGATTGAAGGATCTTCTCAAGACCGATTCCCATCTCCCCCCTTTGCCCATGAACAAAAGAAGGGCCATTGTGTGGCAGAACAACCATGATCGGCCTGCACTAGCCATGATTCCTAGGTAGTCTCAGATAACCCTCAGAATTCAATCCCTTAACAACCGATTCAGATTTATGATGGTCGCAGCATTCTGGGGGTCACATGATCCCACCTTCTGTGACCTTCTGATCAGGTCAATAGGGAAGCTGGATTCACTTAACAACCTTGTGACCAACTTAACAACCGAAGGGCTTGACTTAACCACTGTCACAAGAAACATCTGAAACGGGGGCCAAATTCACTCCAGTAATGTATCCCTTAGCGACGGAAATGTTGGGCTCAATTGTGATCATAAGATGAGGACTGCCTGTATTTGAATCTCCCAGAACTGTTAAGGAACACATTCAACTTCTTAGTCCTTCTTTTCTGAAGGCAAAGAGGAAGGAAGTCCCTTTGTTCCTCTTGTTCAGCAAAGAAAGTGTTTCTTCCCACTCTGGAAGATAAAATCGGCCCTGCAAGGTCGGCTACTCAGTTTCCTGCCAACTCCTGGACTTCCACTCCCAGAATTCCCTGGGTGGCTCAGGAAGGTTGGGAGCTGCAGGGCTCCAGTCAGGAAAGGGCCATCAGTTCCCCACCCCTGGACTTCTGCCTCTTTCAGGCGCCCTTCCTTCCTCCTGACATTGTCTCCTCCTTTCAGGATTTCTATCAGCAGACGGCCACCGCCTGCAACTACATGCTTTCCGAATTGCTGTCTGAGTCTCCCAATTTGGATGCCCTGCAGGAGATCTTGATGGTAAAGAGGGATCCTTCCTTTCTTGGGATGGGTGACCTGGTCAGCCAGATGTTTAGGCTGGATTTGGCCCTCCTATCCCCCTGTGGATTCTTTTTTTTTTAATAGAAAATTTTATTTTTTAATATTAAAAACAAGTAAAAAACATCATTCATCTCATGCTTTATACATGTTGTTCGGGCAAACGTTCTGTGTGACAGTGCTTAAAATCACAAACATATTTATCCATTTTCCTTTCATCACATATATATCACCTTTGTTTCACATAACAGCATTTTCATTTATCAGGTCAACCTTTTCCCCACGATTATTCAATATATAAACAAGGTATTAAAAAAAAGGGAGGAAAGGAGAAAAGAAAGTCTTCCCATTTTATGACATTGTTTTCCATTGTCTCAAGGGGTTACTTTCTCCCTCTAAGGGCAAAGATTTATCCCAGTTTTATAATGATATAATATGTATATTAAATCCCTTAAGTTTCCCTTTTTTCTAACCATTGATAAAACTTATTCCATATTTCATAAAATTGTTCGCTCTCTTGCTCTCTAACTTCAAATGTTAATCTGCTCATCTCTGCACATTCCATAATTTTACAAATAACTTCTTCTTGTGAGGGTAGTTTCTCATTTCTCCAATTTTTTGCAAATACAATTCTAGCTGCTGTCAAAATATTTACAATTAAGTATTTCAAATTCTTATCAAACATTTCTTACATAATTCCAAGCAAGAAAAGTTCAAGTTTAAAGTCTATGTGTTTTTGTGTCATTTCCTCCAGCCATGTGTGAATCATAGTCCAATAACTTTTAGCCTCCGAGCAGGTCCACCACATATGATAATAAGGGCCAGGCGTCTGATGACATTTCCAGCATTTTTCGGATTTATTCTTATTCATTCTTGCAATTCTCGATGGTGATAAGTGCCACCTGTAAAACATCTTATACAAGTTCTCTTTATAAGCAGTTGATATTGTCATTTTATAATTTTGTGTTCACAATTTTTGCCATTTATCTAAATTGATCCCAAGCCCAAAGTTTCCCCCCCAGATTATAATAGTTTCTTTCACTTGCTCTTCCTGAAGTTTAAACTCTAATAAGTAGGCATAGAGTTTTTTAATTATTTTTTCGTCGACACCTGTTAATATTTTATCGAATTTCGTCATTTTGTCATAAACCCTTCCTTTTTTTTTGATCTTCCTTATATCTAGAATGTATTTGCATGTATGTATACCAATTAATATCCATTCCTTCATGTTTTAATTCCTGAATAGTTTTAAGATCACACCTTGAGTTCAATAACTCCGAATATCTGATTGTTCGTTCCTTTTTATATATTATTACGTATGAAAATGCTTCAGTAGTTGATACCCAGACTGGTATTTTAAGATAATGCAATCTCTTAATCTTTTCCCAGTTTAAAATCAAAGATTCTCTTATATAATGCCTTCTAAAAAAGCCATGTTCCCTGGCGTTTCTATACCATAGAGCTGCGTGCCATCCCGATAACAAATCATGTCCTTCTAGTTCTAAAAGTCTAGTGTTTCTTAATGTTATCCAATCTTTAATCCACATAAAATTTGCAGCTTGATAGTATAGTTCCCAATCATGTAATCCCATGCCTCCCCTTATTTTGGCATCTTGTAAAACTTTTAGTTTTATTCTTGCTTTTTTCCCTTGCCATATAAACTTTAAAAACATTTTCCTCAATTCTTCAAAAAAGTCCTTACCCAATCTGATTGGGATTGTCTGGAATAAATATAATACTTTAGGTAAGATATTCATTTTTATTGTGGCTATTCTCCCTATTAATGATAATTGTAAACTCTGCCATTTTGTAAGATCTGCTGCTATTTGTTGTATGAGTTCAGAATAGTTCTCCTTTTCAAGAGTGCTACATCTCGATGTCAAATAGATTCCTAAATATTTAACCCTCTTTGTGGTTTGAATTTTCAAAGTTTCTGTTAGTTCTTCTTTCTGTCTTGTTGACATGTTCTTTGTCAAGATTTGGGTTTTGTCTTTATTTATTTTCAAGCCTGTTATTTTTCCATAATCTTCAATTTTTCCTATCAATTTAGACGCGGTTTCGAGTGGTTCTTCAAGAATAAAAACTAGGTCATCTGCGAATGCTTGTAGTTTATATTGTTCTTTCCTAATTGTCATTCCCTTTATTCCTTTGTCCACCTGTGGATTCTGTGGTTCTTCCACCTGGGAATTTTAAAATTAAATTTATACCCCGCCCTTCTCCTACAAAAGGACCCAGGGTGGCGCACAGGTAAATTAAAACACAACGTACATAAATAGATCAATCCAATTAAATTAAATTACCCCGTGCTAAAACATTTTAAAATTCTCTAAAATTTATAACTAAAAAGTCCAGATCGGGGGTTTATCCTAGGCCGGCTTGTTGGAATAAATGCATTTTCAGATGCGGCGGAAAAGGCAGAGGTCTGTGGTGGTGCGTAGTTCAGGGGGCAGGTCGTTCCAGAGGGTTGGGCCCGCCACAGAGAAGGCTCTTCCCCTGGGCGTTGCCAACTGGCATTGCCCGGCCGACGGCACCCGGAGGAGGCCCTTTCTATGGGAGCGGATCGTTTGGAGGGATGTATGGGGCAGGATACGGTGCGCTTTATAGATGGTCATTAACACCTTGAAGCGCACCCAAAAGGCCACAGGTAACCAGTGCAGCACGCGCAGGAGAGCTGTTACGTGTGACTGCCTTGTGGCTCCCATGACCACCCGCGCGGCTGTGTTCTGGACTAGCTGCAACCTCCGAGTGCACCTCAAGGGGAGCCCCATGTAGAGAGCATTACAATAGTCCAGCCTAGATGTCACGAGTGCTTGAGTGACTGTGCGGAGGGCAACCCGATCCAGTAAGGGATGCAATTGGCGAACCAAGCGTACCTGGTAAAACGCCCCCCTGGCCACGGCTGCCACATGTTCCTCAATGGACAGCCGGGAATCCAGGAGGACACCCAAATTGTGCGCCTCTCCACGGGGGCCAATATTTCTCCCCCAATGGCCAGTGTTGGACTTAAACTGGCTGAACCGGGGTGCCGGAAGCCACAGCCACTCGGTCTTGGCAGGGTTGAGCTTGAGTTTATTACTACCCATCCAGACCTGTACGGCCTCCAAACACCGGGACATCACCTCAACAGCATCGTTGGGGTGGTTTGGGGTAGATATGTACAGCTGGGTGTCATCAGCGTACAGATGGTATTCTACCCCAAAACCACGGATGATCTCGCCCAGCGGCTTCATATAGGTGTTGAACAGGAGGGGCGAGAGGATCGATCCCTGAAGAACCCCACATATCAGGGGTCTCGGGGCCGACCTCTGCCCTCCTGCCAACACACATTGTGACCGACCAGAGAGGTAGGATGAGAACCACCGTAACACAGTTCCTCTCACCCGAACCCCCCCAGTCAGTGCAATAATATACCATGGTCGATGGTATCAAAAGCCGCTGAGAGGTCTAATAGGACCAGGATAGAGGAACATCCTCTATCCCGTGCCCTCCAGAGATCATCCACCAATGCGACCAATGCCGTCTCGGTGCTGTGACCGGGATGGAAGCCAGACTGGCGCGGGTCTAGATAATCAATTTCCTCCAGGTGCCGAGGAAACTGTTGAGCCACCACACTCTCTATAACCTTCGCTAAAAAGTGAAGGTTGGAGACCGGACGGTAGTTATCCAATAATGCTGGGTCCAGGGAAGGCTTCTTGAGAAGGGGCCTCACCACCACCTCTTTCAAGGCGGTAGGCAAATACCCCTCACTCAAGGAAGCGTTGACAATATCCTGGAGCCAGCCTCGCGTAACCTCCCAGGATGCCAGTACAAGCCAGGAGGGACACGAGTCCAATAAACATGTTGTGGCCTTGAGTCTCCTCGACAACCTGTCCATATCCTCGGTAGTAACAAAGTCAAACTCCTCCCAAGATATCAACTCAAGACCCGCATCGGACAATCTGAATGGGCTAGTTTCAGTGGAGGGCAACTCGCTCCGGATCCGAGTGATTTTATCCTGCAGGTATACACCAAATTCCTCTGCTCTACCCTGCAGCGGGGCTTCCCGCGGCCTCTGTTGAAGGAGGGAGTGGGTTACCCCAAACAGGGCGGCAGGGCGGTTCTCTGCAGATGCTATAAGAGTGGCACAATACTCACGTTTGGCCACTCTAATCACCACCAAGTAAGTCCTAATATAGGCTCTCACTAGTGTTCGGTCGGATTCGGACCGAGAGGATCTCTACCTACTCTATAGGCATCTCTTGTGGCGTTTCATCTCCCTCAGCTCCTCAGAAAACCAAGGGGCCTGGGAGATTCGGCACCGCGTGAGAGGCCACAAGGGCACGACTCGGTCCAAGCCCCCCGTGGCCGTACTATACCATGCGGCCACTAGGTCCTCAGTCGAGTCACGGGGCAGGGACACAGGCACTGGCCCAAGCTCCCTCTGGAGCCTTTCCGGGTCCATCAGGCACCTGGGGCGGAACCATCTTGAGCTCTCAGGTTCCGCCTCCCCATGATGGGGTGTGACGATTGGAAAGTCCAGCCGGAGGAGAGCGTGATCTGTCCATGACAAGGGTGTGCTGACTAAATCCCCTATTCCCAGATCACTACTCCACTGACCTGAGATGAAAATTAGATCCAGGGTGTGTCCTCCCTCGTGAATGGGGCCAAGAACTACTTGGGTCAGGTCCATGGCCGTCATGGAGGCCACAAACTCCCGAGCTACCTCGGAGGTCTTGACAGCAGATGGCAGGTTGAAATCCCCCATGACCAAAAGTCTGGGGGTATCAACCGCCCTCCCGGCCACCACCTCCAGGAGCTCAGGCAGGGCTGCTGTTACATAGCGGGGAGCCAGGTATACAACCAGCATGCCCATCTGCCACCCGAGGCCCCACTTCACGAAGAGGGACTCACATCCGGTCGTCTGTGGTACAGTGGTCTCCCTCGGCTCGAGACATTCCTTAACCATAATTGCCACCCCTCCACCCCTACCTAGGGCCCTAGGCTGATGAAAGACACGGTAGCCTGGGGGGCACATTTCCACGAGGGCTAAACCACCCTCGTGGCCCAACCAGGTCTCCGTTATACCCACCAGGTCCGGGTCCCCCTCTGACACCAAGTCATGTATGAGGGGGGCTTTGTTCACCACGGACCTGGCTTTGCACAACATCAGTCTAGGGCCCCGGCTCTGTGAATCCTGCCCTCCTAGTCTGCGAGGGTTGGAGCACCCCTAGTCTGCGAGGGTTGGACCTCCTGTAACCAACAGTCATGATCCTCCAACCGGTGATGGACTTTCGGTCTCCCGCCATACCTGCCCCTTCCCCAGACCAAACTGATGGAAAAACCCTCAATGGCAATGATCCCCCCACCCCCCTCCTCCGTGACCCTTTCTGTTTCCCTAATTCTGCCGGCCGGCCCTATAGCGTGTCCCACACACGACTGGTTAACCCTCCCCACAGCCCTAGATCCCCTTAAAATCTTAATTAAAATTTTTGATAAAAAACTCCTGAGCTTGCGCCTAGGAATGACCCATTCCTCCCCTCCTCCTCCTCCTCTTCCTCCTCCTTGGTTTCCCCTGGGAGCACACGAACCGCTGGATTGACTCTCCAAAGATCCACGAGAGACAGAGGGCCCTGAACACCACCAAGCACCTCCTTAAGATGGTTTCAGAAAACATCAATTTCGGTAAGTCTCCGTTTGGGCTGAGAAGGGAAATGGTTTCAAAGAAAGAGAAAAACCCTAAGAAAGTCCAGTTGCCTTTTAATAATAAAAATAATCATAAATTTAATTTGTAGACCGCTCCCTTCTGTGATTCAAAGATTTGAAGATTCTGTAACTCTAAGGGTCTGTGATTCAAAGAGTTTGTGATTCAAAGATTTGAGGGTTCAAAGATTATGATTCTTAGGTTCTGTGATGGTATGACTATATGATTTGAAGAATCAAAGATTCAAATATTCTATTAATCAAAGATTATATGATTATAATTTTAAGATTCCATTTTTATGATTCTGAGATTCTATCAATTTAAGATTTTAAGATTCAAACATTCTATGACTCAAAGATTCAAAGATCCTTAGATTCAAATATTTGATAATTCTACGATTCTGTGGTTCTTATTCCCTGATCTCAGCCAGCTGAAGGTTTCATGAGCCCCTCCCCTTCTCCTCTTTCCCCTCCTTTTCCCTTCCTCTCCTTAGACCACAGCTGACTTTTCTATGCTGGGAAGGCTGGTGGCTTTGTTGGCCCTGCATATTGGCGACCCCAGCAAAGAAGTTGGCCAAACATCCTCAGAGGCTGCATACCACCTGCACCACCTCCTCATGACCAAACTGGATGAGAAAGCTGGACTCCAAGAGCTGAATTGCTGCAAGAGGACCAGGGATGCCCACTGCCCAGCAGAGCACTGGGTGGCACAGCCTGTGGCGTGGCCAAGTCCCTGGTCATTGGCCTTGGCAGAGATGCCTGGAATTGGCACTTAATGTTGGCACCTCTCGGGACCACGGGTCCTTTTAAGACTGATGTTAAGTGAGTCAGTTAGGAAGGATGATGAGGGGAGAAGAAAGAGAGAAGGAGCAATGAAGAGACAGACAGGGAGCAAGGAGGAGGAGGAGAGGGAGAGGAAGACAGGGAGGGGGGAGGAAGAGGAGCAATAGGGAGGAGAAGAGGAGAGAGGAGGGCAGAGAGGAAGAGGAGGAGGAGGGGTGAGGAAGACAAGAAGGGGTGAGGAGGAGCAAGAGAAGGAAGTGATGAGAAATGAGGGAAGAGAGAGGGAGAGAGGGAGAAGAGAAGGAGGAGGAAGAGAAGGAATGTGAATTCTATGGTGCTCTCGGAGATTGGTGGTTCCCTTGCAGACATTTCATCACCCAACTAGGTAACATCATCAGTACGAAAGGAGGGATCTTTTCTCTGTGCTTCTATCAGCATTGATGGCCACCCTCCCTGATGACGTTCCCTCATTGGGCAGTGATACGTCTCAGAGAGCCCCAGGGACCCCTCAGGTCGACTCTGAGCTCCAGATCCTCTCTTCCATTGCAACGACTAAAGCGGCCATCAGATGAAGGACGGTCCGAATGTCCGAAGCCAAAATCTGACCTTGTGGTTCTTCCCCTTCCTCCCATGTGAAAACAATAGACAACAAGCAGAGGAGTGGGAAAAAGATGGTGCACTGGTTGCGAGAAGACTATTTTGCTCCAGGATGTAACATCTTTAAAAACAATCTTTGCAAAATGGTCAAGGTAGGTTTGCCATCTGCCTTTGGTCTGGCTTCTTGTGGACCTTCCTTCCCCTCCTCCTCCTGACCTGGAGATGCCCAAGGGAGTCAAACTCACAGTGGGGAGGGCATCTCCCAAGGGGGGGCTTTGGGTCCCCCTCCCCCCCAAGGCCTAGGAGAAGGCTAAGGGCAGCTGCCCTGTTGGCTCCTGGGACCCCCATCCGAATCCCACCTGATGGAAGACATGGAATAAGGCCTGGCTCTCCACATGGTGGGATGTCCTCTAATCTGGGTCACAGTTTCAGGAGAAGAGAGCCCAAGCCCTGAGGCATCTCTGCATGGTTCCCTTTCCTTCTCTCCGATAGGCCTTTGGGGAGCACCTGAGCCCATCACAGATGGAAGAGGGCATCATGGAAGCCCTGAAGGGTTTGAGTAAGGAGAGAAACATCGATCACTCTGCGGGGCAACTCCTCAACTGTCTAGTGGAGGAGTGTGCCATGGATATAGAAGACGTAAGGAAATTGCAGGGTTGGGAGCAAAAGGGATGGAGGGGATGTTGTAGAAAAGAAAGAGTGGAATGGCTGGGAGCTTGTTGGCTCAGTGACAGCACTTTGGCTGCTTTGAAGAAGGCTAGGGCTGGATGGGAGACCACCGGGTGATCTTAGGGCTGTTGAGAAAGTGGGCCAAACCTTCCAGAAGAAGGTAAGGGCAAAACAAAGGAGCCATATGGTTTTCATGAAAAATAACATTTGGGGAGCCAGTGTGGCAGTGGTTAAGGCTGCAGAGGTTTTGAGTTCTCGCCTCTACTGCATCTCCCATGGAGACCAAGGCTGGATCTCATCCTGCCAATCTCTCTTTTGCCATAGCTCCCCAGGATCTTAAAGGAGATTTATGATCTGCTCCCAAGAATTGCTGGCGCCGGAACAAAAGAGCTGACCCTGAAAGCCGTCTGTTGCATAGCATACAAAAGGATAAATCGAGTGGTGGACATCTTATTGGAGTCATCCATTGCCTGCAAGGAGTAAGAAGAACCTCAAGGAGATGGGCCTCCTGTAGTCTTCTATTCCTCAGAGTCTCTCGATCCTTTGCAATGGGGCGAGTACTTGCAGGTTGGTTCTCCCAGCTTCTGCGTTGGGTTCCAAATGTTTTGTTACCATGCTAGGTAACATCTTCAGCAGAGTTTAAGGAACGCCACTGCTTGTATTTTCTGCTTGTAAGGGTTTGGTGTGGTCAGTAGATCTTTTAATGGCTGATGGACAAACAGTCATAAGTCGAGAACTCCCTGTGTATATATATAGATTTTTCGGCCACCGGTTTCCCAATCCTTCCTTCCATTGGGGGCTTCACTTAACAACCTTGTGACCAACTTAGCAACCGAAGGGATTAACTACTATCGCAAAAAACATCTGAAACGGGGGCCAAATTCACTCCATTAATGTCTCCCTTAGCGATGGAAATGTTGGGCTCAATTGTGGTCATGAGATGAATCTCCCAGAACTGTTAAGGAAGACATTCAACTTCTTAGTTCTTCTTTTCTGAAGACAAAGAGGGAGGAAGTCCCTTTGTTCCTCTTGTTCACCACAGAAAGTGTTTCTTCCCACTCTGGAAGATAAAACCGGCCCTGCAAGGTCGGCCACTCCGTTTCCTGCCGACTCCTGGGTTTCCACTCCCAGAATTCCCTGGGTGGCTCAGGAAGGTTGGGAGCTGCAGGGCCCCAGTCATGAAAGGGCCATCAGTTCCCCATCCCTGGACTTCTGCCTCTTTCAGGCGCCCTTCCTTCCTCCTGACATTGTCTCCTCCTTTCAGGATTTCTATCAGCAGACGGCCACCGCCTGCAACCAGATGCTGACGGGGTTGCTGGCCGAGGCTCCCAATCTGGAGGCCCTGCAGGAGATCCTAATGGTAAAGAGGGATCCTTCCTTTCTTGGGGTGGGTGGCCCGGTCAGCCAGATGTTTAGGCTGGATTTGGCTCTCCTGTCCCCCTGTGGAGTCTGCGGTTCTTCCACCTGGGAATGACCCATTCCTGCTCTCCTCCTCCTCCTTGGTTTGCCCTGGCAGCACACCAACCGCTGGATAGCCTCTGCAGAGAGCCATCAGAGGCAGAGGGCCCTCAGCAGTACCAGCCACCTGCTGAAGGTTGCAGCCGAAAACCCCCATTTCGACGTAAGTCTCCGTTTGGGCTGAGAAGGGAAATGGTTTCAAAGAAAGGGAAAACCCCCAAGAAAGTCCAGTTGCCTTTTGGGAAAAGCCCCTTTGGGATGTGCCCAGGAGGATGGAAGGAGTCCTGCTTGAGCAGAGGCTTGGAGGAGAAGACCTCCAGGGTCCCTTCCAGCAACTGCCGTTCTGTCATGCTGGGATTCTGAGATTCTCAGCTTCTGTGATTCAAACATCTGAAGATTCTGTAATTCTAAGGGTCTGTGAATCAAAGAGTTTGTGATTCAAAGAGTTTGTGATTCAAAGATTTGAGGGTTCAGAGATTATTTTAATTTAATTTTAATTTATTTTTCATACTTATATCCCGCACCCATCTCCCACAGAGGGACTCGGGGCGGCGCACAGGAGAATTAAAAACAACTACAAATATACAAAATACTATAAATTATCCTAAAACAACATTAAACTCAAAACCCTGTGCTAAAACAGAATTAAAATCCCACTGATTAAAACTTTGGCAAACTAAAACTCAGTTGGTGTAGGGTGGTTCACGCCAGGTTGGCTTGGTGGAAAAAGTGCGTTTTTAAGCGCTGGCGGATAAGGCGGAGGTCCGAGGTGACACGGAGTTTGGGAGGCAGGTCGTTCCAGATGGTTGGGCCCCCCACAGAGAAGGCCCTTCCCCTGGGCGTCGCCAGCCAGCATTGTCCGGCCGACGGCACCCAGAGAAGACCCTCTCTATGGGAGCGGATCGGTCGAAGGGATGTATGGGGCAGTAGACAGTCTCGCAGATGACTAGGCCCTGTGCCATGGAGTACTTTAAAGATGGTCATCAGCACCTTGAAACGCACCATGATCACCCGCGCGGCCACATTCTGAACTAACTGTAACCTTCGAGTGCATCTCAAGGGGAGCCCCATGTAGAGAGCATTACAGTAGTCTAGACGGGATGTCACAAGTGCTTGAGTGACTGTGCAAAGGCATACCGGTCAAGTAAGGGGCGCAATTGGCGGACCAGGCGCACCTGGTAAAACGCCCCCCTGGCCAGGGCTGTCACATGGTCCTCCAAGGTCAGCTGGGAATCCAGGAGGACTCCTAAATTGTGCGCCCTCTCCACGGGGGCCAATAGTTCGCCCCCTATGGCCAGCGTTGGATTCACCTGGCTAAACCGGGACGCCGGGAGCCACAGGCACTCGGTCTTGGACGGGTTGAGCTTGAGTTTGTTACTGTTCATCCAGACCCGTACAGCCTCCAAACACCGGGACATCACCTCGACGACATCGTTGGGGTGGTTTGGGGTAGATATGTAGAGCTGAGTGTCATCAGCGTACAGATGGTTCTCTACCCCAAAACCACGGATGATCTCACCCAGCGGCTTCATATAGGTGTTGAACAGGAATGGCAAGAGGACCGACCCCTGCAGCACCCCACATATGAGGGGCCTCGAGGTCGACCTCTGCCCTCCTGCCAACACGAATTGCGACCGACCGGAGAGGTAGGAGAAGAACCACCGTAAAACGGTGCCTCCCACCCCCAACCCCCCCAGTCAGCGCAATAGGATACCATGGTCGATGGTATCAAAAGCCGCTGAGAGGTCTAACAGGACCAGGATAGAGGAACAACCTCTATCCCACGCTCTCCAGAGATCATCCACCAATGCGACCAATGCCGTCTCGGTGCTGTGACTGGGTCGAAAGCCAGACTGGCACGGGTCTAGATGTTTTGATATCTTTGTCAGCTGCCTTGAGTCGCCATGTGCAAATAGGCGGCAATTTAAATCTCCAGAAATAAACCAATAAATAAAATATCACAGATGGCTGGAAAAATCAGGAGTTTCTTTTTAAAAAATGCAGGGCAAATGTTGGCATTGTGGAGGCCAATTTTCTTTCCCCAGTGGGTGGGAGTTCTCTTCTCCATGGAGACCAAGGCTGGATCTCATCCTGCCAATCTCTCTTTTGCCATAGTTCCCCAGGATCTTAAAGGAGATTTATGATCTGCTCCCAAGAATTGCTGACGCTGGAACAAAAGAGCTGACCCTGAAAGCCGTCTGTTGCATAGCATCCAAAAGGATAAATCGAGTGGTGGACATCTTATTGGAGTCATCCATTGCCTGCAAGGAGTAAGAAGAACCTCAAGGAGATGGGCCTCCTGTAGTCTTCTATTCCTCAGAGTCTCTCGATCCTTTGCGATGGGGCGAGTACTTGCAGGTTGGTTCTCCCAGCTTCTGCGTTGGGTTCCAAATGTTTTGTTACCATGCTAGGTAACATCTTCAGCAGAGTTTAAGGAACGCCACTGCTTGTATTTTCTGCTTGTAAGGGTTTGGTGTGGTCAGTAGATCTTTTAATGGCTGATGGACAAACGGTCATAAGTCGAGAACTCCCTGTGTATATATAGAGATTTTTCGGCCACCGGTTTTCCAATCCTTCCTTCCATTGGGGGCTTCACCTCTCTGGACTGGCCATCTCTTCCGAAATGGGAAAAGGGTCTCATTTCCCCCACAATCTCTTTCTCCCCCTCCGCAGAACCGCCAGGGAGCTTTGGAGGGCACTGGCGGAACACCCTTACGCCAACCTCAAGATCATGAAGCCCCTCCTCAAAAGGCTGCAGAACCAAGACCCCAGCATGGAAGCCTTCGGCCGGAGGAACAGCCAGTCCATCATGCCCATCGCGGTAAGCCCTCCACCGGCAGCTAGAATGGGGGGCACGCCTAAGGGGAGGGGGGAGGGAGGCAGTGGGCAAACTGGGGGGGGGGCTGAAATTGGAGCATCATTTGGAGGAAGCCCCCCCTCCCTTTAGGTGGAGGCAGATGTTACTTTCTCTGAGCACAATGAGAACGTATCTGCCGAACAAAACTCCTCATTGGCGACAGGAAAGGTATCTGGCCAGTAAACCCTCTGCTCCACTCAGTTGGCCAGACTCCGCCCCGGAAGGGATTCTGGGGACATGAGAAGACGAGGAAGAAGAGGAAGAAGAAGGTGGTGAATCTAAGGAACCTGAGGAGACCAAAGTGACTCTCTCTTCCTCCTGTTTATAGGCCACCAACGCTCTCTGTTTCCTCCTGTCCCTCCCGAACGCGGCTGAGCTGCACTACAACAAATTCTCCAGCCTGCTCCTCGCCCTGGTCACACAGCTGTACTTCCTCCTGGGGGCCAGCAAGAGTGGATGCAGGAGGTCCAGCAGAGCCAGGGACCTTTCGGAACAGATCAACCAATTGGGGTAAGGAAGCTCCTGGGCCTAATCTGGATCCCACTGGATTTGACCGGAGGGGAAAGGAATCAAGGGAGGCAGATTGGCTCTTCTTTGCTTTGCGTTGTGTTTTGTGGTTGCTGCACAAGCCGAGAGGAACACCTGGAGCTCTCCTGAAGGGCAGCGGGAGGCCAGTGGGCGCCAGGGCAAGCCTGGCCTTTGCCAGGGGCATCGGCCGAAGGATGGGCACCAACTCTTCCTCCTCCTGTCTTTGATTCAGCACGGCAGTGCAGTCGATCAAGAACCTCATCCTGTCTGCTGGATACAAAGAGGAATTCAAAGATCTCGGGATGCTGGGATGCTGGGATATGCTCTTGAGCCCAGATAGTCTCTTCGAGGCCATTTTCCACCTGGTCCGGTAAAGACTGCAAAGCCCAAAGAGCTTGGCTACAAGGGGTAGTGGGTGAGAGAGGGAGGGCAGGGCAGAGGGAGCGGCAGAGAGAGAAAGAGAAAGAAAACGAAGGGTGGAAAGGAGAGGGAAAAAGAGAGGGAGGGAAGAGAGCAGAGAGAAAGAGAGGGAGGGAGAGAATGGGAAGGAGAAGGAGTGGGAGAAAGAGAGAGAGGGGCAGAGGCAGAGAGAGAGGAAGAGTGGGAGGGTGAAAGAGAGGAGAGGAAAAGGAGAGAGCGAGGGAGGGAGGTACAGAAAGTGAAAGTAAGAGAGGGGGAAGGGAAGTAGAGAGGGAGAAAAGGGGGAAGAAAGAGGGGGAGGGAGGGAGGAAGAGGGAGGAGACAGAAGCAGAAAGAGAATAAGAGAGAGGAGAGGGAGAGAGGGAGAGGGAGAAGAGAAGGAGAGGGAGAGAGGGAGGAGGAGGGAGAGAAAGACAGAGAAAGAGAGAGAGGGAAAGAAATTCTCCAAATGGATTAATTCCTTGAGAAATTCATTGATCCCTAATTCAGAAAATCCTTTCTCTAGCTGGGTGATTTTCTTCTCACCCACCAGCAGATCTTGGCTGATTTTTCCCTCTTTGATTTTTAGGAAACTCTTCGCCTTCTCTAATGTGGAGCTGAACATGATGTTCAGACAGGCCAATGCCTACCTGCACCGTCCAGATTTAAGGGAGAAGACAATCGGCATGGTCTTCCTCTCGGAGGTGAGGAGACCTTGTGATGCACCACAACATTGTGGAGCTGCAGGAAAGTTGGCCAGGATTCACCAGGACTTTATGGTTTGGAAGTAGAGGTTGTGGGATCTCCATCACTGGAGGCCTTGAAGATGAGACAGAAAAGCCGTTCGTCTGACCTAGTAGATGGTCTCCCTCTTGGTCAAGGGGATGGACTAGAAGACCTCCAAGGTCTCCTCTCGTTCTGTTAATGATATGGCTTGCCTTCAGATGTTGTGGGAGGGAGAGAGAGAATAAGGGAGGGATGGAGGAAGAGAGAGAAGGAGGAAGCAAGCAAGCAAGCAAGCAAAACACTCCTTACGCAGGTTTTGCCCCGTTTTATGATCTTCCTTGCTACAGTTGTTAAGTGAATCCTGTTTCCCCATTGACTTGGCTTATCCGACGGTTCAAGTTGATCACGTAACCTCGTAACACTGCGACTGTCATAAATATGGTACCCAATTTTTGATCATGTGACCATGATCAATGGTCATAAGCCTGAAAAATGGAAGTGCCCCTTTTGTCAGTGCTGTGGTGACTCTCCGCACTCACTAAAGGAGGACTGTCTTTTCTTTTCCTCTCCCTGTAATGGCTTAATGGGGCCTCTCTCCGTAGAGGCTCTCCGGAAAGTTCCCTTCCTTTGCTCTGCTAATGCTCCGTCCCTCTGCTCTTCTTCCCCTGCTCCTCTACCACCCGGAGATCGGAGACCTCTTTGTCATGAAGGACATCCTCAATGTCCTGAAAGGCTGGATGGATCAGCCATATCCGCTCATCCAGATATTTGCTATTCGTGGTCTCGGATATCTTCTCCAGCACCCTCTGGAGGTAAGAGATGGGGCCCAGGAAGGGAGGGACTTTCAAGGGAGCAGCAGGTGTGGCCTCCACTCTCTGGGAAGTCTACAAGGCTATGAAGGATGGGAGGAGGAGGAGAAGACAACCACCAGAAAGGAATTGGGAATGTCTACTGTAAGGAAAAGAAGGACTAGGGGAGACAGGTTGGCACCTGTTCAAACATTTGAGGGGGTCCTACAAAGTCCAGGGGATCCAACTGTTTTATAAAATGGAGAAAGAAAGAAAGAAAGAAAGAAAGAAAGAAAGAAAGAAAGAAAGAAAGAAAGAAAGAAAGAAAGGAAAGAATGGATGGAAACTAACCAAGGAGAGAAGTAGCCTGGAACTAAGGAGAAATGTTCTAATGGTCAGAGCAATCAACCAATGGAAGGACTTGTCTCCAGAACTTGGGGGCTTTCAAACAGACGTCACTGGAGGGGTTCCAAAAGAGACTGGAAGACCATTTTTCTGACATGATGGAGAATCTCCTGCTCAAGCAGAGGATGGACTAGAAGACCTCCACGGTCCCTTCTGACTCTTCTATGCCATGTACTACGTTCTAAGTGCACATGTTTATGCGCTTGAAATGGGGCCTATTATGGAAGGTTTAACTGTGGAAGCTGAAGTGTGGAGCCAAAGAGAGGAGGAACAATTGGGGAACTAGGAAGTTTGGCTTTAAGAAAAAAAAAAGGAGGGGGATGGAATGAGATGAGACTTTTAATATTTGAAGGGCTTCCACAATAAAATGGGGAGGGCCCCCCCTATTCTCCAAAGCCCCTGAAAGGAGAAGAAGAAGCAACGGATGGGAACTGAGGAAGGAGAGAAGCAACCTAGGCCGAAGGAGAAATCCCCCAACAATGAGGACAATTTGCCCAAGGAACATCTTGCCTCCAGAGGTTGTGGGTGCTCCAACACTGGGGGCTTTCAAGGAGAGACTGGGCAACCATTGATTTGAAATGGTATAAGGTCTCCTGCTTGACCAGGGGTTTGGACTAGATGATCCCCAAGTTCCTTTTCATCCCTGTCATTCTAACTTCTGGGGGCTTCTGTGATTTTGTCATTCCTGGGCTCAGAGAACCTCTAGTGACCGTGTTTAACCGCTCGCTTCTTTCCCTGCTCCCTCCAGAATACGACGTTAGAGCCGGTGCTATTCCCTGTCGTCAACTGTGCCTGTCACCCAAGCAAGAATGTGGCAAAGGAATCCTTGAGGACACTACAGTCCCTATTCCGGCATCTGAATGTGCAAACACATGGATGGAAAGCAGTCAAACTGATTCCGGTGCTGGGAAAGTATTTTGCTGATGTACGTCAACAAAATCACAACAAACTAGTTTCCTCCCTCCCTCTCTCTCTCTCTCCCTCTCTCTCTCTCTCTTTCTCTCTCTCCCTCTTCCTCTCCTTTCCCCCCTCCTTCCTCCCCCCTCCCCTTCCCTCTCTTTTTCTCCCTTGAAGAGGGCCTGGGTACCATCTGCAGAATTCTAATTTTATCGAAAAGCCTTAGAAATAGTTCAGCCGCAACTGTGTTGTTGTCATCTAAAGGAGTGGGAGAGCTTGCAGATGGTCCTTGAGCCCTTCCAGAGAGCTGGAGAAGGGCCAGGTGAGGTGGAAGAGAATGAAAGTTGCCACTCTCTCCAGCTCCACCAAACCACCACCAATTCCTCTCCATCTTCCTTAAATGTCTAGATAGGGGTTGCTTCATCTCAGGCACTTTCAGATGTGAGGCCTGAGAACTCCAGAGGTTGAAGTCCCCACATCTGAAAGCTGCTCAGATTGGAAAAAACTGGTCTCCATCAGTATTTCTCCTCCTTGGCAACTTGAAGAGGTGAGGACTTCAACTCCCAGAACTCTCCAGCCATCATCCTGGAGTTGGCATGTGTGTTGCCATCTCTCCTTCTAGCTTTTCACCACACATTCCACTTCCTGGATGCTCTTGGAGGGACTGAACCCTTTCTCTTCCTTCGTAGGATGATATTGAGTTGCGCAACACCTCCATCACACTCTTCGGTCTCGTCTTAAAAGGAGTCAAGGAGACAGAAGAGAATCTGACCAAACCGATCCTGCACAGCCTGATTCCTCTGGTCATCCAGTTGGCTAATAGTTGGACCCGAGAGGTGAGTTGAAGAGCAGGGTCAACTAAGCTCCTGTCCCGAAGGCTCCCTTCTCCACAAGACTATGCTGTGCCCCCATCTTCACTCAGGGCAATGTTGTTGCATCCTGTGGGCCCTCTGGAGAAGGCAAAGAGATTCTAGCAAATCCTCACGTTGTGAGGTCCTTGGTGCTCCCTGAACCTGGTTGTTTTCTTCCAGATCTTTCCTGTCCCAACTAGGTGACAGCATCAGGATGTTGGTGGGGAGGGTTTGGCCTCTTTTTAATGTCCGGTCATTTTCATGTGGGTGTAGGTTGTCTATTGGGTCGTTCTTGGATTAGGGGGTTGTTTCCCGCTTGTTGGTTTGCCTAGGACCAATAGAGGAGAATCAGGGTTGAATTGCGGGGACCTCTGGCCTTCAGAGACGCCCTTGCCCTGCATGGCTTCCTCCTGGAAGGGCTCATCCCCTTCCCCACCTCCTGAGCAAGGAGAAGGCTGGGTTTTCTCTGCAGAAGATGGACCACCTCAGAACTGGATCCTCTGACGCCTCCTTCCCTCCCTCGGCCCAGGTCTCCAGGAACACCCTGACCTCCTGCATCTCCTTTATGAAGTGGGAGGAGATTTCAGAGAATTTGTTTGATTACGAGATTTACCCCAATGCCAAGAGCATGTATTGGAGCATCTGCTCTGAGATGGTAAGTAGGAGCCCAGCTGGCTTCTTCTCTTCCGGATTAGAGTAGAATATGTTTTCTTTTTCTCCTGCCTTTCTTCTTTTGATCAATCATTCAAGATAGTGGACATCCCTCATGTTTCTTCTCCTCCTCCTCCTCTGATTTCCTTCCCAACAACCCTGTAAGGTGGACTGCCCTGAGAGAGAGGGACTGGACCCAAGTCACCCAGGAGGCTTTCATGCCTAAGGCGGGAGTCGAACTCACTGACTCCTGGTTTGCGGCCTGATGTCTCAACTACCAGATTAAGCTGACTAGAAGGATTCGTCTTGGGTTTTGCTTCCTCGGGAACACTAGAGGCTCTATGCCACCAAGAGGACTAGAAACCTTGCTGATTTGTGGGTTCATACTATACTATACCATATAATGTACTAATATTATGTTGTATTGCATAGTATAATAGTCCAGTATAGTATGATAATATTGTTTAGTATAATAAAATATAGTGTAGGATAACAATCATAGTTTATAGTACAATACGACACAATATAATAAAATTCAATGTTATGGAAGACATAACATTAATCATACTCACACACACACACACACACACACACACACACACAAGGCCCCCTTTCTTAAGAGAATCACTGAGGTTGTTAATATGAGTTGGTTTGCCAAGTGTCCAAATTTTGATCATTTGATGGGTGGAAATCTTGGACGACTGTCAGCCTTCGTCCTTCTTGCCATGCGGTTTCTAGACAGACCCGATTCCTGGGACCATCCCGTAAAGTCCCAAAGTGACTCTTCCAAGTAGACACAAAAGAATTCTGCCTTTTCTTCCTTGAATCCCTCGATTCAGCTGTCTCTGCTCACTCCACCAACCTTTTCTTTGCCTGTGTCTAGGCTGCTGTGCTCAATACATGAACCGGAATGTGGTGACTGCCAAGCAAATTGAAAAGGTTTTCCTGGGTGAGTTTCAAAGTCCCCTTGCTTGAAGCGGAGACTTTCTCTCCAGAAGCTCCGTCGCTCCGTCGTTCGTTCTCAAGGTGGATCCCGGGAATCATTGGTTTTCTAGATTCCTTTCAGGTGTGCGGGACCTCCAGGACCGGCACTGCGGCTATCGAATCAAGCCAGATCTGGTTAGCACCCAACTCTTTTTCAGTCTATTTGCTCTGGCTTTTATTGTCCCGTACCATCTGCCAGATGGTAATAGTTCAAAAAAAACGGTGCCCAGGAGGAGATGGATTTTTAAGGATGTTTTGAACGTTTTTAAAGCAGCAGGACCTATAAAGTCCTTCCAAAGAGGGGAGGGGGCAACCAAGGACACTGCTCTTCAGAGAAAAGAAAGATGGCGGTGTTTGTCTCTGTGTTGATCTGTGAGCCTTGAATGCAGTATCGAAAAAGAACACCTATCCCCTTCCCCTCATGAAAGATCTTGCCTTTAGCCAAGTGTTTCAACATATCTTTCAAAATTAAATCAGAGTCCAAGGCAAAGTATTCCTCAAAGTTCCAATTTATGAAGAGAGCCATGTTGGCACATCTGTGGAAACCCAAATCTGAAATCTTCCTGGGTTTTCCCACCCAGTTGAAAGTTCAAGATCTTCCTCCACACCCATCAGTCCATCCCATGGTCCAATCTCCCACTGCAACACTGGCAGTTCCACCCATCCCGGTCAGGTGCAAAGGTGCAGAGACAAAGGATGACCTTTGTCTTTTTCTAGAAAGGAATTTATTTTGACAACACATTCTACTCCTTACTGCTCCCCTCCCAATTCCCCATTAATGAAACAGCATAGCACAATAATAGAGAGTGTGGCAGGCCAAAGATCCTAAAAGGAACCGGCTGCAGGAGTGACACATTGGGAGAGACCACAAAGGACCATCGTGGAAATAGGACCTGGCATGGAGATTAGTAACTCATTAAAACAACATTGCACCACTTAATATTCCTTGTAATGTTTGGTACAGTTCTGCCAGTAATCCATCTGGTCCTGGTGTTTTCTCCTTCTTTTGTCTTTTGATGCCTTTTATTACCTCCATCATTATTGTTCTCTCTTCTTGTGCCTTTTTAAATATTTCTAGGATTTTATTTGTTCTAATTTTTTCTAAAATTTTCTTATTTTCCCTTCTGGAATCTTCTCATGTTGATATAACTTATTGTAATAATTCTCAATTATTATTATTTTTTCATTTGAATGTTGTAGATTCCCTTCTTCATCCACCAATTGATTTTTTTCTCTTTCCTTTTTCATCTTATAAGCCAGCCAACATCCTGGTTTATTTGCATTTTCAAAAAAGTTTTGGTTTGCTGATTTCATTTTATTTGCCAAGTCTTCATTTTCTATCAGGTTCAGTTTATGTTTTTGCAGTTCCCTCATATTTTTGTTTTGTGGGTTTTTCTGCAGCTCCGTCTCCAGATTTTTATACTCTAATTCCAACTTCTTTTGAGTTTTTCTGTCCTGTTGGTTCTTTTTCCCTTAGTATGTCATTGCAAGGCCTCTGATGTATGCTTTGCAAGTGTCCCATACCTTCTGTAATGATGTGTCTTCCTTTCTATTTTCCAGGAAAAAATATGTCAATTCTTTTGCCATATATTGCTGGAAACTTTTTTCATTCAATATTCTTAGGTTTAAAGTACATCTCCCCTTTTTCCTCTGTTCCTTCCAAGTCATTGTTATTGGTTTATGGTGAACCCACGTGCTTATGTCTATGTCTATCTTGAATGATTTCGAGTTTTAGCTCTGTTGACATCCACATCATACCTAAAATTGAGCACGACAAATATTTGTTTCAGTAAAATGCATATTGTCTTTCTTTTGGGTGCCTTATTCTCCAAACATCTTGCAGATTTAATTCCTCTGCCATTGTGAAAAATGTTTCAGATAGCGTTTTCCTTGGCTTCTTCTTCATTTTTGTGGATTTATGGTCTATTCCATTATTTACAATTGCATTAAAGTCTCTCAGTATACATATGTCTTCATATTCGCATTCTATTATCTTTTTATGTAATTTCCCAAAAAAATCTTCTTGTTATCGTTTGAAGCATATATTGCCACTAATAATACCTTTCTCAAATTCATCGTTATTTCCACCATCAGTATTCTCTCCTCCCCATCTTCAAAAATTTAGTTTGATTATATTGTCCTTCTAATATATAATGTTATTCCCTTTTTGCTTTGGTCAGCCAATGTCATATATAAATTGCCTCGTTTTACCTGTTCCAGAAATTTTCTATGTTGCTTTCTAATATGTACTTCCTGTAAGCATATAATGTCCAATTTCAATTTCTCTAGTTTGTTGAATGTTCTCCTTTTTATTGCCAGATTTAGTCCGTTTATGTTAATGGAGATTACTTTTATTTTTTCCTCCATGTCTTATTGATTTGTAGGTTTAGTTGATCTAGCCATTCTTAGCTCCCTCTGCTCCTTTGTCTCTTTGGCCTTGTTCCTTCTCTTAGCTCTCTCTCTCCCTGCTTTTTTCTCCAACTCCCTTCAAACTTTCTCCTTAGCTTCCTGACATTTAGCTCCTCCCTCTTCTCTCACCAGCATTCCCTCCTGTGCTGCTATATGTTGTTCATAAAGCAATTCTGCTTTCTCTAGTGTATCTAATCTGTACCTTTGTTCTCGCCAGTTTACCAAAATCCTTTCTGGGACAAGCAATTTAAAACTCGCCCCTTTTAAAATCAAACTCTTAGACAGAAAGTGGTATTCCTTTCTTATTCCTCTGACCTTCCTTGGAACTCTCTCCAACGCTGGCCATAGGGGGCGAACATCTTGCCCCTGTGGATGGGGCGCGCAACTTGGGTGTCCTCCTGGATACCCGGCTGTCCATGGAAGATCAAGTGACAGCCGTGGCCAGGAGGGCGTTTTACCAGGTTCGCCTGGTACGCCAGTTGCGCCCCCTATTGGATCGGGACGCCCTTCGCACAGTCACTCATGCTCTCGTGACATCCCGACTGGATTATTGCAACTCTCTCTACATGGGGCTCCCCTTGAGGTGTACCCGGAGGCTTCAGTTGGTCCAGAATGCAGCCGCGCGAGCAATTATGGGCACGTCTAGGTTTGCCCACGTAACACCGCTCTTGCGCGAGCTGCACTGGCTACCTGTCGTCTTCCGGGTGCGCTTCAAGGTGTTAATTACCATCTTCAAAGCGCTCCATGGCTCGGGACCTAGCTACCTGCGGGATCGGATCCTGCCCCATACATCCTCACGGCCGATTCGCTCCCACAGAGAGGGACTTCTCCGGGTGCCGTCCACTAGACTTTGTCAGCGGGCGGCGCCCAGGGGAAGGGCCTTCTCTGTGGCGGGCCCAGCCCTCTGGAATGACCTTCCCCCCGATATCAGGACAACCACGGACCTCCGCTCCTTCCGCTTAAAATTAAAGACGCATTTTTTTCGTCTGGCCGGCCTTGGGTAGTCTCTTTTTAGTTTAGGGGTTTTTAGGGGTAATTTTTAGCTTAGTTTATGGGTTTTAGCGCAGGATCAATTTAATTTATTTTTAACTTTGTATTTTGTATTTGTCTGTGGTTTTATTTGTATTTTTAATTGCCTGTGCCCCGCCTCGAGTCCCCTCGGGGAGAGAGAGCGGGATATAAAATTAAATTATTATTATTATTATTATTATTATTATTATTGCTTCTGTACCGCTATCTCTCTAGACTTGCATTTTATTGTAGTACTTCTTGATGCTTTCAGTATTTCATTTCTTAGGGTTTTCTTAATAAATTTACATGTATCTCTCTGGGCAAGTTATTTCTAATTGCATATCTTGTATGTACTCTAAATATTTCATCCATTCCACCTAATATCTCAACCTTACTCATTTCTGTGGCCACTGAGAGGATCTCTTCAACTTTCTCTGCTAAGCTCTTTCTCCTCTTCAATGTTCTGAAGTCTTAGGTAGAATTCAGCTTGGTCCATCTTCCACTGAATGCTAGATCTGTCTTGATTTTTATCAATTGTTATCAGTCTATAATCCATCACTTTTTTCTCTGTTATTTCTGCCTTTTCTCCCACCCTCTACAATCTCTGCTCGTTTCCCTCCATCATTTCCTTGACTTCTTTCAATTCTTCTACCTTGCCCATTTTCTCTTCTACTTTATTTATTTGCTCCTTGATTTGCTCCTCGTGTATAGCTTGCAACATACTTTTTAACTCCAAAGTGGCTTTATCTTGTTGTGTTGCCATGTTTGTTGCTTTCTGTGTCGTCAAACTGGGCAATGTAGCAGTTGATGACATATATGTTGTTATTTTCTTCATCTTGGTATGTAGTTCTGGTATTGTTGTATTTGAGTTGTATTTAAATTTTATAAACCAAAAAAGAAATTAATTGTAATCCTGCAGTCACCCACACCAGCCCAAGCTCCAGCCTACAATAGACCAAGCTCTCTTCCTGGACCCAGTCTTCAGGTTCTTGCTACCTTAATCCATTCGCTTTATAATGCCAATGAAAAGTCAAAAGAAAAACAAAAAAGCTTGAAGAAAAAGCAAACACCCAAAAAGAAAAAAAAGCCACAAAAAAATTCCACAATAGTAATCCATGCCTCATTGCAAAGAGGCAAAAAAAAAAAAAGAAAGAAAGAAAGAAAAGGAGAAAGAAAGAAAAAAGTTAGGGTAGGTAAAAGAGGACCAAAAATAGCCAAACAAACAAAAGGAGAACCTTTAATGTAGGTTATCTGGATTATACAAGTTTCCTCCAGTAGAGAAAAAAATGCAGTAAGAAAAGCATTCTCAACAGCCCATATAATGTGGCAAGAGACAAGAGTACAATGTTTACACAGCTGGTCTTATTTTCTTTCTTTTAGAGGGACTTTTTATCATCAGTCTATATTTTCAGCAACAGTTCAAGTCAATTCCTTCTTTACCAGCTTTCTCTATTCACCAGCAATTCCTTGTTTTTAAAATCCCATCCAGAATCACAAGATGGCAATGCGGACAGTTAATTCACAATATGCACCCCTTAAGTCCAGGCTCTGAAAGCAGATCTTTAAATTATCAAAAAGATTAAAAACACAGAGTAAAAGTCAAAAGAGTTCCCCTCCCAACTTGCTTTCTAACCCTTAAGCAGTTCTCAAAATCCTTTTGTTCTTTGTGTAGTTAGTGGCTTCATTTGTTCATCGCTAGATCAGGAGTGGAGGAGCTTACTAGCACCCGCTTTCCCCCCTTTCTCCTGATACTCTTTCTTTTAAAAGTTTTAAACCAGAGGTTAAAGTTAATTACAGGAAAATTGTACTTCAAGCCAATCTTTTTTTTCATATTGAAAAAGTTTTATTGGTTTTTACAAATTTTTTAAGGTAGGGTAGGGGTAAGGTGAAATACAAAAATATTTTGAGAGCTTTCACGTTGAGGTCGTTGGTCCCTCCGGGGCTTCTTAATAAGACATTGGTAATACATTTTTCAATAATACTACAAGGTGAAAACAAATGCATACATCATAAATTCTAAATTCTATGCTGGCAATCGTGTACAAACATCCAGATAAAAGTTATACTGTATTAATAAAAAGCAAAGTCATTTTTTAGATCTAAGTCTCTTGGCAATTGTGTCTTCTTGTTCTCCTTCCTGGCCCTCAGCGGGCGGGGCTGTGGCCCCCTCCGTCCCCCCTGGATTTTCCCCCAGGATAGAGGAATGTTTTTTAAGAAAGGCTTCCGCCTCAGCAACTGTTTTAATCCTTACTCTTCCTCCTTCCCAGAACACCAACATCCCTTCTGGCATCGCCCACTTAAACCAAATCCCGTGATTAAACAATTTTTTAGATAAGAAGGAGTACTTCCTCCTCACTTCCCTAATCTTTTTTGGGATCTGCTTCAAGATAGCGACTTCCTTTTGTTGATAAATTAACGGACCCACTCTCTGCGCCTTCAAGATTCCCTCCCTTGTCGACCTTCTGACAAATTTAATATGTATCTCTCTGGGTACTTCATTTATCCTGGCATATGTTGAATTTATTCTGTAAACTAGGTCCATGTCCCCCCTGATCTCATCTTTGGGTTTATGTAAAGTCTGCTAAAATTGTGCTCATGAGATCAGGAAGGCATTCACCAGTTTCCTCCAAAATATTCTGAAATCTTAAAAAATATGACATCCTTTCAAAATCCATCCTAGACATATGACCAGACAAATCTCCAATTTCACTATTAACGTTTTTCAGTTCTCCCTTTGCCCCAGCCAACCCCACTTCCAACTCCTCGGTCTTCTGTGTATTCTCCATCAATTTTTTCTGTGTTTCTAAAAGCCCAAGTTTAGAACTGCAATGGTCCTTTCTTAATTCTTTAATTTCCAGCACCAAGGAGTGTAACACTGGTTCCATAGCTGTCATCTTTTCTTCCAATCCTGGATTTTCTGGTTGTTTTTTTGAAGCCATGGTGAGCTGTTAAAGTCAGTGCCACTAAGATGGCGTTTTTTGGGTGCAGCCGCTGGAGCAAGTCTGGAGAAGAAAGTTCAAATCAAAGTTGTAACAAATTATAGAGTCCAGAGAGAGAAGCAATTTTCACAGTCAAATATTAAAACAAAGAAGGCATTCCAGGGAAGGAGTCAATTAATCCAAAAATTCATCCGTTGGTAGAGAGAAACAGTCCAGGTCACAAAGAGATGTTGGTAATTTTCCATTAAAAAATAATCATTTAGGAACAAAGGGCAGTCATCTTCCACCGCCCAGTCTGAGAGCCAGCAGGAGAAAGTGACAAAGAAAATTGTTTCAATAAAGCCGGACTTAGATACATTGTATAGAAACAAGCCGTGAAGCACTTTCACTTGTTCCGCAAAAGTCCGGATGAGAAATATCCGCTTCCTCAGATCGAGGAGCCATTTCTAAACGCTGCTGTTGTAAATCCGAGGGGGGATTTAGCAAACACCCCCCTCCACGTTTCTCTCAGTCCAAGCCGCCAGCAAAAATAAGTTTAAAGTCACTTACTCTCCACCTCGCAGCCAAAGCCCCGGCAAAGCCATCCGACTCGAGTGCTCCACTCTCTTCAAATCCATTATTTGTTACCATCCTCCGTTGGCGAAGGGAACCAAGCCCCCCGCAGCATGTCTTCTTCCACCTAGACCGAAGACAAGGACTGTTCCCCAGCCGCCGACAGGTTGAACCAGTCCAGGCAAGCCGGTCCTACGGAGGGTCCCCCCAAAAAAGGGGCACCCCGCCCCATTTGGGGCAGAAAAAATAACAAAACGGCGGACAAACCCCAAGGCTCGTCCGTCGCCGCCAGGAACAGGAACAGGAAGTCCAGCCAATCTTGTTATCTCACCCAGACAATCACCTTGCTATTCTTCTTGCTTTGTTGCAGCCACTCACCTGTGACAGCTCACAACGGCTACCTTCCCCATCTATTGGGTCTGGAGGCAATTGCAGGCATTTTAGGGGAATTTTGGCTTCCCTGACCACATCTACTTGCACCTCCTCTCTTTGCTGTTGCTATGAGACAGCTATGATCTTGAAGGACCCCCCAAAATAGCAGGGACTCTGATGGTTCTAGAAGAGCTTGGAGAACATGTCATGTTGCTGAGACACTGGCCACATCCCTCTTCATCTATTTCACTATTAAATGTGGATTACAAAATTTTGCATCAATAATGGCAGAAAGGAGAAGGAGGGGCCTGTGTCACAACAACACAATGCTTGACCCTGCTGCTGCAGGATCATCGTTGATTCTTTTGCTGCTGGACGGTTTAGATGAACCTAACTGTCCTGAAGGGACAGTGAAGATGAAGCTGGATCTTTGCTGGTCACAGGGATATTGCAAAGTCCCTGTTTTGATCCAAAGGAAGGCTTCAAATCCACAGTAAACAGATAGCCTCTCCCTGGCTGGCAAAGTTGCAGATGGCCTCAACATTAGAACAAAGGAAAATGAAAGTGGATTCTCGCTGTGGAATGTTTATTGCTTTGGAGAGACAGCTGCAAAAGAAACAGCCCATAAAAACCTTCTAAAGAAACAGAGTAAGTTTTTCTTCCTCTCATTTTTTTTCCTCCTGTTTGCAACCTTGGACTAAATCTCTTCCTCTTCATTAGTGTGTGTGACTTTTAAAGATTTTTCTCCTCTTTCTACTGCACTTAATAATACCAAAGAATTTGATTTTTTTGTGAAATAACTAAGATATAAAAAGAAACAAAAAAAATTGTACAATGGCATATACTAAACAACAATGAAAAAATGTTAGCTTGCAAGATATAATGGACGCAATACAGCAATGCTCTAGAAAAAATTAAACATTTAATTGGAGACTATGAGGAAAAGGATGGAGTTATTTTTCACATGGAAAAAAACAAAGGTTGGTCCCTTAAATACCAAAAAGGGAGTTAACCACAAAGAAATTAAAATGGCTGATCCTTTTAATGAGAGGCTTATGTCCGTCTATGGGAAAAATGGAACATGGAAAGATGAATTAGATGGATGGGAACTGAACCTCAGATGGCAATATATAGAAGAAGAAGCAAGAAAAGAACTTATGATAGAACTTATGAATCTGACTTCAGCGGCTTTGCAACCTGAACTTCCACCTGGCGAATTACTCCATCTTCACTGGGTAGGGCTTGGTGCACAAGTCCCATAGGCCATGAGTTCCAATACATGTCTTTGGGAACGAAGTTCCCTGCTGGTGCTGGCCAGTCATCTGCCTTCTTGGTCAGCAAGGTGGCTGTGGTGAGGACAGTTGGGTTTTCAGGATCTGAAGACTCTGGAACCAAGGTAGTGTTACAACAGGAGGAAGGGATGGTAAATAACGTAACCCAAACTGTATATTATAACCTATTAAATGGAATAACAAATGTATAAGAATGACAAATATAAAGAAAAATAACAATTATGTGAATGTACACTTAGAATCGTATGTAAGAGAATAAAAAATAAAAAAATGGCAAAAAAGAAGAGAGTGGACAGTCACTTGTCTGAAATAATATAGGTTCTCTTGCTTGAATAGGGATTGGACTAGAAGACCTCCAAGGTCTCTTCTAGCTCTATTCTAGTCTTCTCCTTCTATTCCATTTCCCCTATGAGAGGCACACGGATATATAATTATTTACAATGTGTGTTTCAACGACTCTTTTAATCCATTCAAAGGTCATAAAATCAACCAGGGACCCAGGGTCACCCGGTTTATTATCGATGTAACTTACAACCAATAACGTTGAGCTCATTCATGGCTGAATGTTGAGACCTACTACTACCTACTACTAGATAAAGTAGAAGAATGTGGGTTACACAGCATCACCACCAGATGGCTGACCAAACACACTCAACGTGTAGTCCTCAATGGAACAGCTTCTACATGGAGGGAAGTATGCAGTGGAGTACCCAAGGTTCTGTTTTAGGCCCAGTACTCTTCAACATCTTCATCAATGAGTTGGATGAGGGGATAAATGGGGAACTCATCAAATTTGCAGAGGACACCAAGCTGGCAGGAATAGACTCCAGAAGATAGGCTTAAGATACAGAAGAATCTTGACAAACTTGAACATTGGGCACTATCTAATAAAATGAAATTCAATGACGAAAAGAGTAAGGTTCTACATTTAGTCAACAAAAACGAAATGCACAGGTACAGTATAGGTGGTATCTTGCTCAATAATAGTAACTGTGAAAGGGATCTTGGAGTCCTGGTGGACAACCATTTAGATATGAGCCAGCAGTGTGCAGCAGCTGCCAAAAAAGCCAACACAGTTCTAGGCTGCATAAACAGAGAGAGAATCAAGATCACGTGAAGTGTTAATACCACTTTATAATGCCTTAGTAAGGCCACACTTGGAATACTGCATTCAGTTTTGGTTGCCACGATGTAAAAAGATAAAGATTATCCAAAGTCAGAGTATGGAATAATCTCAGTCTCATATCTCACATTTTCAGTAGCCAAAAAGGCCCTTCTTATGACCACTCCTTCAAATGATTGGACCTTGCTGATGGAAGTACAATCGTTAAGACCAGGGAATTCTTCCATTGTGCCCTTCCTTGCAGTAGATACTGGTGTTTGCTGACACTTTCTTAGCATGGTCACATTTGGCATGCAAATGTCATAAGAAAGTAGAAGAATAAGATTTATGTGATTTTAGTATATAGTTGGACCATGTATAATTGACAGACTGGATTTTATCTGTTATTTATTATTTTATTCTAGAATTTTAAATTGTACATTTATTGAGGTTTTTTTTATTTGTTCTGGTCTCTGGTCTATGACTGTAATAAAATTCTATTGATTGATTGAGTGATATATGACAGGATAATTAATATGATGTTTGGAAGCATTTTGGTATGTATACAAAGCTGTGGGTCAGGCTTAGATACCCAAAATGCATCAACAATTAATGCTAGAATGGAAATCACGGGGCATTTTATTTGGTTGCCACCAGCAAAAATATATTTCCAACGCAGCAAGTGTAGAGGAGATCACAAAATAGAGATGGTTAAAATAAATTATATTAGCTAAGGGCAGACAAACCATACATATTAAGCAAGTGTTATCTTCAGCAATATCTACAAATAGTTTGCCTGATCTTTTGCCAGATGGCTATTGTACCAAGAAATGACCGTTTGTTTTACCTTTCAGCTTCTAATTTGGTTTTGACTCCTACAACCAGCAGGAACAAGTTAGAAGTTACACATTTACCCAATTTATACTGGTAAGTGGGTGGAGAGGAAGATTCTTATCTTCTAACCCAACTAAAATAGAGGTTTGGAGTCCTTACTCAGAAGAAACCATATTTAGCAGCACCGTCTGTTTCATATCCCAACACTACCAGGTTCAATCATAGCTATGTCCTATGGATGAGATGATATTTCCTGTGGATAAAATGGCAGTTTTTAGATGGGCCAAGAATCTGTCCCAGAAGATTCATAGAATATCAGATAACAGAATAACAGAGATGGAAAGGATTTTGGAGGTCTTCTAATCCAACCTCCTACTCAAGGAGGAGACCCTTTACCATTTCAGCCACTTCTGAAAAACCTGCAGTGTTAAAACACCCACAACTTCTGAAGCAAGTCTTTCCACTGTTTAATTGTTCAGGGTAGGCCAGAATATTCAGATTCAAATCAGAATAGGGCAACTGAAATCTCTCACAAAATATCAGATCTTTCTAACAAAGCCCAGTCTATTTTTAGTTCATCAGTTTATGTGGTTCTTAATCACCAGTTTGAGTTTATTCCTTTACTTTTTACCCAACTCAGCAAACAGAAATTGAACAGTGCCTCTAAGCAGTGAGTGAATTGCATCTTATAGGGACCAATACAGCTTGTACCATCTCTGTCTCAGTTTTTCAATTTGTTGCACCCATTAGCAGGTTCCAGGATTGGAAATTGAGTTTATTTATTTAAATATTTAGATGACTGCTCAGTTTTCAACCATATCTTAGCCAGCCCTCAAATCAAAAATTAAAAGACATACAAAACCATTTTAAAACTAGAAAACTCAACCAATTAAATTAAAACATTAACTTTTATTTATTTAAAACATTTACATCTTTATAACATAGAAAGCTTATATATTTCCTAAATAGATAGAAATACATAAAGGAAGGCAGGAAAAAACCCTCCAATTTCAATCAGTAGAGATTTTGCCTCCCAACCATGAACAGAAAGAGGTTAAATGCTGATGGATTTATCTTTTAGCATCCTGCCTTAACAAAATTTTGCATTTTGCATAGGAGCAGATTTAACCTCAAGAGGGCACTCATTTGTAAATGATTTCTTGAGCACTGCCTTCAGTTTGGCAGATATTCAAGTGTTAACATGCCAGAAGTTGTTCATCTGATCCTTCAGGCCTTTGCAATTCAGGGCATCATGGATTGTTTTAACAAAGAAAGGGAGTTTAAGCCAAGAATTTTACACTGCAGGATTTTTGCCAAAGATCATTTATTAGATTACCCAGATTGCACCTCAGCAACCATCTAAGTTTCATCACTCTTCTCAAAAACAGAGCTAAATTAATTTATAATTAGGAGTCAATTAAAAGGTGGGATGCAGAGATAGGTTTAGAGTTTTTAGAGTTTGAGTTTATTCGACTTGTATCCCGCACCTATCTCCCAGAAGGGACCCAGGGCGGCGCACAGGAAATTAAAACAGATATATACATAAATACATAATAAATATCATAAAACCAATTAAATTAAGAAAACCCTGTGCTAAAATTACTAAAATCCCTCTAATTAAAACGAATTGCTAATTTAAAACTCAGTCGTTATAGAGTGATCACGCTAGGCCGGCTTGATGGAAAAAGTGCGTCTTCAGGTGCTGGCGGAAAAGGCGGAGGTCCAAGGTGGTCCGGAGTTTGGGAGGAAGGTCATTCCAGAGGGTTGAGCCCGCCACAGAGAAGGCCCTTCCCCTAGGCATCGCCAACCGGCATTGTCCAGCCGACGGCACCCGGAGAAGACCCTCTCTATGGGAGCGGATCGGTCGAAGGGATGTGTGGGGTAGGAGATGGTCTCGAATATAACTAGGTCCCGTGCCATGGAGCGCTTTAAAGATGGTTATCAGCACCTTGAAGCGCACCCGAAAGGCCACAGGCAGCCAGTGCAGCTTGCGCAGGAGAGGTGTTACATGGGAATGCTGTGAGGCTCCCATAATCCCCCGCACAGACGCATTCTGAACTAGCTGCAACTTTCGGGTGCACCTCAAGGGGAGCCCCATGTAGAGAGTGTTACAGTAGTCTAGGCGGGATATCACAAGTACTTGAGTGACTGTGTGGAGGGCGTCCCGGTCAAGTAAGGGGCCCAATTGGCGGACCAAGCGCACCTGGTAAAATGCCCCCCGGGCCACGGCGGTCACATGGTCCTCCATGGTCAGCTGGGAGTTCAGGAGGACGCCTAAATTGCGCGCCCTCTCCACGGGGCTAATAGTTCGCCCCCTATGGCCAGTGTTGGAATCAGCTGGCTAAACCGGGACACCGGAAACCACGGCCACTCAGTCTTGGATGGGTTGAGTTTGAGTTTGTTACTCCCCATCCAGACCCGTACGGCTTCCAAACACCGGGACATCGCTTCGACGGCATCGTTGGGGTGGTTTGGGGTAGATATGTACAGCTGAGTGTCATCAGCGTACTGATGGTACTCTACTCCAAAACCATGGATGATCTCGCCCAGCAGCTTCATATAGGTGTTGAACAGGAGTGGCGAGAGGACTGACCCCTGAGGTACCCCAAATATGAGGGGCCTCGAGGTCGACCTCTGCCCTCCTGCCAACACGAATTGCGACTGACTGGAGAGGTAGGAGAACCACTGTAAAACGGTGCCTCCCACCCCCAACCCCCCCAGTCGGTGCAATAGGATACCATGGTCGATGGTATCAAAAGCCGCTGAGAGGTCTAATAGGATCAGGATAGAGGAGCAACCTCTATCCCGCATCCTCCAGAGATCATCCACCAATGCGACCAATGCCGTCTCGGTGCTGTGACCGGGTCGGAAGCTGGACTGGCACGGGTCTAGATAATCAATTTCCTCCAGGTGACAGGGAAACTGCTGTGCCACCACACTCTCTACAACCTTCGCTAAAAAGTAGAGGTTGGAGACCGGACGGTAATTTACCAACAATGCTGGGTCCAGGGAAGGCTTCTTGAGGAGGGGTCTCACCACCGCCTCTTTCAAGGCGATAGGCATGAACCCCTCACCCAGAGAGGCATTCACTATATCCTGGAGCCAGCCTCATGTGATCTCCCAGGATGCCAGTACAAGTCAGGAGGGAAACGGGTCCAATAAACATGTGGTGACCTTTAGTCTCCTCGACAACCTGTCCATATCATCGGTCAAATAAAGTCAAACTCCTCCCATAATATTGTCTCAAGGCCTGCATCGGAAGATCCCTCCAGACTACTTTCAGTGGAGGATAACTTGCTCCGAATCTGAGTGATTTTATCCTGCAGATATTCTCCAAATTCCTCTGCTCTACTCTGCCCTGCAAAGGGGCTTCCCGCGGCTTCTGTTGAAGGAGGGAGCGGGTCACCCCAAACAGGGCGGCAGGGCAGTTATCTGCGGATGCGATAAGAGTGGCACAGTAATTACGTTTGGCCACTCGTATCGGCACTAGGTATGTCCTCAAATGGGATCTTACCAGTGTTCGGTCAGATTCGGACCGAGTGGATCTCCACCTACTCTCTAGGCGTCTCTTGCGGTGTTTCATCCCCATCAGCTCCTCGGAAAACCAGGGAGCCTGGGTGAGTCGACACCGTGTGAGAGGCCGCAAGGGCGCGACCTGGTCCAAGGCCCCCATGGTTGCACTATGCCATGTGGCCACTAGGTCCTCAGCCGAATCGCGGGTCAAGGTCACAGGTACTGGCCCAAGCTCTGTCTGGAATCTTTTGGGCCCATCAGGTGCCTGGGGTGGAACCATCTTGGAATCTCTGGTTCCACCTCCCCGGGGTGGGGTGTGATGGTTGGAAAGTTGGAAAGATAGGTGTACATTATGTGTATGTTCATGTTTATTTTCATGAGTATGGGAATCTGGGCAGAAGGCAATTATAAGCAGTGAGATTCTATAAGAAGAAAATAGAACGCAAAAAGCAAAGTGTGTTAACGCTGATAGACACATTTATTTAATTTAAAGAAAAAAACTAGCTTTGAAATGTAGCAGCTCCCTACATTCAAAATATCCTGTAAAGAAGGAAATCAAATTCGTTGTTCAAATGATACAATACAATACAATACAATAGCAGAGTTGGAAGGGACCTTGTAGGTCTTCTAGTCCAACCCCCTGCGTGGGCAGGAACCTTATACCATTTCAGACAAATGGCTATCTAACATCTTTTTAAAGACTTCGAGGGTTGGGGCATTCACAACTTCTGGAGGCAAGCTGTTCCAGAGGTTAATTGTTCTAACTGTCAGGAAATTTCTCCTTAGTTCTAAGTTGCTTCTCTCCTTGATTAGCTTCCACCCATTGCTTCCTGTCCTGCCCCCAGGTGCCTTGGAGAATAGTTTGACTCCCTCTTCTTTGTGGCACCCTCTGAGATATCGGAACACTGCTATCATGTCTCCCTTAGTCCTTCTCTTCATCAAACTAGACATACCCAGCTCCTGCAACCATTCTTCATATGTGATATTTGAATATATTATTATTATTATTATTATTATTATTATTATTATTATTATTATTATTATTATTATTATTATTATTATTATTATTATTATTATTATTATTATTATTATTATTAAGATTTTTATACCGCCCTTCTCCCTTTCGGGACTCAGGGCGGTGTACAGGCAACGATAAAAATCAATAGTATAAAACATAAAATACGTTAAAAATATATTAAATGATTAGCATGTCCTAAAACCCTACTAAAACCCCTGCTAAAAACAATTAAAACTACGCCAGGCCGGCCATACGAAATAAATAGGTCTACAAGGCCCGACGGAAAAGGCGCAGGTCTGTGGTCGTCCATAGGTCAGGGGGTAGGTTATTCCAGAGGGCAGGAGCTGCCACAGAGAAGGCTCTCCCCCTAGGGGTTGCCAGCCCACATTGCCTGGCCGACGGCACCCTGAGGAGGCCCTCTCTGTGGCAGTGGACTGGTCTGTGGGAGGTGTTTGGTAGCAGGAGGCGGTCTTGCAGGTAACCAGGTTCCTTGCCATGGATATACTGTACCGTATTGAACTTTTAAAGTTCTTTTTTTCAATTTTTCACAAGGAAATAATATTATGGCCTCTCTTTTTTTTAACAAAAAAGTTGATTCATCGCTGATGTCAATCAACAATATATAAGCCCCATTTGCTCCTTTAGTTTTTGTACGGCCAAAACCATGACAAATTCCAGGCTCTTCCCTCCCAAAGGGGTGGGAAGAAAAAAATGTTTGAGGGATTCAGGAGGTTCAACATTAAAAGCATGATAGTACAAAACAACAGCAGTGTCCTCTTCCATCTGCATCTCTGGTAATTCTGATGTAACAAGTCATGTCCAAATCTTGGCGATCCTATAGGCCAGGTCTCTCCACAACTTCTGACCTTGCACTGCTTCTTTGAGTTGTTTTAGGCTCTGGATGATGTCAGTTTTGATGGTGTCCAGCCATTGTGTCCTTTGATGGTCTGCTTTTCATTTACTGTTAACTCTTTGGACCATAATTGCTTTCTCCAGTGAATTCCCCCACATGACTTGGCCAAAGTGAGCGAGACACAGTTTTGTGATTTTGTAATTGCTAAATCCCAGGCCCTGTTGGGGTTTTGCCCAAATGGCATGGAATTGGTTCAATGAATTTAGGTGGCTAGGCAGATAAAGAATACATAAAAGGGTGCATCTATATACAGGAACCAATAGGAAGTTTTGCTATCAGAGGCAACTGTGTCATCTTGCCTAATAGCAGAGCTGGCTATGTATGGCAAGGCATATGAAGACTGGTGGAAAAACAAGTGACAAGATTCCAGGGACACAGGTCTATTGCCACAAACACGATGAAACACTGCCTTCAAATCCTTAGCCCAAGTTTGAAAAATGGGATTTCTACTAACATTTACTTGAATAGGATACATAGAATGAACTAAACTCCCTATTTAAACTTATTGCATAGTGAGATCAAACATGGATTTCCAGCATGTTTCCAGCTGAAACATGCTGGAAAACTAATCAGAAACTGGGCTCACAGATTGTGTTAAATCGTAGTGTAATTACAACTAACCTAACAAACCATTTTCCCTTCGGCTGCCTAACACATGATGCTCTCATAAAACCAAACTGATTGCATTGTGGCTTAATATGCTGGATCAACCAGGTGTTGCCTCTCAGGTATATTTGTACATAGTTTTGATATAACAACTGGGTGGGACTATGGTATTTTTCTTACTGAACCCAGAAATCTAGCACCACTACAGCTAAGAAACAGCCCCCCTCCCCACATTTTTTTTACCCCAAGAAAACATAGTGATGGATGGAAGGGAGCTCATGTTGTTAACAGTCATCTTTCAAAAATTAAGGGACCAATCCTCAAGTTGAGCTTCTGATGGCAACAGTAGCAAGATATAGCCAATGTTAAAAATTACTAATCACATAGTTCAATCTTTTTCTGGGGTCACAGGATTCACAGTACTGTATGCTAAGCACAGGGCATGAATCACACAATATGCTAGTTTACAAAGGGACCGACTTGGTTGGGATTCAGTAGATCAGGTGAGGGTAGCCCACTGCACGGAAATGTCCCTATTTTCTTTTCACATAATGGCAGCATCTCCTCTCCACAGGAGCATTTGCAGTATAACTATTTGATCTAGTGATTAAGGCACCAGGCTAGAAACAGGGGACTGTGAGTTATAGGCCTGCTTTAGGCACCTGGATGACTCTAGGCCAATCATCAGGTAGCTGATGATCCCATTCTGCTTTAGACAGGAAAGCCAACTGGGTGAATTTGAGCCAGTCATTCTCTCTCATCCCAACACAGCTCACAGAGCTGTTGTTTATTTATTTATTTATATATTCCAATTTATACCCCGCCCTTCTCCTAGAAAAGGGCCCAGGGTGGCGCACAGGCAATTTAAAACAGTACATACATATAAATACCCATATTAAAAAACTATTAAATAATGATCCCGTGCTAAAACCCATTTTAAAACCTCTAATTAAAATTTACAGTGTTAAAACTCAGTGTCCGGGGTTATACTAGGCCGGCTTGTTGGAACAAAAGCGTTTTAAGGCGCTGGCGGAACAGGTGGAGGTCCGAGATGGTGCGTAGTTCGGGGGGCAGGTCGTTCCAGAGGGTGGGGCCCACCACAGAGAAGGCTCTTCCCCTGGGTGTCACCAACCGGCATTGCCCGGCCGATGGCACCCAGAGAAGGCCCTCTCTGTGGGAGCGGATCGGCTGAAGGGATGTATGGGGCAGGAGGCAGTCTCGTATGTAGCTAGGCCCCGAGCCATGGAGCGCTTTAAAGATGGTCGTCAACACCTTGAAGCGCACCCGAAAGGCCACAGGTAGCCAGTGCAGCTCGCGCAGGAGTGGTGTTATATGGGATTGCCTTGTGGCTCCCGTAATCACCCACGCGGCTGCATTCTGGACTAACTGCAACCTTTGAGTGCACCTCAAGGGGAGCCCCATGTAGAGAGCGTTACAGTAGTCCAGCCGGGACGTCACGAGTGCTTGAGTTGAGTTGTGTTGACTGTTGTTGTAGTAATAGGAGGCAAAAGTATTTTGTATGTAAGATTGAATTTGCGTCAGTCACAGGGACCAAATATTTACCCTTCTGAGCTCTGGAAGTTACCCTTTTGTGCTCTGGAACTCCCTGAAGATGGACTCCAGCATGAATTTGAGCTGTGGTGGTGCAGTGATTAGCGTGGGGTACTGCAAGCTACTTCTGCCGACTGCCTGCAATTAGCAGTTCAAATCTCACAAGGCTCAAGGTTGACTCAGCCTTCCCTCCTTCTGAGGTCTGTAAAATGAGGAGCCAGATTGTTGGGGGCAATATGTTGATTCTGTTAATGGCTTAGAGGTGGCTCTAAACCACTGTAAAGCAGTAAATGTCAAAGCGCTATTACTGTTATCTTGGGACATATGTATTTGCCTTCATTCATGAGTTATTATGTATGTTCAACACTTTGAGATTTTTATAAAAAATAATAAAAGAGAGATATAAATGAATAAACAAATAAAGTATCCAACCAACCCCTTAGATCAGGGGTCTCCAACCTTTGCAACTTTAAGTCTGAAGGACTTCAGCTCCCAGACTTCTCCAGCCAGGGAGCTGAAGTCCTTCAGACTTAAAGTTGCAAAGGTTGGAGACCCTTGCCTTAGATTCTCCAACCTAAGCTCTTTCTAGAATTTAACTCGCAGAATTCTCAGAAATGGTTGTGCTGGCTGGGGAATTCTGGGAATTAAAGTCCACACTTTTGCAGATTAAATAGAATGCAGATCATCGCTAGCTCATCACTAGCAACATACAACTGGTATCGACAACAGGAAGGCTTGTGGAAAGAAAGGACATCGAACAGCTTCATCCAAAACTTGTACGCCAATTTTAAGAGTTTATTTAATTTTCGGTACAGTGAAGAATGTGTACAAATCTACAAGTAGCCCTGTAAAGAAAGAAAAACAAGGACAAGCAAGTCTGCCTGCTTGTCCACAACATTTTCCCACCTTAAAGACACTTTTTTCTTAGATTTTGTTTTTTTAAAAGAGAGCAAGAGAAGAATATGCTTCCCCTAGCCTAGCACATTCAGAATCAAAAAGAAAATGGGGTGATATCAAACAATCTGCTGATATGGGTGAGTTGATTTCATCAGACCATTAAATTCTTACGGAATCTGAGGAAAAACTGCAGTGCAAAGCAGTTCAGCAAGTATCTGACTTTTTTTTTTGTCACCAGGTTCCTCCTGCTCCTGCTACATTAGCCTGCAGAACTGCATCTAACTGGGGTGCTGATGCTGTAATAAAATTATGGCCACAAACAATCCCTCTCAAGAAGGGGGAGATTTACAGGCTATACAATTGATGCGGATAAGAGGACACCCGCTTCTGTATGAAATGAATGAAAGACAACTGATACTGCATGAATTGTCTACATTCAACATGATTACTTAAGTGTCCCTGCGGCGGTCTCTAGCTTCAACTCAACATTTATGGAACAAAGGCACTAAGATTTCAGGCACAGAAATAAAAACCAACCTTCCTTCCCTTTTTAGCATCCTTCCTCCCTGGAAGCTAAACACCAAAAAAACCCCACCAATGTTTCACAGTCTTTAGATACTAAGAAACGTCCTCTTTTTCCCAGCTTTATTATTATTATTATTATTTTAATACGATGAACCATTTCTCCTGAAAAGCTTTGCATAGCGTGGGCTATTCTATAAGCCTCTCTCATTTCCGGAAGCGTTATTGATATCTCATCTTCATCAGGAATAAAACGACTCCTCTGTCCTCAGAGGAGAAATTTCAGATATCTAGGTCGAACTGGGCTTCTTCACCTGTGAAAGAGAGAAATGATTAACTGAAACGTCTATGGAAATTCTCAGTCATGCAGGTCATGGTTGTCCCAAAGATGCTTCTAAAAGCTTCTTCAGTTCTGAAGAGGAATTGAAGAAGCTCTTTGGATGAGAAGTGAAATGTCTTCAAGGAAAAACAAAGTCCAGCTGTCTTTTGAAAAAGCACCTTTGGGATTGACAAAAATCTCAATTTTATGTGTATTCATTGGATGCCACATATGCTTGAAAGCATTACTTCTCAACCTTTTCCTTAACATAAAGAGGGATTCCAGTTTTAACTATGGAAATGTATTACTACTTTATGTGTGTGTGTGTGTGTGTGTGTGTGTGTATGTATGTTAGTTTTATGAGCTGATCAATAAATAAATCAGGGAGACTAGTATCAGATCAGCTCATAAAACTAACACACATATTTTTAAAAAAATACACAACAGAATTCATGGCTTTCTGTCTAGATCAGGGGTCCCCAACCTTTTTTGCACAAGGGACCGTTTTCATTTTAAAGAAAATTCTGCGGACCGGCTGAGTGGCTCAGCAGTCATGTGACTGGGTGGGCGTGGCCAACTTGGAAAATGTGAAACTCACTTAACAATCATCTTGGTTAGCAACCAAACTTTTGGCCTCAACTGTGGTCTTAAGTTCTTTCTTTCTTTCTTTCTTTCTTTCTTTCTTTCTTTCTTTCTTTCTTTCTTTCTTTCTTTCTTTCTTTCTTTCTTTCTTTCTCTCTCTCTCTCTTTCTTTGTCTCTGTCTTTCTTTCCCTCTTTCTCTCTCTCTATTTCTTTCTTTCTCTCTTTCCCTTTCTCTCTTTATTTCTTTCTCTTTCTTTCTTTTTCTCTTTCCCTCTTTCTCTCTCTTTCTGTCTTTCTGTCTCTCTTTCTGTCTTTCTTTCCTTTCTGTCTCTTTCTCTCTGTCTGTCTTTCTCTCTCTCCCACTTTCTTTTTCTTTCTTTCTCTTTTTCTTTCTCTCTCTCTGTCTCTCTCCTTCATCCGCCCATCTGTCACTCTGTGTGTGTGTGCGTGTGTCTGTCTGTCTTGCATTCACTCAATCACTCATTCTGTGTCTCTGTCTATCTTTCTCTTCCTCCCTCCCCCTGTCTCTCTATGTGTGTCTGTCATCGTCGTCATCGCCCCCCCCCCCCAGCCTCCTCAGCCCGCCTGTCGCGCTTGGTCACTTGTTCGCTCGGTCAGGCTCCGTGGCTGGGTAGGAGCCGGGCTGGAGAGGAAGAGGAGGGAGCAGCCCATTGGGCAAGAGCGCGTGGGAGAACGCAGGAGGATGGTAGGGCTCTTCCTCCACCCTCGTTGACGGAGGGACTCCTGGGCGCCGCCGGAGGCCGCCAGTTCCCTCCCCTGCCCGCGGAGCCTCCGCAGCCCCTGGAAGAAAACGAGTGACCGGCATGCCAGCAGAGGAGGGAATCGGTGGCCGGTCTGGCGGCGCCCAGGAGTCCCTCCGTCGACGAGGGTGGAGGAAGAGCCACACTCCAACGGCGCGAACAGCCTCCAACGGCGCGAAGAGCCACACTCCAACGGCCTGCGTTCTCCCGCGCGCTCTGCTCAGGGGGCTGCCCCCTCCTCCCTTCTCCTCCTCTCCAACCCTGCGGCCCGGCTCCCACCCAGCCACGGACCGGCACCGGTCCGCGGCCCGGGGGTTGGGGACCCCTGGTCTAGATGGTCTCTGGTAATGAGCCGAAAGGCAGAAAAGGAAAGCAATATGCTTCCTCCCTTAATTGGGGCCCTAACAGAGTGTTGTGGAACAATTATATAGATATATATAGACTTGTGTCACAACACCCTGTTAAGCCCCAATTAAGGGAGGAAGCATACTGATTTCCTTTTCTGCCTTTCGGCTCATCACCAGAGACCATCTAGACAGAAAGCCATAAATTCCGTTGTGTAATATTTTTTATATATATATATATTTAAAAAAAATATTACACAGCGGAATTCATGGCTTTCTGTCTAGATGGTCTCTGGTGATGAGCCGAAAGGCAAAAAGGAAACAGTATGCTTCCTCCCTTAATTGGGGCCCTAACAGGGTGTTGTGGAAACAATTATATATAACTATCCTCCTGTCTCAGCTGACAAGAAGAGAACTGAGCTGGCTTAATGGCAAGGCTGTCGCCTGGAATGTAATAAAGCCCCAGTTCGAATCCCAGTAAGGGTATGGCTAGCTGATGAGAGCAAAATAGCTCGAAATAGATCTATCCTAGTCTCCCTGACTTATTTATTGATTAGCTCACAAACGTAACATACATACATACATACATACATACATACATACATACATACATACATGTTTTTAGTTAAAAAATTGCTGTTTATTTTAGGGGGTACCAGGGAGGGGGGAGGGTTTAGACAGGTTGAGACTAGCCAGAAGGGAACGGGCCGAGCCAGCAGACGACGGAGGGAGGCGGATGGTTCCGTTAAGAGGGGGGAAACACAAGTCATTCCGGTGGAGGGCTTCCCCATCCAGAGGGTCGTGGGGAGGGGCAGGTCCGAGGGGAGACAAGTTCCTTCCTCCCGGTTGGAGGCACGTAGCCGTTGGTTACAAACGGTCAGGTGCCACAACCCCCGCAGGCTAGGTGGCCAGGGAATACAGAGCCAGGGTCTGCGGCTGATGTTTTGCAACGCCAGGTCCGTTGTCAACAAAGCCCCCCTCATTAGTGACCTTGTGTCAGAGGGGGAGCCGGACCTGGTAGGAATTGCGGAGACCTGGTTGGGTCACGAGGGAGGACATCCCCTCGTTGAAATGTGCCCACCAGGCTACCGCGCATTTCATCAGCCGCGGGCCCTAGGCAGGGGTGGTGGGGTAGCGGTCATTATTAAGGAAGGCCTTGAGCCGAGAGAGACCATTGTGCCTCAGACTTCCGGCTGTGAGTCCCTCTGCGTGAAGTGGGGCCTAGGGAGGCAGTTGGGCTTGCTGGTTGTATACCTGGCTCCCCGCTATGTAGCAGCAGCCCTGCCCGAGCTCCTGGAGGTGATCGCTACGGTGGCAGTGGAGACCCCCAGACTTATAGTCATGGGGGACTTTAACCTGCCATCGTTGGGCGAATCATCCGTGGTAGCTCGGGAGTTCATGGCTTCCATGACGGCCATGGACCTGACCCAAGTAATTCAGGGCCCCACCCACGAGGGTGGACATACGCCGGACCTCATCTTCGTCTCGGGCCAATGGAAAAGTGATCTGGGTACAGGGGATATAGTCATCACACCCTTGTCATGGTCAGACCACTCACTTCTCCGGCTCGACTTTCCGACCGCTGCTCCCCTCCGCGGGGAGGCGGAACCAGAGTCACCAATCTGGTACCGCCCCAGGCGCTTGATGGACCCGGATGGGTTCCAGACAGCGCTTGGGCCATTTCCTGTATCCCTGACCCGCGCCCCGATGGAGGACCTCACGGCCGCATGGAATAGTGCGGCCGTGGGAGCCTTAGATCGGGTCGCGCCCTTGCGGCCTCTCTCGCGGCGGCGAACCACCCTGGCTCCTTGGTTCACTGAGGAGCTGCGGGTGATGAAACGCCGCAAGAGATGCCTAGAGAGAAGATGGAGGGCTAGCCGCTCTGAATCTGACCGGACACAGGTAAGAGCCCATTTACGGACTTACATTGTGGCGCTGAGGGTGGCCAAACGTCATCATTGTGCCACTCTCATAGCATCCGCAGAAAACCGCCCTGCCGCCCTGTTTAGGGTGACCCGCGCCCTCCTTCAACAGAGGGAACGGGAAGCCCCGCTACAGGGTAGAGCAGAGGAATTTGTGATTTTTCTGCAGGAGAAAACCGCCCAGATACAGAGTGAGCTAACCCCCATTCATGGCCCAGTGGGATGCCACGAGAGAGATCTTGTTTGGGAGGAGTTTGACTCCGTTACTTCCGAGGATATGGACAGGCTACGTGGGCGACTGCGAGCCACCACATGTTTATTGGACCCGTGCCCCTCCTGGCTTGTACTGGCATCCTGGGAGGTGACACGAGGCTGGCTCCAAGAGGTTGTCAACGCATCCTTGAGTGAGGGTTCCTTGCCTGCCTCCCTAAAAGAGGCCATGGTGAGGCCCCTCCTCAAGAAGCCCTCTTTGGACCCAGCTCTTTTGAACAACTACCGTCCAGTCTCCAATCTTCCCTTCTTGGCGAAGGTTGTTGAGAGTGTGGTGGCACAACAGTTTCCCCGTCACCTGGAGGAAGTTGACTATCTAGATCCGCGCCAGTCCGGCTTTCGGCCCGGGCATAGCACCGAGACGGCATTGGTCGCGTTGGTAGATGATCTCTGGAGGGCCAGAGATGGGGGATGTTCCTCCATCCTGGTCCTATTAGACCTCTCGGCGGCTTTCGATACTATCGACCATGGTATCCTATTGCATCGGCTGGGGGGGTTGGGGGTGGGAGGCACCGTTTTACGGTGGTTCTCCTCCTACCTCTCTGGCCGATCGCAATTTGTGCGGGCAGGAGAGCAGAGGTCGACCCCGAGACCCCTCACATGCGGGGTGCCTCAGGGGTCGGTCCTCTCGCCTCTCCTGTTTAACGCATACATGAAGCCGCTGGGCGAGATCATCCGTGGTTTTGGGGTAGAGTACCACCTGTACGCTGATGACACCCAGCTGTACATATCTACCCCAAACCACCCCAACGATGCCGTAGCGGTGATGTGCCAGTGCCTGGAAGCCGTGCGGATCTGGATGGGAAGTAACGGACTTAGGCTCAACTCGACCAAGACCGAGTGGCTGTGGTTTCCGGCTGCCCGATTCAACCAGCTCTCTCCAACGCTGGCCATAGGGGGCGAACATCTTGCCCCTGTGGATGGGGCGCGCAACTTGGGTGTCCTCCTGGATACCCGGCTGTCCATGGAAGATCAAGTGACAGCCGTGGCCAGGAGGGCGTTTTACCAGGTTCGCCTGGTACGCCAGTTGCGCCCCCTATTGGATCGGGACGCCCTTCGCACAGTCACTCATGCTCTCGTGACATCCCGACTGGATTATTGCAACTCTCTCTACATGGGGCTCCCCTTGAGGTGTACCCGGAGGCTTCAGTTGGTCCAGAACGCAGCCGCGCGAGCAATTATGGGCACCTCTAGGTTTGCCCACGTAACACCGCTCTTGCGCGAGCTGCACTGGCTACCTGTCGTCTTCCGGGTGCGCTTCAAGGTGTTAATTACCATCTTCAAAGCGCTCCATGGCTCGGGACCTAGCTACCTGCGGGATCGGATCCTGCCCCATACATCCTCACGGCCGATTCGCTCCCACAGAGAGGGACTTCTCCGGGTGCCGTCCACTAGACTTTGTCAGCGGGCGGCGCCCAGGGGAAGGGCCTTCTCTGTGGCGGGCCCAGCCCTCTGGAATGACCTTCCCCCCGATATCAGGACAACCACGGACCTCCGCTCCTTCCGCTTAAAATTAAAGACACACTTTTTTCGTCTGGCCGGCCTTGGGTAGTCTCTTTTTAGGTTAAGGGTTTTTAGGGGTAATTTTTAGTTTAGTTTATGGGTTTTAGCGCAGGATCAATTTAATCTATTTTTAATTTTGTATTTTGTATTTGTCTGTGGTTTTATTTGTATTTTTAATTGCCTGTGCCCCGCCTCGAGTCCCCTTGGGGAGAGAGAGCGGGATATAAAATTAAATTATTATTATTATTATTATTATTATGTTTTTGTATTTATATTTATAATTGTTCCACAACACACTGTTAAGGCCCCAATTAAGGGACGAGACATACTGTTTCCTTTTCTGCCTTTCGGCTCATCACCAGAGACCATCTAGACAGAAAACCATGAGTTCCATTGTGTGATTTATTTAATATGTGTGTTAGTTTTATGAGCTGATCGATAAATAAATCAGAGAAACTAGTATAGATCTATTTCGAGCTTTTTAGCTCTCATCAGCTAGCCATACCCGAATGGGAGACCCTGGCTGATTGAATGGTTAAAGGCTCTTGCCTGATATGCAATACAGCCCGGTTCGAATCCCAGTAAGGGTATGGCTAGCTGATGAGAGCTAAAAAGCTCGAAATAGATCTATAATAGTGTCTCTGATTTATTGATCAGCTCATAAAACTAACACACATATTAAAAAAATCACACAACAGAACTCATGGCTTTCTGTCTAGATGATCTCTGGTGATGAGCCGAAAGGCAGAAAAGGAAACAGTATGTTTCTTCCCTTAATTGGGGCCCTAACAGGGTGTTATGGAACAATTATAGATACTAATCCTCCTGTCTCAGCTGATGCAATGGGAGACCCTGGCAGGCTGAATGGTTAAAGGCTCTTGCCTGATATGCAAAACAGCCCCGGTTCGAATCCCAGTAAGGGTATGGCTAGCTGATGAGAGCTAAAAAGCTCGAAATAGATCTATCCTAGTCTCCCTGATTTATTTATTGATCAGCTCATAAAACTAACGTGTGTGTGTGTGTGTTACTTTTTTGAGCTGATCAATAAATAGGTCAGGGAGACTAGTATAGATCTATTTTGAGCTTTTTAGCTCTCATCAGCTAGCCATACTCTTACTGGGATTTGAACCGGGGCTGTATTACATGTTAGGCAGAAGCTTTAGCCATTATGGCTAGTTGATGAGAGCTAAAAAGCTCCAAATAGATCTATCCTAGTCTCCCTGATTTATTTATTGATCAGCTCAAAAACCTAACACACATATTAAAAAAGTACACAACGGAACTCATAGCTTTCTGTCTAGATGGTCTCAGGTGATTAGCCAAAAGGCAGAAGAGGAAAGCAGTATGCTTCCTCCCTTAATTGGGGCTTAACAGGGTGTTGTGACACAAGTGTGTGCGTGTGCATGTGCGTGCGTGTGTATATATATATTGATCAGCTCAAAAATGTAACACACACACACACACATATATATACACACACATACATACATACATACATACATACATACACGACTTTTAGGAAAAGGAACATATATATAGTAATTGACAACTTACAATCCTTCAACAGTCCCATCTGGCAAAGGACAATAGAATTATTGCTTTGAAAGTGGTGGTTCAGAGGAGTATAAGCCTATAATCTTTGCAAAATGTACTTCAATGTTCCCAGCAGAGAACAAAATATGCCCTTAAAAAAAACCCTCATAGTTACTGGTTTCAATAGTGGTTTTGCTGTGGGAAAGCAGTCAACGAAGATGCTAAGAACTGGGGAATTCCAAGAAACTTCACCAATCTCAAGTTGGTTCATTTGCAACCACAATCTACAATCAGACAAAAGAAACCCACAGACCCTAAACAAACAAAAACAAAAGACATAGGTACACTCCACATTCTTGGGACTAAGTAACAATTCTGACACGAAAGCTATCCTGCTGTATTCTGAAAACAAGCTGTGAGAGTTAAGCAGTTAAAAACTTTTTTTCTGCACTACAGGTAGTCCTCGTCTTACAACCCCAAATTTCTGTTGTTTGTTAGTAGCAACAGCAATAAGACTTATATATAGCTTCACAGTGCTTTAGGGCCCTCTCTAAGCGGTTTACAGAGACAGTCTCTTGCCTGCAACAATCTGGGTCCTCATTTTATCCACCTCAGAAGGATGGAAGACTGAGTCAATTTTGAGACTGGTGAGATTTGAACTCCAGGAGTGAACAGTGACTTAGCCTGCAGAAATGCATCTAACCATTGTGGCACAATTAAGTGAATGACTGCAGTTGTTAAGTTAGTAACATGACTGTTAAGTGAACCTGATTTCCCCATTGACTTTTCTTATCAGAAAGTCCCAAAAGGAGATCATACTGTCCCAGGACACTGCAACCGTCATAAATGTGAATCAGTTGCTAAGTGCCTGAATTTTGATCACATGACCAGGGGCATGCAATAATGGTCATAAATGTAAAAAAACAGCCATAAGTCTCTCTTTTTCAGTGCCGTTGTAACTTTGAACGGTCACTAAATGAACTGTTGCAAGTCGAAGACTACCTGTATATTAAAGACACATATACGTTGATAAGATTAAACATTTATTTCACTGAAATTTACTGTTACATAAATAATTCTCACGGAAGCTGTAAAGTGGACATAGGAAAGTTTAAAAGAAAGACAAAATATAAATTAAGGCCCTTCTTTGTCAAGCATGCTCTGCCTCTCAGCTTCCAGGAAGAGGCCTGTGGAATGTCCAAAGTGAGGGAAGGAAAACAAAAACACATCTCTGGTATTCAGACAAACACAAGAGTTTCTGAACACTCAACCAGCTGCTCATAGGCTGCTCTTCCCTTATAATGCACTAATTTCCTTCCCTAGCATCTAAATCACTCATCGTTTGGTGGGAAATTCTACACCGGGGTGTCCATCTTTGGTAACTTTAAGACCTGTGGACTTCAACTCCCAAAATAGTTACTGGTGCAGAATTGTGTAGGGAATTTAAATGGGTCTCTACAGGCTTTGTACACCTGGCAGCAGTTATTCTAGGAAATCAGAGAGATAAGAGTCCTAGGCCTGTGGCTATAGAGCCAGTTTGGTCTAGTGCAGGGGTCTGCAACCTTAAAGATTCAAAGAGCCATTTGGACCAGTTTCCTACAGCAAAGAAAACACCGGGAGCCACAAAACCTGAGTGGGAGTCGTCCACTCAATATCACTCACTCCCACCCAGTCACATGACACACACCCTGGCCACGCTTACCCAGCCAGTCATAAGGGCAGAGAACCAGTTGTTAAAAAACACCCAGAACCAAAAACCCTTTTGACCTCCCCCCACTCTCCTTTCTCTGTATCTCTCTCTTCCTATCTTTTCCCTTTCTGTATCTGTCTCTCTCCACTCCTCTCTCTGTATCTCTCTCTGTCTATCTCTCTCCCCCTCTTCATTTCTTTTCCACTCTTCCCCCTTCCCCCTCTGTGTCTTTCTATGTCTCTTGCTGACTGGCTATGGTTGCAAGAGGAGGAGGGAAAGAATGGTCCTCCTCTGGGCAGTGAACGTCCCCCATGCAAGTTTTAAAGCCACGGCTAGGTGCTGCGGGCCCGTCCCCTTGCCTAGGTGCTATGGGCCCATCTCCTTGCCATCGTCCCATCATCCCAGATCCCATTCTCACCCTGCCAGCCCTTGTGATAGTGAAGCCGGTATCAGTCGCGGATCGGTTGAGCCAGTATTGTGAGGCAGAGAGCAGATTGTGTGTCTCCCCAGGCGACCAAGGCATGAGCAGCACCAACAAGGGTTGGAAGAAGATCCAGGAAGAGTGAGGCACCGGACAATCAGCCCCAACCACTTCTCCATCCCCCCACCGTTGCCCTTACCTTCTCAGGCCAGGCAAGGAGTGGCTGGGAGGGGAGGGTGAGGGGCAGGGCCAGCCAGTGATGGGATCACCTGACATGGAGCCACAGCAGAGGGCCCAAAGAGCCACATGCAGGTTGCAGACACCCAGTCTAGTAGTTAAAGCACCTGGCTAGAAAGCAGGAGGCTGTGAGTCCCTATTCTCCTTTCACATAATGGTAGCATCTCTTCTCCATAGGAGCGCTGGCAGTATAATTATTTGATCTAGTGATAAAAGCACCAGGCTAAAAACCAAGGGACTCCGAGTTCTAGTCCTGCTTTAGGCAAGAAAACCACCTGTGTTGCTTTGAGCCAATCACTAGGTGACTGAGTTTTAGTCCCGCTTTAAAGCCAGCTGACTAGTCACTCTCCCTCAGCTCAACCTCCCTCACAAGGTTGATGTGGTTGGGAAAATAGGAGGAAGGTAGGTCTGTCTATAGCAGGGGTCTCCAACCTTTGCAACTTTAAGTCTGAAGGACTTCAGCTCCCAGACTTCTCCAGCCAACTTTGCTTTGCTGGCTGGAGAATTCTGGGAGCTGAAGTCCTTCAGACTTAAAAGGTTGGAGACCCCTGGTCTATAGGATATGTTTACCACCTTGAGTTATTTATAAAAATAAAGGTGGGTAACAAATAAATACAAATAAATAAAATATTCACAATATCCATGGTCTCATGCGGTCAGTAGACCCAGCATTCATGGTGAAGCATCTATGGTTTTTATGACAGATCAAACCTGACCAGGCTATCTTGGTTGGCACAGAGAAAAGCATTGCCTGTAACCCAACTCAGCAACCATGTATTGTGATTTGTACAGGTGACCACACACCTAAGCCTGGTTTCTCGTCGTCAGCAGACATGAAGTTCATCTCCGTCTGGAGCTCATCCATACTTGGATTTGTCACACCTGGAATGTCTGGAAGATTGCAAGGTGGTGTTTTGGCAACTGGAGAATTTCGGCACGCCATTAAGAATTTGCGGTCATAAATAATGCGGGTACCTGTAAAAGAAAGATAACTACAATTCACTGCTGTTCTCAGAGGGTTAAAGAACCAAATATTGCTCAGAAAGAAATTCCAGTTAACCTGCCAAGTTATCTATACTGTACTTTTGTATATAATTTTTATTCAACTTTTAAACAAGAAGTTAAAACAAATGGAAATTAATGTAAAGAAGAAAAAAGAAAAAATCAATAAAAATTGCAAGGGAAGTTGTATAAAAATAGGAAAGGAAGGAAAAAGGGGTGTGTGTGTGTGTGTTGTGACATTCTTCACAGCAGTTTTAAATAAAATATATTTTAACCTCTTTCTAAAGTTATATCATATTGCTCTTTTTAAAATTTAATCTACCTTATACAATCATCAAAACCATAAATAACAAGTTCATCCCCCCTTTTTATATGAAAAGTCCATAAGAGGCTTCCAGTCACCAATTATTGTAGATTATGTTTTTTCTCTAACCAAAGTAGTAAATTTATTAATTTCATGGAAAAATTTCAACTTCACCAACCATTCCCGCATTGTGGGTAGTGTCAAATCTTTCCATATCTAAGTAGACTGCATGTTTAATATCCAACAACTTCTTTCCTTCCCCAATCAGGGTTGGATTTTGGTTTGTTTTCACAGCATAGCTGAGTCTTTCTTCTTTGCTGTTTAACAATAGAATCCGACTACTTTACATAAACAAGCAGAAACTCCTGAGGAAAGTGAAGGATAATGCACAGAAGCCAATAAACCTGAAAAATAGATTGAGGTTCATAACCCACGGTCATAAAACCATGGTTTTCTACAACAATGAAAGTTGGCCAGTAAATCTGTCTCCATGACACACGGTCTGAAGCACTGATGATTAATAGTAACTGAAAAGCAAGCAACATAACATAATTGCTTATGTGCAGGCATATCTGATTATCTGGACACTTTTACAAGGAGAAGTGCATATTAGCCTTGCTTTCCCTTTTTGGGCAAGAACAGAAGCAAAACAAGGGATGATAGGCAATCTTTGTAAGTTTGCAATCGTTGAGGCTGCATAAAATCTGTGAACAGAACTGATTCTTCTGCTTATTTCAAGGTCTATTATATCAAATATTGCTGGTTCTTTGGGTACCCCAATATACCTAGATTTAATAGCTAAGAAGTAGATGTAGAAAGAGATAAAGATCCTAGAGAGGAATATGGGAGTCAAGTCAAAAAAAAAAGCATAACGAAGTACTGAAGTGGGCAAGAGATGCTGGCTAGAGATTTCCCTTTGTTTTTGTTGTTTTTATTTCATTTGATTTGATTTTCCTCTCTCCTTTTTTTTTGTAGGTAGGTGATATACCTAGAGATTAGGTAGGATAAAAAGAAAATGTTTTTTAAGAAAAGGTGACATGATTAAAAGTTAGAATTAAGAGATTTAGAATTAACCCCCTATTTACTGTATTTTTCTCTCTATCCCTCTACCTACTTATCTATCTACACACTATCTCTCCCTACTTACCTACCTACTGTATTTCTCTCTCTCTCTCTCTCCCTATCCCTTTATCTATCTACCTACCTAACTACACACTCTGTCTCCCTACCTACCTTACTGTATCTCTCTCTCTCTCTCCCCCTCTACCTACCTACCTACCTACCTTCTCTCTCTCTCTCCCTACCTACCTACCTACTGTATTTCTCTCCCTCTCTATCCCTCTATCTACCTACCTACTTTTTTAAAAAAAATTGCCTATTCAAAACCTGGGTGCATCTTATATTCCGAAAAATACGGTACGTAACACATTTGCAAGTCCTCTGGCTGGGCTGAGAAACTGACTCCTTCTAGTTTTGAAATATATATTCTACATTAGGCAATCAAGTCCTGAATAGCCACCAATCCTAGATCTTCATCCACACATTAAGCAAGCTACACACTTTTTACATTTTTCAGCTGTAACTGAGCTTTTTGCCACTTCAATAGAATCAAGAAACAAGAAACAAGTACAAGTCTTCCTTTAAAAAAAAAGACTGTGCACTAAGAGGAGAGGAATCCTTAACAGCTAATTTTGGCTATGTAATCTTTTCGGTTTTGATATTTTTGTATGCTTGGTTAAGCTTCACTGCATCTGAAATACTAGATCTCTCTGCCTGCTAACAACAAGAGCAAGGTCATTTGTCATTATTGTCATTACTTTTTCAGATAAATATCCAGTAATATTATTGCTCCTACAGAGTTCTCAACATGATTCTTTCTGTCTTTGCAACTTTCCTCCAGCAAGATTGTAATGACAGAGAATAAGGAGGAAAATTGTGTATTTTTTCAGAATTTGTATTCAACATTGAGCTGACCAAGCAGCTTCCAAATATAGCTTTAAGTACAAATCTTTTAAAACGCAAGCCAAGAAAATACGAACTTTTTTTTAAGGGTTTAACGTTAAACTCAACAACCCCAAACTTCAACCTCAAAACCACAGTGGGTACTTGCCTTATTTGTAAACTTTATTGTGGTCATTCACCAATTCAAACACACACACACCACAAATTCTGAAATAGCAGGTAAAGACAGTAGGAAGACTTAATTCTAACACTGTAAAACGTAGCATGTTTCACAAAGAGCAAAACAAAACATAGCCCCATTTAGAGAAATCAAGCCACGCTGTTTAGTCTAGGAGATTTGATGAGATGGAGCGTTATATGGAGAGTAACTGGACATCTTGGTAACAAGAACAATGTTAAAAGCATGGGTTTAAATTTCAGCAGGCCTTAGATTTAATTAAATTCCAGTAATTAAAAAAAGGTAGGTGAAATTGTGGTCCTCCCAAGACTTTTGCATGCAAATATTTTTTTGCTACTGAATTGGGATTTTAAGGTATCTAGAGATTATTAAAAATATGGGGATAATTATAACAATTGTTATCAAATTAACTCAGTTTGAATTACATTTATATTTACATGCAAAACAAGGATATTTAGCTTCTGGCCAGAGGACACCTACGTTGAGAGCATAGAGCTGTGGGATCTGTTTCTCAAAAGCTGGTTGCAAAGATTAGGAAAGCACACCGCATCAGAACCTGTGGCTCTTCCCACTGGCCAGGCCAGGATTATGGGAGCTGTAGTCTAGCAGCATCCAATAATGAGCAATACAGCTCAGAGTCCTCACTTCTCCTCCTCAGGAGAGCCACACTTTTACATTTACATCAAGGAACACGACAGGGTTTTTTCCCCATCACCTAAACTCTGCTGCCAAGAAGCACGATTTCCTTGGTGATATTTCAATCAAACCTTTCAAAGACGTTTTTAAAAAGGCTTGGTGAAAAATGAATGACGAAAAACTACTTTCCCCGTTTGGAGCAATTAGAACGAAATTGTTTTCCAGCCCTCTGAAGTTTGGTGCGTTTCCAGGGACAAGGTGGGTGGAGCAGGGAGGGATTCAACGGTTGGGAGTCCACAGCACAGGGCTCCGCCCGACACTAAACAGCAATGAATCAGGATCTGCAGACAAGTGGTTTTCGCTGCTTCTGACGCCTGCCAGCTGCTGGAACGCCCGCAGAACAAAGTCCGTTTTCCTAGAAATGTTGTCACTGTACCAGTTATTGCAAGAACATTTCATAAGGGGTTCACTGGAGGTCTGTATCCCTGGGTTTATATTCAGACACATGCTCAGGACTCCTGTTTGCTTAATGCCTTAGCCAGGCAGGGTGAAAACAGAGGCTTCGAAATATTTTCAGTTGCTGGAGGGGAGATGGAGGCGTTCAGGCCTTTACTCTCTGGGTGCCTGCTTCCTAAGAACAGGAAACAATTGGATCTATGGATGGGATTTGATACATGCATATGTGTGTGTGTGGGGGGGGTGTCCTTGGTGCTGGGTTGTTTACTTGCAGATGTTTTGTTACCCAAACTAGGTAACTTCATCAGTGCTAGTCTAGGATAATGAAGCATCTGCAAGAAAACAAGCAACCCCTCATTCCAATCCCCAAGCTACAAATATTCATATCCATCCATCCATCCCTACCTACCTACCTACCTATCTTCGGAACAAGACAATAAAACTGAACACAAGCTAGTATAAAGTGATGAAGGGGGGAAAAAGAAATTGAAGAAAAAGTAAAAAGTGCAAGAAAAAAAAAGCTGAAGAAAAATAGAAAAAGATATAAAGAACTGACTTAGCAGCAGTTATAAACGCAAGCATATTTTAACTTCTCTCTCTAAAGTTATATCATGATTTTCTTCTTACTATAAGCGTGTCTAGTTATCAAAACCATACATCACAAATTCATTTGTCAGTAAGAGGCTTTCCCTTATTTCTATTTCTGTATCTAATGTTCTTAATATTTTTATAGTTATGATTTTAAATGTAAGCCACCCAAGTTACTTTGTCTGTTGGTATGGACAGCATATACATTCAATAAATAAAGAAGTCAATAAAATATTTTCTCTCATCAAAGAAGTCATTTAGCAAAATCTGTCAACATCACCAACCATTCTTCCATAAGGGGTTCCTTGCTTTTTCTCCCCTAGAAAAGCAGTTCTCACTTTTATGAAACATATACATAGGAGGCCTAGGTGTGGATTGGACCTATGAAACTAGATGCACTGTTTTGTTAACACCACTCTCAATATTTACACTTTTGGGTTCTAAGGGTGTTCCTTGCTTACAAGGCAGTTTACTGAAGGTCTTCTGCAAGCTATACAAGGAGAGTTTTTAGCTCCTGGATAATGTTCTAGGTTTCTAATGATTGATTGATTGATTGATTCTAATGCAACTTTTGGAAGGGATTAGTTAGCATCTGTTTTTTTCTTGAGGGTGACATAGAGGCAAAGAGGCTATATATTGGACCAAAGATCTTCTGAGGGCAAAGTAGCTACTTCTCCGTTGAATGGCATGCTTTTGTTCAGTGCAGATTATTTTTTTTCTTGTTGTCTTTGTTAAGCTGCATACAATATGTGCCACAAATATCGGTTGGTCTCATACATGAATGAGGCTATCTATTTGCATTGGGATCAGGGGTGGGTTTCTGCAGGTTCGCACCTACTCGCGAGAACCGGTTGGTGAAATTTAGAGAACCGGTGAGAGGGGGTTCCACCGGCGTACCTGGAAGTAAATCTGGCCCACCGCTGCCAGTGACCCAACGGGAAGGAAAGGAAAGGAAGGAAGGAAGAATGGAAGGAAGAAAGGAAAGAAAGAAAGAAAGAAAGAAAGAAAGAAAGAAAGAAAGAAAGAAAGAAAGAATTTATCATCACAATTGAGTCCAAAATTTTGGTTGCTAAGGAAGAGTGTTGTTAAATGAGTTTCACCACATTTTAAAAGGTGGCCACTCCCACCCTGTCACATGACTGCCAAGCCACGCCCACAAAATAGGCCACACCTACAGAGTAGGTTCTAAAAAATTTGAAACCCACCCCTGATTGGGATGGTATGTTGGTCATCATGCTTCTCCCAGTGGACCATGCCTTTTTATTCCAGGACAGGAAACAGCATTTGAGAAAGCTCTTCTGAAAACAAATGGAAGTTTCTTGCTTGGCATTCCAAAACAGATTCCCAATTTATTTTACAACCTCAACACATTCTTATCTGGAAGGAGAAATAATGGCGAGAGCCGTGGTGGCAAAGTGATTAGAATACACTACTACAGGTTAACTCACTGCTCATAGACAGGAGTTTGATTCTGACAGGCTCAAGGTTTCTCTGTAAACCATTTAGAAATGGCTGTAAAGCACTAGGAAGCAGTATATAAGTCTAAATGCTATTGCTATTGCTAATAACAACCTGAAATTCCCAGGTGTATTGGCTTGCAATGTCCACATCTTTTCAAAAGAACATAATGCTGGTTAGATATTCTGGCAGGTGGAGCCCAACCTAGCTTGAAAAAGACTGACCTGAGTCTTCATGGAAGGGAGATCTCCCTGGACAACAGCCCCTTATTAGTAAGTCAGAAAAGATCAGGCACGAAAAACTAAGACTAAATGGTAAATTCCACTCAAACTGATTTATTGCTCAGGCCTAGGCACAGGAATCTAGCCAACTAACGAGTAGTACTATTTTGGTGCTAGATAATGAAATTCAGAAGGGGTTAGTTTGTGGCTATGTTAGTCAGTTTGTGGCTATGTAATGATTCTAGGCCGATTCCTCTTTTCACTCTGTCCCCAGGCTCTGTTAATCCTCAGCGTAATTGTATGTGGAAAAGATCTTATTTATTTATTAAATTTTTATTTGGGGGACAGGAAGAAAAACTGCAGACTAAGCAATCTTCATCCAAGAGATATCTCAACCCATAGAAAGAAAAGGGATGTGGAGGGCATTTGAGCAGTGACCATCTCTACTTCATTGGAGAGTAAAAGGAAAGAGTTTTGCAAGATTCTGGGAATGTGCCTTTACAATAAGGATAGTTTAGTACTCCTAACTGGGCTTCTTGTCTGGACTACCCTGAAAGACCAACTAACAATCTTTAAAAAAAAAACTTATCTCTCAATTGCCTCCCAGCAGCCGATTGTTCCAAAACACCATCATGCATGGCTGTAATGTTTTTCAGCTGCAGTTGCAATGGGCTTCAGATAAACCAGGCCCATGAACTTTTCCGAGGCCACCACAGGCTGAATGTTTGTTGTGAGCCAGGTCCATGCCTCCATGCCATTAACATAAATGTTGTGACACTGGTCATACTGGCCATGTTCCCAGGGGCAATCTGAGACTGTTCAAAACAAACCACAAATAGGACTATCAGCCATCTATCTTATTGCACAGCAGCAAAAACAGTGTTTCTTCTTCTGAGAACTGAAGGATCTTCCTTGGGGTCAAGGAGAGACAATTACAATAAATTAAGGCTGGAATTGAAAAGATTGTGGCTCACGAGACTAACCGTCTTATTCAAAACCACTCTTCCCCATCAGAAATATGGAGAGGGGTTTTCAGTCAGATATTTGTCCTCCATTTTCCCAGGCTCAGCTTTAGAACAGAAGGAAAACAATACATTTTAGTCCAGTTAGCAGTTTGCATTATGCAATCTCTTCCTGCTGAAAGGGAAAGGTATGGGAAAATGTAAACAAATCACTATCTTTATTGAATTTTTAGGAGAACAAGAGACATGTGCAGCAAATTGGCTTTCTGCATTTGGCTAGGAAAAAACCAACGACCTATGTGCAACCCAACACTGCTGGCATTAGATTTATGGCAATTGGTCATCTTTCCCCCTTCCCAGGTTCTCAGCTCACAAAATGACCTCATCCCTTCTTGGTTATCTGCTGTAATTTTTCCATAGAGCAGTATGTCAGTCTTCACATTTTCCTCCTTTGGGTTATTTGTTAACCCTACGCTTTATTTACCCTCTCACTGCTGTTTTGCTCTTTTGTCTATCACTGGTTCTCTCCATGTGGGAATGCGCTTGCTCTGTCCATAGACAACTGATCCTCAACCTTGACAGCTTGAAGATGTGTGGTTGGCTAGGGAATTCTGGGAGTTGAAGCCCACACATCTTCAAGCTGCCAAGGTTGAAAAACTCTGCGACAGACTGCAATAATACTTCATCTGTTTGGCCAAGTGTGTTTTAAATGTATAGTTTAGACCCAGGATTATTTGTCTTCTTTGCTGATCCTGAGCACATTTGAAAGAAGCAAGCATCAATTCTTTCATGATAATTACAGTCAGATTGTATTCCACCACATTCTCTTTTTTTCACCTCTCAAGAGTGGAGGGGACCATGAGCAACCATTCAAAACTGTCTGCAGACAGTCGTTTTTCATGTTTTATGGACATTCTTCTGCTCTAGAGTCAGAGACAAAAAGCATCCAACACCCACTCACTCTCCCTACATTTTAAAGACCAGAAGTAGGATATCACAGCTGTATTATTTACAGAAGGAAAGCTGTGTTAGATGTTATAGCAACCATTAGAGGATTTGGATTCACCTAGACCTGCCTCTACTTTAAGGCCAAACTTTAAAAAAAAATCATTATGAAATAAAATGTTCAGGCTATGCATTCAAATCACAGCATAAAAACACTATTGCCAGAACAGTCTGATGTCTGTTTTCTGCAATCAAAGCCACGTGCCCAAATAACTTCTCAGAATGGCAGATGATGCAATGCACAATACGTCGAAGCACAGAAGAAGCGACCATAGGTTTTCCATAAGGCTCCTCCAACAGGAAAGTTTTCGCGTTTGTAAATAGTTGCTTTGTACATCTTGGAACCTGTTCATAACTCATGATTCGCAACCTGCTAGAGTTCATCAAGGTGACACCAGAAATGATAACAGAGTTACCTTGTGAGCAGCCTGGATGGCAGCCCAAAACTATTATGCAATACAAAACAAGCAGAGCTGAACATGCTTCCTTCTAGCTCCAGAATTCTGCAGCACGAGGATTTCTGCTGCAAATCCCACACTGATCCTCGGGCTGTGTGCACAAATGTACACAAGCACAAATACTCAGAGGATGGTGTATCTAAACCACATTATTCACTCTTTTAAGCCCACCTAAGACTGACTTCAAAGAACCAAAGGAATTTTGCAAACTTCCCTTATAAGTCCTCGACTTACGAACACAATTGAACTCAAAATTTCTGTTGCTGTTTAAGTGGATTTTGCCTTATTTTACAACCTTCCTTGCCACAGTTGTTAAGTGATGTTGTTAAGTTAGTAACATGGTTGTTAAGTGAATCTGGTTTCCCCATTGACTTTGCTTGGCAGAAGGTCGCAACCCCAGGACACTGCAACCATCATAAATTAAAAGCAGTAAGTGGCACAGTGGTTAGAATGCAGTATTGCAGGCTAATTCTGCCATCTGCCAGCAGTCGGGCAGTTCAAGTCTCACAGGCTCAAGGTTGATTCAGCCTTCCATCCTTCTGGGGCCAGTAAAATGAGAACCCAGATTGTTGGGGGCAATAGGCTGACTCTGCTTAGAGAGGGGCTGGAAAGCACTGCCAAATGGTATATAAATGCTATTGCTGTTGCTAAATACAAGTTGGTTGCCAAGCATTTGAATTTTGATCACGTGACCATGGGGATGTTGCAACGGTTGTAAGTGTGAAAAAAAGTCAATCACTTTTCTCAATGCTGTTGTAACTTTGAACAGTCACTAAATGAACTGTTGTAAGTTGAGGACTATCTGTAGATATGTTAGTTTGCTCTATCAAATTCTCCCTACTTGTTAGGTGTAGGCTGTTCATATGGCTTTTCCACATTAGTCATAGATTTTTTTTCTTGATTTAGTGAAAAGCAGCTGTAAACTCACCCTCCTCCACACAGCAACAATAGTTTTTAATGGCATCATTTCAGATTGCAACAACAGACAGGCTTTTCAACTGATTGAGAAAGCAGGCAAATTCATCCACTGATGCTTATCGGTCAGATAAAATAAATTCCTTATGTTTTTTCCCCCTTCTTTCTTTCCTTCCTTCTCTTTTTTGCTTGTTGTTGACAATGCCACAAAACTCCTGGATGATTAAATAACAGAAGTTACTCAAAGAGAAGAGACCAGAGCTTGAAACTCAAGGCCACCTGCACTATAGAAATTGTATTTTCAAATTCAATAATCCTAAAGTTGTGCATTTTGCTTAGTGATAAAGAAAACAGATGGCTTCGATCACATTGGGTGATGCCAGCAGAGAGGATAGGAAAGTTATTCTGTGCAAATAGAGAAACTGGAAAAGTGGACAACAATTTTAAAATGTTGTCTATTGGGAATCTGCAAGTGCATCTTCTCTATAGCACTACTTACTTGAATACTTCTCTGATTTGTACTTAGTGCAATCCAAACCATGTGCAAAAATAACTTCTCAGAATGGCAGATGATGCAATACACAATATGTTAAAGCACAGAAGAAACCACCACAGGTTTTCTATAAGACTACTAGCCGTTCCCCGCCACACGTTGCTGTGGCCCATTCTGGTTAAATGGCCAACCAATCTGTGTGTAGATCTACACCTGCACACACAAACACGTACACACAACCACCGCATAACCCCCTCCCTACCTCCCTACTGTATTTCTCCCTCTCTACTTACCTACCTACCTACCTACCTATCTACCTACCTACTGTATTTCTCCCTCTACCTACCTACCTACCTACCTACCTACCTACCTACCTACCTACTGCATTTCTCCCTCCCTCTCTCTAACCCTATAGCTGCCTACTTACCTACCTACTGTATTTCTCCTTGAATCTTATGGACAGAGTATTTTATGTCATAAAGGATGACATAATTCCTGTGGCTCACTGCTCTCGCTGTACCCATCTACCTACCTTTTTTACAATTTTTTACATTTCCGTTGCGTGTACCTGGCACAGGTGTGACATCTACACAATCTATTTATATCATTGGTGCCGTATTTGAAAGGAACGTTGTGTGAAAATTGGGAAGTGATCCGTGCAGTACTTTCGGAGATTAGCGGTTTTGAATAAACTTTTGTTACATTTTTATTTATATAGATAGATAGAAGATAGAAGATAGTCCACCCCAACTGCAGATCTGGATAGTCCTCACTCTTCACCCAGGACTTTGGCCAGAGAGACTGAGACCGGCTTTGTCACACCTGCCAAATTTTATGTTTAACTTTTATTATAATTTCTTTGATGGGCCACTGAGAGTCGGGTAAGCATACAAATTTAATAAAACATTAATAGCATTCCTCTTTACTGAAGCAAACCAGAATTGCTCTTCAAATTTATGCTAAAGTCTCAACACAGTACCTAACATGATGTCTTAAATTATGTAGTCATGAATAATTTTAAGTTATTCACTTTTTAGTGAACATATTGTTAACACACTAGACCTCAGCTAAGAAAAGTTGCACATTTTATTGGACAAAAATATGCAAGTTTAGAAGTCCACGCTTGTGATTTAAGTTGCATTTACTGACCCCCAGTTCCCATGACCTGCCATGTGTCCAGTCCCCAAAATACATTCCAGAATGGACTGCCTGCTAAAGTTCACTTAAATGCACCGAGACTTAAAAGGCACTCACTATTTTGCATCAGTAATTAGGAATTAAACTTTGAAATTGCATGCATCAGCCTGCCTTTTACAGCAAGCACCATGACAAACAGAAGCAGCAAAAGTTTACCTATGTATCACTGAGTCTGTAACTGGCACATGGGTGGTTTATAAATAAATATTTATAAAGAAGCAAATCTATGGCTTCAAGGAGCCTCAGTTTTAAAAAATACATTTTAATTCAGACTTTGGTTGTTTTTAAGACAGCAAATAAGCTACGGAACCCACTGTATTTTAATGCATTGGATACAGGTAGTCCTCGACTTACAACAGTTCATTTAATGACTATTCAAAGTTACAATGCCACTGATGACTGTTTTTCACACTTAAGACCGTTGCGGCATCCCCATGGTCACATGATCAAAATGCAGATTATTGGCAACAGATTGATACTTATGACGTTTGCAGTGCACAGGGCCATGTGATCCCCTTTTGTGACCTTCTGACAAGCAAAGTCAATGGGGAAACCAATTTCACTTAACTCTGTTATTAATTTACCAACAGCAGTGATTCACTTAACAACCGTGGCAAGAAAAGTCGTAAAACGGTGCAAAACTCACTTAACAAATATTTCACCTAGCCACAGAAATTTTGAGCTCAGTTGTGGTCGTAAGTTGAGGACTACCTAAATACACTCCTAAATACACCTCAGGCAGAAAAGATATCTTGTTCTCAGTCTGCCCACCACCAAAACTGTTGCAATCTTGCATTTATCTACTCTTATGTTCTCAGTCCTCTTTTGCACAACATATTCGGTCCAAATGCAGTTAAAAAGTAGGGATGGGCATGCCTGTATTCTGAAAAAAAGCAAGCCTATTCTGCAGAGTTTATCATTCAGAGGTTTGTGTCAGGTTTCCTACACCAAATCCTGGGACAAAAAAAACCTTTCTGTGCAATGCTTGTTTTTACAGCACACTTTATGAAAAAGTGGTTTTTCTGTTGGATTAAAAAAAAGGTCCTTAATGACCCAGGATTCATTGCTAGTCTCCTGTAAATGTTTCTAGGATTCAAACACTATTCCTGATTATCTTCAAATCACAATATTTTCATCCCTGGCCAATGTTTGTACTGTTAAGGCACTCAAGGGAGCTACTGAGAATCTAAGTATTAATTAATCTGAACTTGGAAAGGCACCAAGTTGGCGATAAACATTATTCTCTGAGCCAGGATCCTCATATCCATAAGCATGTTTCAGACGGGATATTATTCCCCTAGTCCCTTTGAGCATTTTCCCAGGAAAGGCTGTTCCTAGCTGGAAAATCCCTGCTCCATGCTTGATCCATCTCCAACCTGTTTCCTTTTAGACAAATAAGAATATTCCACTGTTATGTTTTATTGTGGCCTCTGAACGCATTTATGCATTGTCTTTCTACAGAAATGGAGAGATTTCATGACAAAGCAGGTCTAGGACCCGTCTTAAAGACACGCATGCCATCTCTTAAGGGCCCCAATTCCACTGTGTGTTTGTGTTTGTGTGAAGAATGCCAGCCTTTTTCATTAAGAATAGGGGAAGAAGTCTGAATTCAGCCTCAGATTTAGCCCCATTCTGGTATTCCCTTTTGAGGTGAATCCCCCTTTCTCTTACCCACACAGGGTTTCTTGATAAAATGAAAACTCTGAATAAGGGGAGAAAAGCTGGCAAGCCCGAGTGCAGTCTGACCGCTGGCCCTGCGCAGAGACAAAGCCTCCTGCCCTTCTTGGAAATACTTTGGCATGACTAGAAAGGAGTTAAAATGTTGGGCACCATTTCAGGGCAAGCCCTCCTCAATCGCTCACTTCTCAGAAGAACAATAACCCTACCTTTGATTCTAGCCTGCAGGATTGAACCCGTGCCCAGAAGCGTAGTTGTATAAGACTTTTTAGCCTCCTTCAGCGGTTTCTCCCTTCTCAGTGGCACACTTACTTGTCCCCCTTCTTCCAATGTTTGCAACCTTCTCTCTCTCTCTCTCTGTCACACACACACACATACACACACACTGCCCGTCTTTCCATGGCAGAGGTGCCCTTTTTGCCACCTACTTTTGGTGCTCCTTTTCCGCTCCCTTCCCTGCATGCTCAGAGGCACTCTTAACACCTCTGCCTGTTCTTTGCACACTCAAAGGCAGGCACTCCTCTAACACCCCCTCCCCTCTGTGCGCTCCCTCCATGCACAGAGGCAGCCTTAACGTCCCCTCTCCTCTTTCCTCCCTGCTCAGAGGGCCTCTTGACCCCGTTTCTTCTCCTTCCTGCGGCTCTGCCTCCCTGCCTCTTAACCTCTCCCCCTCCGGACACTCTTTGCATGCTCAGAGCCACTCTTAACCCTTCTGCCTGTTCTTTGCACACTCAAAGGCAGGCACTCCTCTAACACCCCCTCCCCTCCATGCCCAGAGGCAGCCTTAACGTCCCCTCTCCTCCCCTCTCCTGCGACCTTCCCTCCCTGCTCAGAGGGGCTCTTGACGCCGCTTCTTCTCCCTCCCGGGGCTCTGCCTCCCTGCCTCTTAACCTCTCCCTCTCCGGGCACTCTTTGCATGCTCAGAGGCACGGCAGCCTCGCCTCCCTCCAGCGGCTCCGCTCACCGCCAGGCGTGGTTCCGAAGAGGGTGCCGCCAGGGGTGGTGCCGTAGTCGCCCGGAGGCAAGGCGACTCCCTCGGCCAAGTCGAGCAGCTTGTTAGGGCCGGGGATGTCCCTGCCCAGCGTGGGCTCCGGAGCGGGATGGGGGCGACAACAGGCGGCGGACATGGCCGGGAAGAGACGCCGCTCGCAGCCACGATCGCCTGCCGAGCCACAACCGCCTCCTCCAGCGCTGCAAGGCTCCGCCGCCCCGCCCCCTTGTTTGGCCCGCGCAAAGCCCCCCGGGAGGTGTAGTCCTGGAGCCCGCCCCGGGCCCGCCTCTGGCTGCGAGCCCGCTGGAGCTGCGTTGCGGGACGCGGTGGCCTCCCCCTCCCTGGATGATTAACGGTCCCTCTCGCTAAGTAAGCCGTCCCCGCTTTTCTTTAAGACGGCGAGCCACAGTCAGAGTTCGGCCCTGAACAAGCAAACCGCCCCGTGGCTGCTCCGAAGCCAGGCGCAGAGTTTTTGCAAGCTTGCAAACTCCTCGGTGATGAAAGTATTCAGCCGTTGGAGTTGGTGCAAGGTGGGAAGCCCGAAAAACGGGATTTTTTAAAAAAGGCACCAATTTCAAGAGCGCCTGGGCCGTTGGGACACGGCACTCCGAAGGACTCGCCTCAAGAAGGAACAAAATCCAGAAGCCACGAATCATTGTGCTGGCCAGCTGATTTAGGCCCTTCTTTTGAGGCCGTTTTTTCGCCCTCTGGAGGCTTCAGGGAAGCTCCTGAAACCTCTGGAGGTGGGGGGGGGAGGCTGTTTTCACCCTCCCCAGGCTCCTAGGAAGCCTCTGGAGCCTGGGGAAGGCAAAAAAAGCATGCCAAAAGCAGGGAGGGTTGCACACATAGCATTATGGGTGTGTCATGCCCACACATGACCCCCCCTGCGCTCCTCCCGCTTTTGGCACGCGATCCAAAAAAGGTTAGCCATCACTGCTTTAGAACAGGGGTCTCCAACCTTTGCAACTTTAAGTCTGAAGGACTTCAGCTCCCAGGGAGCTGGGAGCTGAAGTCCTTCAGACTTAAAGTTGCAAAGGTTGGAGACCCCTGCTTTAGAACATTTGTGTGAACTCCGCTTTTGTGGCCTATGGAGGGAAGTGTGGTTGAAGAAACGAGGCGAGAGGCCAGCCTCTGTAATCCAGAACAGTTCAGTCGGCAGGAAACTCCTCCCTGCTCTCAAACCAAAAAGGCGGAACAGGAGAGAGAAACGAAGAAAGACTAAGTCTTGAAAGCAGGTTGATATGTATTTTTAGCCCTTACAACGTTAGGGCAGCTGATCTGGAAAAACAGCTGATCTGGAAAAACTAAGCAGGGTAGACTTCAAAATGGATTGGATGAGAGACACAAGGAGATTCTAAGGCTATGAGTAAGATTAGGAAATGAGATGGGGGGGGGAGGAAAACAGGAAGGAAATTATAAACTGGTTATCAAGAAATGTGCCCATCCGGTGTCAACAAAACGTATGGACCTCAATTCCTAGAATTCTGAGAGTTGAAGTCCACAAGTCTTATAGTTGCCAAGGTTGGACAACCTGATTTGCAGATACCTTCCCTGGGGGAGGTTAGAGGTCTCCTTGTTTGAATAGCAGGCGCATCACTCTTGGTTTTGGGGGCTGAGGGGTGAAGCCAGAGAGCCTTGCTCCTTTGAATTCCCAGGGCAACTGACAAAGTGCCTTTCAACCAGTCCTCACACTTACAACTTTTGCAGCATCCCAGAGTTACGTGATTAAAATTCAACTACTTGGCAACCAGCATGTATTTAGAACAGGTGAAGTGTCACATGATCCCCATTTGCAACCTTTCCGGCTGGCTTTTGACAAGCAGAGTCAATGGGAGAAGCAGAATTTGCTTAAATGCAATTCCATGGCAAAAAAAGGTGCTAAAATTGGGTGTGATTCACTAAACAACCACTTGCTTATCAGTGGAAATTCTGATATCAATTGTTGAGGACAACCTGATGGCCTTGAGCTTCTGGAGGGAAGCCAGGGCATAGGTTAATCAGTCAATACACTTCTATATAAATCCTAATTTCTCATAATTTTTCATCTCCCTTGAAAGAAACGGTAGAAGCAAAGTACTTTTTTTTTTAGAAACTCACGGGTTTTCTGTGTTGTTTTCACTTAAGTCATGGGGGCTACACTTGATTTGTCACTTGTCTGTTGATTCTGCTCTCTTAATCCTTTTAATTTTATTTCATCATAATAGACTTTACTGTTCTCGCCTGCAAAAGTTAATGTACCATTTATTTCCTGTCCTGCGGCTTTGTTCCTTTAATCCCTTTCTGGGACACGCACACAAGGGCTTCTTTGAGGCATAAATCGAATGTTCGTGGTTGTTATGATCATATTCATTTTTAGATGATACGGATTGGGCAGCCAGACATGTGGTCAGAGATAGTCCTGTCAATGCTGTTATTGCATACTTGGATTTTCAGAAAGTGCCTCATCGAATATTTGGAGAAAATTAGCTCGCATGGAATGTAAGGGGATATTGGTAGTTGGTGAAAAAGCGGAAGCAACCAGTAAAAATCAATCAGCAAGGTTTTTTTTAATGGTGTAAGAAAGGGAACTCCTCAAGGGCTTTAGAGCTTGTTCATCAACAATCTTAACTTATTTACAAGTAATCCTCAATCATAACAGCTCATTTAATGACTGTTCAGAATTACAATTTATGACCTTTTTTCACACTTGACCATTGCAGCATCCCCCTGGTCATGTGATCAAAATTCAAATGCTTGGCAACTGATTCCCTATTTAAGATAGTTGCAGTGCCCTGGGGTCATGTGATCAACTTTTGCGATCTTCATACAAGCAAAGTCAACAGGGAAGCAACATTCACTTAACAATCATGTTACTAACTTAACAACTGCAATGATTCACTTAACAACTGTGGAAAGAAAGGTCATAAAATGGGATAAAACTCACTTAACAAATGTTTCACTTAGGCACAGGACTTTTGAGCTCAATTGCAGTCATAAGTATATTTACTCCTGAATTGCTCCAAACAAAATAAAATAAAAATGCCCACTGAGAAAGGGGGGAAGGGAGAGAAGAAAGTTTGCTTAAAAATCCAAATCAGTATTGTAAATCAATAATCAAAACGGCAATGTCAAAGTCACATGCTTGCAAGCTGCATTGTTAGTCACCGCATATCAGTGAGATGATGAAGTCACTTCTTTCCTTTGCTCTCCTTATTTTTAAAACAAATGATCAGTTGTTCTGTTCTATGTTATTGGATCCTGCACTTAATTAGGAACTGTAAGCCAAACTCTCCCTCGCTGTTAATGTTATTTACACTCCTTTGTATATGAAAAGATAATAGCATCTAGTTGGCTTCTGTTGGTCTTGATACTACAGGATTATTCTGATATTTTTAAATATACAATATCAGGTGTGATATAGAAAGAAAAGGCACAGGATAATGCAATAGTACAGAAATTAATAACCTGAGTATTTATTGAGGTTAAAAATAGACTGTCTATTAAACTGAGTGATGTAGAGGAACTGTGCCTTCAACTTTCAAAATAAATCCACATTTTAGGAAATCTTGAGCCAAAGTCTTTTTTAGGGGGCTATAAGGTAAGAAAATAGATATGGCGAACAATTTTTTATGTCCTGGAAAAATTGGGCAATAGGAAGAGAATAATATGCATTCAGAAGAGTTATTGTAGAAAATTAAATTTGATACAAAACTGGAATGAGATCTGCAAGTTCTGCCTTAGCCCCGTTGAAGAATGTGCCAAGGGATGAACCATAATATGTTTCACAATGATCTTTTCCCCCCAGTTTCTACAAATTCAATTTAATCTCCCAAGGAGACTTGTAAAGTAGTTTGTAAAATCAACAGTTTCTTTTCTTCACTTATTGCTGCTCACTGACATGAAAAATGAATTTATTCTCTGATTTTTATTATGGCATAGCCTTGGTCATGGCTAATATTATTAACCCAGAGGTTGCCTTCTTGGGTGGCTTTTAGAAACAATTGTGAAATTATATGGTGTGAGATTTTACAGCCGCATCTTTTTTCCTCCTCTCCTCCATGGAGGTATGAAACAGAAGCCTTTAGTGTGGTGTGACCTTGCATTGGTGTGAACTGTTCACCTGTTGAAGTGACAGAGAAAGGCATGGAAGAATCACTCCTGCCAGATGGTCTTTCCCATTTAGACAACATCAAGGAGAAGAAAATACAGTGTAAGGTTAATCTGCTAATTAGATACTGAACAGGTTGAGACACACCGTTGTGATGAGAAGCGATGGGCTTCATGCTAAATCATGGTTTCTTTAACTGCCATATATTGGATAAATCACAGTTGGCTGAGTTCACACATTATCTTAAACCCTAAATGAATGTTTTCAGATCACACTAGAAGAGAGGGCATAACCTATTGAGACAGAAACAAGCCACCATATAGCTTGGTGGACTCATAGAATGAATCAATGGAACTTCCAAACAGCTTTGAGTCCCAATCCCATCTTTTTCTCCAACTTAACTATTGGTCGAGGAGTTTAGGGGTGTCAATAAAGGTAAAGGTAAAAGTAAAAGAGGAGCAGGATCAATGTTTGCAAGATGTGGCGGGTGAGGAGCTTAGGATCCCTCCCTAGTGTGTTGATTTGGGAGATTGCCATCATAAATCTAGTGCTTCAAGCTCTAGTACGGCCTGATGAAGGAGACTTATTGAAGCTAAGGGTTCTCCCATGCTTGAATCTCATGCTAAACCATTTTTAAATTACATTTTATTGAATAATCTACAATTGGTATCTTATTCCATCAACTATGGTTTAAAAACTACAGTAGTTAGTTTACACCACATGCAAACACCCAAATCCATATAGCTACAGTATGACTTAATGTGAAATGTGATCACAATTGCTGAGTTGATATTTGAATAAACATTCTTTGGGATTTCCCTAGATCAGATCAGCATGACCATTGTCCTCTCCTTCCCCTTCTCCTTCCTCTATATCTAGTACTTGACAGCAAGAATCTTCAGGAGGAGGGGATAAGAAAAATTCTCAACAGATGAACTGAATGTGCAAATGGTCAAAAGTTCTTCCTTTCAGCTTTGAATCTGGTGTGGTCTGTACCATTTGTGTGTGCCCCACTGTGTCCTTGGCACTTTTGTGGCTGAAAAAAAGAATGGTCACAAGTTGGCATTTGTAGCTCAAGAGAACTGTTATATTAGTGTGACTCAGTTGGCCTTAGACTCTGTCCTTTTCTTTCCTGCTGAGTCCTGATGGAAACACCATTGGAGTGAACTCCTTTTATATGAAGTGAAGAAGAAGATGAACAACTGATATATAAATTCGAAATAAACTGATCAAAACCACCCTTAGCTACAATAGGAAAGTAAATAACAGAATAACAGAGTTGGAAGATACTTTGGAGGTCTTCTAGTCCAACCCCCTGCTCAAGCAGGAAACCCTATTCTATTTCAGACAAGTGATTGTCCACTCTCTTATCAAAAACTTCCAGTATTGGAGCATTCACAACTACTGGAGGCAGGTTGTTCTACTGATTAATTGTAACTATCAGAAAATTTCTTCTTAGTTCTAGGTTGGTTCTCTCCTTGATTAATTTCCATCTTTTGCTTCTTGTCCTGCCTTCAGGTGCTTTGGAGAATAGCTTGACACCCTCTTCTTTGTGGCAACTCCTGAGATATTGGAATACTGCTATCATGTCACCCCTACTCCTTCTTTTCATCTAACTAGACATACCCGATACCGGCAACTGTTCTTTATATGTTTTAGCCTCCAGTCCCCCAATCATCTTTATTGCTTTTCTCTGCACTCTTTCTAGAGTCTCAACATCTTTTTTATATTGTGGTGACCAAAACTGGATGCAGTATTCCAAGTGCGGCCTTACTATGGCATTATAAAGTGGTATTAACACTTCACGTGATCTTAATTCTATCCCTCTGTTAATGAAGCCTAGAACTGTGTTGACTTGCTGGCTCATATTTAAATGATTATCCACTAGGACTCAAAGATCCCACTCACAGTTGCTACTACTGAGTGAGGTACCACCTATACCAGGGGTCTCCAACCTTTGCAACTTTAAGTCTGAAGGACTTCAGCTCCCAGAATTCTCCAGCCAGCAAAGCTGGCTGGAGAATTCTGGGAGCTGAAGTCCTTCAGACTTAAAGTTGCAATGGTTGGAGACCCCTGACCTTTACTGTACCTATCTTTTTTTTATTGCCTACATGTAGAACCTTACTTTTTCATCATTGAATTTCATTTTGGTGAAAAAAGTAAGGTTCTACATTTAGGTGAGAAAAACAAAGTGCACAGATTATATTGATGATTATTGTTCTTATATCCTTCCTGATGGAAGTTTGGGAATTTGTTTAACTGAATTTATTGGAAATGGAAGTGCCACTACTTTTTACTGTTCTCCAGTTGATTGATTGATTGATTTGTATGTATCTGTTTTATTTTTATTTTTTGCATCCCCCAGTTCAGGATCTATATTGGAGAATGTGTCAAAAATAGCTTTTCCATGTCTAAGTTGTTTGTAATCATGTATTCTTGGCATATAGGGATAAGTAATTCTCCTTGGATGATGGCTGAGTGACTGGATATGATGTGCAAACACAACCAATAATTTACAACATTGGTATATCAAGATTTATAGGGGCAAAATTAGCAGTATGTAAACCTTTAGGGCTGGGGCCTTCCTTTTCAGCGGAGGGGGGAGTCTGAAAATCTCAGGGGCTGGCAAGTTGCTTGAAGTGGATAGGATCTCATTTGTGTTTGCAAAACTGAGATTTAAACTGTTTCTTGTGGAGAGAGGTTTTTTCTGTGAACCGTAAGGGACGTGCTGCCTTTACTCCATGAATGTGGCTTCGTTTGTTTGCACGGACCAGTTTCTGGCATGTTGTGCACTGGTGCTGGTCCACGGACTGGGAGTTGGGGACCCCTGCTCTATCTAATAGGCCATGCATTTCAGCAGCCTGGTGAATATGAGTTCCAGGAGCTGCTCCCACACTTATATACCTGATAGGTCCAGGGCTCTCCCGATCTATGGTGATACTTCAGAATCTTGTCCTGCTTGATGACTTGAACTTGGGAAGGATGATTTCTGCCAATAGCACATTTCAAAGCACAAATAAAATATTCAAGTTGTAACTGTTATATATTATATTGTTTTGTATATGTTTTATATTTCTGTGCACCGCCCTGAGTCCCCTCGGGGAGATAAGGCGGTATATATATTTATAATTATATAAATATATATAATTATATTTAATTTATTTTTAGAATTGTTGTATGTATTTGGTTTTTATTCTACCTGTGCACCGCCCCGAGTCCCTGTGGGGAGAGGGTGCGGTTTTACAAATTAAATTATTATTATTATTATTATACAAATTTGAATAAATAAATAAATAAATAAAATAACGCTTCTACAGTCCAATGTTAAACTGGTAGTAGCAGGATCAGATGTAATAACTGTACTCACTTGTAATTGTGAACAATTCTTAGGGTTGGCTTTTTTTGCACAGCAAGAATCCATCTCTTTCCAATTCTTCCCAATGACTCAGGGTGGCTTACAATTGTTAAAAACGTTAAACTCAAGGAATAATGCAAAAACACCAAAACAAAAGAACAGAGACAGCAAAGAAAAGAAACTCAGATGGGAAAAGGAAAACATTTTAACTCTGCTCACCCAACTGCCTCTCTACTATGCAGTTACCTCTATGATGAGAGATGTAAAAGAACACCAGAAAACACACATTTTCAGACTTTCAGATACTAGGGTTTCTAAAGTCAAGTTGTAGCATTACAATAGCCCAGCATTAAACTACTAGTAGCAGTATCGGATGTAATACCTGTGCTTACTTGGAATTGTAAACAACTCAAAGGAAGTTGTTATTTTTATTCTCCTTTTTCATAAAAGATTGTGGATCAGATTTTGTTTTGCTTATAGTTATAATAGTTTCATCTTTTATACCAAGACTTAGGACTGGTATCCTTCAGAAGCTGCAGCTGCTCCCCCATGTGGCAATCCATCAAATTGCCAAAGGTGGCTTATCCATAAAGTTTTTTCTATTAAAAAAAATCTGCCAGAAACATCTCCTCTTTCTCCTTCTCTGTTAAGAATAAATCTGTCATTGTAACAATCTTACGGGGATAATGAAATCTAAAACATAGTAGTCTTTGTGAGTCTTTCTGGCCAGTCAATGCCATAATTTAATCCTAGTTTGTAAATTCCATCTCATGGAATCTCATCAGAAGGTGGCCCAACTATATTCCAGATAAAAAGAAACAGAGGGTGGCAAGTTGGGGAAACTTCAGGGGTAGGTTCCTGCCAGTTCTAACCTCTTCTAGAGTTTAGAACCAGTTCCAGTTCAAGATGAAGAGTGAGAGGAGGAATTCTGGGAGTTGAAGTCCACAAGTCTTAAAGCTGTCAAGTTTGAACACCCCTGGGTTTTTTTCCCCTAAAGAGTTAGTGGTGCAAGGGTCTGGTTACTTGACAGCTTTAAGACTTGCGTGCTTCAAATGCCAGAGTTTCTGAGCCAACATTTTGGTTGCTAAGCAAGAGCGTTGTTAAATGAGTTTTACCACATTTTACAAGTTGGCAATGCCCACCCAGTCACATGACTGCCAAGCCACTCCCACCCAGTCACATGGCCAGCAAGCCACTCCCACCTGGTCACATGGCCGGCAAGCCACTCCCACCTGGTCACATGGCTGGCAAGCCGCTCCCACAAAGCAGGCCACACCTACAGAAGAGGTTCTAAAAATTTTGAAACCCACCACTGGGAAATTTATATTAGATTATCTAGTGTGGAGTTAATTAATAGCTTTAATCTTCTTGGTTAAGATTAGAAGTGCATATTTTCATAGTATAGCAGTGCCCGTAAATCAAGGATTAGAGCAGGGAGAGGGTGATCAGCAAGTCAATTAACATCAGGATTTCTGAACATCTGCATATTTCAGGACCCTGGACAGAGGCCAAGAATTAAAGGGGAAGCAGTAATTGATTTGAACCTAGGTGTACTAACACCTTTTCATTTGGCCACGTTGAAGGTACCTCCTGTCCTGGTATGGAGAGCTGTGAAGCAGTTGAATTTGTAAATCCCTCAATTCTTAATTCTCCATTTTAGAATGATATTATATCTCCCAATGGCACACATACTGAGAGGCCTCAAATTTGATGCAGCATTTGTGTAAAGTTTGGATGTGTTCCAAACAGATGGTTTCTTAGAAATATAAACTAGGGAATGTTAAAGATTTCTGTTAGGAACAGATGTGGTGGAAGATTAAAGCAAAGAGAAGATGGCAAAGTAATTGAACAAATACACTTCACATTTTATTTCTATATAAGATTTCATAAGCATGTAAGAATAAACCTGCTGGATTGGGGCACTGTCCATATTAGTTCACAATATTGTATTTCACAGTTTTCCATAAGAAGATGCAGAAATATGCAATCCTACTGTTATTGCTGAATCCATTTTGCTGCTCAAGTAATTTTATTTATTTATTTTTACCCTGTCGTTATTTTTTTTATAAATAACTCAAGGTGGTGAACAAAGCCAATGATTCTCCCTCCTCCTATTTCCCCCACAACAGCCCTGTGAGGTGAGTTGGGCTGAGAGAGAGTAACTCGCCCAAAGGCACCCAGACAGCTTTCATGTCTGAGGCGGGACTAGAAGTCACAGATTCCCGGTTTTTAGTTTGGTGCCTTAACCACTAGACAATCCTAGCTAGAGAAGCCTCTTGATTAACACTCTTAATGTACCTGTTGATATCTGTGTCATTGAATATATTTGTTAAATTTCCCAGGGTAAATTACAATGATTCCCATTTTCTAACCAAAGAAGTAATGAAGAGGTTATATTGTGCAAAAATTGCAGAAAAATTGCAATATCAACAGTTCAAAAATAAAAGCCTTGTGATAGAAAGAAAAATTATTTATCTTATGACAGGGGTCCCCAACCCCCAGGCCGCGGACCGGTGCTGGTCCGTGGCTTGATAGGAACCGGGCCGCAGTGAGTGGCGCAACTCTTAGAAAGGGCTGGAGAGGAGGAGGAGGGAGGAGGGGGCAGCCCCCTGGGCGGTCGCTTGCGCCGTTGGGGGCCCGAGAGGGGCGAGTGAGCCGACTCACACAACCCCGCGCGCGCATGCGCTGCCTGTTCCCCCTCCCCCTTGCTTCTCCTCTATGCCGGCTGAACCATGGCCACCGGTCCGCGGAATTTTTTTAACATGACACCGGTCCCTGGTGCCAAAAAGGTTGGGGACCCCTGTCTTATGACACTGACACACACCTCAGCTCCCCAAAATAAAAAAGGGAAACAAAAATATAGAGCTGCGTTATTTATTTGATAACATTGCTGAGTGTTTGTTGAAGAGGGGAGATAGTATTTGTAATCTGCTGGCAGTTGATAAACTGGTGGGTCTTAAGGGTAAAAAGAAAAGAAAAGAGAAATAACTATGCAAAACCTAATAGTGGATATAATGTATTAAACTACATGGAAGTGGGAAATAAAATGAGGAAATAGAACACGAGTATCACGCCCACATAAATGGGTATGCATTTCTAGGAACCTTTAGCCATCTTCTCTGAGTTTTGAACCTCCTGAAGCAACATCTGTGTACTGCAATGGACTTATGTCCCCTGCAATATATCAGAAAGGGGACAGGGAATATAAACTGGGGAACCTACTTGCTGGTCTACCTACCAGATGAAGAGATTTATGGAAAGAGTTTTCTCTCTGAAACCATGAATGTGGGGTGTGTGTGTGTGTGTGAATGTCTAGAAGGAAGCAAGACAGAGAAAATATGTTTTCTAGGTCTTAAATGTTTTGTTTTGCTTCATCCATCAACAATCCATGAGACATTGCAATAACTAATACTTCTTTTTCATCTCCTTGTCTAAGGAAATCTCCTTTCCTGGATTCCTGAATATGTTTGCTAACAAGTTAAGCTCCAACATAGATGGATTGAAGATTGAGAATTTTTTCAGATGGACAAAGTTCAATAATAAATTTTGAAAAAGAGAACAATCAGGACTCCACAGTTTTCCTTTGTTTCAAAGGGTAGAGGAAAATGAGGTTTGGAAGTGCAGTACAATCAGGAGGTCCTTGAGTCAGTCTAGCTCAGTGTTTTACAAATAAGGAGAAAGAGAAGAAGTAGGAAGCAGGAAAAGGAGGAGTATGAGGAAGAAGAAGAAGGAAGAAGAGGAGGGGAGGGATGAAGCAAAAAGTTGCAGAAATAAGGTTTGCATCAAGAGCAAGTATGGAGGAAAGCTTTTACCATGGAGTATGTCATTAATCTATATGACATCTTAGAAGATAGATCTAAGCATTCATTGTTCTTTTGCCAAAGCCAGTGTCTGACTTAAAGAAATACAGGTGATGAGCTGCCAATCACCCTTACATAAGACCAATTTTAGCTAGGCTTTTAATTGCTAAAATCCATTTTCAAGACAACAGTAGTTGAACTACTCAATCACCAAAAAGCCTAATAAAAGTGAAATAAATGGCTTTTTAAGACCCACTGAAAATCAGCCTAGAAGAGGGCAGCTATGTGCTTTATTAAGGGAAGAAGACCCCCAGATAGGTTGTTGGGGCTTCAGTTAAAAATCAGAAACTTTTTTCTTTCCCTGATGTTTCCTTGCAAATCAATAATTCAACTCGACTTTAAAAGAACAGATTTGTTTTAAAATTATCGGTTTGGTTTAAAAAGAGCATATTCTAGCCTTTACCCAATTACAGGTAGTCTTTGACTTATGGTCACAATTGAGCCCAACATTTCCTTTGCTAAGTGGGGCAGTTGTTGAGAAAGTCCTGTCTCATTTTACAATCTTTTTTGCCTTAGCTATTAAGCAGATAAATGAATCTAGCTTTCCCCATTGACTTTGCTTGTTGGAAGCGATCTGGGAAAGTTACAAACAGTGTAACAGAGACAGTGTAACCATCATAAATACATGCCAGTTATAAGTATAATCTTTATTGTCATTGTACTTAAATACAACGAAATTGGTTTTAACCTCACAGGTGCAAAATTATAACAGAAACGAAAAGAGAGAGAGAAAAAAACCTAGCTTGCGCATGGAGTGATTGTGGTTGTATTTAAAAGTCTCACAGCCCAAGGATAGAAACTATCTTTAAACCTGTTTGTTCAGCTGGCTATACTTTGATGTCTTCTGCCAGATGGTAGAAATGCAAAGAGACACTGACCAGTGTGTGAATCATCTCTGAGTATCTTCCTTACTCTGTTAAAGCAGCGAGATCTGGCAATGTCATTGGGTGTCAGAGGGCAACCAATGGTTTCTTGTGCCGAATTGATCACTCTCTGTAGTGCCTTCCTATCCGCAGCTGTTAAACCAGCATACCATACTGTAATGCAATATGTGAGGACACTTTCTATGGTGGACCGATAGAAAGAGGTCATCAGCTGTTGTTCCACCTGATTTTTTTGCAGGACTCTAAGAAATGAAGTCTCTGTTGGGCTTTTCCAATCACCAGAGACGTGTTGTTTTTCCAGGTGAGATCTTGGCTAATAAGCACTCCTAAGAATTTAAAAGAGGAAACCCTCTCCACACAGCCCCCCTCAATATATAGTGGGGCAGGTTCCTCTCTGTGCTTCCGAAAATCTAGCACCATCTCCTTTGTCTTGCTAGTATTTAGATGTAAGTTGTTTCTTGAGCACCATGCAGATACCTTCTGGACTTCTTCCCTGAATGCTTGATTTGATTTGATTTGATTTATTTGGATTTATATAACCGCACCCTCTCCCCAAAGGGACCCGGGGCGGTGCACAGGAAGTTAAAAAACACAACAGTATCACAATATAAATAGTTAAAATCAAATTAAATAATTATCCCTGTGCTAAAATTTAGAAGTTAAAACATAATCCCATACAAACCCAATTAAAACAATTTATTTTACAGACTGTAGGCTAGGTAGATAACTTAGGCCAAGCCGGCCTGATGGAACAGGAGTGTCTTTAATTTCTGGCGGAAGGTGCGGAGGTCCGTGGTTGTTCTGAGGTCGGGGGCTAGGTCGTTCCAGAGGGTTGGGCCCACCACAGAGAAGGCCCTTCCCCTGGGCATCGCCCGCTGACATTGCCTAGTGGACGGCACCCGGAGAAGTCCCTCTCTGTGGGAGCGGATCGGCCGCAGGGATGTATGAGGTAGGATGCGGTCTCGCAGGTAGCTAGGTCCCGTGCCATGGAGCGCTCTAAAGATGGTAATCAACACCTTGAAGTGCACCCGAAAGACCACAGGTAACCAGTGCAGCTCGCGCAGGAGCGGTGTTACATGGGAATACCTAGACGTTCCCAAAATCGCCCGCGCGGCTGCATTCTGGACCAGCTGTAGCCTTCGGGTGCACCCCAAGGGGAGCCCCATGTAGAGAGCATTGCAGTAGTCCAGCCGGGATGTCACAAGCGCGTGAGTGACTGTGCGAAGGGCGTCCCGGTCCAATAAGGGACGCAACTGTCGCACCAGGCGTACCTGGTGGAAAGTCCCCCTGGCCACGGCCATCACATGATCTTGCATAGACAGCCGGGTATCCAGGAGGACGCCTAGGTTGCGTGCCCGGTCCACGGGGGCCAGATGTTTGCCCCCTATGGCCAGTGATGGGATCAACTGGTTGTACCGGGACGCCGGAAACCACAGCCACTCAGTCTTGGATGGGTTGAGTTTGAGTCTGTTGTCTCCCATCCAGATCCGTACGGCTTCCAGACATCGTGACATCACTTCAACGGCATCGTTGGGGTGGTTTGGGGTAGAAAAGTACAGCTGCGTATCATCAGCGTAGATGTGGTACTCTACCCCAAAACCACGGATGATCTCACCCAGCGGCTTCATGTATGTGTTGAACAGGAGCGGCGATAGGACCGACCCCTGAGGCACTCCACAAGTGAGGGGTCTAGAGGTCGACCTCTGCCCTCCTGCCAACACAAATTGCGAATGGCCGGAGAGGTAGGAGGAGAACCACCGCAAAACGGTGCCCCTCACCCCCAACCCCTCCAGCTGATGCAATAAGATACCATGGTCGATGGTATCAAAAGCCGCCGAGAGATCTAATAGGACCAGGATGGAGGAACAACCCCCATCTCTGGCCCTCCAGAGATCATCCACCAACGCGACCAATGCCGTCTCTGTGCTGTGCCCGGGCCGGAAGCCGGACTGGCACGGGTCCAGATAATCAACTTCCTCCAGGTGACGGGGAAACTGTTGTGCCACCACACTCTCAACAACCTTCGCTAGAAAGTGAAGGTTGGAGACTGGACGATAGTTTACCAACAATGCTGGGTCCAGGGAAGGCTTCTTGAGGAGGGGTCTCACCATCGCCTCTTTAAGGGAGGCAGGCAAGAAACCCTCGCTCAGAGAAGCGTTGACTAACTCCTGGAGCCAGCCTCGTGTAACCTCCCAGGATGCCAGTACAAGCCAGGAGGGACACGGGTCCAATAAACATGTGGTGGCTCTCAGTCGCCCACGTAACCTGTCCATATCTTCGGAGGCAATGCTGATTCGTCCCCTCCAGTTATGAGACCCACCACCGTTGCCAAGCATCTGAATTTTAATCAAGTAACCATGGGGATGCTGTCACGGTCATAAATGTGAAAAGTGGTCATGAATCTTTTCCCCCAGTGTTGTTGTAAATTAGAATGATCACTAAATGAATGGTTGTAAGTTGAAGTCTACCTGATTTCATTTACATTTAGTATCGGGGCAGTATTTGACCCACTTCATCTTTACTAGGACTCGTCTCAGATACATAGTCACATCTTACTCAATAGAGTTCAAGTTTATCCGGACTTGAACTCACAACCCTTGCACTTCTGATGAGATTTATGTGAGATTTAGGAGCTATCCAGCTTCCGGTGCTCAATGATGTGATTAAAAAGTGGTGTGATTGTATTCTGAGACATCCTTGAATAAAACTGATAAAATCTTTTAAACAGCCAGATATATTCATGCCTTTTTGATCTCTTCACTGACCTCATGATGTAGATTTATTTTGTAGAGACTTCACTTTGCAAGATGCAGAATTTGAAATATAAAGACAAAGGCATTGCATTGACACCACTGTCTCATCAATGCATGTTATTCTAGAAGTTCCATTTTGCTCGCAGCCTGCAGAAACCCTGCATCCTTACATGGTCCAGATTTTTGCCTGCAATATATTTATTCCATTTCCACTCAACCACCTCGTTCAAGTTTCTTTGAAGGAAGAGAAAATACTTTGCAACAGTTGCATTTGTCTCCCATATGAAGGCTGGTTTTCTTTGAACTATTGTGAAAGCTTGCAATGGCTGAGTCTACCTCCTTCGTAAAGATGCATGGTTTTTCCCAATTAGTAATTCAGGAAGGAAACCTTTTTTTTAAAAAAAAATCACATGATCCTAAGTTATGAAACAGGAGTATTATTACAAAACTTCCTCCTTCAACTCTTCAATCTGGAAAGAATACCAGGCCCTTTGTTTTCATTAGTTACTTATCTTAAGCCCAGTAGACAGAGTACTAATAGAATGCTGGTTATATAGTGCCATTCTTTCTAGACTCCTGTCTAGATTTCCCTGTCTGCTTCAAGCAACTATTTAGTTGTTTTAAGCAAATCAAGCAATATATTTTTGGCATGCTGCTCACGATTCTAATTTTATTAAATAAACAAAATATAGACATAAAGTTAAAACACTGCTCTCACATCTAATCTTCCTCTCCTTGTAGCAGCTATTAAGTGAATTCTGCACTATTTTATGACCTTTTTTGCCATGGTTCATTAAATGAATCACAAAGTCATTAAGCAAATCCAACTTCCCTTATTGACTTTGGTTGTTGAAAATCCTTGGGAAGGTCACAAATGGCAATCAAGTAATCTCAGGATGCTACAACCATTGTAAATACATGATGGTTGCCAAGTGCCCAAATTTTGACCATGTGTCTGCGGGGATGCTATGACTATCAAAAGTGCAAGGACTGGTTGTAAGTTATAAAACAGCATCATCATTGTAACTTCAAATGGTCACTAAACAAATGGTTATAAAAGCTACCTGTATGGCCATCCCAGACTGTCTTTACATTTATAAAATAAAACTATTTTCTACTTCTTGAGTAGCAAGGAATTCCAGGAGAAATCATCTCCTAAATTGAGCTTACTTTGAAAGAAAAAACATTAGAAGCTTGTAGTGGTTACAACTTTCCTCTCCATAACTGTAATCACCATCATCCAGTTCTCCCATTGCATTCCAATCATTCCATAGTTAACAGTGTCTAGAGCAGTATTTCTCAACCTTAGCAGCCTGAAGAACTGTGGCCTACAACTCTCAGATACTAAACTGGCAGGACTAGCCAACACCCTCGATGGTAGGCTCAAGATCCAGATGGATCATGACAGACTTGAACACTGGGTCCTATCTAACAAAATGAAATTCAATGTGGAGAAAAGTAAAGTCTTACACTTTGGCAAGAAAACACATATAGACTGGGTAAAATCAGGCTTAATAGCAGTAACTGTGAGAGGGATATTGGAGTCTTAGTGGACAACCAATTAAATATGAGCCAACAGTGTGCGGAGGCAGCCAAAAAGCCAACACATTACTAAGTTGCATTAACAGAAGAATACAATCAAGATCAAGTGATGTACTAACATCACTCTATAAAGCCTTAGTAAGACCACATCTATGGTAGAGTACTGTATCCAGTTTTGGTCACCACACTATAAAAAGATGTTGAGACTCTAGAAAGAGTGCAGAGAAGAGGTTGATAGGGGACTGGAGGCTAAAACAAATGATGAACAGTTGCAGGAACTGATCATGGCTAGTCTAGTCAAGAGAAGGACTAGGAGAAAACATGATAGCAGTGTTCCAATAATTGAGTGGCTGTCACAGAAAGGAGGGGGCCAAGCTTGTTTCCAAAGCACCCGAAGGCCAGGCAAGGAATAATGGATGGAAACTGAGCAAGGAGAGATTCAATCTGAAAATAAGGATAAATTTTCTGACAGTGAGAACAATCAACCAATGGAACAGCTTGCTTTTGGAAGTTGTGGGAACTTCATCACTGGAAAAAGAAGAGACTGGATTGCCATCTGTCAAAAATGGCATAGGATCTGGTTGGGCAAAGGATTGGACTAGATGACCTACAAGGTCCCTTCCAACTCTGTTAATCTGTATCTCTTTATCTGCATCAGAATTCAGTTCAGTATTCCTTAGCAATTGGATAATATGGGCCAGAAACTTCAGATTTTAGATTCCAATCAGCCCCACGTCTATATTGTTTCATGGGCTGTTCAGTGAACATTGTATGGAGTGTAAAACTCTACTCCAAGAGTTTCTTCATTATTATTATAGATGGTTAATAGTCTAGAGGCTAAAACATATAATGAATGGTTGCAGGAATTGGGATGTCTTGGCTAGTAAGAGAAGGACTGTGTGTGTGTGTGCGACATGATAGCAGTCTTTCAATATTTGGGAGGCTGTCACAAAGAAAAGGGAGTCAACCGCAGGGCAAAACAATAAATAATGGGTGGAAAGTTATTAAAGAGAGATCCAACCTGGAATTAAGGAGAAATTTCCTGACAGTGAGAAAAATTAATCAGTAGAACAATTCAGACATTGTGGGAGCTCCATCGCTGGAGGTTTTAAAGAAGAAATTGGGCAACATTTGTCTGAAATAGTATAGGGTCTCCTGCTTGGGAAGGGGCTTGAACTCAAAGACCCCAAAGGTCCCTTCCAACTCTATTACTCTGTATTAGAGATGACAGGGCAAAATTCCCCTGCTTCATCATCATCATCATCATCATCATCATCATCATCATCATCATCATCATAATAATAATAATAATAATAATAATGAAAAACAGCTGGATGACAGATTAAATAGATGGAAAACCAAAGCTTTGCATGGACAGCACTTGAAAAACATTGAAGGAAAATGTGATGACAACTTGACATGGACATGGCTTAAGATGCGAACTATCAAGAAAGAAACGGAAGGTTTAATACTGGCCACTCAAGAACAAGCACTACAAACTAATGCCATGAAAGCGAAGATTCAAAAATCCACTGACAACTCAAACTGCCGACTTTGCAATAACAAAGTCGAAACTATTTCACATTTAATATGTGAATGCAGCAAAATCACACAAACTGATTACAAAGCTAGACATGACCGAGTTGCTAAATTAATCCACTGGTCATTATGTAAAAAATATGGTTTACCTGTATCCAGAAAGTCATGGGAACACAAAGTAGAAAAGGTTATCGAGAATGAGAGGGTGAAGATCTTGTGGGACTTTCGAATACAAACAGTCCATCATTTGAAGCACAACACACCAGATATCACGGTTGTAGAGGGCCGAAGTGTACAGTTCATTGATATCGCTGTTCCTGGAGATGCCAGAGTCGAAGAAAAAGAACTAGAAAAAAATCATGAAATATCGCGACCTGGCTATCGAAACCACACGACTATGGATGAAGCATGTCACAGTGACACCCATTGTCATCGGGGCACTTGGCACCATGTCGAAGAATTTTAATAAATATCTCAGCAAATTGCAGCTTCCTGCAATAACACCAGCGGAACTGCAAAAAACGGCGCTACATGGCACATGTTATATTCTATGAAGATACTTGGTTGATACCTAGGATGCTGGCAGCAAACTGTATCAACAATTAGCACCAGTCAATAATATTTGTAATATGCATTTTTAAATGTTCAGTTAGCTGAGTTTCATGTTTTCTGAATAAAATATATATAATAATAATACAGTATGGTCGATGAATTTTATTGTACTAAGATATGCAAATGCATTCATTTCCTGGTAGTTAATAATGTCTGAGAGTTTGCAGACTGTGCTTCTAAAATGTTCAAGGTTGTTTGAACAGAGATGACAATGAACAAAAGTGAATGTCTGTTTTTGTGCATTTTATTTTATTTTATTTTATTAAATTTATACCCCGCCCTTCTCCTTGTTAGGACCCAGGGCGGCGCACAGGCATTATTAAAACCACAAAAATACAATAAATATCAATTTAAAATATATTAAATTAGTTAACCCGTGCTAAAACCCATGTTAAAAACCTTCCCAAATTATAATTTATTTTTAAAAAGTCAGAAACGGGGGGCTATCCTAGGCCGGCTTGTTGAAATAAATACGTCTTAAGGCGTTGGCGGAAGAGCATATAGACAAGACTACCACAATGCTATTTGGTATGACTCCATATCTTTTAAAATCTAATTCTAGACTTAAGGACAATATGATGAAGTCAGTAATGAGGGCTGAAGCATAAGAAATTGTTTTAATTATGCAGCACTAAAGGAAAACAAATAGAAACATTTAAAAGCTTACTATTCTGTCCTGCCTGATTTCATAAGCAGATTTTGTAACTAAACAGCATTTCCAAATTTTCATTTTGGCCAATAGGTGGTAGTGCTTGGCTGTTTATCTCAAGAGGAAAAGCTTTCATATGCTTCACTAACAATTCTTTGTTAACAATTCCACATTGGTATGGCTTTATTTCTTCATGGACTATTTTGTTTACAGGTATTTACAGGGATAAAGAAAAGAAACGAATCATCAAAAGCAAATGTTTCATAAGGAACTATGAATAAAATGTTTTAAAATCATGCAATAATCTCAAAAGTTCTGTTTGTAAAAATCTGGGACTATGAAATTGGCCTAAGAAAAGTAAATAAAAATGACCAAGATAAAAGTGAAAAAAAGATGCATGAAAATAACCAAAGGGAAGATATGGCATTTCTCTAAAACTCACCAAAAATGTTGTAATAAGAAATGAATAAGTTAAGTGCAAAAGATGAGATAGCACATCATTAAAGAAACAGGAGATAATCCTTATAACTTTTTGCTGGAATGTATTACAAAAAACTTGGAGAAAAAGGACGCTGATTAAATATAATTCCAAGGGGTATTTACAGCCTGCCAACATTCTTTATATGACACCCCCCCCCCCCAATTTTCTCAGAGAGAATGGTGCCCAATTGCTTTGGTGGGCAGTTGAGGCACAGTTTCATCCTTTCAAACTTGCCTTCCCAAATGGGCCATGACTTCAGCCTCTTTTACAGTGCAGACCTTGAGGTATCACACAAACCTTGGTGACAAAACTTATGCAACCTTGCCCTGCTGGATATAAAAAGGATCTGCAACACTGAAGGCTCAAGAAGATGGCCCAGCAATTCTAATGTCTATCACTTACCATGAGGACATGGTTAATTCAAAATGCAGCACTACAGGGGTGGTGGTGGTGTTGCTGTAATAAAAAATCTTGAATAAATGTAATTGAAGAAATTGAAAATACTCTACTTTTCTGTTATACCTTAAGAATTTTGGTCTGGGGCAGGGGTCAGCAACCCGTGGCTCTGGAGCCACATGTGGCTCTTTCATCCTTCTGCTGCCTGTTGCCAGTCGGCAGCACAATTTTGAGAGGAGCTTCCGGTTGAGGGGGGTGCAGGGCACACCAGGAAGAGGCTCTCTGGCATGGGGCAGGTTTTCTGGTCAGCTCCACAATTGATGGGGCTTTCAGTTAGGACAGGTAGAGGAAAAAGAGGCCACACTAGGAGGAGATTTTATGGTGGGGAAAGTGGACTTCCGGTCGGCTCCAGAATTGAACGGGGGGCTTCTAGTTGGGACCTTTGTGGCTCTTTGGGTGTTTAAGGTTGCTGACTCTTGGTCTGAAGAGGCCTGAAGAGACACCTTCTTCTTGTTCTTGTTATCCCTTTCTCCTTCTGTCCCTTCTTTCCTTTTGAGCTGTTTTTACATAAAGTGTCTTGTTATTGAGCACATGAAATGAGAATGCACAAATAAATAATATAAATCGATAACACTTCTCTGTAATCTCCCACTCTTCTTCCACAGTGCAGGCAGATCCTGCCCAAGGTATCTTAGAAATTGCCACCATCCATCTGTTTTTAGACCCTTATCTCCAAGGATAAGCGCTTTGGAGAGCTTCCAAGAGGACACTATCCCTACCACTCAATGACAGTTGCTGTGCCACAGGGACTCATTTGTCCAAGCTCCCAGATGGAGATCCAATTATCAGGGAGGACCTGGCAGAGGAAATGCATACATCCTGCAACAAAGAATAACTTCAGTATGGATCTCTTCGCTTTGAGGAGCCTGAATGTTATAGGCAGGGATTATCGCCACTTCCTTTCCATAGAATTGAAAGGAGTCAAGGAGTTTCTTTGAAAGGACAAAATTCAAAGCCTGGCAAGAGGAAGGACTGGATCAAAGGACACCACAGGAAGACAGACAAGGATCAGTTAAATTAATATAGAATCAATTTGCCCCACTGATTTCAAAATGTTTCAATAATCTTTTCAATACTCTCGAAACCCATTGAATTCTCAATGCTCTTGAAATCAAGATTTCAATACTTGAAATATGCAAACTTTGAATCCAACTTAATCATTGCATTTTTTGTTGTAAGCTGACATGGTTGATTTGGTTTGTGTTTATCTATGTGTTTGGGATGTACTTTGGGATTGTTCTACAAAAGAGGGCATGGTAAAGGGTGTGGAGACAATTATTTTATGTTTTCTGGGGAACAACCTGGCCATTCTGGAAGGGTTCAGCTTTCCTTAAAAGCTCCTTTTTTGTATGATGGCCTTCATGATAGCCTTTAGTCTAAATTTGTACTTTAGAAACAATGGACTTTTCCCAAGAAGTACACAACACATGATGATTATAACACCTATTAATCAGAAGACTGACTAAAGAGGAAGCTTCCCACCTTCCACCAGAGGATAGTCCTACTTCCTCTGAAGTTCCTGGAAGAGTGACTACTTCAGAACAGAGCCATGAGCTGCAGTCTTCTCATTTTCATTTTGTTCACCGTGCCTCCAGGATACAGGTAGTCTTTGACTTACGACCACAACTGAGCCCAAAATTTCTGTTGCTAAGCAAGGAGTTGTTCCGTGAGTTTTGCCTCATTTTATGACCTTTTTGCCACAGTTTCTAAGCAAATCACTATAGTTATTAAGTGAATCATGTGGTCATTAAGCAAATCCAGTTTTCCCCATTTCCCTGTTGACTTGTTGGAAGCCATCTAGGAAGGTTACAAATGGGGATCACATGGCCCTGGGACAGTGCAACTCTCATCAATACATGCCAGTTTCCAAGGGCCTGAATTTTGATCACGTGACCATGGAGATGCTGCAGCGGTTGTAAATATGAAAAATAATCATAACTCACTTTTTTCAGTGCTGTTGTAACTTCAAATGGTTCCTAAACAAATGGTTGTAAGTCAAGGACTACCTGTACATGTGGGATTCAGAGGTAGCTCTGGACCTCATAATTATGCTTCTGACTGGTATTTGGCTTTTTGTTAATTTAAGGTAAAAATCTAATAAAAAGGACCATAAAGAACGATGAAGCCCTCATGGGTATGGAGCATGGCATTCAGTACGTTCTGTAAACTCAGCCATTCATGGTTGAACAAACCATAATGAAGAATCTATGAACTAGAATGTTATGAACACATTAAGTCGTTGGTGGTTACAGTTATTTTTCTCTGCATAATTTCTTTCAGATTGTTTTTGCCAAGCAGTACCTTGTCTGTATATACAGAATGGAGAATATTTGGAATACTCCCCCCCCCCCCCCCGCATTACACAAGGCCCTGTGTGCAATGATTTATTTCCACTGTCACATCAGTTCATGCCCCAGCATCCTGGTAAATCATCACCATCAGGTAAAACAACACAGTAGGAACATCATGAGGTAAAGTCTAGATCACACAAGGCACACAAAGGAAAAAAGTGGGATAAAAGAGACCCACACACACACATAAGAGCCAACACTCTGGTATCAATCTATTACAACTGTGTGCTTTGGCTCACTGCACAACCCCACCGCTCCAGCTACTAAATTTAAATATCTTAACAAAAACCTTCCTTGCATTCAATTTACCCTTCCCTATTGTTGCTTAGAGAAGTGCCTTGCAAGCTGCATATTTGTAGACTTAGCCTCAAAGTTCCCAGCTGCCCCATGTTCTTATCTGCTGTTTTTTTCCCCCCCCATGGAACTGTGTTTATCTTCATCAGGATTAAAACAAGAACATATGCCAACTGGGAAGATTGACTCAGGAGCCAATATTTTACAAAACAATAAATGTTTTGGGGGACACTGCTAAAGATTGGCTGATTTCATTCTTTGACAAAGGCTGACACTTCTTGAAACCAACTGTCTTGTGTTATTGAAGAGGCAGATAAACAAATGTAGAGGAGACAAATTGAAATAAAATCCCAGCTACACACACATGCTCATACACACATTCCCATCCCATATTACATATGATGTTCAAATGAACTTGGAAACTGCAGTGTCTTCGTATCTCCATTATAATAAGCCACACAATTAGGGAGAGACTGTAATTCAGAGGTAGTCCAGCATATGCTTAATGTGTAAAAAGTTGTAGAGCCAAGCCGTAGCATCTCCAGGTGAAAGAGATCTTTTAACAGGTAACAGGAAGTGCCTCCACAGGTAGTTCTTGACTTACAGCAGGGCTGTCAAACTCCTGGCCTGTGGGGCGGATGTGTCACGTGCTGGCCACGCCCACACCCAGTTCAGTGAAGAGGGAAAAAGTCATGATATGTCACATCATAGTTTGACACTCCTGACTTACAACAATTTGTTTAGTGATCATTTGAAGTCATAATGCAGACAGATTTCACCATGGCTGGTGAGGAATTCTGGGAGTTGAAGTCCACAAATCTTGCCAGGTTGTAAACCTCTGAATTAGAGTATTATGTTTTTGATTTCTGCTCTTTAATTTGTTGTTGTTGTTAGTAGTCCTGAGCACACATCTGAACAGAGAGATGGGGCAATGATACCATGTGTAAATCCTTGTGGGATATTTAAATCAGATTCTTTCATATCCTCTTCCTTTCCTTCAATACTGCATAACAACGTCGGGAATGGCCAGAAAGGGGAAAATATGTGAAATACTAATGCAGCAATCTTGGGGTAAATAGGCACACAAAACTGCGCTTGGAAGTAAAGAGTTTTCCCCAAGTGTGGGGTGGGGTGGGAGCCAGAGCCAGATCTACAATGCTCAATTGCAACAGAAATACATGACATTAATAGCCTTATGATTTCAGTACCTTAACCAGTCTTCCCTTTTGGCAACAGCAGTAAGTGACTAATAACTTCTTGGCAATTGTGAAAACAGCCTGCTGCCATGGCATCAGCCACAGGAAAGTATGATGGAAGTACATTCTCAAGAAAATTCAGGGATTCTTGACATCTTAAGATAACTGCTTTTACTGAGAAGAACAAAGAAGAAAAGCATAAGATCTGATGGGGTTACCTAATAGCTGCATTGTTTTTTGTGAACGAAGCTTTGCTTAGTCCTAGGATTCCGGGAATGAAGTGCTTGCTTGGCCAAATAATGACAACTCTTGATAACACTAAGAGGTAGAAATACAAAAGTGGAAACTTATGCAAGACTTGTAGCTTTCTAAAGCCTGTGTGATTCTGGGATTGCATTGCATCCATTGCCTCTTGTACTGCAGTAGAAGATCCTACTAGGACAGTGGTGGGCAAACTCATTAGTCAACAGAGCCAAATATCAACAGTACAATGATTGAAATTTCTTTTGAGAGCCAAAAGAAGGTGTGGCCTGTTTTGTTGGAATGGCTCGGCGGTCACGTGACCATGTGGGTGTGGCCAACTTGGAAAATGTGGTGAAACTCGCTTAATGACGCTCTTGCTTAGCAACCAAAATTTTGGGTTCAATTGTAGTCATAAGTTCTCTTTCTTTCTTTTATCTCTCTCTCCCACTTTCTTTTCTTTCTTCCTTTCTTTCTCTTTCTCTTTCTTTCTCTCTCTCTCTCTCTCTCTCTGTGTTTCTCTCTCTCTGTGGCTCTTTATCTCTCTCTCCCTCTCTCCCTCTCTGTCTCTCTCTGTCATTCTCTCTGTGTGTCTGTCTCTCACTCTCTCTGTGTGTGTCTCCCTGTCTCTGTCTCTGTCTCCCTCCCTCCCTCTCTATCTCTGTCTCTCTCCTCCCTTTCTCTCTGTCTATGTGTCTGTCTGTCTCTCACTCACTCACTTAATCACTCTGTGTGTGTGTGTGTGTGTGTCTGTCTGTCTGTCTGTCTGTCTGTCTGTCTGTCTGTCTGTCTCTCCCTCCCAACCCGTGGATGGGCTCTGGACCAGCAGAGCCTCGTCCTTTTTTTTTAACAAGGTGATCTTTCCTAAGACATAAAAAAGAACCTTAATTGCAGGTTCAAAAGAAGCTGGAAAGAGATATTGAAGCCAGGAAGCTGAAACCTGGGACTGGAGAACAACCTTTTCTGTCCCCTTACCAGCCGCACATTCCTCAGGAAGACGAGGAATGTGAGGGGGATCCCTCCCCCCACGGAGGGGCCCCAGACCAGCGGAGCCTCGTCCTCCTTTTTAACCAGGCGGCTATCAGAGAGAAGAAGGCAGCGCATGCCCGTGGGCTTGTGCAGCAGCCAAATATCACCTGGTTAAAGATCGCCTGGCTAAAAAGAAGGACGAGGCTCCGCTGGTCCAGAGCCCATCCACGGGGGGGGGGGGGAGGGAGAGGGATCCCCTTCACGTTCCTCTTCTTCCCAGAAAACATAGGTGCACACACACAGCCCATACAATTACAGCCTCGGAGACTGCAGAAGTTTCCTTCCAAAGCCCTCTGAGCGAGGAAGAGCCAGTTGGGAGAGGGGCTTTGGTCCTGCTCCAGACTATCATTGTGCGGCGCGTGCCTATGTTTTCCATGGAGTGGGGCCGTGGCCAGAAGACAAGGAACATGAGGGGGGCGCAGCGGAAGAGCCGTACTCAAGGGGCTAAAGAGCAGCATGTGGCTCACAAGTCGCGGTTTGCCGGCCACTGTACTAGGAGAAGCTTGATGGTTTGCCTCTCCTAGGTTAAAGAACATTGCTTAAGACCTAAGACTTTACAACTGCGCATTGCCAACAGATGTGCAGGGCACTGCTGGAGAATGCAAAAATTCAATCAAAGGTGCAGGAAGAGTCACAAATCTGCATATCATTTTAATATGCTAATGTCAACTCATAAGTGAACATTTGAAGGTATTACTATTGATTAATTTTCCATTCTGGTCAGAAGAAACCATTTTAAATTATTATTTCCAAGGAAGTGGAAACATATATAACCGGAAGTCCTGTGAAATCTTACATACTTATATAATTATTATTTTTTTAAAAATGTTTGTGAATAACAGACCCCATTGGTCAGCTCTTCCAGATAGCCCAGACAGGAAAACAGAACTGTGACTTCAATGCTACATTTATTGTAAGATAACAGAATGTTGCAAGTCTGAAAACAATTCCCAGCAAATGGGAGCCCATGGCTGCAGACCAAAAAGCAGCGGCAGTGCAGCAGGTAAGGAGAGCCGGCAACAAGGGGCAGCGCAATGAGCTAGAGCATGAGAGCAGCCCAGAGGGCAATGGGGAAAGCGACAGTGGAGCTGAGCGATGGAGCAGACCAGACAGCGGAGCTGAGATGACCAGAAAGCCGAACAGTAGGCTGAGAGAGCTGATCAGAGCAGAGATGAGGCCATAAAGGCCCAAGTCCTGAAAGACGCAATGGAGCTGGCAGAGAAAATGACAAGAGGCCAGAACAGTGAACGATGAAAGTGAAGGAAACAATTTAAGCCTGAGGTCCCAAGAGACAAGGAGGGAAGACCCTGGTAGAGAATAAAAATAAATACAAGACAGAAAATATAAGATAAAGAGGCAAATAATAAGAACAGAAGTGGAACATTAGAAATCAAGGAAGAACAAGATCAATCAAATAAATAAGGCAAGTCTTAAATAATAAGGTAAGGAGGAATTGAAGCTCAAAAACTTTAAAAAATATAGGGAAGAAAAGGATAACGAAAACTAACATAACAGTAAGTTAAATTACAAGGTAGAAAAATGAGCACAAAAGGCAGAAAAAAGGATAGAAAAAAAGAGAAAGACAATTTTTTTATCTTTAAAAGAACCAGCAAAAAGAAACAAACTCATGGAACAGGTGACTGATACTACAATGATATGGAATAGATGCTCCATTATTGTTCCTTATGCCCAAAGAACACCAAAATTATACATGTATTAAATGTAAACTAGAGAAAAAAGAAAGGGATCTAGAGGCAACTCTAGCGGCAACTCTAGCCAAACTTCAACCTACACAAGAAAGCTATATCCAAATTGAACCAAATAATGGTCAAATAACACCCAAAGGATTTGACCCTGCTGATAAACCATTGAGGAAGACAAATGGAGCTATGTCACACATAGAAGGAAACACAATAATCAATGAAAGAAGCAGCATATGTCTAACAAACCCCTACTGTCCAATCTAACCCAACCAGAAGCAGCACCATTAAAACTGAGCAATCAATTTCTCTCCCCAGATGAAAATACTCAGACCCACAACCTCCCCCTACCAGAAAACATGCAGACACCTAGAAAAGAGACAGCATCAAATACCCCATTAAAAAGTCACATTAACGGACACCCTTGAGATAAACAGAAAAGCACCTCAGACTGCACCCCTCAAAAAAGAAAGGTAAGTGTTGGTGATAGGAGAGTCTATTCTCAAAGGAAAAGAACCAGCCATCTGCAGACCAGACATACAATCTAGGAAGGTGTGTTGTCTCCCTGGAGCAAAAATCAAGAATGTGGCAGAGAACCTAATCAAAATAATTAGGCCCACAGATTGCTATCCTTTCCTCCTCCTTCACATTGGGATGAATGACACAACAAAGAACTTGAGTACAATATTAAGAGATTGTAAGCAACTAGGTAACAAAATTAAGGCCCTAGGAGCACAAGTCATGTTCTCATCAGTACTCCCAATGAAAGGTCAACACCCATTGAGGGGAAAAAGAATTCTAGAAATAAAACACCGTCTAAGAATTGGTGTCACCAAGAAAACTTTAGTTTCCTGGACCATGGACAGTATTACCTAAAGAAGGACTCGGCAAGGGATGGTCTGCACGTCACAAAAACAGGGGGAAATGTACTCAGAAAAAGAAGTGATAGATGGAATTGAAGTTGCTGGAACTTTGGGTGAAAGTGACTATGTCATACTAGAATTCAATATAATGCAAATGCAAACAATAGAAAATAATTCAACCAGTACCTTAAACTTTAAAATACCTGATTTTAACGAACTCAGAAAGAAGCTAAGAAAGATTCCATGGATGAAAATCCTAAAGGGGAAAACAATTGAAGATGTGTAGGAAACTCTGAAAAATGCTATCATAAAAATACAGCCCAGCACAATACCACTGGGGAAAAAAAAATCAAGAAGAAACCAGCATGGCTGCACAAAGATTTTTCTGACAAACTGAAAGACAATTTTCCCATTTTTCTTTACAAAAAATGGAAAGAAGGACGCTTAACTAAGGCTGATTATCAGCACATAGCCAGAATCTGCAAAGATGAAGTCATGAAAGCAAAGGCTCAGAATGCATAAAGACTTGCAACAGAAGTCAAAGATAATTAAAAAAAAGTTTCTTTCAACATATTAATAACAAGAAAAAACCCAAGGAAACAGTGGTCCACTGAAGGGAGAAGATGGCATGGAGGTAACAGGCAGTAGGGAGAAAGCAGAGCTGCTTGACTCATTCTTTGCATCAGCCTTCATACAAAAAGAAATTATACCCCAATGTTCCAAAACATAAAAGACAAACTAGAAATAAAAATTAAAATAAACAAGAAAATGATAAGAGTATCTGACCTTGATAAATACAAACCTGGCAGATTACATCCTAGAGTTCTAAGGATCTGGCAGATGTTATCTCGAAACTATATCTTTCAAAAATCCTGGAGCACTGGGGAAGTACCTGAAGATTGGAAAAGAGCTGATTTAGTTCCCATCTTCAAAAAAGGGGGAAATAACAGACTCAGGAAATTACAGACCAATCTGTCTAACATCAATTAAATTCTGGAAAAGATAACCCAAAAACAGATCTGCAAACAACTAGAAGCAAATAAAGTTATAACTAGTATCCAACACGGGTTTGTTAAAAACAGATCATGCCAAACCAATCTTATTTCATTCTTTTATAAAGTCACTAAATTAATAGACCAGCAAAATGCTGTGGACATAGTATACTTAGGTTTCAGTAAGGCATTTGACAAAGTAGACCACAACGTACTTCTTGGTAAATTAGAAAAATGTGGAATAGACATCACCACCAGATGGATTTGTAGCTGCCTGACAAACCGTACTGAATGAGTAGTCCTTAATGGTACTATATTCACATGGAGAGAATGGGCTCTGTCCTTAGCCCAGTACTCTTCAATATCTTCATAAATGACTTAGATGAGAGAATAGAATGGGAACTCATCAAATTTGCAGATGACACTAAACTGGCAGGAACAGCCAACACCCCAGAAGACAAGCTCAGGATCCAAAAAGATCTTGACAAACTTGAACAATGGGCCCTGTCCAACAAAATGAATTTGAACGTGGAGAAAAGCAAAATTTTACATCTAGGCAAGAAAAATCAAAGGCATAAGTACAGATTAGGCTAGATCTGGCTCAAAAACAGTAACTGTGAGAGGGACCTTGGAATTCTAGTGGATGATCACTTGAATATGAAGCCTGGAGACTAAAACATGTGAAGAATGGCTGCAGGATTTGGGATTGGCTAGTCTAAAGAACTAGCCATGCTGGCCACATGAGCACAGAGACATCTTTGGACAGTGCTGGCTTTTTGACTTTGAAACAGAGATGAGCACTGCCTACTAGAATCAGGAACGACAAGCTCATATGTGCGAGGGGAACCTTTACTTTTACCTTAGTCTAAAGAAAAGAAGAATTAGGGGTGACATGATAGCAGTATTCCAGTATTTGAGGGCCTGTAAAAAGAAGAGGGGTTCAAATTATTCTCCAAAGCACCAGAGGGCAGGAGAAGAAACAATGATTGGAAATTCATCAAAGAGAAAAGTAACCTGGAATTAATGAGAAACTTCCTAACAATGGGGACAATTAATTAGTGGAACAGCTTGCCTGAAGAAATTGTGGGTGCTCCATCACTGGATGTTTTTTAAGAAGAGACTAGATAGTCACTTATCTGAAATTGAGCTGAACTAGAAGACCTCCAAGGTCCCTTCCAATTCTGTTAATCTGTTAGCAAAGAATGCAACTTTCCCCATCTCTTCTTTTCCCTTTCAAAGAACAAGGGAGTGTCAATGTTTCTCCATCCCATTCCTGTTTTGGACTTGATTTTATCTTATCAGACTGTTGTCTAGAAGGCAGCTCTTCTTTCTGTTTCCCAGGTTCATTCTCACAGCCCATTACAACGATCAATCTTTCATCTTTGTGCATATAGTAATCTCACTGCATTAATCAGATATTGGAATAATCTTTCATGACTATTTCCTAACTATAATTCATCAGTCCTAAAAGAAAACCTCTGTTTTTATGAAATAATAATCCTTAAAAGCCTCTGTATCAATGTGTGTATTTGAATCCATTTTTAAAGTTCAGCAAGCATGATAAAATGTCCCTTCCTGATGTTTCCATTTCCAACATACATCTGTAATGTCTTTATACATTACAGATAATTTATCTGGCATCATGTAGAGAACAGTGGAACAATTTTACATTAGACCCAGTACTGTTTCCTAGGCACCAGTCCTGGAAAAGATATTTGGTCCAGAAATCAGAACCAGTTATAGAGGACATTGTAATTAGACTGAGACCATGATGTAGGCCAGGACTGCTGTCTCCTAAACAGTCTAGTCTCCTAAACAGTCCTAAACAGCCCTGCCCCTATAGGTCCCATACCCTAATCTGCCATGCCCTATTCCTCCTTCTCCAGCAGGAAGACCTGGCAACCTTCATTCTCCAGAGTTGCATTGTTCCTTCATATCTCAAACCGGAGATCAGCTCACTAATACCCAATCTGTTTCCTTGCCAAGGTATTTCCTGCTGTTTTTCTACATATCCCCTTGATGTTTGCCAGAGGCGGCTGATGGCACTGCTGTGGAGGGACCTCTTGGCGTGAGAAGATGCTTCCCCTCCAAACCCCTTCAGTCCCAGGGCGGGATTGTCCTCTTCTGCGCAAAAAGACTCAGGGTGGACAGTGACAGGCAACAGGGGGAAGTTCCTGCTTGCCAATATGAAGTTATCTTCAGAACTTCCACCAATACTAACTGGGCTGTTAATGAAAAGCCAGCTTGCCCGGGACAGGAAAAAAATAAAGTAAGGAGAGGATAAACTTCCTTAAACCTCCATAAACAGCAAGCAGAGATAGTGACAGGGAGGGAAGGGATTATATATCCTCTCTGTGATGTGGTTGGAATGTGCTCCTTTGGGAACGAAACTGTTGCCATATCTTCAAAGACAATGAATGGCCTCCACTGCCCTGCACTCATTTGGGTCCTCCTGTCTGTGTTCCTTGACTGTGCAAGGAAAGCCTTGTGCAAGGGCTAGTAGCAGAGTGTGGACAATAAAAAGAGCCATTCTGGATATTGTCCTCATAACAACAGTCCTTTGAATGGGTATCTCTTGAAGAAGACTGATCCAAATTCATTCAATGAATTCCATGATCCAGTGAGGACCTGAACCTGAGTCTCCTTGACACAATATTTATTAGATTTATAAAAACCGCACCACTCTCCCCGAAGGGACTCCGGGTGGTGCACAGGGAAATAGAATAAAATATACAACATCATAATAAATAAGTACTAAAAACCAATTAAATATATAATACCCTGCGCTAAAATCCCCTAAAAATTAACCCTTAAAATCCAATAAAACAATTTGTGTTTGATCTGATTCACCTTCCATCTCAAATTAAATCCACAAAGCACAGTAAATATCTCAGTAAAGCACAATGTAGAGCATAAAAGGCCAACCTGATAGTTTGGGGTACTACTATAATTCTCACAGTTCTTTGGACTGGCTTTATAATGGGAACTCAAGTCTCAAACATCTGGAAATAAGTATTTATGATGTAGAGCAGTGGTGGGTTCTGGCAGCCACTACTACTGGTTCGCTCAGGGATGCGCCGCACACTTGAAACAAAAGTAGGCACTACATAGCTGCATTTGACCTGTGTGCTTATTAAGGTTAAGGGATGGTTATTATATTGTGTGAAAATCTCAGACCAATCAAAACTAGAGTCACAGCACATTCAGTTCCCACCATCCTCTCCTCTCCAAATGTTTAAATATAAAAAGTGCAAGAGGCACTCTTGTATGCCTTTATGCATTACTTGACATGGTTTGGCTTGATACTAATCTTCTTGAATAATGATGCTAATTTGGTTGTTAAGAATCACTTCAACTGTATTAAGTAGATATACCTTTATAAGTAGGCACAGAAGCTTAGAAAAAGTCAAGCTCTAACATTAGAGAACTACAGATAGTCCTGAACTTATGACCACAATTGGGATTTAAATTTAGGTCATTCAGCCAAGTGGTCATTAAGTAAATTATCCTGTGACCAGACCCAATTTTATGACCATTTTACCTTGGTCATTAAGTGAATCTCCATGATTGTGAAGTGAATCCAGTTTCCCCAATTGACTTTGCTTGTCAATTGTCAAAAACCTGCTGGTGAGGTTGCAATTTGCAATCATGTGACTGCAAGGTGCTGCAACTGTTGTAAATACTAGCTAGTTGCTAAGTAGTTATCGTGTCCAAATGGCAGTCATATGACCAAGGGAGTTATATGATGGTCGTAACTTTGAGGACACATTGTTAATCACTTTTCCTGAAGCCATTGTGACTTTGAACCATCATTAAATGAAAAGTTGTAAGCTAAGGACTCCTTGTACAATGTCCAAACCACTGTTTCTCAATAATTTTTGATGTGCCCACAGCCCTGATAGATACTTGATACTGGCCTGTGACAAAGTCTTCTGCTAATCTGAGGAACATCAGATGGTACCAAGATGCTCCTTTGTGACTTGGCACAAAGTTGCTTTAGATGTTCCAGGGAGGGAATACAGATGTGCTCCTATGTCACAATGGGATTGCCCTTTAAATCTTGGCTATTGCACCCTAGCTCTAACCATAAGAAATCTAACTGATGCCCATCAAGAATGTGCAGTAACTGGCAAGTCTTCCACCCTACATCTGAATCAGGTTTTCTTTTAATCTAGGAGAGATTGGGCTACATGAAGGGAAAAATGCACCTCAGACGTGTTCATTGTGTCATAACCCATTTCATGGGTTATGGAGAAGAGAACAAAGCTGTTGTGTCCCTTTTTTTCTGCACAGGAAGAGAGAAAGGAGGGGAGGGAAAGTATATTCTTGGCCAACTTCCAAGTGCATCATCTTCATTCAAACATTTGTTGGTGACAAGTTGACATGGATGCTATCCAAATATCCTGGAGGTCCTGGCAGCCTCTATTCTAGCCTTCCAAAGAATAGAATGGCCTTCTCTTTATGATGTCAGCATGATGAGGCACTTCAAAACCTCTGCCATGTTTACATTCCTCCCTGCTTGCCAGCCATGATAACATTCAAGCTGGCCCATTCTGCTAGCCAGCCAGTGCTTGGCATACAGATTAACAAATGCCCAAATAAACAATAGGAACCTGTTCTTGGGAAGCCCCCACCCATGCAGTCAGCCCCCACCTGAGCTGCCAAAAAATCTAAGGAAGCCAGACATCCTTACTGGAGATTGGATGTTCCAGCAGATGGCACCCGGACTTACACTTGGCAGAAATTCCTTGCCTTGCTAGATACATTCCATCTAGAAATAGAATGCAGAAATCTAGCTTGTTTTATAGATGGAGTGCCAGAGGAAATAGAGGACAATAGCAAAATACTCACTGCTATATCTCAAACACACGAAAAACTTCCTGTGTTGAATTTCTGCCCATTAGTCTATTTGAGACACAAGTACCTTAGACATTCGAAAACTGAAAGGTTGATTGTTCTATTTCATAACACCTCACTTTTCTGTTAGCTAGTTCAAACAGACGGTCAAGTCTTGTTCTCCAAAACAGATATGTTTTTCTGTCTCACAACACTTGTGTGAAGTGGGTTAAGCTGCTACGGGAATGTAATTGGCATAAAATCATCCAGGGAGTTTCAGAGTTGAACAGAGTGACATCCAGCGTACATCCACAGACGTCAGTTCATGACATTAATGTCTCTACTTGCTATGTCTAAGAGTCCCAAATAGGGAGTGGACAGTTAAAAATAATCCTGGCATGGGAAAGCCAATGGACAAGGAAAGTCTCCTACCGCCACTACCACTATTGCATAAACAATTATTTCAGCAAAAAGTAAACAACTGAAGTCCTGTTATTCTCCTTTTCCTCACTTTGGGGCTTTAAAATCAAAGAAAGAACTTCCCCCACCCTTCTCTGCCAGTTCTATAGTATGGGAGCAATTGTATTCTTTTTCTGGCATCCAGAATGTGCTGGGACGAAGGAATGTAACCAGAAGGAACAATAGCTCTGCCCGTATTCTTCTGCTCTTGGCTCCTGGCTGGAACAAGCAGGCATTCTTCAAGAGACAGCGGGAACAATCTTCTTCAACCTGGGCTCCAAAGCATCTTGGGATTCAATTCTTATAATTTCTTCCGTTGGTAACTTACCAGAGAGGAAGAATCTAGTTAAAACCCTTCCTTCCTTCCTTCCTTCCTTCCTTCCTTCCTTCCTTCCTTCCTTCCTTCCTTCCTTCCTTCCTTCCTCCCTCCCTCCCTCCCTCCCTCCCTCCCTCCCTCCCTCCCTCCCTCTTTCTTTCTTTCTTTCTTTCTTTCTTTCTTTCTTTCTTTCTTTCTTTCTTTCTTGTATTTTATCAATGGATTGATTGATTATGTGGCATCAAATTGCTTTCAACTCCTAGGGCAGTGATGGCTAACCTTTTCTGGACCAAGTGCCCAAATTGGGTGCATGCATTCACAAAAGCATGTGCATGTGCCCCGTGCATGCATCCCACCCCTATGCATGCATGGCCCCTGTGCATGTGCACCACACATGCGCATGGCCCCCCCTCACACATGCCTCACCCCCCCATGCATGTGTATGCGGCCTTAACCCACCACCCTTGCACATGCATAGCAGAGACCCGAAGACCAGCTGGCCAGCGGGAGCCATACACACATGTGTGGCAGAACTGAACTGGGATAACGGCTCATGTGCCGCCCGAGAGGGTGCTGTGTTCCACCTCTGGCACACGTGCCATAGGTTCACCATCACCATCACGGTCCTAGGGATTACATCGATAGATTTTCTCCATGATAATCCATCCCTGACCTGTTCTTTCGATTTATTCGATTCGATTTATTCGATTTGTATAACCGCTCCTTCTCCATCGAGATGGACCCAGGACGGTGCACAGGAAATTAGAATCAATAAATAAACAATAAATACAATAATAATTTCTAAAATGAATTAAACTCTAAACCTGTGCTAAAACATTCCCATTAAAATTCTAAAATACATTTACTCATTGGCTAAGATTGGCTTGTATCAGAGCTCTAAGCTCTAAGCTAGATCAGATCTCCAGGACAAGCATTTATTAAAATCCAGCAAGCACAGCCAAGTGCTGCTGTTTGCTGGCTCTTGCCCCCTTAGTTCATCAGATGCAGCATTATTCAAGGTTTTCCTTCTGGAATTAAGTCCATCTCATTGCTGATACTCAGCCCCCAGTTCCGAGTTTAGTACTTTAAATGACATGTTGAAAGAGGTCACCTTGTAGCAGCCTTCCAGGGACATTCAGTATCCAGTGGGTAAAAACTATGCACTCATTTTTTTTATCCTTATTTTAATTTTAATGTGCTGATGGGGAAATTTGACAGATCATTCCAAACAACTTCAAAGGGAGATACAGAGAGGCCAACATGGAAACTATTCCTAAGGCCCAACACATAAAGCCAGAATAATTATCATCAGCCTTCGCTCCAGAAACATTAAAGTGGAAGCTCAACATCTGTGCCAAAATTCTAGATTTTGGTTGGCCTAAAGCCTGTTGACATCAGACCACATGGCATACCTAATCTCTCATCACCCATATAATTTATCAAACAGTCCAAGAGGATTTGCGGCTAAATTTGGAAATGAGTGTTTTGAAACAAGGAATCACAAATTGCTGTATTTTCTGAAGTCCAGTACATGCAGAAGGCCTTGAGTTAAAGAAGCTACAGAAGCTTCTGTGCTGGCCTGTTGTGGCTGACATTGACTTAAGCTCTACTTACCATTTGCAGTAGTGCTATACTGTGTATTAAACAATTTTCCTACTCCCCTTCCTACAAGCACTAGATAAACCAGTCCAGTGGTGGGATGCAATTTTTTCCCCCTACCGGTTCTGTGGGCATGGCTTGGTGGGAGTGGGAGGGTCATGTGACCAAGTGGGCATGGCCAACTCGAAGTCACTCATGGCAAGGTGGACCAGTACCATCCCAACACCAAGCCACGCCCACACAAACCACACCCCCAGAACCCACAGAAACGTCTTCTAGCATTCAACCTGGCTGCTTCTTGCCTCCTCCTCATATTTGCACTGTGTATATGAGCCCAAGAAGGAGGAGAGAAGCAGCCATGTTGAACACTACGGCAGAGAGAAGCCAAACTTTTCTGCATCCCTTCACAGCGGAGCTGCTTGGAAGGCAGCTCCTGCGGCTGCCTGTCCCTTTATGGTCTCCCCCCCCCCCCATTGAAATACCTTAAAGACTGTGGCTGGCAGCTGCCTTCCAAGCAGCTCCACTGCAATGCTGTTCCTCCAGTGCAGCAGGTCGTTCTCCTGGCTGGGTCCAGTGGCTGCCCATGAGTGGCACTGGCAGGCAATGGGGGGGGGGTGCATTCCCTGACCCAGCCGAGGTAGGTGGTGGCTTTGGAGCCTCGGGGAATGGTGCGTCCCATGGGCCCCAGCCCCCAACCAAAGGCGAAGGGCAAGCAGGCGGCATGCTTACTTACCTTTGATGAGCTGAGTAGAGCTGGCGAGGCACAGAGGCAACTGGCGAGGTGCGTAGCTAGGCCATGTGGCAAAGCGAAGGCAACACATATAGGGCTGGGATGGGTGAGGCAAGCATTGAACGGCGAGCATGTCGAGCAAGGGTCGAGCAAGGGTCGAGCAAGTGTTGAGCAGTCAGGCGGGGCAAATGGTCATCGAGCGAGCAGGCAGGCAGGCGGGTGGGGCGAGCAAGTGGCGATCAGGTGGGGGACAGGGCCAGCCAATGGTTGCTACCGGTTTGGCGTCCCAGGCCAAATTTCCCCGAGCGGTTCACGTAAACTGGTGCAAGCCAGCTGAATACCACCTCTGAACCAGTCTAGAAAGAAAGTAAGAATCTTACTATCATGCCAATATCTTTAGCTGGAGGGAGATGAACCTTATTTGGTGGTGTCTTCTGTTTGGGATGCTTCCCTGATGTGATGATGATTATGCTATCCAGTCACTTGTATCTGACTTCTTGGTGATTCTATGGGTGATTCCATGTATTCCAATCTTGCACTATTTCTTTGAGTGGTTCTATGCTCTGGCTGGTGTCAGCTTTGAGGGCGTTCAGCCATTGTGTTCTTTGATGGCCTGGCTTCCCTTTACTGCTAACTCTTCTAAACATAATGGCTTTCTCCAGTGAGTTCCCCTGCATGACATGGGCAAAATAAGTGAGATGCAGTTTTGTGGTTCTCCCAGATATAAATATATGGTATCTTTTATGATCTCCCAGGAGTCCATTCAAAGTGAAACAAGATCAGAGACTGTTATAAAAGGGTCTGTTCTATGCCCCAGCTATATCATATCCAATTTAGCCTCCAAACTCAACCTCAGAGTGAACTAGCTAAGCCAAGCAGTACAATTAAAATGAAAATCCTGCAATGTTCACTCTGATAAAGTTCACTCTGTGCCTGATGAAGCCAACCTTTTGTCTGACTGCATGATTCAGACAGATATTTAAGGACCGAATCTAAAACTGATCCTGGGCAAGAATGAGAGATATGGAGCAATAGTCTAGAATGGGCTGCTTACATTCTCACTCATAATAGCACAGGGATCACTTGTCACTTGTCACTCACTTGTCACTCTGGTGGTGTTGAACTTACCTTTGATTCCCAGCAGGAATATTTTCCATTGCTTGTTCTGGCTTATGAGCAGATGTGAGCAGTTTATTACTGTAAGTCCGAAGAAAGTTTCTTTTAAATCATCTCTCACATCACAGCAATACCGAACCTTAATTGAAATTTGGACAAGAGTTTAATGGCACCATATAAGTAGTAAGAGATCATCTGTTATGTGGCAGACTTGAGAGACTGCTGTGGTGGAATATTTAGGTTTCCAACATTTATATATACATGTATGTATTTATTTACTTAAATCTATAGTTCACTGCACTGTAACATCCTGGGCAGCCACACCCTTATTTATTTATGCATTTACTTATTATTTTTATTTATTTTTGATTTAATTTATTACTTTTTATTTAGTGTACAAACATTAATAGCCAGAGAATCTACAATGTTACTACAGAGTAGTATGCAGTTTGGTTCTGTTGCTTTTGAAAACATAAAAAGACAAAAAACAAAACATAAAGATAGTTATAATACAAATATTTGTTTGTTTTATAAATATCTGTATTACAATTACAACAAAACCCATGCATAAAAAGTGCTTTAAAATTAAAAAAATGCTTCATTAAAAGATATGATTTTACAATAACCTATACTTAATAATGTTTGGGGGTAAAAGTAATGGAGGATATAAACATGACTGTGGGACAAAAGCTAAAATTTTCAGAGAAGATCCAGTTTGATCTCGTGATTAAGGCACCAGAGGAGGAATCAGGAGATTGTAAATTCTAGTCCTGCTTTAGGCATGAAAGCCAACTGGATGATTTTAGATCAGTCCTCTCTTTCAATGCAACCCATTTCACAGAGTTGTTGGTCTCAAGAAATTGGAGCAATCAATCAATCTTTAGAAACTAAACCATAGCAAAAGAATGCTTTATATTTAAGGAAGGGAAAACATTGTAGGCTCCCTTGGAAGGGGGAATGGTATGCAGAATAACAGGGACCTTGGACATCTTCTAGTCCAACCCCTTGCTCAAACAGGAAACCCTATGCCATTTCAGAGAAATGGTTGTCTAATCTCTTATTAAAAACTTACAGTGTTAAAGCATTCACAACTTCTAGAGGCAAGTCATTTCTCTGATTAATCGCTCTGTCAGAAAATTTCTACTTTTAGGTTGGTTCTCTCCTTGATTAGTTTCCACCCATTACTTCTTGTCCTTCAGGTTCTTTGGAGAATAGGTTGACCCTCTCTTCTTCTTTATGGCAGCTCCTCAAACATTGGAACACTGCTATCATGTTACCCTAATCCTTCCTTTCATTAAATTGGACATACCTAATTCCTGCCACTGTTCTTCATATGTACATAATGTGTATGTATGTATACAATATATACAATGAAGGTAGTGGTAGCAATAATGTCAGTTGTCAATGAATGTCCATTATAAGAGGAGAAAGAGAAATCTCTGTCATTGCTAAAGTCCACAGGTTGCTATCTCTGATAAAGTAATTTGTTTTACAAATTCTAGGATTCTTCTGAATTTGAGATCAGTGAACCCAGGATATTTCTGATCTAAATTTTCTGCTATCAAACACCTTTTGGTGCATTTAATGCATCTTTGCATCAAAGATGCAGTTTTTGGTTTTTACTTTGATATTATATCAACTCAGGGGACACAGAACATCTATTCTGAATTTAAACTTTGCTGTAGGCGAACATTGTCTATTAGCAAATATTAACTTTAAGAGATTTTAGGACCATAATAGAGAAAAAAAGTGGTTATGTGTCCTCTCTCTGGTTGGTTTGATTATTTTTGTTTCAGTTAACTTGCATTTTTAAACAAGCAAAGACTTAATGTTTCATTTGATTGTAAGCCAAAAGCAGATAATATTTTAAAAGCTAGTGGAGATATATTGAGAATCTCCCCCCCCTCTCTCCCTCCCTCCCTTCACCCCCCAAGTCTGTCTATCTGTCTCTTGGAATGGCATAGACATCTAATTTTGTTTTATCTAAAATAAAATAAATAAGCTTGTTAAGTCTATAAGAGGATTAACCCAGCTTTGATATAGTTTACTTTAAAAAGATAATATTAAAAACATTTTGCTAAATTCAGAAATTGGCTAATGAGTTTCAGTGGAATGATGTTAGAGATTGAGAGCTTCAAAGCTATTGGACCTCTGTGGCCTTGACTTGCCTTGAGTAGGGAGAAAACCAGTTAACTTGTACTACCTTTGCCACCCATGGTGGTGCATGACATACCCTTGGAATAGATACATTTGCAGTAAACAAATGTGGACTAAATGAATGCCAATGGCCTAAATGAATGCCAATCAGAAATTAGATCTGAATGTGCAAATGTCTAATTGTTCAGGCTGCCTTTCATCCTTGATGGACTACATGATGAATCTAACACTCAGCAACTATGGGTATTTATCTTTTTACGATTTACTTTAATCATATGAAAACAATGGAAACATTGCAAGCAGGACATGTAGTGGGCCAAAATGACCTCATCACAAAAGTTATTCCAATCTAAATGAAGTTTGCTTATATCCATCCATAACTAAAAATATTCAGTTCCTAGCCAGATGATCTTTAAACTCTGGACAATCCAATTTTGGAATTCATCTATCCTAGATATATCAGGAGTACTTAACCCACTCAATTGTCATGTTGTGTAAGCACAACAGGAGATGTAAGTGACCTAGGCTTTTTTCAGGGTAACTTCCCGAAGTGGAATGTTGGACATTGTTCCAAGCATTATACAATATTAACTGAAATGTTGAAATGGACATCAAGACGATACTAGTTTATAGAAAGCCATTCCAGTGCTGTATTGATGCTTGATCATTTTGAAAAACCATGAATCCCTCTGTTTTCTTTCATCCTTCATTTCATACACTGATGGGTTCAAGCCTTAAGCTAGCATGTGATTGCTTATTTTTGGATTGAATACAAATTCAACTGTTGTCCAATCCAGGCTATTATGTCTGGACAAATCATTGCTCAGTCCAATGTGTGGCAAGGCCATTCAGAGGTGGTTAAATCTTTACAGAGGTTTTCATTTTATCTGAACATTTTCACAAACTTTGACAAGACTTTTCTTTAGTTTTAATGCAAACGAGGGTTGTGCTGTAAATGTCTCCTGCCTTTCCCCCTAACCCCACAACATTTTCTCAATAAGGTCATCTCTTCACAGTTTGCATTATCGAAGTTTCCCACGCTTCAGTAATATCTCAAGACCTTTTCAAGGAACTCTTCCCATGGGGTTTTTCTAGGTCAGGAAGTGAGGGCAGCCAGGGAAGGTGCAGAGTGATGGAGAAATGTGGAACAGAAAAACAGCCACCCAAAATAGTGAAATGATCATCAACTCATGAAAAAAAAACCCACCAAAAGAAGTTCTGAAAAATTCAAAACACGCTAAAGCTTTGGCTGATGCAATCCTGGCAATAAAACTCCAGGATGGTCTTCTTGTGCCAAATTTGGTTTTCCCCAGTTTATTCTTTTAAAAATTATAACCTGTTAGCCTTTCTTGAAGTATTTTCAGTGATAGAAACCTTGGCTAAAGTAATAAGTAGAAACTTGTAAAATGAAAACCTTCTATATTATTAAAACATTTAAAGAGAAATATAAAAATGAGTACAAACTGATATCAAATAAGCGGGGTGGGGGTGGAGGTGTTGGAAGAAATCGAAAAGTAAGTTTCAAATGCAGAAAAGGAAAAAAAGAGATACTAAGAAGTGACTTGCAGTATTCTTCACAGCATTTTTATATGTACCATTATATCTTTATTTACCATTATACTTTCAAGTCTTGCTGTGAAAAGGAAAGGGTTTCTCAATTTACCAAAATTATTAATAATAATAATGGATTTCTCCCATTTTTCTTTCAAAATGGGAAAAGAAAATGATTTGCACCTAAAAGGAATGCGTACAATATGGAAAAGACAATTGTTTTAATTCAGAAGAATGTTTGAGTGCATGGGATTATTGTGCACTGTAGGTTTTTAATGCAAACGTTAAAAATAATCTTTTAGCTTCAGCACCAGAAAAAATAAAATTGCCCAAATCAGAATCATTTTCTCAACTTTTTGAATCCTCTGGTTTTGAAAAGGAGTGGAAAGCTCTTTGAATGCCATGTAATATCAGAACATTTACCAGCATTTCATTAGCTGTGTGTCCTATTTTATAGCAGGAAGTTAGCTGACAAAGCTGTTTAGCCCAAATGCGATTTAGAGATACAGAATTGTAAAAACACACTGCAGAGGGATTTGGAATTACCTATCAGCTACTTAGTCCAATAAATAAATTTGCAAAAAGTACCTGAAATATTTAATATTTTCTCCTTGTTTGTGATTTATGGCATTTGGCATAACAAGAAATTTATGTACAGGGAGTCCTGGACTTATAATAGTTTGTTTAATGACTATCTGAAGCGACAATGACACTGAACAAAACTGACTTATGACTATTTTTCACACTTACAACCATTGCAGCATCCCTATGGTTATGTGATGAAAATTCAGATGTGTGACAACCGACTTGTACTTTTGATGGTTGCAGTCAAAAGGATCATGCAATCACATTTGGTGACCTTCTGGCAAGCAAAGTCAAAGGGGAAGCCTGATTCACTCAACAACAGTGTTACTAACTTAACAATTGCAATTTACAATTGTGGCAAGAAAAGGACTTTAACATTTCACTTAACAAATCTCTTAGCAAGGCCCTGGAAGACTGACTATTGACTGCTCTAGAGATTAGACACCATACAGAAAAAAGCTCAAAGAGGAGCCAGCAAAGTTAAAAAGGTCTGTTTTGGAAGAAGTAGACCACAGAAATATGCAGGACAGGAATGCTACTCTATTGTCTTGTTTTTGTTTTGCGCTGTCCTGGTGTCACACGTGTATTAACAAACAGAGCAATCAAAGAAGTGAGAAATTGTGCTTGGCAGGACCCCATCTAAAGCAAACAAGTCCAACTCACAGGGTGCAGCCAGTCATCTCTGCCTTCTGCCCTGAGAGTGAGAAGAGCCATGGAGAATGGTATATTGCTATGTATTCTACAGATCTGTTTTCTTTATGCAGCCTTGCTGCCTCCCTTTCTTTCTTCTTCTTCTTTTTTCTCAGTCCTTCCTTCCTTGTCCTGCCTATCTCCCCTATATTCAACTTCTCTAACCTTCCCTCCCTCCTCTCTTTCAGAAGTCCAGAGGAGAGCAGCACAAGCACCCCACTATTAATCTGTATTTATTCCCAGTAAATACATTGCAAATAGAGTGATTACATGCAATTGCTCCTTGGATGTTACTAAAAGTACTTTTTTCCCTAGAGGAAAGCCATTTCAGCACCCCATTCTGCCCCATTTGGTTTCCATAGTACAATGTGACTTCTTTGGTCACAGAAAAAAATTTCAAGGTCTACATCTTGAATCAGGAACCAACAGGTTCTCTTTGTAAGTCAAAATATTTGCTAAATTCTATAGGTCTGGATGGAAACACTTCAACTATTTTTTATTGCTAATCCCTGTTTTGAGGGATACACAAAATACCTCATTTTCAGATTTCTGGGAACTAAAGGAGAAAGGCAGCAGAAACAGGGAATATATTTCTGATGACATAAACTGAAGAAGAGAGATGATTAAACACCTGTTTCCCACAATTGTCCAAAGAAATGTTGGAAAAAAGAGGCATGGGGTTGCTGGTTCCATGTGGCCTTGCAAGGATCCATCCCCTGCTTGAATCATATAATTGCATCTAGTTATATATTTGATCACCATCAAGGAATGACCCCGGTCAGATGATAAAACAACTTAACAAAGTAGTGCAAGATGGGAAGATGTGCAGAAACCTGGCCCATAGAATCACCAAATGTTGGGCGCATCTGAATGGACATCATCATCATCATCGTGCATTTGATTAAATAGGTATCTGTTTGCTGCACAAATACCATTATGTATTTTCCAAAAAATATCCTTACAGTATTTCATTTCTCCTTTTTTCCCCCTTTGATGCTTAAGCAAGGCGTCTTCCTTTTGTCAGCTGACTCTCTTCACAGACAGTATGGGAAAATATGTACAGCATTCCCAGTTTATTCACAATGATAAACAGAGACATTTCAGAGTTTTCGACTATCACCAAGGCCACCATTCTATGTTTCCCGCTTAACTTGCAAATAACTCCCATTGAACTCCATAAGGCTGATTTCCATGAAGAGGATCACAAAATCAAAGCAGACTTTTTGGTTTTTAAAATGTCTTTACTTCCATAGCACTGCTGAGTATGGAATTCAGAGGCTTTAGAATGAGCCTGGACAAGAACAGAACATGTTGTCCCCATACAAAGAGAAGTACACATATACACAAAAACAATTTCTCAAGAGGAAAAATGCTCCATCATGGGAAAATCAGATACAATAAATGGATCATGTTTATATAAGAGCTTGGAAGGTATTGTGGTATTGGCTGTTTGCAATATGGTAACTATTATAATACCTTGAAATAGAAATATGCTATTATTGTGCAGAAATCTGTCCTCCAATTTCCCAGAGTTGATTCTTTTTTCTCTCCCATGAAATACATTTCTATTTGTTCAACTCATTTTCATGATGATTTTGAATTCAATGCTTTCAGATCATTTTTTAGAACTTATTTTATTGTTATTAAGAATTCAGAATATGTTACCTCTGGCTCTCCTGTCCATCATTTTCACCTCTCCTCTACCTGGTTATTCCTAATTTTTGATCAGGAAGGAAGGAAGGAAGGAAGGAAGGAAGGAAGGAAGGAAGGAAGGAAAACATTGAAAAAGTTTAGACTACTATTCTGTTTTTGCAATAATGACATTCAAAATCTCTTGGAGATTTTGGAAATACTTAAAAAAAAATACAGATGAAGTTGAAAGTTGTTACCGGAAAGTAGCCTTCATTAACAACAAAGTCATTTCCACAATTAATGAAGAATACCTAAATAGAGGGACAGATAGATATTTACCATCTCCTGTTTCTCTATTCTTTATGTTTTCAATGCAATAGTGAAATAATGCCATTATAACACAGAAGCATTTCAAATAATTAGCAAAGCAGGGAGGAAAAAAATGTTGAACAAATTTATTGGGCGGCATATTTCTGAGTGCAGATGTTCAACTTGTAAAAAAAAAATTCAATTTAAGCAAAAGAGCTTTTGCCAGCTTCCAGCTTTAAAGAAAAATGTTATTGGTCTCACAAGGGAATGACAAACGTTTATAGGGAAAATCCCATCCGGGAAGAATGCATTGAATATAGTCTCTGCTTAAGTGTTACTCTTATACTGTAGAACTATTAAATAAGTAATGGGTCTCAAACAATAATAACACTTGAAAACTTCACGATTAAGTCCTTCTTTTGCCAGCAGTTTAGAAAGCCTGTCACTTTTTCTGCTGATAATGCTTTCCCCTGATTTAAACCCCTATCCTCTGCCATACATTCAGAGGAAACTTTACAGAACAAATGCATAAAACTGCAATGAGAAGAGTCCAGAAAGCTTTAAGTGAATGGTTATATTTAGAAAATGTTTGATCACTAAGCTTGTCCATTGCAAGAGAGCAATGGACAGAAAATATATTTTTTGTGGTCAGAAGTTTTGTGTGTCCATGTGCCTGCTTAAAAAAATATCCCATCAAAGCAAAACTAAGTGTAAGAGGTCTGTCTACCCAGAGCAATGATGTGTTATAACGAGCAATAAAATATAATTTTAGGGTTACAAATACGTTATTTCAGAATTCAAGCAAAATTCATTTTAGGATAACTCAGAATACATGAATGAATCAGGATGGGGTTATGTGTGTCAGAAAAGCCCATATTACAATTAATGCTGTTTCAAGTTCTATGTGGCAATTTTTCAGGATTTCTACCTCTCTATAAAAGGGGGTCTATTATTCTTAGGATACGTGAATGTTTCTATCAAACTTCTCTTCATGGTATTTTTGAAGTCATTTGATGCAGGAAAGGGAGGGTGCTACAACTGCTTTTCCCGAGCTTTCCATCACTCCAAAGTCTCCCTGGTTACCTACATTTTTCCCATGGCAGGATGTTCTCCATGAAATCTACTTCAAGAGTTTAATTAAAGGGTAAGATGCCAGAGAAGCTACCAACTGTGGAGAGATGACCGTAGAGAGAAAGTGATGACATTTCACACATCCCATGAGAATGGATAAAATTGTTTGTTTCTCTTGCATTGCATTGTATTGGTTACGTTTGTGTTCAATTTCTCCAAACTAGAGAGACACAAAGGCTCCTAGTTTCAGGTATGGTGGAGAAAGACTGCAAGAGAAGTAATTTCAAAGTCTTTGTTTGACCAACAAGCAAGTTTCTCCTGTGCATGTAGACATGCATCTTATTCATTCATTCATATATTTATTGCCTATTTATTTTCTAGCCTTCGGCTGGATGAGCTGCTGCTGTCACAAAAACATTGGAGCCTCCCGATGCTCTGGCATCCTCCAAGAACATAACATTTGTTCTGTAAAGATACCCTAAAGAGCCTGGAATGCTTATCCTGCAACAGAGCATGAATCCCTCAGAGTAAGCCTTTATTTTCATGTCCTTATTTGATGATGCCTTTTCCAACCCGTCTTGTCCAGGAGCCCTCGCAAACTTGTAAAAAGGAGTTGAGTCATGTTACTTGTAGACATTCTTTCCAACTAAACTAGATGTTTCCTGCCATGACCCTCATCCTGCATGAAACAAAAGAGAAGAAACATCAGCCTTGGATCCACCATCGAAACATCTTAATTTGCAAGAGCCAAGTTCTTTATGCAAATCAAGTTGTTGTTGTTGTTGAGTAGCTAAGTTGTTCAGACTCTTTGTCACCCCATGGACCACAGCACACCAGGGTCCTCTGTCCTCCACTGTCTCCAGCAGCCTGCTCAAGCTCATGTTCGTTAAATCAGTGACACTATCTCTCCATCTCATCCTCTCCTTTTGCCTTCAGTCTTTCCCAGCAGGAGGGTCTTTTCCAGGGAGTCCTCTCTTCTCATTTGATGGCCAAAGTATTCGAGTTTCAGTATCTGTCCTTCAAAGGACAGTCGGGGTTGATTTCCTTTAGGACAGGCAATCTTAGCAATTTCCTGAACTTTCTTTCTGTCTATAGTCAGCAGGCAGAGACCATACGAGACATGAATGTGAAGGTGTCACTGCTTCCCCACCAACCCCTCTAGAGCAGGTGGGCCCCTTCCAGAGCCCAGGTTTTCTTTGAATGCTTGGCATTTCCATTCCTGACATATCAGGACCATGACAGTTTGAAAGTGGGGACCCAACGTAGAGATGGTTCTCTGCCATCCTAATCCCAGCCGAGATCGGGTTCCTTGTTCCTAGCAAAAAAGAAATGTGGTGAGGAGATGAAAGAATCTGTGTTGAGACAGTTGTGTGCATCTATGGAGGGGAGAAAAGGTTGTGTCCTCTTCTTCTCAGCCAGATGTGACTACTGACATTGGATCCACAAGTTTAACATCAGGTTTAAGGGAGGGTTGAGATGATGGGGAGAAACCTACAGCTGCCAAAAACTAACGGTCTTTTCTCCAGTTGTGTATAGAGACTAGGGACTAACCTGCATTCATTGCTGCATTAGGACGTGACCGCAAGTTTGATTGTGTTACTTTGGGGCTGTGCTGTAAAATTGCTTTCTCTCCCTAAGAGAAAAGGGGAAACAGGGCAACGCTGTCACGAGGGTGTTTGCACCATCTACTGCTGGAGGGGACCCAGTCATTCTCCCGATTGCTTAGGTTTTGCGCATGGATTTGGGAGAAAAACAGCTTGTCAGCTCAACCAAGTCAGTCAAATCTGCAGTAGAGGCTGAACTCGTATAACATTTCTCAAACTCGGGATCCGTTAGGACGCTGCGACTATGCTCCGAGCATTGAATAAAGCCAGCCAATGGCATAATTCAGTAGCCAGGGGAGGCAATGCGGGACGACCAGAGAGCCAGAAAGAGGGACACCCCCCCCCCCCTTCTGTCTTCGCTTGGTCACGGATAGGGGACCACGGGGGAAGCTCGCTGCAGTTTCGGTGGAATCTTCCCACGCGCTGAAACTTCCGATGTTATCAGAGGGCGGGGAGAGGGAGGGGGGCAGACAAAGGTAACTGATCGGGGGGGGGGGAGCAGAACGGGAGCGATTGCGTGGAATCAGAGGTGACACCGAGCCGTTCAGACGTTTCCCCAGTGCGGTAACTTGAAGTCGGAAGTTCTGCGGGGACGACCTTAATGCAACCGCTTTCCGAGAAGCGCGGGGGGCAAACGGTAGCGGGCCCTGGTACGGGAACTCCCCCCCCCCCTCAGGCAATGCCACGCTCCCCACCCTCAATCCGAAGCGTGTTGGGCTACCACGCCAAAAGGAAGCGGAGGAGAGACCGCGAGGGCGGCCGAGCGTCAACCCTTCCACCTTCATCCCCAGCCCGCCTGGCCCTCGAAGGGAGCTGCCGTCAGACAAGGCTGGCGTACCGATCAGCGGGCGCCGAAGAGAGCCGGGAGCCTAAAACGAGTTTTCAGAGCTCGGGAAGAGGATTTCGCTGAGCGGGGGACCCCGGTGGCCAAAAAAGCTGGGCGAATGCTGCCGCTCTTCCTCCGCCCGCTCCCGCCACCCCCGACCTTGGGAAGGTGTCAGGGAGCCCAGGAACCGAGGACGGTCGCCGGGGCTGCTTGAAGAAAGGGACGAGCGCCGCCCGGGGGTCGAGGTGGAGGCGCGGGGGTCGAGGTGGGCTGGGGAGGCTAAAGCGAGGGCGCCCTTAGTTCTGCCGCGGGACCTTCCAGCATCCGTTGCTCAGAAGAGGGAGCCGCCACCTGTAATGCCGAGGGAAGGGGCAGGAAGAAGAGGCTGGGAGGGTCGGGACGAGACGGGGATGAAAGAGGCTTTGCGCGAAGCGAGGGAAAAGCTCTTGCAAGGCGGCGGAGGGGAGGACAGAGGCTGGGGAGAGCCCGACAGCAACGCCCGCGTCCCGCCTCTGCCTCCTGCGCCTTTAAGAACTCCTCCCCCGAGCAGTGCCCACCGAGGGGAGGGCGGTGCTGCCCCTCCGAGGCGCCTTCAGTCTTCCCCCGAGCAGGGGCTGGGCTGCGGAGCCTTAAGCGGCGGCCGGGGGTCCCGTGCGCCTGCAGAGCGCCCTTCCGCCGCGATTCCCGCCGAGAGCTGCTTCGGTGGACTCCGGGCGTCCAGAGGGCGGAAAAGCCAGGTTCGTTCCCCTCCCAGCCTGCCCTCCCTGCCATGGCTCCCCCGTGGCCCCCCAACGGGACGTGGCCGGGGGCGGCGGAGCAAGCGGGTTCGGGGGGCAACGGCACTAATTGCTCTGGGACGGAAAGCAGCCTCAGCCGGCAGGGGGCGCTCGGAGCTGCCCTCAGCCTGGCCGTGCTGGTGACGGTAGCCGGCAACCTGCTGGTGGTGGTGGCCATTGCTAAGACTCCCCGCCTGCAGACCATGACCAACATCTTCATCACTTCTCTAGCCTGCGCTGACCTCATCATGGGGCTTTTGGTGGTGCCTCCAGGGGCCACCCTGGTCCTGAGCGGCCACTGGTTGTATGGCACTACTGTCTGTGAACTGTGGACCTCGTTGGATGTGCTGTGCGTGACGGCCAGCATCGAGACCCTGTGTGTCATTGCGGTGGACCGATACTTGGCTATCACAGCCCCGCTGAAGTATGAGATGCTGATGACCAAGAGCCGAGCACGGGGAGTGGTCTGCCTGGTGTGGGCCGTGGCTGCCTTCATCTCCTTCTTGCCCATCATGAACCACTGGTGGCGGGATGGGGCAGACGTGGAAGCCCTGCGCTGTTACAAGGATCCTCTATGCTGTGACTTTGTCACCAACATGCCCTATGCCATCTTGTCTTCCATCATCTCTTTCTACGTGCCTCTGTTAGTCATGATTTTTGTCTACGCCCGGGTCTTTGCCATCGCTACCAGGCAACTTCATGTCATTGAAAAGGACAAGGGGAGGTTCCTTCAGGATGCATCCAAAGGCTTCCGCCGTAGGAGGCCCTCCCGTCTCCTGCTTGCCATCAAAGAACACAAAGCCCTGAAGACTTTGGGCATCATCATTGGTGTCTTCACTCTCTGTTGGCTGCCCTTCTTTGTGGCCAACATCATCAAGGTCTTTGCAAGAACCTTCGTCCCTGATCCACTTTTTCGCTTCTTCAACTGGCTGGGCTATGTCAACTCAGCTTTCAATCCCATCATTTACTGCCGCAGTCCTGACTTCAGGTGTGCCTTCAAAAAACTTTTGAGTTGGCCACGGAGATCTGATTCCCAGTTTCATGCTTTCTCCAAGGATCTGCAAAGATGCCTCTGTGCTTTCAGCTCTGGGGAGAGCAAGTCCATTGCTACAGTTTCCAGAGAGGAGGAAGAAGAGGAGGACTTGGCCACTGGCAGCACTAACAGTGGCTCCAGTAACAGGACCGAGGAAACAAAGCATTTGTATCTGCCCAGCAATGGGCACAGTTGTACACAGCGTCCCCTGGGGGAAACCCAGCTCCAAGGCACCCAGATCACTTTGTGTCCACAGCTGGAAGAGTAGATGCTGGGATTGGTAGTGGGGGTAGAAAGAGACCTGACTAGACAGTGACTTAGAGCATCTGGGGGAGGGAACGACAGGAAGAATCCAAAATTGTTTTCTGAAACGGTCTACCTTTCTTCTCCTCTAATGTGCTACAAAGAAACTGTAAGGATTGTGAAAATATTTCCTATCAGAATCCTTTACTTGTTTGCTTTGGAAGCAAAGTTTTAATTATTTCCACTGAGACTTGCTCTCTGGTAAGTGTGTTCAGAAGAACGTACTATAGTAATGACCAATGAAGCCTGTGGTAGCTATTTCAGTTACTGGACTGTGAACAGAGCTGGTTATAACTCAGGTGCAAAATATACCTTGTATGCTGGAGCCAGAATCAAGTGACAGGGGATAAGACATCCTAAGGTTATCAGAACTGGGCTGCAGAATTCCGGATGTCTATTGGAAGCTGAAAAGAGATGCAGAAACCCCAACTCATCGCTGCTATGCAGTCAGGTTTTTGTTTTATTTTTATATCAGAGTTATGACCACACTAGGAAATCTTTCCTTTTGACCATGAACAGTCAGTACCGATGAGGCTGGCTTAGACAGATAATCTAACCCACTATATAGTAGCTTTCATTACTGTGTCTCTTTTGCAGCTGCAAACTCTATTAGATTTCCTTTTCAGAAATGGACAGAGAGCTTTCAGACACTGAGCAGGAGTTCATTTTTTAGTTTCTCCTTTTCCAGGTGAAATACTGAGGAGTTAAGAGGCCCATCTCCAGAAACATCCCATCTCTTTGTGGCTTCTTCAGGAAAAATATCCCAACAATTCAGAATCCAAATATCCTAGCCATAAAACATAGGGGCATCACATTGCTCTAGTTTGAAGGTTGCTCTTGTCAGGCAGTATTTCTGATGTGTTGCAGTGACATTTATTTTTGATTTAAGTACGGAGTTTGGCTTAACCTGCGAAGCACCGTATCCAATAGAAAGATCAATTCGACTCCACTTGGGTGGCGATCATTTTGGTGGACCAGGAGAGCAGAAGGGAAATGGAGAGTTGGGGGAACAACTGGTGTGGGTTGAGAGAGGCAGATGGCGGCAGACATGAAGGTTGGCATAAGGGAGAGTTGTGCCAGGCACGAAGGATCAGGAGTTGCAATTCAGAAGATTTATTGCTCAAGCCTATACACAAGAATCTAGTCAACTAAAGTTCAGTACTAAATTGGCACCAGATGAGGGTCAATGGAATTCAAGAGGGCTTGGACTTAGAGCATTTGTGGGAATGTAATGACTCTAAGCTGATGAAGCACTCAACTCCGACCCTCAGCTCTGCCTTCTCTTCACCTACGTTAAGGAAATGGCTGGAATAGGGAGGCAGATGGCAGCAGACATGAAGGTTATCATACCTCAGCCTTCTGCAACTGCTACCCTCCAGGATTCAGATGTATGTAAAGTTCTTGCTGTTATTATTGGGCTGCATTGCCAGGGACCCTGCCCTTTAAAATCAATTCAGTCGTTTAACACAGGGGTCTCCAACCTTTGCAACTTTAAGTCTGAAGGACTTCAGCTCCCAGAGTTCTCCAGCCAGTAAAGCTGGCTGGAGTAGTCTGGGAGCTGAAGTCCTTCAGACTTAAAGTTGCAAAGGTTGGAGACTCCTGGTTTAACAGACTGAATCTTGAAAGGAAAATCTTATCAGAAGAGGAAGGGAGGAATATATTGTATGTGTATTTATTTTATTACTAGCAGCTGTAAACCTCCTACCAAGTGACAAATGTCAAGGTAGATGATAGGATCAAGTCTTAGTACACAATTCATACACTGGACTCCCAACATCCCTTTTTCTTTCCAAAGGCAAAACCTCCAATAACATGGGATATAGAAGGCAGTGTGCCATCAACATTTACCTTTCTCATACCCCCTTCTAGGAAGCACTCTCACCCTCCCCCCCTTGTTAATTTGGGTGAAGAGCCTTCTTCAGAGACAGGGTCATGTAGCTTGTGAAATTCCCAGCAGCCTAGCACTTTGGGAGCAGCAGGTTGGGGAAGACTGATTATAACAGTGTCCCACGGGGATGTTTGGGATGTGTATCTTTCTGGAAGGAAGAATAGCTTGGCACATCTTTGCCTTAGATACAGATAACAAGTTGTGCTGTTCCTCCACCGCACTGAGGGGAGATGGAGAAGGGACTTACCACAGCTGTCAGCCTTGGCTGCTTTTCCATCTTCCTTCACTGCCAAGCCAGATTGGGAAGAAGAAAATCCAAGTTTCTCTGGCAACTTCTGTTCACAGCAAGTCTGTCTGCTACTACGGTGTTTCTCAAAAGCAGCTGCTGTTTAGCCCAGCCTAGTAGCCAACAGACTTCTTGCATTTTGCCCTGGATGGGCAAATGTTGGTCATTGAGTAGAAGATAAAAGTGTGTCTGCCTGCTTTTATTTTATGTGCAGCAGAAGTGGTGGCTGAAGTTGCCTTAAACTGTTGCAGTCTAAGTGTTCTCGTATTTGGTCTATTCCTTTGATTTTTTTAAAAATTTGTCTTCCTTAGAATGCAATTAGCATCCCACTGTCATTGCTTATCCTTTTACTTGCTTGACGAATTAACAGCCAAAGGCCCAACGACAGTTCAGAAGAATAAGCTGTTTACAGAAAGAGAGTAGTGATGAGATTCTAGCAACCCTCTATAAAAATAGAATAAAAATAAAGAGAAAGGATATAGAAGGTTGGCACTCTTAACAGCAAACCTGGAATCTACTAACTGCAATTGCAATTGAGCAAAACTTTGCTACAGTCCTGGAAATTTCAGTGGAGAAGTCAGCAAATAGTTTCAAACCAGACTGCACAGTAAAGTAAAATATGATTTATCAATTTCAGTTGTAGAATTGGAATAAATGCAAAAATGTCCTTCATGATGGATGTTTTGTTATTATGGTATTAAGCCAGCCTTTATACATAAAATACATAAAAGAGATGTTATTATACGTCTCCTTGATCAGTAGTGACACTATTAGACATTCTCAACCCAGAGTGCATTTTTTTCAGAAAATATTCATTTCCTTTAACATAACCTTTAAAGATTTCTTTTCTTTTGTTTTTTTGCAAAATTTGGTGCTCCACCCCTGAAACCTATTTATTTAAGTGCAGATTTTGGCTACTATTTGGATACTTAAGGATCTACCTTTGTCTAAAACATGTGGAAAGAGAATGACAACTAAAATGAAAAAGTCTGCACCAGAGGAAACCTAATTATTAATTAAATGATTTAGAAGTCAAATATGTAATATTTCAAACTCATTCCTGGAGGCATTCAGTTAGCTAAAACAAGAATAAAATGGATTTTCAAATGAGCCTTTAAAATGGTTTGCATAATAAGAATTTACACTGCCCATATTGACTAGATTTGCACATTACATTAAATTGTGGTTTACTGAACCATGGTTTGTCTGATAAGCCATGATTTGTTGTGGCTGAATTCAGACATGCTAAACTAAAGCTAAAAACTTAATGTGATCTTAACAAAGGGTGGCAGAGCCTTTTTGTCTGCAGAAGTTTCTATGTTTTTCTTCCTTGGCTTCTCCTGCTTAGAGACTAAAAGTAAAATCCAAAAAAGTAGAACAGACTGGGCTAAATGGAGGAGTGTGATGTGGTAAATGTTCTTTCCTATCTTCTTCAGCTACACAATCCCATCATCCCCAGCCAGGAGTGACCTGCCTGACCTAATACAGCACAAATCTGCTCTATGTTCTGCATCTGAAGGCAGCTTTCTGACAACCCTTCATCCTTTCTCCTCCTCACTAAGCCCTTTCAAGTGTTTTTTATATGGTTTGGGTTCCAGCAAGGATCTTTATAAAGGGAATTCAAGTGTGCACAAATTGTATCAGTTTTGCATTTCCTTCTTAAATGTACATCTCTGCTCTATTCAAGGTCGATGGAGGATTTTATTAAAAATTGTCCATTTCCCCAGTTCAAGTTTTATTAAAACTATAATTGTGGTAAGATTAGTTATGTGTAGCATTTCATTTCATGCCACAATGGCGATCAAGTGACTATTTCTAGAAAATGTGATCAATCCAACAAACCATGGTTAACAAAACTCACATAGCATGTATGGTGTGTGAATTCTATCTACAAAGAAGTGTCTTCTTTCAGGTCTATCCATCTAGGGCAATCTCACATATTGTGTATCACTTCATTCAAAGATTTCTTGAGGGTTCAGATGAAGGGCAGGTACTGAATTGAGAATTTGGGCAGGCAATGTAGATCCTCTACTCATTTTCAAATATTTTCTCTAGATTCATAATCATCCACTGTACCTTTAGCAAATGTGCTAACATATATCTTTTAAGACAAATACCCTATTATACAGTACAGGTACATTGTTTGATTCAGACACCATATTATAGTATTAGCCCCCTGTAAATGTCTGGTCTACAGTAGTTGAAAATAGCATTCCAAGGCCACTTAAAGGGCATTATCTGGAAATGTCCAGCACTGTATGGTAGGTATGGAAAGTTGTTCCCCTGCTCTTATGAGCTACAAACGACACATATGTGAACCTCATGACACACATCATCAAGCATTTCCTACAGGTGTAATAAAAGGCTGAGATACTTTTCAGATCTCATTTTTTTCCTCCCTGAAGGAAAACATTGGGAGAAGGGAATTGGGAGAGGAGATTGGAGAAGGTCATGAAATCAACCGTGATCAGGTTCTTCCCAAAAAAATTACCACTGAAGATAAACCAGATGTCTTCATAAATGTAACAGTACTCAAGCAGCAGCAGCAGCAGCAGCAACAATAAAGGCATAGGAAGAAGAGAAATGTGGAAAAAAGGAGGATGGGAAAAGTGGATAGGATGGTGGTTGGGATCAAACTGTTTAAAGAAAAGCATGTCAGGCAGATAATCCCCACATTCTAAACGGGTGAGTTCCAGCTTCTGTTACTGCCGGTTTGCTCAGGGATGCGTCTTGTGCATGTGTGTGCTTGATGCGCTTGATGCACGCATGCACAGTAGTAAAACAATTGCTTCTGCGCAGAAGAAGAAACAGAAAACAAGATGGAACCAGGTCGGGGGTTTGGCCAGCTGAATTTCTACCTACTCAGCTGAACTGGTCCAAACTGGTAGGAACTCACCTCTGATTCTAAAGGGTAAAACTGTCAATTCTCAGTGTGTTTTAGTGAGATAAACAAGCTAGTAGCTTCATTCTCAAAACATGACAAGTTAAGTTCTTGGGTATATTTTGGTACCTAAAATTCTCGGCAGATCCCTGAGAACTGAAGCAGTTAAGCTTGACCTCAGTTGCCCGCATTCTGTAGCTTCCAAGTTAGACTTCTTTAATTTGCTAAATGCAGATGGCATTGAGCTTGGATTGCAATATAACTTTGGGACTGCAAAGTTAGACTAGACATTGTGATTGTATTATCCTGGTGCTTCTCCAATTATATTAGGTATTAGGAGTTTTGGATTGCCATAATGTGCACAAGATAGACCTTCGCACTATCTCGGACCTCCGCCTCTTCCGCCAACGTCTTAAGACGTATCTATTCCAACAAGCCGGCCTAGGATAGCCCCTACTTCTGACTTTTAAAATTAAAATTAATTTGGTATGGTTTTAAAATGGGTTTTTAGCACGGGTCTAATAATTTAATATATTTTAATCGATTTTGTATTTTGTATTTTGTGGTTTTAATAATGCCTGTGCGCCACCCTGGGTCCTAACAAGGAGAAGGGCGGAGTATAAATTTAATAAAATAAAATAAAAAATAAATAAATCAGTGGTCTGGTTTGGAAGCCCCCCCCCCCAAAAAAACCCCAACAACTATTGGGCTCATCTCAGAATTCTTTAACTCAAATTTATCTTTTACCAATGAGCAGAAGCATCTTGCAAGCTCAAAGAGGAGAGTTGTGTACACTTTCAAAATGGTGTAGGAGAAAGTAATAAGACTTTGTAGGGGGAAGTTGCTTCCTTGCTATTTGTTAAAGCAAACACTTCTTTTTCCAGGGTTCTGCAGAACTGAGAAGAAAAGGATGCTGCTGGTTTAATGAATCTGTTTATTAAAACATCATGTCTTTAATTCAACCACTGTCTCTTTTTAATCTACTGAGAACATCTGCCTGAAATAATACATTTTCCTGGTTTCCATGAAAAAGATGAATAATCAGAATGAATTATTCTAGTCACCACTTTAACAAACAAAACTGGAGCTAATTTCTCTCTCATTTTTTTCCAGAAAACCAGCTGATAACAGATGGGGAGGGAGAAGCAAAAATGGAATAACTATAAAAAAAAAGCCAGGCAGACTGGAAAAAAATGTCTTTTTTTTTAAAGCTGGAGTTTGACAGATTTGAATGCCACTGTAGGCTTACATACTTAGTGTGATGTTTGGTTACTCCATGAGAGTGTTGAAATACACAAAACATTTCTTCTCCACAACACCTCATCCTTTCCATAAAACACAGATATTGAAAATATCAAGACAGCTTTCTGTTTCCATGCTCACACCAAGAATGTTATCTCTAAAGTTTATCCGGGTAATTTTGCTTATGCTCTCAAGATCCAGCTGCCATATTTGGAATGTAAAAGAATAGCATCACTTTGGCCTGAAGTTCTCCTAGTCCCTCTTATACAATTCAGTCCCCCCCCCCCACTTCCTTTCTAAATGGTCTGTGCCAGGTTCTTCCTGCCCGATTTAGGATAGAGAAAAAACATCATTATTGCTGGTGGCTTTTTCTGTTGTCTGAACAGTGCTGACTTTAAGCAACAGTTCAGAATCTTCCATTGGCAGAAAATGCTGACTTCTAGATGTGGGTGACTTCAAGAATCTTGTTAAAGTGTTTCAACAAGCACAGGTCTGGAGTCCATTGGTGTTTGGGTCCAGTTCAGGGGATACTTTGCAATTCCATTCTCATTCATCTTGAAGGTGTTCCGGTCTCAGACAGTTTAAGGGTTTTTAAGCAATCTGAAATCTGAATATCTCCTTAAGTGGCTCTACTAAAGGATATAGTTCCTGTCCTTGGAACACATGAGGACCACTCCCAGGAAGAAGCTTTCTGAAATATATATGGAAAGCTTTGCCCTCCCTCTGCTGATGTCCTTATTAGCCCGCCCACCTCGTTTTTAGCCAATGCATAGTTAGCCTCTATGGGAGAGTCTTATTACGCACACAGAGACAGAGATGGGGCTGCTTTGACCTTTCGGATGTTCTTGAACAACTCTCATCATCCATCGTCATTGGCCATGCTGGCTGAAGCTGCTACGAATCAAGATTTGGCATCACTTAGAGAGCAACAGCTTCCTTCACAAAGTGATAAATCCTGCTTGTGGTCAGTTCAGGAAAGGATCAGCATGATCTGAACCTATGCTGGCCAATTGGAAATGGAAGAGAGCAGGACATGGAGGTGGAGATGTGCAGCCCACCTTGGACACAGTCAGCTGTGACTGATTAATAAATAACCATTGATGCCTGGCAGGAAAAGAGGAGGACTTAGAGCCTGTTCAAGGAATAAGGAGTTTCAGAGAGTGCAAGGCTTTTAGGTAAGGGTACCAAGCTTGGTGTCCACTTACATTTGACCCAGCACACTTTTGCTGTGACAGCACCAATTCCCTTGTCCCCATGACAGCACCCTTTCCTTCACCCTAGCTCAGGATTCATGAAAGTATTATTGGCTCTCCTGATCTTAAAGTAAAATCTTCCCCTTATTCCAGCTTCCTTGATGGACTCTGTCAATAGTTAACATTTGTTATGCTTTATCACACTTTGAAGATAAAGTAAGGGGATCCTAACGAGCGTGATGCTCTTGGGGTTAGGCGAGATGGACCTGCTTCTCTGCTCATTGGCCAGCTTTCCTCAGCAATAGCACTTAGACTTATATACCAATTCATAGTGCTTTTATAGCCCTTTCTAAGAGGTTTACAGAGTCAACCTATTTCCCCCAACAATCTGAATCCTCATTTTTCCCACCTCAGAAGGATGGAAGGCTGAGTCAACCTTGAGCCTGGTGAGATTTGATTTGCCAAATTGCTGGCAGTCAGTGATCAGCAGATGTAGCCTGCAGTACTGCACCCTAACCACTGCGCCACATTATGTCCCTCCCTTACATTTTTTCCTTCCATATTCAATTTTTCTTTCTATCCTTTCTGCTTTTGACACCCACTTCTCTCTAGACTTCCAGGAAGCGTGGAGAAGACGACACGCCTCCCCTCGTTTATCTGTAAAGGAGGAAGGAGTTGGCTTGCACCTTTCCACACTATAGAGTCCATGAAAATAATGAGGATAATGCTTTCCCTCTTATTGTCAATTTCAACCCACCACTTCTTGAAGTAAAGTGACCACCATTGGAACTGACAATTTGGTCGTTAAGGGAGCAGTTGCCACAACAGTGCTTATGATCTTACTTCAGCTTTCCTCTACTTTATGAACTTGTGAAGATCATAAATGTGAGGATTGGTCACAAAGTTTCTTTTTCATCAACATCATAACTGCAAAAAAGTAGAATACAGTCATTAAATGAGAGTTACTTGTAAGAATCTCTGCCCAAAAACTCTTCAGTTTCAGTTTTCTGGTTCTACATGATCAACAGATCCAAGGTAATTTCAGTCATGACTGGATCTGCCCCCTTTCTACCTGAGCCTGCTTCTTCCCTTCTTTTACATTATTTTAACTGTGGAAATGCCCAAGTAGTGTAGACAAAGGAGACAGGAAGAAGGTGGAAATGAGAGCCACCCATTTCTCCTGCCTTGGATCTTCTGGGCTGGTGACAATTGACAGGAGACAACTTGAGAGCCTGAAGGGGAAACCAATGCAGTAAGTAGCACACTAGTCAACAGTGACTCAGAACAGATGCCACAGAATAACAATCCTTAGACTAGAAGCCAAAAGCTATGCTAAAACAACTTTTATTACAAGATTACAGTAACAGAAACTTGTAGATCTGAGTATGCTCCCCCCTCTTCCTTTATTTTTCATGAAAGTAGGGCGGTTCAAGATTGGAACTCTTTCTCCAAGTTACAATTTTGCTTTGGACTCATATTTCTCTCCTCTGATTGTGGTCCTGGATGTAGATCTTCCGCCTGTTCCTCAAGGTTATTGCTGCTTCCCATTGCACGGCAGCAGGATAGAGATGAGAATCCCCCCCCCCCATCATTACGATGTGCCATCTTAAGAATGAATGGATAATACACCAACTCAGTGTTTGGGAGACACCTTCAGATGATTAGAAGCAAGAAGATTATCTATCTAATCTACTTCTTTTTCCAAGGACAAGAGGGATCTCTCCAAGCTGCCCTTTCTGATAGATATCTAGTGTGTGTGGGAGAGAATGACAATTTCATTCATTGGGGATCCTATCCCTGTTGAAACAGCTGAAAACGGTGTTTCCTTCCAGAGTGGATGGTTGACCACACACCATCCAGGGCGTGTTGCCCTGGTATCAGGGCTAGTCCACATATGCATAAGCATTTTTTTATGGGATACCCTAAAATGTATCATGATCAGATGACGCACGTAACCTAAATGCATTTCCTCAAGAAGCCAAATCTTCTCTCACATAGACTCAGAAATGCCCTTCCAAGAGGAATTACCTGGCTTTGCTATTATTTGTCTTTCCAAAGGCAATCCTTCAGAATGTTCCTTCTCTTAGGAATGTTACTAATTGATTTACTAGGACCCAACACTCACCGCTTGGCAAACCTGCCTGCCTAGATGGAAAAATAACCTGAGGAGATGGGAAAGTAGAGAGGATTGCTTAATTACTTCCCTTCTCTCCAACTGGATGTCTCTGCTCAGAAAAAGTATCCCATAACTTCTTTTTCTTTTTTAACGTGGGAAAGGAGCCAGGAAGGATCTTTTCCAGCTAGAAACATGCAGGAGAGAAAGGATTAAATCAGATTTCTTAACAAGCACAGAAAAGTTACTGCTCTGATTGTCTCCCTGGTTTACAAGGAACTGGCAGAAGAGAAATAAATTTGCTTCTTTTAAAATTTATTTATTAGACTTTCCGGGAGGAGGGGGGGCTTTGAACAGTTTACATTCCTTTCTGTTAACAGAAACAAAGAGATGGTAAAGAGAGCGAGAGAGACAGACAGAGAGAGAGAGAGACAGACAGACAGACAGGCAGAGACAAATGCATATGCAAACATAACCCAGAATTGAGTCTCTCAATATATAACAAATGCCTTCCCAAAGGTTCCTTAAAAAGTCAGGTTCTGCTGCTTTCCTCCTAAAGCCAAAAGCTTTATTTTACACAGCATTCTGGAGTCTGATATCTTCATCTCATGGCCCACATTCTGTGTTAGGTTCAGAAAAGCAGCAGAGGATTCACATATGTCTCTTTCACTCACTCACCTGTATTTACTTCCTTGATACTTCTGGCTATCTATCTATGGCACGGGTGCTACAGGTGGCACGCAGAACCATTTCTTAGGGCACGCGAAGTGTTGCCCTGTCAGCTCCAGCACGCATGTGTGCACTGGCCAGATGATTTAGGCCTTCTTTTGAGGCCGTTTTTCACCCTCTGGAGGCTTGAGGGAAGCTCCTGAAACCTCTGGAGGTGGGGGGGAGGCTGTTTTCACCCTCCCCAGGCTCTTAGACAGCCTCTGGAGCCTGGGGAGGGTGAAAAAGGCACGTCAAAAGCAGGGGGTCACGCACATAGCATTATGGGTGTGGCACGCCCACACACAGTCCCCCTGCGTTCCCCCCCCCCCCCCGCTTTTGGCACACGAGCCAAAAAAGGTTAGCCATCACTGATCTAGTGGGTAGATGTTTTTTTAATTTTCTGAAAATAGCCAAGACAATCCTCTGTAGCCAGTTTTTTGTTGTTGCAGCTGCTACGCTAAGGAGTTTTAAAGACATCTTTATGATATATTGAATACTTTGCATTTCACTTTTTGTTTTGTTTTTCAGTTTTAGTTCAAATCAGAGGTGGGTTGCTCCCTGTTCGGCCTGGTTTGGCTGAACTGGTAATGGCAATCTGGCCTGGGTTGCAGAACCGGCAGCGACCCAGGCTGGCTGCGCCCCCGAACTGGTTCCCTGGTCTCTGTTGCCATTGCTGCCATCTTGTTTATTGGCTTTTAATGGTCTTTGCGCATGTGCACAACCATTAACAGCGAACTGCGTGAGCAAAGCAACCATTGCATGCGCAAAACACGTGAGCGAGCAACCGGTTCATGTAGGAACCCTCCCCTGGTTCAAATGTGTGTCTGTGTGCATGTGTGAATGCCTTCAAATCAGTGTTGACTCCTAGAGCTGCCTGAATTAGTCCCTGCAGTTTCCTAGGCAAGATTTTAGCAGCCGTTACCTTCTTCCTACAGCTGAGAGCGAAGGCCCAAGGTTCCAAGGTCCCCCAGCTGGTTTCGTGCCTAAGGCAGAACTAGAACTCTGTCTCCTGGTTTCTAGGCTGATACCTTAACCAAACTGGATTACTTTTTATTAATCTTGAATAATAACAATGTTTAACCGAACAACAGAATATAAATGAGAATAAGCAAATAAAGGCTGGGGAGAGATTGAGGCTGGATTAACTGTTCTCCTTTTCCCTTTTGTGGCTGCAGGTGCAGAGTTTGGAATAGAAAGTCATAGGCCCTTCCTGGATATTTAGTCTTTATTGGTCCTTAATGAATAAATAAAAGGCTCAGATTCCACTTGTTGGATTCACCTAAGTATCCTGTTTTAAGAAGTAGCCTTCTTCTCTTGTGTCTAGAACTACAGTGTGCTTCCCCACTTTGTGGCGGAGGTTTCTGTTGACTTGTGCTGCGTTGGCATGAGGCCTTTGGAGGCTGGATTTCTCCTTCCTTTGTTTGGCTGCCTGATTCTATGTCTCCACAGGTATGTCAACATTTAGCCAGAATAAGTTGAAGTCAAGTGTGGGTCGCTTCTTCAGTTGCTGTTTTTGGCTTCATTCACTCGCTTGTGAAAAGGAGAAAACAAGTCTCCACTTTGTTTCCGTCATCTACCAAGAAGCTCGGAAGAACCAGTTTTGCACACTTTCTGATTGATTCCTGATCTGCCTGCATGTTTGCCTTCATGAAACTTAATCTTGGGATTGTTTATCGCTGGGGGACTAAATTGGTGTGTTTGAGGCCCTTCCACCCTTGATAAAATTGTTAGTCAATGGCAAATTGGGGTGGCCTCACCTCCTACTTTTTGGCCTGTTTGGTTTGTCGGAAAATACTCACTGATTTCACATTATTCTGAACATCTCTGGCTCTTCCGGTGGGAAAACAAGCAGCAGCAACTTTTAGTCCCACTGCAGCTCTTTTTCCTGTTTCCAGTTGGGTTTAGGTTTAGGTTTATTAGTTTGTTATACCGCCCTCCTCCCGAAGGACTCAGGGCGGTGTACAGCCAAAGTAAAACAGATATATAAAAGTTAAAAAACAGTTTTAAAAGCATATTAAACAATTTGGCCTCTCTTAAAATTAAAAAACCAAACAAACCCCAATTAAAATTCATAAAAATTCATATTTAAAAATTCATTTTTATGCCAGCTTAGCTTGTTGGAAAAAGAAGGTTTTGAGAGCACGGCGGAAGGTGCGTAAGTCAGGGATAGTTCTTAATTCCGGGGGCAATTCATTCCAGAGGACAGGTGCTCCCATGGAGAAGGTTCTCCCCCTGGGTGTCGCCAGTCAACATTGTTTAGCTGACGGCACCATGAGACCCTCTCTATGGGAGCGTACTGGCCGATGGGAGGCTCTCGGTGGCAGAAGGTTGGGATCTACTGCAGTCACTTTAGAAGAATTGAACAAGATAGATATGCCAGAGGTGGGTCTGTTGATGTAAGAGGGGCAGAAGTATTACAGTATTTTGAATTTCTTCAATTTTCAGTGCTTACTGTTTATAATATGCCAATCCTGTACCCGTTACTATGCAGTTCTTAGATGTCTTCCTGTAACCTATCCCTGCCCTCTCCTGAGCATTCAGAGTTCCTGCCAGGTTTTAAGATGGATCTTGTCACTGCAGTGTATAAGCCCTTTGTTAGTAGTCATCAGTAAACCACTACATGATTAGATGCTTGACAAGTATCAGGCATTTCAAAATGCGCACTCTTTAATATTTCCCTGGAATCAAGCACAGCAAAATAGGATTGGCATCCTCAAATTATCTCAAAGGATCTTTTTCCAAAAGGCAACAAATTCCTTCCGTGGTTTTTTTGTTTTTTTGAAAATGTTTCACTTCTCATCCAAGAAGCTTCTTCAGCTCAAGTAGCTACAGGATTTAAGAGGGTTAAAAATGGCTGAGGACATCCTTGAAAACAGTGTGAGTAGGTTTATTCCAGGATTCCATGCAGATTTCTTTTTCTACTCCTACCTGGAGACGTTAGCCCAGTGTTTCTCAACCGTGGCAACTTGAAGATGTCCGGACTTCAACTCCCAGAATTATAATAAAGAAGAGGGGGATTGCCTTTGATATGGCTTAACAAGAATCCAGAAGCATCTCTCTTCTTGTAAGCGTTCTTCCCTTCCTGAAATCAAACACATGCACAAAAGAATATCCCAAATTGCTGATTCACCTTGGAAAGAAAATAGAGAAGAAATGTTATTGCCACTTTTCTTTTTCTAGCAGAGGAGCAGTGGTGGGTTTCTGCAGGCTCGCACCTACTCGCGAGAGCCGGTTGGTGAAATTTAGAGAACCGGTGAGAGGAGGTTCCACCGGCGTACCTGGAAGTAAATCTGGCCCGCTGCTGCCAGTGTCCCAACGAGAAGGAAAGGAAAGGAAAGGAAGGAAGGAAGGAAGGAAGGAAGGAAAGAAAGAAAGAAAGAAAGAAAGAAAGAAAGAAAGAAAGAAAGAAAGAAAGAAAGAATTTATTATCACAATTGAGTCCAAAATTTTGGTTGCTAAGCAAGAGCGTTGTTAAATGAGTGTCACCACATTTTAAAAGGTGGCCACTCCCACCCTGTCACATGACTGCCAAGCCACGCCCACAAAATAGACCACACCTACAGAGTAGGTTCTAAAAAATTTGAAACCCACCCCTGCAGAGGAGCACCGTTTTCAGTATCTCTATATCTCTGGCAGAAATTCAACTTGTGTAGTGCATCTTGAAGTTTTTTTAATTGGTCTCTCATCATTAGTAGTTGGATTTAGTTCCCTGCAAATGTCTGCAGGCTCATGCCATTGGGACGTTAGCTTGCCTCTTGTTCAATGGACAATGGATTGCTGGCCAACCAGCAATCCTACTTCATTGAAAGTAGCTTGAAAGATCCTTTGTGCTTTCTCTTGCAAGAAAGCAACCAGGCTCAGAAAGCACCAGGGTCCCCTCATTTGAACTACAAATATTCTCCTTTAAACAGAGGTTTGGCCACGCATGTTCCTAAGTGCAGAAGGTGCCAAGTACAGTCTTCACCAAGTCCACTTAATGATTGGGTAATAATAGAGAAGAAAATCTCACACAGGGTCTGCCACCAGTTAGAATCAACCCTGAGTTGAAATCGACACTGGATCCCCAGGGTGACATTACCTACTTTTACTTTATTGTTCAGATGTGTTATTTTTTAAAGGACAATGAGCCATGGTGGAACAGTGGTTAGAGTGCAGTACTGCAGGCTACTTCTGTTGCCTGTAATTTGGCAGTTCAAATCTCACCAGGCTCAAGGTTGACTCAGCCTTCCATCCTTCTGATGTTGGTAAAACGAGGACCCAAATTGTTGAAGGCAAGAGGCTGACTCTGTAAACCCCTTAGAGAGGGCTGTAAAGCACTGGGAAGTGGTATATAAGTGCTAATGCTAGTGCTATAAGTAGGCAGCCATCTAGTTGCAAAGTAAAGCAAAGCATCACCCTCAAATATAACCTGCATTTCTAACAGGAAGTCCAGAAATGAGTTACAATGAATACCACTGAAATACAGGTAGTCCTTAACTTACAACAGTTCATTTAGTGACCTTTCGAAGTTATAACATCACTGAAAAAAGTGATTCATGACCCTTTTTCACATTTATAACCATTGAAGCCTCCCCATGGTTGTTGTTGTTGTTGTTTGTTGTTGTTTATTGGATTTATATATGGTCATGTGATTTACATTTGGATGTTTGACAACTGGTTCATATTTATGATGGCTGCAGTTTTCCAGAGTCACATGACCACCTTTTGCGATCTTCTGACAAGCAAAGTCAATGAGGAAACCACTTAACAACTGTGTTACTAACTTAACAGCTGCAGTGCTTCACTTAAGAAATGTGGCAAGAAAAGTTGTAAAAATGGGGCAAAATTCACTTAACAAATTTCTCACTTAGCAACATAAATGTTGGGCTCAATTGTGGTTGTAAGTCAAGGACTCCCTGTATGGCTGTAGATGCTTACCTGAATCCATGAACGGTCAATCTGAGCCATGAAATAATCATTTGTTTTGACCGCTAGTCCAGCGACAGTGAAGATGCCCCTAATCCTCCAGGCCAGTTCTGTTTCCTGTACGGATTATCTACCTCAAAGGCCAGAACTTTGAAGCCAGCCAAAGCAGAGCCCCACATCCTTTCCCCCATTTCCTTCCTTCTCCGTTTTTAAATGTTCATATATTTATACATCTGGGAAACAATTACCCAGGATATTCTGTGTATATCTTGGGTAGCCCCCATTGTTTCCCCCCTGATTTAATAAGTGGCCATCATGATGATCCAATGGGTGAAAAGCCATTGTTTCATTGTCTTCAGGCTGGTTCATTGGCAATATTTTGCCTGTGGGAGACATTGGTCTCAACCAAGTTTCAGTGATGTCAAACTCTGAAAATAGAATTTCAGAAGTAGGTTCAAACTCTTGATTTAGGGTAAGCCATTATTTGGATGTTACGAAGTTGCCTGTGGTTGTTTAAACTCAGCCAGCTTTGGTTAATGAGGTCTTAGCTGGTATAAAATCCAGATGTTGACTTGTTTTATTCATTGCACAAAACTTGTACAACTTTGACATCATTATGGCTGAGTTCACACAGCATGCTTTGGCATAAACTTTTGGTGATGGAGCACAATTCTTGGTCTCAGATAAAACACTAAGCCAAAACCAACTAAACCATGTTATGGATTAAGCCATATATTTTTTACAAAAATGCAGGTGCAGCCTTGCAAATGGTCCTGGTTTATTTATCCACCATGGCTCATCTCTAGCCAACATCGAATGTAATCCAAAATGTCCAGAAGGCATTCAATTAGAGCAAGGGTGTTAAACTGGCGGCCTGCAGGCCGGATATGTCACGGCCACACCATGGCCACCGCAGCTCCCCAAAGGGGGAAAATGTCATGAAACATCTCAGGACAGCAATGTGAGTTGGTAAGTTTGACATCCGTGGATTAGAGAAAGCTATTGTAAAAGAAGACCAAAATAGCTCAGATATCATTATGCTTATGAAAGTGGTAGAGATAAGCAGTACAAATGGAGAACTACCAGCTATATTCCAGCGCCTTCACTTTTAATTACATGGAACTGGGTTGGGCAACAAATTGAGGACTGTGGAAGTTTCCAATAGTGGATAGAACAGGATTCATTCATTCATTCATTCATTCATTCATTCATTCATTCATTCATTCATTCCCCGAGTCCCTTGTTGTGAGATGGGAGCGGATTATAAATATGAAAAATAAATAAATAAAATAAATAAATTATACCGCCCTACTCCCAAAGGACTCAGGGCCGTGTACAGCCAAAATAAAACAGATATATAAAAGTTAAAAACAATTTAAAAACATATTAAATAATTTGGCCCCTAATAAGCTTATAATATAAACCAACAAACCCCAATTAAAATTCATATTTACGCCTGTTGGAAAAGAAAAGTTTTAAGAGCACGGCAGAAGGTGCATAGGGCAGGAATCATTCGTAACTCCGGGGGCAATTCGTTCCAGAGGACAGGTGCTCCCACAGAGATTAGTTCACACAAATTAGTGGACCAGAAGAATGCTGTCGATATAATTTACTTGGACTTCAGTAAGGCATTTGATAAAGTAGACCATAACCTACTATTAGATAAAGTAGAAAAATGTGGGTTAGACAGCATCACCACCAAATGGATTCGCAACTGGCTGACCAACCGCACTCAATGTGTAGTCCTCAATGGAACTGCATCTACATGGAAGGAAGTATGCAGTGGAGTCCCCCAAGGCTCTGTTTTAGGCCCAGTACTCTTCAACATCTTCATCAATGATTTGGATGAGGGGATAAATGGGGAACTCATCAAATTTGCAGACGACACCAAGCCGGCAGGAATAGCCAACACTCCAGAAGATAGGCTTAAGATACAGAAGGATCTTGACAAACTTGAACATTGGGCACTATCTAATAAAATGAAATTCAATTGTGAAAAAAGTAAGATTCTACATTTAGGCAAGAAAAACAAAATGCACAGGTACAGTATAGGTGGTACCTTGCTCAATAGTAGCAACTGTGAGAGGGATCTTGGAATCCTAGTGGACAACCATTTAAATATGGGCCAGCAGTGTGCAGCAGATGCCAAAAAAGCCAACACAGTTCTAGGCTGCATAAACAGAGGGATAGAATCTAGATCACGTGAAGTGTTAATGCCACTGTATAGTGCCTTGGTAAGGCCACACTTGGAATACTGCATACAGTTTTGGTCGCCATGATGTAGAAAAGACGTGGAGACTCTGGAAAGAGTGCAGAGAAGAGCAACCAAGATGATTAGGGGACTGGAGACTAAAACATATGAAGAACGGTTGCAGGAGCTGGGTATGTCTAGCTTGATGAAGAGAAGGACCAGGGGAGACATGATAGCAGTGTTCCGATATCTCAGAGGGTGCCACAAAGAAGAGGGAGTCAAACTATTCTCCAAGGCACCTGGGGGCAGGACAAGAAGCAATGGGTGGAAACTAATCAAGGAGAGAAGCAACTTAGAATTAAGGAGAAATTTCCTGACAGTTAGAACAATTAACCTCTGGAACAGCTTGTCTCCAGAAGTTGTGAATGCCCCAACCCTGGAAGTCTTTAAAAAGATGTTAGATAGCCATTTGTCTGAAATGGTATAAGGTTCCTGCCCACGCAGGGGGTTGGACTAGAAGACCTACAAGGTTCCTTCTAACTCTGCTATTGTATTATTGTATTATAGATAGAAGGCTCTCCCCCTGGGTGTCGCCAGTCGACATTGTTTAGCTGACGGCACCATGAGGAGACCCTCTCTATGAGAGCATACTGGCCGGTGGGAGGCTCTCAGTGGCAGAAGGCGATCTCGTAGGTACCCAGGTCCTAAGCCATGGAGCGCTTTAAAGATAGTAACCAACACCTTGAATCGCACCCGGAAAACCACCAGAAGCCAGTGTAGTTCACTCAGGAGGGGTGTTACATGGAAGTGTTGCGTGCCCCCCCCCAATTACCTGCGCGGCCACATTCTGGACCAGAATGTTCCATTCTGGAACACCTTTGAGACAACCATGACCTGCATGACTGAGGATCTCAACAGACTAATGTATATGGCTGCATCTACAGACATTTGCAACCTTAGTAACAAAGCAAAACTCCTGCAGCCCTTTAAAAACAAGTGTAGGGCAAAGACTTTTTGTAGCATCATGGACAAAATGGACAATGTAACAACATAGATTATCCATGATAGATTATCCATGACATGCAGCCCTTCAAATGATTATACACTTTGCTTAAGTGCTGATGAAATCTGACAAGCTAGATTTACTGCTGGCATTCAAAGCTTCAATTGGTTGCCCATATCTGATAAAACAAATTAATTTGTGTCAGCGTTAAATTCTGGAATTGAAACACATTTTTTCTATTTCAGCCTCATTTATAAGATCAGAACTAGTTTCTTTTAGTTTTCTCCCAAGCATAAAAACAAAGATTTGCTTTATTCGGTTTACTTTAATTGGAAAAGTTGCTCTACCTTGAAGAATAAATTACAAGTTGTCTCCTGCTGCCCCCTGCTGGACTGAGTTGTCATTCATGTTACTGGAAGAAAGTGCCTAGACAAATATTCTATTAATAATACTAATATTAATTATTATTAGTAAAATTAATAATTAACAATCAGTAAAATTCATATTACTATTATTACTAATATTAATGTACTATTAACGTCACATATTAATATGCCATTCCCATATTTCGACATAGAAGGGGTATCATAGTTACCAGAAATAGTTATTCTGTGCGCCTCCTGCAAACCCAAGAACGTGAAGAGTGGTGGAACTCTTGCTTTTTAATAACCCCTGACCTTGCAGCTGCTGTTGAACTATAATTTTTGGCACCCCAGCCAGAATGAACTATAGTGAGAGTTGTTGGGAATTGTAGTTCTTTAATAATCAGAGAGCCACTAGTATTCCCCCCCCCCCCTGCCTTTTTCATTCAATTGTGTTCAGTTTCTGGAGGCTGCCTGAATAATTCCATATAGTTTTCTTGAAAGGTTTTTCAGAACTAGTTTGCCATTACCTTCTTCCTAGGGCTGAAAAAATTGGTTGGCACAAAGTCACTCGGGTGTCTTTGTGCCCAAAACTCAAGGACTCCCAGATTCTCACTTGATGCTTTAACCACTAACTCCCCCCCCCCCTAATCAATACATTCTTCAGAAGAACAGGACAGCTGATGATGGTAGATGCTTCTGAGCTACACTGCACCAACTCTTCCACCATTAGCTATGCTGGTTGAGGCTCCTGGGAATTGCAGTTTAATAGCACCTGGGAAATCAGAGCTTTCCAACTCAGCACATAGAAACTTACCTGAAATAGCAAGCAAATGAGGATCATCCTGACACTAATAGGGCCAAAGGCTGGCAAACAGAGATTAACTTGTAAACCAAGCAAATTTTAAGCAGACAGTTTCATTCATGCTACTGATTCTGCGTAAAAAGAGGAAGTAAAGTTACACAACTCTTGGGGGGGGGGATTTAAAGCTACAGGCCTGTAATACCTGGGGTGTGGCTCTACATCTTAGAACAGATAAAAGGTGGAGCATAAAAGCAGTTTTACATAAAACTTTCCAAGTTTTTAATGCTCTATTAATTCTGTAAGTAGCTTGCTATGGCTGATATATTGCTAAGTGTGTGGTTTTTTAAAATACTGCATGCATGTTTGTTGTAGCTTGGTTTGTGTTATGCATCTATCCCTTCCAAAGAAGTTATTCTATGAGATAATAGTAGGAATATATTCAATGCACAATTTGGTGAAGAACTATGATTATATTTATGTTTAGATTTATTTAGCAATTCATGGGGTGTATATGTTAAGAATACATGCTATTAGCATCCTAAACCTATGCTTGTTTAGGTTTACAAGTGTCTCATTTTTCTGCACTACCTACCCTGGATCATAAATAACTTTCTGTAGCAGTTTGCTTGGCCTCAGCTATATTCATATGACATACTGAACCCATAATGAACATTTCCAATTAGTGTATGTTGGAGAAACCCAGTTTTTCCCCCGTTCATAGTTCAATGTGTGGTGTGAATCTAGAAAAAGGAGTTGAATACATTAAACTTTAGTTGTAGGTTGTCATGCAAAATACAGATTATAGAGGATTGTTTGCATTTTGCTGCAGTCTTCTTTAAAAAGGGTTTCTTCTCTCTCCTCCCTTGAAAAGCAGTTATGAAAATAATGTGCTGTGAAATCTGAGTGCTACTAAAAAATAAGGTGAAAACATTATTTCTAATAACTATGATACCCTTTCTGTATCAAAATATGGCAGTGGCATATTGGTTATTCGAATATTAAGTATATGTCTAGGCACTTTAAGACACTCCTATTCTTGGCATTACTACTCACTGGCTATAGTCCCGCAATATATTGAATTGGATTATGTGATTTGTTCATTACTGAATCAACACTGCACCAGAGTCACATAATATGCTTTGGTAGATCAAATGAGGATCCAGTAGGCAGCATTTGGACAATATATTGAGCTGGATTAGTGCTAATTTTCTTTCCCTGTGTGGCTGTGGGTCTTAGCATGTCCTAAGTACTCAGTTACTTGATTCACAGTTCAAGGAGTTTTGAGAACCTACAAAGTGGGTGAAGTTAGTGGCATGCTTAACAGCATACAGGTAGTGCTTGACTTACAACAGTTCATTTAATGACTGTTCAAAGTTACAATGGCACTGAAAAAAGTGACGACCATTTTTTACACTTATGACCATTGTAGGTCATCCCCAGGGTCACATGATTTACATTCGGACAACTGACTCACATTTATGACGGTTGCAGGGTCACGGAGTTATCTGATCCCCTTTTGTCACCTTCTGACAAGCAAAGTCAATGGGGAAACCAGGTTCACTTAATGAGTGTTACTCATTTAAGAACTGCAGGGAGTCACTCAACAAAAGTGGCCAGAAAAGTCATAAAATGGGGATCAGATAACTCACTTAACAAATTTCTCACTTAGCAACATACATTTTGCACTCAGTCATGGTCATAAGGTGAAGACTACTTGTAGTATGAATAGGTAACAAATCAATTCTTAAATAAATGAACTGGAATGGTTCTGCACAACTTTGTTTTCCAGAAAACCAAAGTTAAAACTGGAGATGGTCAGCCTTTTGTTCAAATGCAGCTACTAATCAATTGTAAAGAGTTGTGATCCTTACAATAGGCTTTTAGGGTATGCACTAATTTTAAGATAGCAAATGCAAGTATTTAGTTTCTACTCTTCTGGTATATAAGGTTTGCTTATAAATTAACAAGCAAGTAAACAAACATCTAAGTTTAGGAGAGTCAAAGACTGAATTCACATTGATAATGCGATTTTCTGAATTTGGCTTAGAAACCATTTGAATCCATTCATTGTGGTAGCAGAGAATAGTTTCTGCTTTAATCCAATATGATGGATGCACCTATGAATGACTTATTTATGAACCAGGTTAAATGAGCCATGGCTCATTGCCTACAGATCTCTTTCCTTCACCCAAACTCTCCAATTTCACAAAAGAAATGAAGCAACTGCATATCGGGTCTTTAATTGCCAGCTCTCAGGCAGTGCTGCAGATTTGCAATTATAACTTGCCAGTTGCTGGCCAAGAATCATTGGGTAGCTATTGGACAGTAACAGGGAGGGTCAGCACTCAATTTCACACCACAAAACCAAACCAAAAGTAAATTGCAAAAACACTTACCTGCTTTCCCTTGGTGGCGTATCTCCTGCCAAGTCAATTCTGTATAATAATCCTTTTACAGAGCCACACCATCCACCACCAAGGAGAGGCCGATGAGCCTCTCTAACAGCTACAGAAACTATCTTAGGAAAGACCACTTTTGAAAAAAGCATAAGCTGTTTGCAAATAGAAGTTGGCAATGGCATAAATGGACCACCAGGGGGCTCAGTTCCCTTTGTAAATGGACTGGAATTTGCATCTGATGTTTTGAGTGCAGCTGATATGATAATGCAGCTATTATTCTGCAAGAAGAATAAGCAGCCCTGAAAATGGAATGAATCTGCATAATACATTGGAAATATGTGCTACAGATATGCAAAGTGATGATGCTCTGATGAGGCCCTCTCTCTTCTGGGTGTCTTGGGTGAGGGTCAATCTACCTCAATCAACCTGCCACTTTGGTGAGTAGGGCTTTGGAGCAAACCTGGGACCTACTTTTCTCAAACATCAAAGCATTTTGAAGAGGCACTTCCATCAAAGTCTTCAAAACTGTACACACCGTTATTTACCCAAAAGAGCTTGGGGAATGAATAGTGCAAAGGTTGATAACATTAAGCAACCTGTTTCCCACCAGATATGTTGGGACTTCCTTAAATTCTCCTGGAGTTTTGGCATTATCATACTCTGATATTTTCAGATCTCTTCCTCCTCCTCCTTGACATTGATGTCCCTTCTTATTCCAGAGTCACCTAAATAAGATGACTTCGCTTTCTTCAAATTCATCTTCTGCTGAAGGAAATCATGTCTCTCTCTTGTGGGGTAAGATATGTTGGGGGAGAGTAAAATGAACATCCTTTTTTTCCCACTAAACATTTATTCAGAATTTTTTTAAGCAAATGAAATAAACTGAAGCACATTATATGACACAGATGGGGGGAAATGTGGTTTGCAAGAGACCTGCTTTGACACAATTAAGTATTACAGCTTGCACAATGCAATGGCGCCTTGCAGCTTGGAAACAGCTATAGATTTCTTGCTCGTGACCTTTGAGATTGTGCCCAAAAAATGTGTGAGGCCAGAATGAATGCTAAATTTGATTTCTTTAAATGCAGGTGATGTTATTGCCGTTGAGTGTAATATTTTTAAGGCCAGCAGAAACTCTTAAAAGAACACCAAAGATTGGAGATAATATGCAATTCTACAATACAAGCAACTCTGCATAGAAATAATTATATAGAAATGAACATCCTTTTATTATTAAACCTTGGAGCTTTTTAAAAATGAATTGAGATTATTGGTAGCCAACTTGTTAGATTTGACTGGTCAAATCTCTTCCTCACTAGTATCCATTTGGAGCATCTCTGATCATCTCAGGTTACACTGTAGAAATGCAGCAAACAAATGCTGATGCAATTTTCTTTCTCCCTCCCCCCAAAGAGAAAAAGTAGATTGATATAATATAATTATATATAATTAAATAATATATAATATATCTCCCTTTGGCAATTTACTGAAGCATAAGACTTCTGAAAGACTGCAGAATATTCGGTAGAGATTGTACAGTTACTGGCCTCAGTCATCTCTTAACTAAGATGGGTGGCAAAACTCCATCTCTCAAAAAGCAGGGTTTCGTAATTATTTTTTCCTCTTCATTTTTTGGGAAGGGGGAGGAGAGAGGGCGAATCCATCAGATTGAGTAAAACAAAAGACCTCAGGAAAAAGTGCAAAATACATTCTTAGTTTAGCCCAGGTAAATATATCTTTTGGTAAATGTGACCCTTTTCTATTTTCTGTATGGTTTAATGATGTCTCTGTATAGGTTGTGAATTGAATCACACCACCCCGAGATGCGTAGTGAAAGATGATGATGACTTATTAGAACACTTGATATATCTGAGGACGGTAAGTTTCAATGGAAGAAAATCTCTGTAGGTCAGGGTTGAACTTGGTGCTCTCTGAGCTTGGATGTTTGCCTGCAGCCATTTCATTACCTGACTAGCTAATGTCTAGTTAGTGCTAATTAGTGTGGGATCAGATAAACCTCCAAGTGGCCTGAAGAGCTCTCGAGAAGTGTACTAAGACCAGATGACTGCAAATGAATATGATCCTTCCCACTCCCCTCCCCCCTCCTGTCAGAACTATTATCTACATTGCCCCCCCCCCCATCCTGTCAAAAACAGTGAAGCTTCTTGGATGTCTATGGAGATTCTCAGTCATCCAGATCATAGTTGTCCCAAAGGTGCTTTTGGGGGGGGGGGGGAACTGAAAAAACCTCTTGGATGAGAAGAGAAAGGACTTCAAGGAAAAATAAAAGTTTTTGACAGCTTTCGGGACAGCTAGGACTTGGATGATTGAGAATCTACCCAGACATTTAGTGACCGTGGGTTTTCCCCCTGTTTATACAGGGAGTCCTCAACTTATGACCACAATTAAGTCCAAAATTTATGTTGCTGAGAAATTTGTTAAGTGGGTTTTACCCATTTTAAGACTTTTTTTTTGCCACAGTTGTTAAATGAATCACTGCAGTTCTTAAATTAGTCATGTAGTTGTTAAATGAATCTTTGCTTGTCAGAAGGTTGCAAAAGGGATCACATGACTCTGGGACATTGCAACCATCATAAATGTAAGTCAGTTATCAAGCATATGAGTGTAAATCACATGACAAGGGGATGCTGCAATGGTCGTAAGTGTGGGAAATGGTCAGAAGTCATTGTAACTTCGAATAATCACTAAATGAACTGTTGTAAGTTGAGAACTACCTGTGTGCAGATAATAAAACAGCTGCAAGCACACAATGAAACTTGGAGAGTTTCAAAATTTCTAATAGTAACTTTCCAATATGGTTGCAACCTCTAGACACAGTTCTTCACGTTTTTCTGGAAAGTATTCCTTTTCATAAACTAATGTTGGGGAATGCATGTCCTTCTCAATTTTTATAAATACCAATTCCTACCCTCCCCAGCCAATATAGCCAATTGTCAAGAATGATGGGAGCTGTAGTCCAACAGTGTTTGTGGGGAAACCCCCCCCCTCCCACAATGCCCTAATGCAGGGGTCTGCAAAGTCGGCTCTTTTAAGACTGGTGGACTTCAACTCCCAGAGTTCCCCAGCCAGCTCTGGGAGTTGAAGTCCACCAGTCTTAAAAGAGCCGACTTTGCAGACCCCTGCCCTAATGCTTCTCTTTTTCCAAATGCTCCCCGTTCTACATATGGTAGACAGTGACATTCAGGAAGGCTTGTGAAGGCACCGGTCCAGTCCTGTATGAAGGTCTATAAAAGCTGCTACGTAAATGCTCAGGAAGGGCTGTTTTTTGTTTCTTACCATCAAGGTGTCCCTGGGGGAAGATGCTGATGATGAGACCCATGTGGTGGCTGTCGAGTCTAGAAATATGGCCCGTGTTCCTGAGCCAGTCCCCATTGTATCACTGAAACATTCTGTCCTACCAATGGTAATGCTTGGGGGAATGCATGGGAGTGGGGGGGAGGTGTTATGCTATTTTACATTTATATTAAATAATGTTTGCTATTTTAATTTAATTTATATCTGTGCATACTTCACAAATGGTTCAGAAGTCTTCCTAACCAACAATTTGGCCATGCTTTGGAAATGTAGTTTTCTAGTCACTTTTAATCTTTTTTTATTTTTTTTAATTTTAAAAAAAACACAACACAAAGTAAAGGAAATCCTCTTTCTTTACGTACTATAGAAAGCATATCAGTTGGTTACAAAAAGCTTTCGTGCGTCTCTTCCACAGCCATCACCTATAATTCATATCAAATCATATATTTTAAATCAAATATATTTATACATATTACTATAATCATGCCTCAATTTTCATTTGACTATAATTGTTTTAATGTCCTTTTGCATAGAATATTCCAAAATTTAAAGCATAGCCACATGATGGCATTTCATTAGCTATTTCCAATATCATCCAATAACATTAGACTCTTACAGCCTGTTCTAGATAGAAGTCAATAATATTTAGTAACGTTATCATTATCAATCATTTGTTTGACTATATCCATTATCATAAGATTTTTTTTTACTCAAAGATTAACTAAATTTAACTTAATTCTTTATTATTGGCTTTTATATATAACAAAAATTTCTAATCTTCCTTTCATAGTCCCCATTTACTATTCGTGTCCAATTACCTCTTATCAAACATATACATACATACATACATACATACATACATACATACATACATACATACATATTCGGTCTGTGACAGACCGAAGCCTGAGGATGGCAAGTGAGAATCTTGCCGAAACGTTGCAATAACAATTCCATGCTATATACATGGGAAAACACCCGAGGATGGCAATACCAGCATATGTGTGTGTGTGTGTGTGTTACGTTTTTGAGCTGATCAATAAATAAGTCAGGGAGACTAGGATAGATCTATTTTGAGCTTTTGAGCTCTCATCAGCTAGCCATACCCTTACTTGGATTCGAACCGGGGCTGTATTACATGCCAGGCGAGAGCCGAGTCTCCCTGACTTATTTATTGATCAGCTCAAAAACGTAACACACATATAAAAAATTACACAATGGAATTCATGGCTTTCTGTCTAGAGGGTCTCTGGTGATGAGCTGAAAGGCAGAAAAGGAAAAGCAGTATGCTTCCTCCCTTAATTGGGGCCCTAACAAAATATAATGTTTTCTGAGGTTTTCGCGGGTGTTTGTATGTAGGTCTTTGGTTGTTCGGGTTTTCTCCCGCGTAGAATTTGAAGTATCTTCACGACGTTTCGATGAAGTCTCATTCATCATCTTCAGGCTGGTGCTTCCGGCTTGGTGCTTCCAGGAGCCTCCTGGAAGCACTTCCAATTCTACGCGGGAGAAAACCCGAACAACCAAAGACCTACATACAAACACCCGCGAAAACCTCAGAAAACAAATATATATATATATATATATATATATATATATATATATATATATATATATATATATGTGTGTGTGTGTGTGTGTGTGTGTGTGTGTGTGTGTGTGTGTGTGTGTGTGTGTGTGTGTTAGATTTAAGGGCTGAAAATAAAGAGACCAGGATGGATCCATTTCAGGCTTATTAGCCTTCTTCAGCTGGCCATACTCCTTCTACTGGGATTTGAACCAGGGCTTTCCAGCATTTGAGGCAAGCTCTCTATGCCTTGAGCTATCTGGTATCCCTGATATATCAGCCAATTTACAGGACTCTTAAATGAAGACTAATTATCACAGCTCCTGTGAAGAGGTCCCTTTAAGGGGAGGAGACTCAACGTCATCCCTCTCTGCCCTTTGACTCAACCCAGAGTCATCCAGACAGAGAACCAAATTAGATTACTGCTGTGTGACATTTTTTAGATGTGTGTTAGATTTAAGGGCTGAAAATAAAGAGACCAGGATGGATCCATTTCAGGCTTTTTAGCCTTCTTCAGCTGGCCATACTCCTTCTACTGGGATTTGAACCAGGGCTTTCCAGCATTTGAGGCAAGCTCTCTATGCCTTGAGCTATCTGGTATCCCTGATATATCAGCCAATTTACAGGACTCTTAAATGAAGACTAATTATCACAGCTCCTGTGAAGAGGTCCCTTTAAGGGGAGGAGACTCAACGTCATCCCTCTCTACCCTTTGACTCAACCCAGAGTCATCCAGACAGAGAACCAAATTAGATTACTGCTGTGTGACATTTTTTAGATGTGTGTTAGATTTAAGGGCTGAAAATAAAGGGTTCTCTGTCTGGATGACTCTGGGTTGAGTCGAAGGGCAGAGAGGGAAGACATTAAGTCTCCTCCCCTTAAAGGGACCCTGAACAGGAGCTGTGAGAATTATTCTTCATTTAAGAGTCCTGTAAATTGGCTGATATATCAGGGATACCAGATAGCTCAAGGCATAGAGAGCTTGCCTCAAATGCTGGAAAGCCCTGGTTCAAATCCCAGTAGAAGGAGTATGACCAGCTGAAGAAGGCTAATAAGCCTGAAATGGATCCATCCTGGTCTCTTTATTTTCAGCCCTTAAAAAAATCTAACACATATCTAAAAAATGTCACACAGCAGTAATCTAATTTGGTTCTCTGTCTGGATGACTCTGGGTTGAGTCGAAGGGCAGAGAGGGAAGACGTTAAGTCTCCTCCCCTTAAAGGGACCTCTTCACAGGAGCTGTGAGAATTATTCTTCATTTAAGAGTCCTGTAAATTGGCTGATATATCAGGGATACCAGATAGCTCAAGGCATAGAGAGCTTGCCTCAAATGCTGGAAAGCCCTGGTTCAAATCCCAGTAGAAGGCGTATGGCCAGCTGAAATCCAAAATTCCTCACGTGCTGTAGACACTTTCTCTTTCCATTTCCTTCCATTCTGGAGCTGTCCCAACTTCATCAGCTTTTGGCTGTGCTTTTGTTGCTGGCTAGAAGAACTTCTCTTGGATAATTCAGGGACTTTGCTGGGTCCCTGAGATCAGCAAGACGTATTCTTCCCAATCACCATCTCTGCGGGATGGTTTAGGTCCATATGGACCATCCAGTGGCAAAAGTATCAACTGTGATCTCGGGACCTCGAGATCACAGGTCATGTCATCGCGATGTCAGATCCTCCCTCTTCCTAGGCACTATATTTTAAAGTGCATTAAGGAGATATCAACAAGGCAACATCTGATAAAAAGTTATTTGGACATGTCCCAGCTAGTAGTGTAGTGCAGTGCAGTATAGAATAGCACATAATAGAATAGACACAGAACAGAACAGATGCTATGGCATGGTGTGGCATAGAATAGAATGGAATGAAATGGAACAGAAAATAGAACAGAACAAAACAGAACAGAATACAGTAGAACAGAACACTTTATTGATGAAGTGAGATTGGACACATAAGGAATTTGTCTCCCGTGCAGAAGCTCTCAGTGTACATACAAATAACAATGTAAAATAATCAATGTACCTACAAACATACAATATATTCATCACCATCCTACATACAGTAGTATATTGTAGGAGAATGATAAGAGCAGCATTCTGAAACACGGTATGTTTTTTATAACAGGTGTGTCTTGATGGCTTTGAATTGCTTCCCCCGGTTTCTTTTATCCTAAAATCGGGAACAGGACCAGTATATCTCAACGGGCAGCACCTTATCTGTAAGTAGAAGCCATGTCTCGTACGTGCATGTATGAGAAGAGAGTGGGAAGTAGTGAGTAGCTAATTAGATCAGGAGATGTGACCTGGAGTCTGAATGTAGAAATTCATTTGTCAAATTACCAGGAGATGTAGATGAATGAATACCTAGATAACAACTAGGAAGTAATAAATTTTCTTATTTCATGTAAAAATATACAAGATATGGATAGAATAAGTTTGTCTCTTCAGAGAGTATATGTAACAGCAGCTAAAACACCATGACAGCTAATCCATGCAATTTTTGTTATTAATGAATTATTGCTCAATGCAACATTGGCAACAGCTGCAATGTAGGAATGGAATGGGAAAACTAAATATGATTGACATAATTAATATAGGAATCTATGATGGCTTTTAAAGACCATGCATATCAACCTTCCCCAACCTGATGCCGCTCAAGTGGAATAAGTCCTTAATCCCATCATCACAAGAAAGTTATTTTTGATGTTTTGGTCTAGTCACAAAATTGAGAAAGATTAGTATGTAATTTATGATGGGTTATTAACAGTAATTGTGTTTTGAAATAGCACAATAGATGTTTGCTTTCTTTTTTAAAAAGAAGTCAAAGGTTTTTGGTGAGGGAGAGATTATCAATTGAAGCAATAGACAGGAGAAGAAGAGATGTCTAATCTTAAATTTGGGCGTTTTTTTTTTTAATAAAACCTCTTTGTAAGATGCTTCTTCATCCTAACTGCAACAGATAAATACAGGCATGCTGAATTTATGAGTATGAAAGGAATGGTGTGGTCTAATTTATTCAGTTAACTGGGTTTTAGGATATGGAAAAAAATCATCCTTTAACTTAGGAGACTCCAACCTTTGCAACTTTAAGTCTGAAGGACCATTCTGGGAGCTGAAGTCCTTCAGACTTAAAGTTGCAAAGGTTGGAGACCCCGCAGGCATCTGTTGCTTTTTTTCCTTCCTTCTGCAGGGAAGTGTAATGTTTTACTCTTTATCCACTTTATGAATCATTTTTAAACTTTCTATTGAAAGCAGTGCATAGCTAAACCAATAATCAAAAATATATTGAAACGTAATGTCTTTTCTTGCTAAGGAAAACTGACCTACATGATCAGATTTTGAGTTGTTAAATGTTAACAGCTGCACAAACTCAAATACTTAAGAGGATCAAAAATTTTAACATTTTATAAGCAAATAATACCCACACATATGTGCTTTCTAAAATCATACCATACAGAAATCAATATCCTTTCTCACCTTCAGCTGGTTTCAATTTATATGTTAATTCTAACTTTACTTAGATCCCCATTTTAGATATTTCCATGATTTTATTCTTATTGGCTAATAATAAAAGCATATTAATAGCACCTTTTCACATTGATATAGAAGAACAAGTCAGGAATATTTATACAGTCTTATCTATAAAGCAAAATATACTCTTTCATTTTTATCTGAAATTTTTAGTTTATTCAAAGAACGTTTAAATACAAAATGCCAAAATGTTTTAAAAAGCAAAAGAAGAAAAAGACACACAACAAAGAAGACAATTTAAAAAGTGTCTTAAAAAGAAAAAGAAAAAAAGATTATTATTCAATTTATTTAATATTTAGTCAACTAGAAATATTTCTAGGTAAAGACAGATCATGTATTAAAAATGGAATAAAAGAAATTAAAACAGTATTGAAGCTACTGTGGTATTGAGAGGTCTTGCTAGGAGGAATGAAACCAAGAGTGGATTAGGAAGGTAGCTGAACAACCCTTTACATGTGAATCCAAAATAGTTTGAAATTCAAGTTCATGAACCTTGATACTCCTCCACAGATTTACTCTTGGGCTTCAGTGTCTAAAGTCTGAAACTACTCCTATGAAGCAGAACCCAATGAAACCTATTGAGGCACAGTGAACTTGTTTCAGTCAGAGTTAATTTGGCCAATAACTACAAGCTTTGACTTGCCTCCAGAAGTTGTAGATGCTCCAACTGGAGGTTTTTAAGAAGAGATTGGACAACCATTTATTAGGGGCCTGGAGGCTAAAACATGCAGAACAATTGCAGGAATTAGGTATGTCTAGTCTAGTGAAAGGAACAACTAGGGGTGAGATGGTAGGAGTGTTCCAATATTTGAGGAGCTGCTACAAATAAGCACTGAAAGGCAAGACAAGAAACAATGGATGGAAACAAATCAAGAAGAGAAGCAACCTAGAAATAAGGGGAAACTTCCTAACAGTGAGAACAATTAACCAGTGGAACAGCTTGCCTTCAGAAGTTGAGGGTTCTTCATCATTGGAGGCTTTTAAGAAGGGACTAGACAGCCATTTGTCTGGAATTGTATTGGGTCTCCTGCTTCGGCAGGGGATTGGACTAGAAGTCCTCCAAGGTCCCTTTCAACTCAATTATTCTGTTATTCTCTGCTTTCCTCCCAGCATTTAAAAAAACTCCAGCTTTAGCTGCCTTTGTGACATCACCTGCTGCTCTGGCTTCCATTCTGCTGCTCCCCCCCATGGATTCATTTTAACTGTCACAGAACTCTTGTTGGTGCTGAGGACTGTGGCTGAGCTAACGGTGAACAAAGGAAGGTTTACCAGCTGCCTCCTTAAGTGCACCGCTAGGCACGCAGCCTTCAGACGTCTCTTGCTGGTGGACCAGAGCGTTTTTGGGTGCTAGGGGAAAGGAGGGGATGCTCTTCAAAGGGGCCCAGTGGTGGTGGATGTTATGTTTAGTACTGCCTTGCAATTCTTTCCTGCAAGTGGAAGATGACTCCGACTACGAGCCGACGGATGATGACATTCCAGATGATGCCGATATGGAGGAGGACAGCTTTGAAGAAGAAGAAATACCAAGTCCGGAGATGCCAGCTGTGAGTCAGGTCAATTTTATGGATGAAGGGTTTCTATAGTCGGGATGGATGAATTGATAAAGTTTAGTTGTGCTAAGTTTCGTACTTGCCCAGACTTTTCTACCACCTTCAAAAAAAATCTAAAATCTATCCACCTGTATGGTTCCCAGTCCAGAGTTATGCACAGGGTAGCCCTTGACTTACAACAGTTTGTTTAGTGAACGTTCAAAGTTTCAGCAACAAAAATGACTTATGACCTTTTCCAGCATCCCCATGGTCATGTGATCAAAAGTCAGACGCAACTGGTTCATATTTATGACCATTGCTCTGCTCCAAGATCATGTGATCACTTTTTGTGATCTTCTAGCAAGCAAAGTCAATGGGGAAATCAGATGTACTTAACATCAGGGTTACTAACTTATCAACTGCCACAATTCACTGAACAACTGAGGCAAGAAAGGTTGTAAAATGTGGCAAAACTCACTTAATAAATGTCTTACTTAACAAGAGAAATGTTGGGCTCAATTGTGTTCGTAAGTCAAGGACTGCTTGTAATTAAGATAGGTAGTTATGTATACATTTTCTAAATAAATAAATTCTATTCCTTTGATTATATTAATGTTTGCATCCTGATGCTTAATTGCTCTCCATCTGCATAAAGAGTTCATCACCACAATCTCTCTAATTGGCCTCAGGATACTATTGAGTTCAAAGATGCTAAACTATAATGATGTCATTGCAAACAGCAAGATAGAGCATCTTACATACTGATTACTAATCAGGAGACAGAAAAAATATATGCAATTCCCCACATGCTAGTTAAAAGGAAAGGGCAGAAGTTTGTGCCTGTTCTAGACAATATGGTGACCACAGAACTCATAAGCTTCCCTGTTTCTTCTGGCTTTAGATTGTTTTTGTTTTGTTTTTTAAATATGTTTACAGTTAAAAATAATAGTGAAGCTAGCTTGTTGAGAAATAATGAATCAGTGTTCAGCATACTCCTTATTTCCAAGAAGGTCTCTAGATGTTGTATAAGTTCCATAGGCTTTCTTAATAAATAAAACTGGTGGGTGGTTTTCAATAGCATTGCCAAAGTGTTAAAATGCTTAGGGGAAAAAAAACCAAGATTAGTAGATTTGGTCCCACTGGTTTAGCAGAGTGCAACCTAGGGGAGATAGGGGGAATATAATACAAAAATGGAAAAGCCATGCTCACCATAGCAATTATTCTATGAGTAAGGAAACAGATTCTCAAGACTAGTTCTTAAAATTCCAGATTTCCCTCTGGTAGAGTGAGATTTTTCCTTGCCTGCCTTCTTTGAGATGGAAAAGGAAGGTTCTTTGTACAGACCATGAAGTTCCATTTGGACACAGTCAACATCCTAACTGAGAAGGCAGTTTGATGTAGTGTTAAGGCATCATGGTAGAATCTGGGATGCTGTGAATTCTAGTCCTGATTTATTTATTTTTATATTGTCTTTATTATTTTTATCAACAACTCAAGGCACCACATATGCCTAATTATTGATCCTCCTTTTATTTTTTCCACAACAATCCCGTGATATGGGTTGTATGAGTGATCTTTGGATTTCTTCTCCTTAGGAAGAGACATCAAATCAAATTTCCTAGCTGTAGCAAGTATTATCTGAAGGAGACCTGCCAAAGAATCGAGTTTGGATTGGTTCCTGCCAATGGATTATTCTAAAGAAGCCTGATTAAAAATGTATTGCAGTAAAGCTTTCTTTTTCTTGTGGTCTTCTTTTTGGATGGGTGGTTGGGAAAGGCAGACGCTAAAGATATCACCAGTGACTTTTTTTTTGATAGTGAATCAAGCCAATGCTAATTATCAGATGCAAGCATGCATGCCATGGAACTGGGTAGAGTTTTCACTACCCATATTCATGAACAATGGTGGTCGCCATCTAGGTTCTGGTGGGGTAGAAGTCTAGGGTCCCACCTGGCAAAATGGGTAGGACAGTCCTAACCACAGCAGGACATAGTCAAGATACAAATGACCAGCCTAAGTTACTTTAGATTACCTTCTGGGTGAATTGAACTGAAGTAAAAGGTGCCTTATGGTTTTTTTTTTAATTCAGTCCATGATTATATCTTTGTCAATTACCTATGCTCCCCCTGTGCTATTGGTCTGGAGAGATCCTAAGCACAGATCTAATATTTGGATAGGATATACTATATAAGTTAAATAAAGGGCTGCTACATTCTCAGGCATGGCTCCTAGAACTCCAGTTGTCCAGCTCACTGAATTTGACAAGAGCCACACAGATTTTTGCATGGTATCTTTAATGCTAGCTAGAGGTCAATACACAATGTTGGAAACTGTCAGAGAAAACCTCCCTCCCTCCTTTCCTCTTGGAATAAGTTGAAATACGTCTTCCCAGATTTTGTGCCAATAGGACCAAAGTACCATTTAAGAAAAAATGCTGTCAACTAATCTGTCTACTACCTCTTTATTTGTCTATTCTTCCTCCTATTTCTTTCCCAACACCTTCATTTCTCATCCCAAGCTAAGTTTATCCCAGGAATGCATAACCTGATGTTCTATCGGTAATTAAAAATGATAATTAAACGCCTTTCACTTAGATCCAAAGGGAAATTTTCCTCATTATTGTTCCTGGTGGATTAAGAACCTTGTTGAATTTAAAGCCTAAAGTTCTGTTCCCATGTAACCTACTAAATACTTCTAAAAGCATCTCTTTCCTCTTGGTATTTAACTGCATGCTGGCATTCTTATCACAGAAGCAAGAAACAATAAAATTTTAGTTTCATTGTGAATAAATTCCCATGTAAAATTAAATCCATCTGCATTAGTGGCAATATATTATGAACAGGAGCTGGTTTAGAATACTGGAGTCCCGATAGACCAATCTAATGTAGTGTTCTATATTTTGATTGTGGTAAAGTGTTATTTCATTTCTGCTTGCCAATGCTTTGGATAGGGTTCACCTGAATTTGTAGTACAAAGCTTCTATTAACAATTGTGGAAGCTTGCCTGCCATTGGCTAATTATAGGCCTCTTGTAAGCAGAGTGCTAGGTAAGTACGTCTTTGATTCCTCCTCTTCCAAAATTTGGAGCCAGCAGCTTTGAGAATTTCTGCCATTGTAATCCCAGTAGCTTCTCAATGTGTCAGTTTTGAGAAGGTAACTAAAGGAGATGGAGCTTAAAGACATGTCTTCCAAAATATATCAGTTGGACTCATATCAGTTGCTGTACCAAAAACCAATTAAATCATGTTATGGTTGGACACAATTTGTGAACAGGGCCTAAATCTAAAGCTAGTGCAATAACATATGTGGAATTAGGAGTGTATACATGGTCTCTGGCATTGCCAGTCAACCAGATGAGCAAATATATATTCATTTTTGCATTTCATCAGCATGACTGATAACCATCTGATGCATTATCTTTTACTTAGTTCAGAATGTTGAAGGGCAAATATATTTGGTTTCCCAGGAAACGGTTGCCTTAGAAACTCTGCAAGCTGTACAAGAACTTGGTAGACCAGGTTTCCAACAGAACAGTAGTGTGTCTGAAAAATCATTTTTTTCTTAGGTATGACAACTCTTTCTGTCTTCTTGGATGTTCCCTTGGCCACAGCAGTAGACTTTCCCTTAGCTATCTACAGGGAAGATCCCTCACCCCAAAAAGTGTGCCTTTGCCATGCAGGTAAATCAATTCTTTCTCAGATATGAATAGCCCCGTAAATATTGCATACCAATTTTGAAAGAAATCTCTATTGCCAAACGTGTATATGTTGCCCTATTAGATACCACAGTAACTAAGGTTTGTGGTTTAGCGTACTGTCCATACGCGAAGCAGCCCTATTTTGGTTCTCTGGTGATTGGGAGAACAGGGGATCATAATTCTGCCTTAGGCACAAAACCAGCTGAGTAACCTTGGAACAGTCATTTTCTCTCAGCGCTAGGAAGAAGAAGGCAAAGGCACACTACTTCCAAAAGATGAAGTAATTGCCAAAACTCAACGTTGATTCATACTTACTAGGATTTAGACTCCACAACAAACTTTGATGATAAGATCGAGTTTCTTTAAACCACATTGTAGACATTTCTTCAAAGTGCCTGAGAACAGGACATAATGGGTGGGAAATTATTAGATCTTTTAAGAGATCCAACCTAGAATTACGGAGAAATTTCTTGACTCTGAGAACAATCAGAATTGGCTTGCCTAAAGAAGTTGTGGTTGTTCCATCATTGGAGGTTTTCAAGAAGAGATTGGATAATCATTTATCCAAATTAGTATAGGGTGTCCTGCTTGACAGATTGTTGGACCAGAATACCTCCAGGTTTCCTTCCCTGGGAAATCATGTGAGAATGGCAGTCTTTCAGAATCACAATGAGTATCCGATGAATGTTTAGTCTTTAGGATAGAACAGGAGGTATGAAGATATGGGGACAATGTTGTACTGTAGTCCCTGCAATATACATCATCAAATGCAGTGAAGAACATCACATAAAACCAACACAGAAAGCAGCAGAGTAAAATGAAAAATATGAAGCACTAACAGAAATAGCAAAATGAGAGACTATAATCTAGGTATGAGATAGTCAAAAATCAGCCACACCTAGTGAGCGGCTTCAAGCCAGGCATGCCCACCTAGCCATGCCCACCCAGTCACAGTCACCCGGTTACTGGTCCATTGAGGGCAACCATAATGCTGATGCAGCCCTCAATGAAATTGAGCTTGACACCCCTGTTCTATGAAGTTCAAAAAGCTCAGGCAGTGATACTTAGAATGAAAGTAACAGCACATTGACTGCCACTGTTTTCATCCCTGTCGTTATGTCTCAGGCCAGCTCTGTTGCTTTTCCCAGGATGCCACACTGATAATGGTGATGAGACCTGGATCCCACCAGTTGTGCAAAAGATTCTGTTGCAAATCCCTGAAGATCCCACCTTGGATCATGAATACATCGGAGAACTGGGCATCGTGGAATTCACCAAAACAGCCATGGAACTGGTTATTGGCAAGAACAATCAGGCTTTCTTAGACAATAGGGTATGGGAATATTTATATGAATATGGCCATATGCCTAGGAGACAGAGATATGAAAGGAACAAATAGATATTTTTCCTTATTGATTACATTCAAAAGCTTGTATGGAGTCCCTGTTGGAAATAATGGCGCTTTTTCTTTTTAATTATGACAGCGTATTTTGTTGCCATGGCATGAGAGGAATGAATGTTTAAGGCCATTAGTATCTTGGGAATAATCATGAAAAAATTAAACCTCTCTCTGTCCTGCACAGTTGCTCTTGTCAAAGAAAACTGGGATTTGGCCCAAACATGAGAACCTTTCCTCCAATGAAAGGAAGAAGAGGTGCTTCAATCTTGCAGTCATCAACACTAACCCAATGCCTGTTGGTCCAGAATCAATTTTTTAATCCACCATCATTAGTTGAGTTTCCATAATATACTTTCTGGGGAATTTGGGGACATAAAGTCCATATATCTTTAGATTGTTGAGGTTGAGAAACACTGACTACGAAAATTAATCTTTGGAAATGTTGAGCTGACATTTCTACATGATTAGTTAATAAAAATATTTCTTGATTTTCTGGAGACACGGGGTGGCAAGAAAGCGACCCAACCTGTATTATACAGTATATATAAGAATGAGTATAGAGATTAATGATGAATAGATAAATGTTAAATAGCATTTATAAGAATGTATATCAATGAATGATTTTGAAATGGGAAAAATTAAAAAAAAACTATTTGTAAAAAAATATATATTTCTTGATTTTCTCTAAACAGGCAGGTGGTGTTCACACGGTAGGTGGGACAGGTGCTCTATGGATTGGAGCTGAATTTTTGCACCGTTGGTACCGACCCAACCATTCAACTCCAGCAATTATCTATATTGGTGAACCACAACTGGGTAGCTAATATTTTTTTTTCATCCCTATGGTTTAGCCTAGCCCTACAATTAAAACTTAAAGCCATTAGAAATATTGCTGGGAAGGAAAATCAGACATGACAAGAACAAATCAAGAAGTTGGAAGGTTGTGTGGTTACTTTAATCTTCCATCTAGGGCTCAGAATATAGCAGAAACAACTTTAAGCATCTGATTAATGATGTATATGTGTAGATCTACACATGAATGAAACTTGGGTTTATCAGGAAGGCTTCAAAAGACAACTCTAAAAACAATAAAATGTTTCCTGTAATGATGTAGTAATTAAATCATGCATGCACTGGTTTGGTGTTTTAGAACATTGAGATTGAGAACACACCTTTCACCTGTCCCCAGCCTGGGAAACCAAACCAATTTCATGAACAACAAAATAACAAAGCTAGTATCCACCCTTGATTCATTTAGTGAAATGTTTTAATCTTTCCTATGAAGTAGATCTCAATAGACTTAAATTGAGCTACCGGATGACTTTTAATTGAATATTGGATTTTAGACCTCTGAAGATAAATCATACTCTCAATCACTGAATTATGAGTCACATCTCCTAATTTATTATTAGTGCATTGTTCTGTCCAAATTAAAAATAATAATGTGGCACAAAATGGTCTAATGGGTATCCCTATATTTTTCAGACATTCTTGGTTGCATATTCCAAGTTGCTGGCTTTGCAGATGTTCGTTCTTACCGTTACTGGGATCCCATCAAGCTGTTGGTTGACATAGACTTGTTTGTGGCAGAACTGCAGGTACCAGAAAGCAACAATTTCTATGTTTACTTAGAGCAACAACCATCTGGTGTAATGGTTAGAGCATTGGGCTCAAAGCCATTGTGACATGTGCAAAGGATCAGGACCATATGTTAAGTTGCAGTTAAGATTTATTGCTTGCAAGAATCTAGTCAATTATCATTCAGCACTAAATAAGCAGTATATAAGAGTCAAGTGAAGACGGGTTGGCTTTAGACCCTTTGTGGGAACATAATGACTCTAGGCTGATGACCCACTTAATTCAGCCTCCAGGCTTTGACTGCTCTTCTACAAATGTAGGAAAATCAGTTGCAGATCCTTGTTTACCTTTGAAACTGAATGGCTATTGGATCCTTCTCACTTCAGCCACAGTTGGTTTAGATGTTACTTCCTCTATGAAATAACAATACATGCTACTGATTAATTTATCATTAATCCTCTACAAAAAAAGAAAACAATGACTTTCAGAGCATACTCATGGTTTTAAGAATGTGGGAATTTGACCTATATCACATTAAATTATTTGACAATTTTTCCAGTTCAGCTGATAAGAGCAAAAAAGATTAACTACTTCTCCATCTTCCAACACTTTAATAGGATATGCATGGATATGAATTTAGGAGACTTTTCAGAAGAAAAAATGAATATATCCTCTATCATGGATCTATAATTTTGCTCCATGCTCTTATGCATCATGGAGGCAGATACCTGTGTATACTGTTTCTAGCATTTTAGAATCAACTGTGCTGTTTTCAAAACTGTTAGTGATTACAGTAAATTATCCATTGGTAGATCTCTCTCTTTTTGCCCCTAGTTGTGTCTTTTAAGCCTTCTACCCTACTCCAAAAGTCCTTGCCCACCAAAAGTGATAGCTATTGTATTGAATGTCCTTGCAGAATGCCCCAGAAGGCTCCATTATATGCCTGCATGCTCCTGAAGAAATTGGCTTGAAGCCCTCTGAATGGAGAAGAATTGCATCAATGATGAAGGCAAGTGAGGACATCAGGAGAAGGATGACCAGAGAGGTCACAATATGTAGAGAGACACTCTACATTATATCTTGCAAAAGTGATGCATCCATCTGTTGACACCATGCCCGTGTAGCATTAGAACCCTTCTCTTGACCCACAGTTAGTTAGCTTAGCCTGAACTGCAAGATCTGTGAAGTTTAAGAACCCTTCCAATTTAATTCCTCCTACATATTCTGAAACTAAAAAGGTACGTGGCATGGCAACAGTGATAATTCTTTTCTATGACCAGCATTCAAATTATAATTGAATTATTTCTACAGAAAATATGAATGCACTGAACCTGAGTCGGAACAATAGATACTACAGGTAGTCATCAACTGATGAGCACAATGGAGCCTGCCCATTAGGGTCCTAATAAGTCATGATGGCTGTAAAATAATGAAAACAGAGGCCATTAAAGAGACCTCTGTGGTTGTTAAATGATCATCATATACATTAAGTTAAGCCATAGTTTGCTATGGGACATTTTTTGCCAAAACCCAGAAGAAAACATTAATGTTCAGCACAAATATCATAACTCATGATGACATGACTACAGGATGCTGTAAATGGCCATAAATACAGGCTAGTAGCTGAGTGCCCAAAATGTAGTCATGGATGTGTATCCAGCAGAACTTCAGAACTGGATCATGAGTACTTTTTGGATGGTTTGTCATAATTTCAAACGATCTCTACGCTGTGGCTCATAAATTGAAAATTATCTATATGCAAAACATTTTTCTCTCATTTCCAATGATTGAGATATTTTAGAACAAAGTGACTGAGTTTATTTTCCTTTGAATAGAGTCAGAGAGAACAGTTAAGTTGCCTCTGTGTCAATTCTCAGACATTATTCCTGCATTGTTTTTAGACAATGCACATACAAAATTACTAGCCTGCAGGACTTGACATACATACTGGGGACTGTCAAAATGAATATTAGATGCACCTTTTCCCCTTTGACAGCCCACATAATTTCTGTACTTGATATAAAGGCTATAATCTCTGCTGTCTTGCTTGCAGAAGTTCCACAGTTTCAGTGAAGAGCAATTTCTAAGTTAAACATAAGGTATCATTGATGCCAAATTGTACTATTACATGCATTCATCCTAACAAATGAACTATATTTATAAGAAGACATCTGCTGTCTTTCCCTTCTTCTTTTCCATTGTTTCCCCCAGAGAAGGCATCTTTTCCCCTTTTTTGATGTCACAACTCAAGGATTGGCTTCGGGAGACCTGGACAGAGACGCCTGGGCAGTACGTCTCTTTGTAAACAAAGGTTTTGAGCTGTTATGTGCTCAGTCCTTTTCTAGAAACTTTGGCTTATATGGTAAGTGTTTGCATTCTCTCAACCATCTTTGCCACATGTCTGGGAACTGGGACCAACTAAATGTCATTTGTGAATCTCTGCACAAATTGGAAGTACATGTGCCTTAAACATGGTTTTGCAGTTGGCTTCTGGGCAATATACAAACAATGCTTCTTCATTGTAAACCACACAGAAAATGCTGTAAAACACTTTGGGGTGGTATTTAAGCCTAAATGATATTAACATTGTTATAGGACATGCACTGACTATCTTTTCTTGACTACATGAAGAAGTTGGATGCACTTTTGTTTCTTTCCATTAGAAGACTCCTAGTTTTGATTCTAGAAATGTTATTTATTTATTTATTTATTATTTATTTCGATTTGTAAACCACGCCTATCTCCATCGAAATGGACTCAGGGTGGTGTACAGATAAATCTACCATAATAAATAATAACATATACAATAAAATAATTAAAATTAATTAAATTAACTTGTACTAAAATTCCCATTAACCTATTAACCATTTACTAGTTTGGTTGGAGATTTGGCGTATATGAGGTCTAAAATTCTAGGCTAGTCCAGCTTGCTGGAAGAAATGAGTCTTGAGTGAGCGGCAAAAGAGGGGAAGGTCCGTGATAGTGCGAAGGTCAAGGGGCAGGTCGTTCCAGTGGGTGGGCCCTGCCACAGAGAAGGCCCTACCCCTGGACACCGACAGCCGGCATTGACCGGCGGTCGGCACCCTGAGGAGGCCCTCCCCCTGGGAGCGAATCGGTCGGTGGGAGGTATGTGGTAGGAGACGGTTCCGCAAGTAACTAGGCCCCGAGCCATGGAGCAATTTAAAGATGGTGACAAGCACCTTGAAGTGAACCCAGAAGGTCACTGGTAGCCAATGCAGCTCACGTAGGAGAGGTGTTATATGGGAGCATCGAGAGGCTCCCATGATTCCTTGCGCGGCCGCACTCTGTACCAACTGGAGCCTCCGGATGCACCTCAAGGGGAGCACCATGTAGAGAGCATTGCAATAGTCTAGGCGGGATGTCACGAGTGCTTGAGTGACAGTGCGGAGGGCATCCCGGTTAAGAAAGGGACGTAACTGGCATATCAGACGTACCTGGTAAAAAGCCCCCTTGGTCACGGCTGCTATATGGCTATCTAAGGACAGCCACGAATCCAAGAGGATGCCTAAGTTATGGGCTTTCTCAACGGGGGCTAGTGACTCACCCCCGATAACCAGCGATGGGATCAGCTGGCTATGTCGGGACGCTGGGAACCAAAGCCACTCGGTCTTGGACGGGTTGAGCCGAAGTTTGTTAATTCCCATCCAGAGCCGCATGGCTTCCAAACACTGGGACATCACTTTGACGGCATCGCTGGGGTGGTTGGGGGTAGATATGTACAACTGAGTATCATCAGTGTACTGGTGGTATTCTACCCCCACAACCACGGATGATCTCACCCAGCGGCTTCATGTAGATGTTTTACAGGAGGGGCGAGAGGACCGACCCCTGAGGCATGCCACATATTAGGGGCCTCGATGTTGACCTCTCTCCCCCCATCAACACAAACTGCGATCGACCAGAGAGGTAGGAGGAGAACCACTGCAGTACAGTGCCCCCCAGTCCCAATCCCTCCAGTCGGTGCAATAGGATATCGTGATCGATGGTATCGAAAGCCGCTGAGAGGTCTAACAGGATCAGGAAAGAGGAATGACCTCTATCAGCACAACCAACGCCGTCTCAGTGCTGTGCCCGGGGCGGAAGCCGGACTGGCGTGGGTGTAGATAGTCAGTTTCCTCCAGATGTCGATGGAACTGTTGTGCCACCACACTCTCAACAACCTTCGCAAGAAAGCGAAGGTTGGAGACCGGACGATAATTAGTTAATGATGCTGGGTCGAGGGAAGGCTTTTTGAGGAGGGGTCTCACCACTGCCTCTTTCAAGACGGCTGGCAAGAACCCCCTACTCAAAGAAGTGTTCACTATTTCCTGGAGCCAGCCACAAGACACCTCCCAGGAGGCCAGTACCAGCCAGGAGGGACACGGGTCCAATAAACATGTGGTGGCATTCAGCCGCCTCAGCAACCTGTCCATGTCTTTGGAAGTAACAAAGTCAAATTCATCCCACAAAATGGTCTCAAGACCTGTCTCGGATGATCCGCCCAAATTTATCGGAGTGGAGGCTAAGTCGTCTCGGATCCGAGCGATTTTGTCCTGCAGATAGATTCCAAATTCCTCTGCTCTGCCCTGCAAAGGAGCTTCCCGAGACCCCTGTTGAAGAAGGGAGCGGGTCACTCTAAACAGGGTGGCAGGGCGGTTATCTGCAGATGCGATAAGGGTGGCGAGATGATTACGTTTCGCCACTCTTATCGGCACTAGGTAGGTCCTTAAATGGGACCTCACCTGTGTTCGATCGGATTCGGAGCGAGTGGCTCTCCACCTGCTCTCTAGGCATCTCTTGTGGCATTTCATCGCCCTTAGCTCTTCAGAAAACCAAGGAGCCAGGGTTAATCGGCGCCGCGTGAGAGGCCGCAAGGGCGCGACCCAGTCCAAGGCCCCCGCGGCAGCACTATTCCATGCTGCCAATAGGTCCTCAGCCGAGTCGCGGGTTAGGGTTACAGGTATAGGCCCAAGTTCCATCTGGAACCTTTCAGGCACCTGGGGCGGAACCATTTTGGTATCTCTGGTTCTGCCTCCCCATGGTAGGGTGTAGCGGTTGGGAAGTCTAGCTGAAGGAGAGAGTGATCTGACCATGACAGGGGTTCGATGACTAGTTCCCCTACTCCTAGATCACTCAACCACTGGCCAGAGGCAAAAATCAGGTCTAGAGTGTTTCCTCCCCGTATGTGTGGGACCTTAAATTACCTGGGTCAGGTCTATGGCCGTCATGGAGGTCATGAACTCCTGAGCTGTCCCAGATGAATCGCCCGCCGATGGCAGGTTGAAATCTCCCATGGCTATACGTCTGGGGGTAACAACTGCCACCTCAGCGATCACCTCAAGGAGCTCGGGTAGGGCCGCTGACATGTAGCGGGGAGCCAGGTACACGACCAGCAGGCCCAGCTGCCTCCCAAGTCCCCACTTCACATACAGGGATTCGCACCCGACTACCTGAGGCACAGTGGTCTCCCTTGGCTTAAGACTTTCCTTGATAATAATCGCCACACCTCCACCCCTGCCCTAGGCCCTTGGCTGATGAAGTGCCAGGTAACCTGGGGGGCACATCTCAACGAGGGGAGTACCTCCCTCATGTCCCAACCAGGTTTCCGTAATACCCACCAGGTCTGGTTCCCCCTCTGAAATTAGATCATAAATGAGGGGGGCTTTGTTCACCACGGACCTGGCGTTGCACAACAACAGCCATGGGTATATAATTTGTGTTCTCTTCTTTGAAATAGTAACCATCTGCAAGTCCATCATTATGTACTTCTGTGCATAGGTATTTGCAACCCAGACAAGGAGGATTGTTTTCTCAGTGGCTAAACATGTTTACCAGGCAAACATTTGGATTGCATTTCCAAGTTTGTTCCCAACAGTGCACAGATCTACAGTTGCACTAGTTTTCATCAAGATTACCTGAAAACCTATTTCTGTATTTGTTATGAAAAGTCTACACACCATTTTCTCCATGACTGAATATATTTGTCATTATCATCCACTTTAATCAGTACTTGTACAATTTCAAAGGTTCACTATTGTAGATCCTGACAGACCTCAAAATTATTACCTGACTAACAATAGTTCTCCAAAATTTCAAGAAGAGTCATCAAGTTTTCATCATCTGCTCTCTTCATTTAAGGAAATACAAAGATTGAATTTGAGGGCACGATTGAAAACAGAGGTCTGCTTATATTATCTTTTCTGTCAAAGTAGCAATGGAAATAATTGAACATCAATGCATAATTAATCTAAGTGCAGATGCATTCTAGTTCTTAAAACAAATGCTCTCTGAAAAGATATCAAACAGTATGTATGCCCAAACACTAGAGGTCTCTGAATACAAGAAAAAAATATGTTATTGAATTTTCAGGATTGAAATGTTCACCTTAGAGTTTATCTATTCCTTGACAATAATTACAGACTTTGCTACATTGATGCTCATTGACTATATTATTTACGGTTTGGATAGTGTTATCCAAAGATAAAGACAAGACTGTGAGCTATGGATGCCTTTCTGATGTGTCATAAATTGAGCTATGCAAAATTGCTTTGGGATGCCAAACAACTCACATTACTTAATACAGGGGTCTCCAACCTTTGCAACTTTAAGTCTGAAGAACTTCAGCTCCCAGACTTCTCCAGCCAGCTTTGCTTTGCTGGCTGGAGAATTCTGGGAGCTGAAGTCCTTCAGACTTAAAGTTGCAAAGGTTGGAGACCCCTGACTTAATAGATTTGGAAAGCTTGTGGGCATGTCACAAACTCAAGTGTCAATGGCCCAGTTCTTAGATCAGAAATTATTGATTTTTTAAAAAAAATAGGACTTGTGCATCACTCCTAGTACTTCTTCACCAGTCTGGGTATAGGGTGGCTTCAGCATATTCAAAGCACTGTTTTCAAAGAGCTATTTGAATCCAGGTCTTTTGGGACGTTACCCAATCCTTATATCACTCTATCAATTTTCCCTCAGTGGGCAACATAGCAAATGAAAAGGGCTGAGCAATCATAAAGCCTTCATTGTTCACATTAAACTATTTTTTATCTTCTAAGCTATTTGGCTCAATTTCTCAATTCCTCCTTGTAACAGGAAAACAGAGGAGCTGTCCATCATAAAAAGAATGAGTCCTAAGCAAAGAGTTTGAATTAGGAAGGGAGCTGTCCAGCAAAAGAAGCCAACAAGGACTTAGATGCAAAGAGAGGTAGCCACAGCAATAGCGAGACAGCAATTAAATAACTTGAAGCTGTTCTTGTTGTCACATCATTTCCTGTAGTTCAGAAAACCCCTGATTTGGAGCACATATTCTTGCTCCTCTCTCTTAAACAGGTTCAGCTTCTGTTGTGTTAAGGATAAAAATGCATGCCTATCAAAAAGCTTTGGAGGAAAGGAGAAACATAGAATAATAGAGTGGGAAGGGACCTTAGAGGTCTTCTAGTCCAACCACCTGCTTGAGCAGGAGACCCTATACCATTTCAGTCAAATGCTTGTTCAGTCTCTTTTTGAAAGTCCACAACTTCTGCAGAAGGTCTTACAACTAGAAGTTCACCCATCATCCCTAGTATCAGTAGGTTTCATGAAGTTACCTTTCTAGACATTGAGTCATCCTATCAAAGTCTGATGGATTTAATGTCGGATAGGCTAGACCACATTCAGCCCTGAAATTAGACAGATCCTAGACTAATTCAAAAAAAAAAATTCTTGAACATCAGTTCACATCTCTGGCAAGAGTATTCTGCTTTTCCTGGAGTTTGTGAGGTGAGGAAGAAAGAAAGAAAGAAAGAAAGAAAGAAAGAAAGAAAGAAAGAAAGAAAGAAAGAAAGAAAGAAAGAAAGAAAGAAAGAAAGAAAGAAAAGAGAAAACAGTCCACCTCCTGATGTGGATTCTGTTTCTGATCGGGACAATATATTATCTTCAAGGAAAGATAAACTCCTCTCCAAGGTTCCATCCCTAAAGGTTCATGGGGAACACTTCTTTTAGTAATTGGTGAACTCTACAGAGAGTGAATCATAATCAGTTTCTGTATTTGATGAAATGGCAAGAACCCTAATATTAAGAGGTTTGGGGAGGAAGGAATATTTAGAGACAGCTAGTTTCAAAGAAATACTGACTCAACTACAATACACTAAATACTGCAGTGTTGTGTCTCCTTGGCTATATGATGCAGATGAACGAGTGGGGAACCTCGTTGTGGTTACAACAGACAATCAAACCCTGATCCGAATCTACTCACAGATGGCTCAGCTAATAGCCATGACATGGCTTGGACCCACCAGCTTAGGGGCGCGGGTGATTACAATGGTGCTGACTAGTCCTGCTCATTTCTATGAATGGTAAGAAGGAAGGCACGTAACCAGATAGTCTGAATTTATATGAGTCATGAGATCAGCTCTCTGTATTACCACCTTGGGACTGTGATGAGAAGCCCATTTGCTATAGTAAAGTATCCAAGAATATACTTTAAGTTATAAACTATTTGCTTGATATGAGAGTAGACAAAAAAGAAAGGCAATAAAGTCATTTTCCAGATGGAGGTTCTGTCATCTTTAATGTCCTCATCTAAATAAAACAAGAATAAGATTCTGGAAAACCCCAGAACACTAACATAATATTAATCCTTTCCGCGTCAATGTTCATAAGTCCAACTCTTCAGGTCTCCTTCCATTCCATCCGTAGCTGTTTGTAATACCAGTTTAAGCAACTGGGGAAAAAACTTCGGCCGAACTTTGAAAGTTAAATGCTAAATTTGTATAGATATAGAACTCATGGGAGGATTTTTATAATATATTTTGCAGATGGTATTTAGATTTGAAGAAATTATTATTATGTATGGGTGTTTACTCCAACAGATTGATGCCAGTTATTTAAGAGGGGATATGTGAGGGAGAATGTAAGGCAACTTATATTTTTCAATTGTCTATCTAGATAAATATATGTAGATCTCTGCAATGCTGGGGGTTTTTTTGGAAGTGGAAAAGGCCTATGAGTGAATGAACCAGAATTCTCTAACCAAGACTTGAGGGGGGGAAAAAATGAAACATGGGATTTGGATAAGGTTTATTATCTCTAATGTTATATATTTTAATCCTAGAAGTCTTGTTGAATATAATTTTGGATTTGAATCTCTTAAATGGCATAGCTATAAGGCAAAAGGGATATAGCACCAGAGCATTTGCAGTTGATCTGGTTGTTACGATACTTCGTTTTTGGTTTGGAATATCTGTTGGAAGAAGTTTATATTATATTTTATAGATGGTATCTACATTCCAAGAAATTATCATCATCTATGTAATGAAGTAGAAATTTTCTTGCAATTTACTGTATCCTTCCTGTGATAGGATCTGAAATTTTCCTATACCACTTCTGTTTCCTTTGTGAAGAGAGAAGTAACTTTGCTTTTTTCAAATATTAGAGTAATCTTTACATTTTTTGTTAAGTGGGCAATTAAGCAAATGGAGAGGGGAAAAATAGTAAACCTTTTGAATCAGGAAGGATGTACATTTGAGCTAGGATATATGGTTTAAGTTTTATAAGTGTTAGGTTATATGACACGGTATTTAGATCTTAAGAATTATTTTCTATATATTTTAATGTTTAACTATAAGGTTAAAGGTGTGGGTGTTTATGTTGAGTTTGTTATAAGGTTTCTAATGGATTGATTATATACAGAATAAATATCAGATTAGGAAGTACTATGTAGCTTTTAGGTAAGAATGCTTAGATTGATAGGTGAATAGAGTAAATAATATTTGGGATGCTTGGAATTATTAGAGTGGTGTGTAGCGGAAGTCAGGGGGGTGGGTTTGAATGGGAGGTGGGGGAGGGTTAGGGTGGAGGGTGGGGTAATATATATGTATGATTAATTTAGAGAGGGGAATAATGGGATAGGGTTTTTTTTTAAAAGAGAAATTTATATTATGTTTTTTATATCTTTAATTAACTTAGAAGATAGTGTTAATGGGATATTGATATACTAAGAGAAACTTATATTGTGTCTGCTGGGAGGCGAGGGGGTATAATATCTGAATGAGAAACTTATTTTAAGATGGGGTGAGGGGGGGTATAGTATTTGTATGTGATTTATATTATATGTCGGGGGGGTAAAAAGGGGGAAAATCTGTGTGAATAAAACTTTTTCAATAAAAAAAAAAGATTCTGGAAAACCCCTGGTGAACAAGTACAGAAGTGTTAGAATAAGTTATTATTTTATTTTATTTTATTTATTTTATTAAATTTATACCCCACCCTTCTCCTAAAAAAGGACCCAGGGCGGCGCACAGACATCATTAAAATCATACAAAATACAAAAATCCAAAATTGTAAAAAACTAATTAAATATTCCTTGTGCTAAAATTAATAAGACTCTAAAATTTAAAATTATACCTATAAAAGTCAGAAACGGGGGTTATGCTAGGCCGGCTTGTTGAAATAAATAGGTTTTAAGACGTTGGCGGAAAAGGCGGAGGTCCACGATGGTGCGTAGATCAGGGGGAAGGTCGTTCCAGAGGGCAGGGCCCGCCACAGAAAAGGCTCTTCCCCTGGGCACCGCCAACCGGCATTGCCCGGCCGACGGTACCCTGAGAAGGCTCTCTCTGTGGGAGCGGATCGGTCAAAGGGATGTATGGGGCAGGAGGCGGTCGCGAATATAGCTAGGCCCTGAGCCATGGAGCGCTTTGAAGATGGTCGTCAGCACCTTGAAGCGCACCCGAAAGGCCACAGGTAGCCAGTGCAGCTCGCGCAGGAGAGGTGTTATGTGGGATTGCCTTGCGGCACCCATAATTGCCCGCGTGGCTGCATTCTGGACCAACTACAACCTTCGAGTGCACCTCAAGGGGAGCCCCATGTAGAGACCGTTGCAGTAGTCCAGCCGGGATGTCACCAATGCCTGAGTGACTGTGCGAAGGGCTCGCCGGTCCAGTAAGGGGCGCAACTGGCGTATCAGGCGTACCTGATAGAATGCCCCCCTGGCCACGGCCGACACATGGTCCTCCATGGTCAGCCGGGAATCCAGGAGGACACCCAAGTTGCGTGCCCTCTCCACAGGGGCTAGTTGTACGCCCCCAATGGCCAGTGTTGGACTAATCTGGCTGTACCGGGGTGCTGGGAACCACAGCCACTCGGTCTTGGATGGGTTGAGCCTGAGTTTGTTGCTACCCATCCAGCCCCGTACGGCCTCCAGACACCGGGACAGCACCTTGACGGTATCGTTGGGGTGGTTTGGGGTGGATATGTACAGCTGACTATCGTCAACGTACAGATGGTATTACACCCCAAAACCACGGATGATCTCGCCCAGCAGCTTCATATAGGTGTTAAACAGAAGTGGCGAGACGACCGACCCTTGCGGAACCCCACATGTGAGGGACCTCGGGGCCGACCTCTGCCCTCCTGCCAACACCCATTGCGACCGACCAGAGAGGTAGGACGAGAACCACCGCAAAAGGGTGCCTCCCACCCCCAACCCCCCCAATAGGTGCAATAAGATACCATGGTCGATGGTATCGAAAGCCGCTGAGAGGTCTAATAGGACTAGGATAGAGGAGCAACCTCTATCCCGAGCCCTCCAGAGATCATCCACCAACGCGACCAATGCCTTCTCGGTATTATGACCAGGCCGGAAGCCGGACTGGCACGGGTCTAGATAAGTTATAAGAATTGTCTTCTAGTTCTAGACAATTTAGTTTTTCCAGCTAAATTGAGAATTCAATTCTCACAATTCCCAACATTTCTAGTCTGCAATTTCTAACTGATGAGTAGAATGAAGCTTGTTTTTTATTGGAACTAGAGGTGACAACATAGTTACCTTGAGTGGTGCTTATTAAGCACAGCATGACTCTCTGGGTATTGATGTATTTGGAAATGGTTTCTAGGAATCATTTGTTTGTACTGCTTTTATCCAATTATTTCTTCAATGTCTTTTTACAGTACATATTCTAGGAAGTTCTAAACTTTAGGACTGGTGGTCAGTCATCTTTCTATTCAAACTTTAAAAGTACAGTTACGACTTCCGGTTCCGCCTTCCAGCGGCGACGGACAAGTCTTGGACTCGTTCGCCGCTTTGTTCTTTTTTCTGCCCCCCAACGGGGGCGAGGCACCCCCTTTTTGGGGGGCCTTCCATAGGGCTGGCTCGCCTGGATCTGTTTCTCCCAGCGGCGGCGGGAAAACGGCCCTTGTCCTCGGCCTAGGTGAGAGGACACATGCTGCGGGGGGTTTTCCCTTCGCCAATGGAGGACGGCAACAAACAACGAATTTAAAAAGAGCTGAGCGTTCGGGTCGGAAGGCTTCCCAGGGCTTTGGCAGCGAGGTGAAGAGTGAGTGATTTTTAACCTTATTTGTGCTGGCAGCCTGGACTGAAAGAACGTAGAGGGGGGTGTTTGTTTGTTAAACCCCCCCTCGGATTTAAAGCAGCGCTTGAAATGGCTCCTCGTTGCGAGGAAGCGAATATTTCGCATCCGGACTGCTTTGAACTAAGTGAAAGTGATTTGCGGCTTGTTTCTTTACAATGTATCTAAGTCTGGCTGGCTTGAAACAATTTTTCCTTTGTTACTTTCTCCTGCTGGCTCTCTGACTGGGCGGTGGAGGATGGCTGCCCTCTGTTCCTGAATGATTATTTTTATTTATGGAAAATTACCAACATCTCTTTGTGATTTGGACTCCCTCTCTCTATGAAGAAATTTCTGGATTAATTGATTCCTTCCCTGGAGTGCCTTCTCTGCTATAATTATTGACTGTGAAAAGTGTTTCTCTTCTGGGTCTTGAACTTTTTACAACTTTCATTTGAACTGTTTTTCTCCTGACTTGCTTCAACGGCCCCACCCAAAAAACGCCATCTTAGTGGCACTGACTTTAACAGCTTACCATGGCATCAAAATCAGAATTGGCAGGATTGGAACAAAGAATGTCATCAATGGAATCAGTGTTACAAGCTCTGGTGCAGGAAATTAAAGCTTTGAGAGAAGATAATAGCAGCTTCAAGAAGGATCTTTTGGAAACACGGAAGCAAGTGCTGGAAAACACACAGAAGACTGAGGAGCTGGAAGGGGGGGCTGGTTGGGGCAAAGGGAGAGCTTAAAAATGTTAACAGTGAAATTGGAGAACTGAGTGGGCATATGTCTAGGATGGATTTTGAAAGGATGTCATATTTTTTAAGATTTCAGAACATTTCTGAAGAATCTGGTGAATGTCTTCCTGAACTCATGAGTACAATTTTAGCAGACTATTTACATAAACCTAAAGATGAGATCAGGGGGGACATTGACCTAGTTTATAGAATAAACTCGACATATGCCAGGATAAATGAAGTACCCAGAGAGATACATATTAAATTTGTTAGAAGGTCAACCAGAGAGGGAATTTTGAAGGCGCAGAGAGGGGGCCCGCTAATTTACCAGCAAAAGGAAGTCGCCATCTTGAAGCAGATCCCAAAAAAGATTAGAGAGATGAGAAGGAGGTATTCCTTCTTATCCAAAAAATTGTTTGACCACGGGACTTGGTTTAAGTGGGCGATGCCGGAAGGGATGTTGGTGTTCTGGGAAGGAGGGAGAGTTAGGATTAAAACAGTTGTTGAGGCGGAAGCCTTTCTTAAAAAACATTCCTCTGTCCTGGGGGAAGATTTAGGGGGGGAGGGGGGGCCACGGCCCCGCCCACTGGGGGCCAGGAAGGAGAAAAAGAAGACACAATTGCCAAGAGACTTAGATCAAAAAAATAACTTTGCTTTTTTTATTAACATAGTATAACCTTTTTATCTGGATGTTTGTATATGACTGCCAGCATTGAATTGAGAATTTAGGATGTATGCACTTATTTTCACCTCGTAGTATTTTTGGAAAATGTTTTCTTAATATTTTATTATGAAGCCCGGGAAGGGCCAATGATCCCGACGCGAAAGTTCTTAAAATGTTTCTGTTTCCCTTACCCTATCCTTTTTGAAAATTGTAAAAACCAATAAAACGTTTTCAATATTTTTTTTAAAAAAAAGTACAGTTACCTTTCCCAATGAATTATTGGACTACAGCTTCTAAAATTCCTGGCCAGTAATGTCATTAATAAAGGCAAATATACATTTCCCAGGATAATACTGCAAAATCAAATCTGGGTTGGTCAGAGAGGTGGGTTCCCACTGGTTCGGACCAGTTCGGCCAAACCGAACTGGTCCGATATGCTGGCCTGGGTCGCAGAACCAGTAGTGACCGCTGGCGGGCCATGCCCCTGAAGCGGTCTGTGCTTGCTCTCGCCCTGCCTCGCCTTCACTACGTGCATCCACTGCTGCTTCCTGCCTACACACAGGTAAACATTGTGGCAGGGATGGGGGGGGGAGCCCAATAAGCTTTGCATGCTAGAGAGGGTGGTGGCATAAGAAGAGGGCGGAGGGAGGAGAGGGCAGTGGCCATGGCAGGAGATGCGAGTGGTAGCAGAAGGAGCAGCAGCAACGGTGGGCAGTGTCCCCATCCCCATCCCAGCCACGGTGGTGGCAGGGCATCCCAGATCTCCAGGTGTTGCAAGGAGGGCATGGTTAGCGTGCTCCCAGCTGTGCCCTGCAATGTGTCTGCTGGCTCAGGGCAGATAGAAAGCTGAAAAGTGCTTTGTTCTCATGTTGTTATTGAGCTCCTGGAGAGCCACACTCATGCTTGCAATCCAGAGGGCAGGGGGAATCACCTGCTGCCTCCTAGGTCAGGAGCCAGCCGGGGGGCAAGCCGAGCAGGGGTGATGGCAATGGCAGAGTCCGCCACTCAGGGAGGGCAAGGTTAGCATGCTCCCAGCCACACCCTGCGGTGCCTCTGCCAGCTCAGGTCATTTGACTCAACTGTAGCCCAGACAAGCCGAGGCTGCAAGGAGCCCCTCATGTGTTGCATCTCCCTCCCAGCCTTTGCCCATGCCTCCATGCCGTTTTCGGGTGCCCAGCTTGCTGGTGCCTTGATTCTACTGCCCTGAGTCAGAGGAGACACTGCAGGGCATGTCTGGGAGTAGGCTAACCTACCCAAGCACCAGACTCTGCTGTTGCCATTGCCCCTGCCCGGCTTGCCTCGGGCTGATTCCCCAAGCTAGGAGCCAGCGGCTGGTTCCCTCTGCCCTCTGGATTGCCAGTATGAGCATGACTCTCCAGGACCTTAGCAACAATGTGGGAACAAAGCACTTTTGGGCTCCGATTGGCTGGCAAGAAGAAAGAGCCACTGTTGCTGCCATCTTTGCGCATGCACAGCTCTTGAACTTGAAAATCCTAGGCATGTGCAAAGATGGTGGCAGCTTTCATCCCCAGCAATGCTCCCAGGAGTTGCCATTGCCTACTTACCTAGGGGTCTGCAGGGGCTGAGAAGCATGCTACTTGCATGCCACAAGATGGCTGCAAGAGGCCGAGTGGAGGGGAAGAAAGAAACGTCTGTTCGAAAATTTTCAGCCAGTGTTGTATGGTTTTAAAAGCCATCTTGAAATGCTCCCTCCCTCCCTCCCTCCCTCCCAAGCAGGACAGCGAAGAGCCCCTGCAGCATGAAGAGAGGCGGGATGGGGACAGGATGCCTGGCCTGCCCACCTACCAGAGTGGATGTGGCAGCAGGCATTGCGCGTGAGGGTCGTGCAGCGAGACCTATTCCACGTTGCTGGGCACTGCTGCACCTGGAGCTGCGGGGCCCAGCTGGGTTCAGGGGCAGTGAGGCTCAGCTTCTACCCCTCATGCCATGCTTTGCAGCTCCGGAGCCCTGTACAGACCTGGTGTTGGCTGCCCACACAGCTTCTCCCTGGACCTGGCCCAACTCTGGCAGTGCTTCCTGTCCCTGCAGTGCTTGCTGTAGGTGTAATCAGGCCAAGCACAGCTTCTTGGAGCAGTAGGCTGCCCTGACCAACCTGGCTTATGGCACCCTCTGCAGCCCGCTCAGTCCTGGGCCTCTATTTGCTGGAGCTGCACTGAGTCGAGTTGGTGGCAGGCAGCAATGCGGAGACTGAGAGAAGGGGGGGCAGGTAGCAACTTTGTTCTCTGCCTGTCGGTCAGAAAGAGAAGCTGCTTCCGAGGGAGCCTACGCAACAAAATAAAGGCACTCTGGGAATTTAAAAAAAGACAGCGAAGAGCCCTGGCCTGCCCCCCCTCCCTCAAAACTTTTCACCACCGACTTCCTGTTCCTATTCCCAGCGGCGACGGACGAACCTTGGGGTTCGTCCGCCATTTTGCTCTTTTTTCTGCCCCTAACGGGGCGGGGCACCCATTTTTTGGGGGGTCCCTCCGTAAAACTGGCTTGCCTGGGCTGGTTTATCCTGGCGGCGGCTGGGAAATGGCCCTTGTCTTCGGTTTAGGCGAAGGAAGACATGCTGCGGGGGGTTTTCCCTTCGCCAATGGAGGACGGCAACGTACAATGAATTTGAAGAGAGCTGAGTGTTCGGGTCAGAAGGCTTTCCGGGGCTTCGGCGGCGTGGTGGAGAGTGAGTGATTTTAACTTTTATTGTGCTGGCAGCCTGGACTGAAAGAACGTGGAGGGGGGTGTTTGTTTGTTAAACCCCCCCTCGGATTTAAAGCGGCGCTTGAAATGGCTCCTCGTTGCGAGGAAGCGGACATTTCACATCCGGATTGCTTTGAAGCAAGTGAAGCAAGTGAAAGTGTTTTGCGGCTTGTTTCTTTACAATGTATCTAAGTCCGGCTGGCTTGAAACAATTTTTCTTTTGCTACTTTCTCCTGCTGGCTCTCAGACTGGGCGGTGGAAGATGGCTGCCCTTTGTTCCTGAATGACTATTTTTACTTATGGAAAATTGCCAACATTTCTTTGTGATTTGGACTCCCTCTCTCTACTAATGAAGAAATTTCTGGATTAATTGATTCCTTCCCTGGAGTGCCTTCTCTGCTATAATTACTGACTGTGAAAAGTGTTTCTCTTCTGGATCCTAAACTTTTTACAATCCTGATTTGAACTGTTTTCTCCTGACCTGCTTCAACGGCCCCACCCAAAAAACGCCATCTTAGTGGCACTGACTTTAACAGCTTACCATGGCATCAAAATCAGAATTGGCAGGTTTGGAACAAAGAATGTCATCAATGGAATCAGTGTTACAAGCTTTGGTGCAGGAAATTAAAGCTTTGAGAGAAGATAATAGCAGCTTCAAGAAGGAACTTTTGGAAACACGGAAGCAAGTGCTGGATAACACACAGAAGACTGAGGAGCTGGAAGGGGGGCTGGCTGGGGAAAAGGGAGAGCTTAAAAATATTAATATTGAAATTGGAGATTTGTCTGGTCATATGTCTAGGATGGATTTTGAGAGGATGTCATATTTTTTAAGATTTCAGAATATTTCTGAGGAATCTGGTGAATGCCTTCCTGATCTCATGAGTACAATTTTAGCAGACTATTTACACAAACCTAAAGATGAGATCAGGGGGGACATTGACCTAGTCTACAGAATAAACTCGACATATGCCAGGATAAATGAAGTACCCAGAGAGATACATATCAAATTTGTTAGAAGGTCAACCAGAGAGGGAATTTTGAAGGCGCAGAGAGGGGGGGCGCTAATTTACCAACAAAAGGAAGTCGCCATCTTGAAGCAGATCCCAAAAAAGATTAGAGAGATGAGAAGGAGGTATTCCTTCTTATCCAAAAAATTGTTTGACCACGGGACTTGGTTTAAGTGGGCGATGCCGGAAGGGATGTTGGTGTTCTGGGAAGGAGGGAGAGTTAGGATTAAAACAGTTGTTGAGGCGGAAGCCTTTCTTAAAAAACATTCCTCTGTCCTGGGGGAAGATTTAGGGGGGGCAGGGGGGGCCACGGCCCCGCCCACTGGGGGCCAGGAAGGAGAAAAAGAAGACACAATTGCCAAGAGACTTAGATCAAAAAAATAACTTTGCTTTTTTTATTAACATAGTATAACCTTTTTATCTGGATGTTTGTATATGACTGCCAGCATTGAATTGAGAATTTAGGATGTATGCACTTATTTTCACCTCGTAGTATTTTTGGAAAATGTTTTCTTAATATTTTATTATGAAGCCCGGGAAGGGCCAATGATACCGACGCGAAAGTTCTCAAAATGTTTCTGTATCCCTTACCCTATCCTTTTTGAAAATTGTAAAAACCAATAAAACTTTTTCAATATAAAAAAAAAAAAAATTTTCACCACCATTTCAGTGGTTGTGGCTTGGTAATGGGGGTCATGTGACTGAGTATGCATGAGTGATGTCAAGTTGGCCATGCCCTCTCGGTCACATGCCCCCCATCTAGCCATGCCCACTGAACCAGTGGTAAAAGTTTTTGAATCTCACTCCTGGTTGGTCACCAGGTCTCTTCCAAGCTTTCAGATTCATGCTGCAGCCCATCTTCAAGAAACCTCTCTCTACTGGAATATATGCATTGGGCTATTCATATGTTTGTAGTGCTTTCCTGTTGGTTCATTGGTATGATGATAATTGGTGGTTGGCTGTTGTTTCCTTGTACTGCCAATCACCAGCAATTAGCATACCAATCAACCAGTAGGAAAGAACCACATAAATACGACTCGCTGAATACCCCAAAGCACATATTCCAGTAGAGAGAAGTTCCTTGAAGATTGGCTCCAGCACAAATGTTCAAGTTCAGAAGAGTAAACTTCTGATCCTGGTGACCAATTCAGATTCGGTTTTGCAGTAATGTCACAATCCATTATGTATCAAGAAAAAGGAGGATGTATTTCAGCACATTAACATAACATCATGTTGGAGAAAGCCAGATCAACCACTATCATTTTAGAACTGTTGTTTTTGGCAAGAACACACTGTTCCCAGCCTTGCTACATTAACTAAATGCTGTAATAAGAAATAAAACTTTTGATCTGTTCTACATAGACATGATTGGTTTGCTAACCATGGGTTTGTTTTGTTTTTCTGAACTTCAACCTCCTTAAGGAAACAAAGTCTTCAGACACTTGTAAAGAGGATTATGTTGGTTAGGGAAAAGCTGAAAGAGAAGTTGCGGATTCTGGGAACACCAGGTTCCTGGGAGCATCTTACAAGGCAGTCAGGAGTCTATAGCTTCATTGGATTGAATTGTAAGTATTCAATAAATAGTTGTTGACAAACCCAGGATAGATGTTCCTAACCACTGACTGATGAAACCTTAACTGCTATATGGCTTCATTTTTCATTTCTGCATCAGAGTATGTTGAAACTATGCAACTCCTTCATGATAAACTCAGTAGGAGTTAGTGATAGGAGTGTTGCACTTAGAAGACATTAGGTAAGTTTGGGCCATTCCTTATTTCTCAGTCCAAACTATAAATATCTTCCATGGAGAAAATCAGTGTTGATCCAATCAAAACCTTTAATTCTGTACTGATCAGTCCTTGAATTCAGATTTCAAATTTTTGTTTCTGAACAATTTGATCTGAAAAAAAAGCAGCTATTGCACATTTGCAACATTCCTTCCAAATTATCAGATTGATTTGAAAAGAGATATCATGCAGTTTCGTGCAACATTTCAGTTTGATTAACAAGGTTGATCTGATCTGAAAATTGTCAACTTAACTTTGACTCATATTTCTAAACTGAAGCTCTTCATCAAAAATTAATAATATTTTTAAATAAAATTTATTAACTAGGTATCAAAAAAATCGAAAGGTTTTTTTTTAGAAACAAATAGAGTTCTACATATTTCCATGTGGTTATGGGGTAATTAGTCTCAGTTAATTAGCTCTACAATAGTTGATTGCATCCAGAGAGTGATGGGCAAAGA